>JAOTQP010000469.1:22950454-22965902 GCA_026413545.1 Cichladusa arquata | reverse complement strand
TTTTACATCCACTCCTCAAAATTTTGTGTCTGTACAAAAGCCCAGCCTGGTCCTGGAGAGGCTTCCAAGCAGCTCAGGACTTTGCAGAGTTCCCATTAAGGTCTGAGGGCAGTGGGGATTTGATTTCCTTTCCCAGAACCATCTGTAGGATGGGGAACAGCTGCTCCTGCAGCAGGTGCCAGCTCCCAGATTTCCTGGGAGAGAAGCTAACGAGGTTTTAGGAGGTCTGGCTGTCACATCAAGGTTGCCATTGGATGTTCCTGGCTTTGCTCTATTAAGCAGGCACTGTGTTTATTAAAAATTAGGGGTTAAACACCTGGAACAAAGTATCTCCCTCAAAAAAAAAAAAAAAAAAAGAATAGATTGTGTAGAGAGTGGGAATGGTCAAGAGAAGAACCTGCACTGGAAGTCTGTGTGCTCTGATCATGTTTGAAGAGTTGAGTCATAATTTAATCTGGGGGAGCAAAGTGGAGAGATAAAACCAGATAAATATGAGTAAAGCATTGGTCCAAAAGGCAGGGAAGCATCTCTGGAGCAGAAAACCATGGGAAGGGTCAGATCAAACAGTGCTGCTGTGCATCCAGGCTGCTCACACAGCCCTGGGCACGGGACAAACTCCATCCTGGAGCCCAATTTCCAGTGCTGACCCAGAGCTTTAAACTGGAGCAGCCTTGCATGGACTGCTCCAGCTTCTGATGCTCCTCAGCCCAAATATCTTGTTGATTGCTATTTTTAAAATAAATTTTCTGGTGTTTTGCTTCTGTTTATCCAAGAATTCAGTATTCTATTCACGTCCTCTTTTCTTTTGTAAAGACAAACTTTTTACAGCTTTCTCTACTTCATGGAATTATTTCATTTTTCTTCCAGGTTCAAGGAATCACCTTGAGCAGTTTCAGACCTTAACCAGGTAACTGAAGTTATTGATTTCCACTAATCAACCCTCCAGATTACAGAGGCCAAAGACAACACTGTAAACCAGAATATTTTATCTCCAACACTCATCCAGACTCAAATGAACTAAAATATTTTGCTCAGAGAATCTATGGGCTGATGATTTCACAGTTAATGCAGTGCCCCGTTACAGAAATGTAATTAAATCACAGAAAGTTCTTGTTGTCCTTCTCACATTTTTCAGTAATAATGACAACAAACACATTAATTTGTGATCATCCTAATTCACTGAATTGCCACATCCTTTTGTTAGGTCAAATCAAAGATACTGCACTGAGAAGAACACATCTATCAAAATTCGACATTTCAGTTTTGTTGATCTGAGAAATGTTCATCTGGTAAACATTGATGAATGTTCTGTCTATTCCAATCATCATTCTCAGCTATCCTGGACAAATATTGCAGTGACTGCAGTGGCTGAAATGCAGATAAAAACCCCTGATAATCTCTCTGAGGGTGTTCATAACCCAATTACTCAGGGCTTGGAACCTTCCCATTGAGCTTTTTTCAGTCCCATAACAGAAATCACTCAAAGCTGACAGTCTGGATCAAAAAAGTCCTATTTGTGTTTTATTGCATAAATTTCAAGGGTTTTTGAAAATATTTTCATTTTAGACATTAGGGCTAATTTCTCTCAGAGTCCACTTATAAAATGATGTTAGAAATCGTTGTAACAACGGAATATTTGATACTGAGAGTTGCCTGGAGGCTTGGAAATGATTCAGTTTCCCAAAAGAAAAGAAGCTTTTTTTTTTTTTTTTTTTTCCCCAACAGAATCTAAAGGTCAGCCCATTTCAGAAATATTTTAGTTATTAGTGGAGATGCTTAAAAGCTTGAAGGAAAAATGTGAATGTGTCATTCCCAGTTTAGAGTTGCCCTCCAGCTCATTTGATTTTAAGATGGTCTCACTTTCATATATTTCTGATATTGTACAGAAGATTTGAAGATAGAAGGAATTCATTATCTCTGTCCTTAAATTTGGGTGGAATTCCATGCATTTTTACATCCTGAGTAGGGATTATCCATCTGGTGATAGCTGAACCAGCAAATAAGAGACCAAGCACAGCTTTTGGGAAAACCAGTTTATCCCCCAGTTTAGAACTGTTTTTTCACAACTCCTGCTGCAGTGTTGTGATGTTTAAAGTGTTGTTTTACCAGAATTTGTAAGAAATGCAGCAGAGCACTAATTCCACCAGCTTAAACCTGCTTTTTTTCCACAGCTGCTGCTCTGATTCCTTTTTCTCTGGAGACTTTGGAAGTGATGCTGTTCTGGAGGTTGAATTAAATAATTAATAATTCCTCTCCAGGGAATACACACACTTTATCTGGGAGTCAAAGGAGAGGCTGGGGAGGGTTTTTTCTCTGCAGGAACAAAAGTCTGGGGCAGGTTCTTGAGTTCACTGAGCTGTGCTTAAGAAGAATTAATTTCTTAAGAAATAATACCTGAAAAGCAATGCAAACAAACAACTTACTGGAAAAAAAAAATACTTTACCTGTGATGAGAATTATATCTGCTTCAGTGAACCTGAGCAGGTTCTTTTGTTATTAATGCCTCCTGACTAATTTAGTTGCTAATACCTGCTAATTCCATTTTTATCAGCTCGGAAGAAAAACCAAACCCCGTCATGAAAACGCTGCCTGTGGCCAAATAAACTCTCTGGTGACACATTTAAAACGGGTTACACAAAACTTCAAGCTTGGTGGAGATTAAAAGGAAATGGGAAAATTCTCTCAGAGTCACAAAGGGTCTCAGTGCTTAACAGCACTCAGGGAAACAAAAGTTTTGGGTTCT
Source organism: Cichladusa arquata (assembly GCA_026413545.1). Taxonomy (NCBI): domain Eukaryota; kingdom Metazoa; phylum Chordata; class Aves; order Passeriformes; family Muscicapidae; genus Cichladusa; species Cichladusa arquata. Next base: position 22,963,159 of record JAOTQP010000469.1, on the reverse strand, counting down.
GAAACAGGTAAAGGCCAGAGGATGATGTGCCAGGGCCTTCCCATCCTCACAGGCAAGAATTCCTTCCCAAATCCCATTTATCCCATCCTCACATCCCAGAATTCCTTCCAAAATCCCATTTATCCCATCCTCACAGCCAAAAATTCCTTCCCAAAATCCCATTGATCCCATTGTCAGAGCCAAGAATTCCTTCCCAAATCCCATTTATCCCATCCTCAGAGCCAAGAATTCCTTCCCAAAATCCCATTTATCCCATCCTCACTGCCAAAAATTCCTTCCCAAAATCCCATTTATCCCATCCTCACAGGCAAGAATTCCTTCCCAAAATCCCATTTATCCCATCCTCACTGCCAAAAATTCCTTCCAAAATCCCATTTATCCCATCCTCACTGCCAAAAATTCCTTCCTAAATCCCATTTATCCCATCCTCACTGCCAAAAATTCCTTCCCAAAATCCCATTTATATCCCTTCCTCACAGCCAAGAATTCCTTCCAAAATCCCATTTATCCCATCCTCACAGCCCGGAATTCCTTCCCAAAATCCCTGCCCACCACAGCTCATCCCTAGAAAATAAATTTATCCCCAGTGAAAGCTGGCAGCTCTGTTTATAGCCTGCAATTACTCCAGGCCCCATAAATGTGGATGGACTGAAATGTTAATATCTGTCTGTGTGAGAACACTGAGTGTTATTATATGAAGGTAATTATTGACACAAGTCTTCAGCTGGATCTTAATGTATTTGTGAATAATTCTTTTACAATCACTGTTGCTCTCCCATTATTATGATTTTATTCTTTGTTCAGCTGGTAGATGATAACCTTGGAAAAGATACTTGTAATAATAAGCTTTGGACATTGTTTTTAAATGTGGAATATGCATTTAAAACATCATTTATTAAGCCTAGCATTCATCAGTATTGATTTTCCCAGGAAATAGAATTTCCCTCATCTGAGAGCACAGGAGTAAACGAGGACTGAACATTTTTTAGACAGTTCTCACTCAACAAATTATTATATTATTACATTTCCTTCATTCCTTCTAAGCAGAAATGAAAGTGTACAGAAGTTGTTAACACCTAAGCAGTGAAAGTTACAATAATTTCTTTGGAAGTTTGATTTGGAATAAAAGGATAGAGTCAGATAAACACTCTACCATGAGCTAAATGAAGACTTTTTGCTGGATATCAGAGCCAAGGAACCAAAAATCACAGAGTAAACTTCCCCCAGTCAATAAACCACAAGCAACCTGTCAAATTTAAGTAAAAGAGGGAAAAATCAGGCAATGTTGGGATGCACAAACTGGAGCAACGAGGCAGAAGAGTGAGAAAATTAATGCCAACACCTCACAGAAATTACCAGTGGCTTCAGCTGAGTTTCTCACAAGTAAATGTCAGCTGAGCCAGAGGCTGCAAACACCTCTGGAACTCGAATATTAAAATTACTTTGAAGGCAAATACCTCAAATCCAGGGAGAAAGGTGCCAGACTTGGAGAGTGAGTAAAGCATTAATGAGAGACAGCAGAGAGGCAAAGCAAGCCTGGAGCTCCCTGTGCTGGTGTTCCACCCCTGGGTGAAATTTAATTGTCATTAACTTCCCTGTTGACACAAACAGACCCTCACCTGGAATCCTGTCCAATTCCTACCTTGTCAAGGCAAGCTAGGACTCACAAAAAGCATTTTTCCCTATTTCATCTGCTCATTAGAAAGATTTTCTTACGCTTTAAAAAATGCATTTCTGTATTTTCATCTGCATCATCCATCTTCTTCCCAAAAAATGCATTTTGCCCTGGAAAATCCATGTCAGGAATATTCCCAAACCCTGGTGAGAGCTGAGCCAAGACATGGTTGAGACAATAAAGGTGAAGCCAGAAAGTTACAGAACTGTTTGCTCACCACTGAAATTCCTCTCCCCAGCCTCAGCCCTGCTCAAACCCTTCTGTTTAATTCCCTTTTTCTTTTTCTTTTCCAGGTTTTGTCCATTTTGCTGGATGAATCCAAGAATGAAGGGGTCAAACAGCACCTTCTATGCTCACTCTGGTTTTTGCTTCCTGGTAGGATTGGCTGGGTGTGAACACGTGGGAAAGAGAAAATGGGGATTTTTTTCCACTGCTACAAAAGGCTGGGATGGAGTTTTTTTCCAATTAAAGACTGTTTTAATTAGGATTTTAGTGGAAATGCCTTTAAAATTATCCTAAGCAAATAATAACCCCACATCTAGAGTAGGGTGAGTTAGAAGCCAAATTTAATGTTAATTCCTGCATTATGTGTCTTTAATTATTGTGGCCCAGCATCATTCCCACAACAATCAACCAAAATTGGAAATACAACACAAATTAATCTGCTATTGTAGCTTTTCCCTTGTATTTCTGAGTTTATATAACACAACTCTCATCATACCTTCAAGGAAAAAAAAAAAAAAAAAAAAAAAGAAGAAGAAGAAATAGATGTCTTGGTCTTTCATCTAAATTTAATGAGAAAAAGAGTTGCAATGAAATTAGAGATGTGCTGAACTATCCAGAGGAGATTCCAAGCCATTATTAGCCTGCTCACCCTGCTACTTATCTCCAAATGCACACACCAGCAGCAGAAAGGATTTAGGTTACATTTTAGTCATCCAAATCTTGTAGGTACTGGGGTTTAGTGAAACTGGAGCACTTGTTACTATAATTTTGCTACAAAAAAAATCAGTATTTAGTGAAGTGAGAGGTCTGGCTTTAATGCACAGAAGGAGTTTGGGGCTGTGGCAGCGAGGTTGGAGTGTCAATCTGGATTGCCAACCCTAAAGCTGAATTTCCTTGGGTTTGAGGATTTGTCAAGTATTTCAGAATGTTGAAATATAAACTTTCTTCTTGATGATATTCAAACCTGTGTAAAACTGCCTTTAAAGAAAGGGAAAATACAGGAGGAAGCAGCAAAATCAGCAGTGCTGGTGTGGCTGTGGCAAGGAACAAATCCTTGTTTTGTATGGCCAGAGTGGGATTTACACCAAGTTCCCTCCTAACCATGGATGAGGAGGAGCTGGGATCTCTCAGGAGTAATTTTTGCCTCTCTCTGCCTCAGTTTCCTGGACCAGAAACTGTCTCTATTTCTGCTGGTGAAACTGCAATTTAACTGAAAAGATGAATATATGATAATATGACCCTGGGTGTCTGAATCTAATTGATCAAAAGTAATAAGTGTGATGGAAAAATTAATTGGAAAAATCATGATCAGAGATACAAAAACTACATCTCTTTCTCTATTAATCTAAACCCTCTATTTCTCATTAATCCAACTTATTCTCAGTGCAATCCCTCTATTAATGGTGCTGTGTGGAAGGAGGAAGCATCACTGTGCAGAGCACAAATGTGCTACAAAAACAACATTTTGTGGTGTGTGGAAATGTCGATTACTGGTTTTAAATCCACAAAACTCAACAAATTCTGGCCATTTTAACAGTGACTTTGAGAGCAGCTCCTCCTTTGTCTGTGTCCCCTTGGCAGGGAGCTGCTCAGCCACTGATTAACTCAGGTTACCACAGGGATCTCCCAATTTTAATATAAAAACCAGAATCTGGTGGTGCTGTCAGACACAGAGCTGCATTTCTGATGGCAAATTCATGGCTTGGAGCTCTCCCAGCTGCTGCTCCCCCTGTTCCATCTCTGCTGCTTGCTGGGCTGGGCTGTGGGGACAGAGTTCACTCCTCGGTGGAATAAATTACTCTCATTGAATTTGAAATGGGTGACATCCCTTTATTCATCTTCATCTGAATTCAGGTGAATTTGCAATTAAAAGGGCTGTGTCACCTGGAAAATAAATCCTGCACTGCCTCTAAATATCTGACCCTGCCAGGCAATGTTTGGAGAGAATGTGAGAAATAATCACTGGGGGTGGGCAGGCAGGAATTGTTACAGAGGAGAGTAAAAAGCAGGAGAGAGATTTTTGTAATGTTTCCACCAGGATGAACAAGTCCTCAGAGTGGAAAGGAATTAGATGCAATTTAAATCTCTGTTCAAGGCTGATGGAACAACCTGGTTTAGGGCAAAGTGTCCCTGCCCATGGCAGGCCTTGGAGTTTGATCATATTTAAGATCCTTCCAACCCAAACCATTCTCTGGCTCCATGATTTTGTGATATGTGATATATTCTGCACCATAACCATGCAAAACCCGGGTTTTTAAAAATTATTTGTCACTGTTCATCTAAAAACTACAATGAGGATGCCCCAGAAATTGTGTTATAAATATGTTTTTGGGAGGTTTTTGGGAATGCTCAGGAGCTTTAGAGCTGAAGGCAAAATTCTCACCAAACCCATTGGATCCTGGCTGGTGGAAATTGCTGGGGTCTTTAATATTTGTAGTTCTGGAAAGTTCATTAAAATTAAGGCTTTGTCTAATTAAGCAGCACTTTCATTGTTTGTCCCCTGTTCAGCTGGTTTAAACCCAAGGTTTTGCTTGGGAGCTCTTGGTGATATCTGAATATTTCCCCTCATGTCTCTGCCTATATTTATCTGATCTTCTGGTAAATCCTTCAGGGCTGAATCTCCTGAATCCATTATCCAGGCTGCACTCGTGGAATCCAATTCAATAATTCAATACTACTCAAAAAAAAAAAAAAAAAAAAAAAAAAAAAAAAATTTAAACCTATTTTTAGAAGCTCAGTTCCTCATTCAGCTTTTTCTGTACAACCAACTGCAGCTGGGGATCATTTTTCATATTTCCCTATCAGTGTTTTATCAGCTTTTTCAGTTTGGGATGTTAATTGAACTGAATTAATTCTCACCAACACACTGTGAGGAAATTGTTACACCCAGAGTTTTATAAATGGTGCCTCTCTAATTATCAACACTTTAATGGATTTATGTTCTAGATACAATATTTGACCTCTAACCTAAAAAGAGGGGATTGATGTGGCACAAGAAAATAGAATTTCATGATACAGCAGCAAAAGGAGACTGATATTTTGTTAGAAGTGTTTGCACATGAAATGTGCTGTGAAAGTTAATTTTATTACTAAATTGGTACACAAAGCTGAATCCCCAAAAGGGAGCTCAGCTGTCAATTCTTCAAGCACAGTGCTACAACTAAAAATAAAAAATTCAATGTTCACATGAAATTTCTTGGCTTAAAGCGTGCACAGCAGATTGTGCAGCTCTTCTTGCTCCTGAATACTAATTTTACATGTAAACATTTCCTTATTCTGGGATTGTTCTTCATTTGCCTCTCACAATCCCTGTAAAACTGGAAAACAGGAAATTATCTCCCTTACAAAGGGAGCTGGAAATAGAATAGATATGAAACTACAGATGAAAGGGTCTTAGAAGTAAATTGTGTGTCCAGTGCAGCATCCCTGTGATGTGATTCCTGTCCCCATGGCACTGCTGTGCTCCCTGCAGTCCTGCAGGAGCCAAATTTGGGGTGAATTTGGCCCATGGGGTGAAATATCACAAGTTCATCTGTGTTTTGCATCAATTTAAAAATAAAAATTCCTGTGCAGTTAGTGAGATTTAACAAGGTGATGGCCAGGGGAGGAGGGGGAAGATGAGGCTTTAGCTTAGGCTGGTCTTTTCTACCAACAGGTAACAGGATGAAAAGGAATTTGTATCTGAGATTTGGGGAACAGCAAAAATAGTTTTTTTATTAATTAAGTACCTCTAGCACAATGTTCTTCCCATGGAAAAAAAAAACTACAATTTTCTAATGAATAATGAAATGTCCAAGGCCAGGCTGGACAAGGCTTGGAGCAACCTGGTCTAGTGGGAGATGTCCCTGCCCGTGGCAAGGGGTGAAAAATAAGATCACATTTCCCACTCTGCACCTACAAACTGAGTTTGTTTTAGTCCCTTGTTTCTAATTTAGGTTTTCCTGCTGTATCACATTCTGGGGCACCCCTGGGCCATCAGAGCCTTGTTTTCCTGTCACAGGAGTGCTGTGATTCCCAGCCAGGTGTGCATACACTCCTTGCATTATTTATCCTTCAGGAGTGTGGAAATCCCTGCAGCTCGTGGCTGCTTCAGGCTGAGACCTGATTTAGATTGGCACAGAAAGACTTTTTGTTGCTGTTTCCCTCTGCAAATAATCCCATTTTCCTGCAGACATTCCTTTATTAATTCAGCTGTTCCCCAAAGTCACCTTCTGTCCTCTGCTGCTTGGGTTCTTCCACTACAAAAAAATAAACTTTGGAGTCTTGTGAGTTGATAATTTGTGGTTGGATGATGTGGCTCTATTTGTGTAAAAGCAATGGTGCAGCACCTGGTGGAGTGGCCAGGACACAAAAGGTGTGTAAAGCCCAAACCAGGGGAGCTGGGCTGTGTGTGGATGATCTTGGAGATCTTTTCCAGCATTAATGATTCTGTAATTGTCTCCTCCTCCACCCTTCTGCCTTGAACAGTCACCTGGTACCTGCAAAATTGCTTTTTCAGGTGGGATTTTGTGGCTTGACGTTTTTTAGATGAGTCTCTTCCCCAGCTTTGAAAAGAATAATTCAGCTCCATAAATATTTGGGTTTTCCATCTGACCCCTGAAGTCAGGGAGATCCTGAAAGCAGGAGCAGGTGCTGCATATCCCAACATCATCCCAGCTGCAGAATGTTCTCATTCCACTTTTTGGTGTTTTAAGCTCTTCCCTGACAGCTTAGCAGGCACCACCAGCTGAGCATTTCAGCATTTTAAAGCCAGAGCTAATAGAGGAGCAGCATCTTTGCACGGTGTCATTAGGAGGTGACACTTCCAAAAGACAGTCAAAGACTGATTAAAATTTGATGTGAGCTTCAGGAGCCTCTCTGAAGTGAATCATCCCCCTCCCAGCCAGGCTTTGTGCTGGCTCCCAGGCTGGCATCCCCCAGTCCTCTGAATTTGAGGAGCTTTATGAATTCCCCATTACAGAGTGCCAGGAATTCAAGGACCAGCTTGCCACGGAGCACGATTTGGATGGGAGCATTAAACATTCCTGCCTGGAATTGTTCTGGCCCAGCAGTGGGAGCAGAGCTGCTGGCTGTGGTGGAGAGGAGAGCAATTAGAGGAGAGGCTGCTGCTCAGAGCTCCTGCTCCTGCTTGCTGCAGGTTGCAAACATGCTGAGAGCTGTTTATTTGAGCAGAGACTTACAAAAGGGAGTGATATTCCTACATTTGGGTCAGTGGCAATTTTATGTAGAGTTGTGAAGTGCTGCTGGTTTTTTGTCTTGTTTTTGCCTCCCTGGAAACATGAGCTGGAGCAAAAACAAATTGCTGTAAAGAGGAGCAGCTGCCAGAGAGGTCAAAGAGTAATTTCTGTGGCCAGATATGATCAAGTGGTGTTGAGAAAGAGCTGGATAAGGAAGGAAATTGTGCAGTGCCTTTGTTTCCAGAAGAAGAGCTGATTAAGATGTCAGCTTGTTCTGCTTCCATCTTCATTTATTAAATTGTCAGCTTCTATCTGTCCCAGGGGATCTCCCTGTAGTGAATCTTCTCTACAGAGGGAGATTTCTGGAGCTGGGTTTGATATTTCAGACTCAGCTTCCCATTGAAATTGTACTGATTTCAGGGCCTTAAAAATGGGGATAAAAGGCAGCACATTTGATCTGAGCTTTTGTCATTCATCACACAGGATTTTTTTGGCCAAAGCTTTGAGATCAATGCTTTGGTTTCACCTTCCATCAGTGTCCTGTGTAGAACACATCTCTCAACTTTCAAGTGACTTTGGCTCCCTTCAGGCTGACTCAGGACCCTGAATGGAAGAAGTTTTGGTTGTCACTTGGTTTTGGTTTTGTTGGAGCCCTTCCTCCTTCTCCAGGCTGACCTGGACCCTCTCTTGGAGGTGTTAGGTCACAGGTTGGACTTGATCATCCCAAAGATCTTTTCCAGCCTTGTCCATTCTGTGATTCATTCATTCTGAGATTCTCTTTGCCCAGTGATTTTCCCAGGGTCACCCCTGCCCACTTTGCCCTAAATCAGCCTTGCTGTGTTCTCGTGGTGCATCCTGTGATCATTTTCTGTGTGCACAGATCAGAAATGTTTTATCAGACAACTATCAAACACCAAATCCCTGCATCTGGCTGCACTACAGATGTCAACATCAACTCTTGGCTTCCTCTTAGCTGACCTGATTATTCCTTCCAAGGTGAGATCACACCAAAAGCATGTAAAGTCTAATGGGAACAGCAGCTGGATCTGTGCAAAGGTGCAAAAGCTCATTTAGCTGATTGAAGAGTCCTCAGTTTGCAAACACCTTCATTGCACTCAACACAGGCCTCGCCCAGACCCACCCTCTGGAAATAAAAACCCTAATTTGTGTTCCCTGAGCTGTGCTGGAAGCTGAGTGGTGAGTGACTGCAGCAGAGCCACAGCAGAGCTGTGCTCAAAGTCACAGCATCCTTGAGCTCTCCGTGCCTCCGTTATTATTGCTGCTGTTATTAGACTTTGTAATGCACTCCGCTCCCAAGTGCTCCCTGCCATTGCTGAGATTACACAATCCTTCAAGGAATTTTAAAGACAGCTGTTCTGTGCATGCTCCAAAGGAGCAGGGAGGGGGAGAAGCTGCTCTTTGCACTGATAGGCAGCGTTGCTGCACAGAGTTAAGTGATGGAGAAAAGACCTACAACATCTCCAGTGTACAGCAGGAGAAGGGAGGGGCAGCTCTTCCCAGAAAACCTGTCCTGCATGGCACAGCTGGGGCTTTGAGAAAAGTGGAATGAGGTTTTTTTTTGGCTCAGTAACCAGGGTGGAGAGCCCAGAGCCACAGGAATGTGGCCAGAAAGGTCTCAGAGGTCCATGGTGGCCCTGTCTCACCAGAGAGCCACACACAAAACTCCACAGAATGAGAGAATCATTAAGGTTGGACAAGAACAAGATCATCAAACCTAACCATTCCAAAATACACATTTTGTATTTACCTCCTCATTAATGGGGGTTGGAGAGGGGATGGAATAGAAAGTGGTGGAGGAAAGGAATTAAGTCAGAAATTGTTTCAGCTACAGGGCTTGGAGAGGAGGGAATGAAAGACTTTTATATTTGCAAAGCTCCTTTGCATTTTAGAAATGTGCTGTAACCTGAACTGTGCAGCAGGATGTAGCATTGACAGTGCTGTTAACATTTTTTAATTGACTTTTATTCCTAGGGACAGGCAGTTTAAAACATCTGAGTGTTCCCTGTCTGTCTCAAGCAGTACTTCCCTAAATTCTTGCAGGAATTTTCCTTGAGGTCGAGTCTGGGCTTGGACAGGCTGGGACACTTCTGTATTTGCTTTTGGAAGAAATTTAACAGAGCAACACCCAAAATTTCTGTGTATTCTAAGAAAAGTTGATGTAAGCAGAAAAAAAACCCAAACAAAACCCATAATAGAAACAGTCACCTAATGCAATATTAAAATAATTCAGTGAAATAGTGAAGGCTGGAGAACCACTCACTTCATTTTCTCTAATTGGGTGGTTAATTTATACATGGGGCTAATTACCACAGTACAGGGGGGAGGCCAGGAACTCATTGTGGGCTCAGGTGGGGTTTTCACCTGCCCAGGGTGAAAAGATCCTTCAAAGCCCCACTTGGAGGGTGGTGGAGGTGAAATAGCCAAGGACAGGGCAGCAGTGACCAGCCCTGCCCAAGGAGGAAGGTGAGAAATCCACAGGTAGGGAATAGGTTGAAAAAAAAGGGGAGAAAATTCTACCTTGACAGAAATTTATTGGGCAGTGGGACAGCTCTGGAAAGGAAGTGAGATCAAAATTCTGGTTTGGAAAACTAAAAACTGCACTGAGTAATCCTACAGCAAATTATTCTAGTGATTTACCAGTAATTGAAAAGGTAAAATAGGATTTAATGGAATGTAAGAGTTTCACTCCTTTCATGGCTCAGGGAAAGGGGGATTCCCAGGTTACAGAACCTCATGGAATTGTGGTGAGGGTGGAGAAAGGATGGAGCCAGTGCTGTGACAAGAGGTGACAGCCAGAGGTAAAAACACAAGAATTGTGACTCACCCTGACAAGAGGTGACAGAATTGAAGTTGGAATCATTCTAAGAATTATTTTTTTAATCAGAGTGTGGTCAGATATGAGATGATGCTGTGGGCTCACCCCCTCACCAGGGGTTAAGGATATCCGGGGGGTTGGTTTGGCAATGCTGGTGGAATAAGTTCAATTGTTTTATTGGGCCTGATGTCTGAAGGCAATCAGAGAGAGAAAGGAACCAAACCCATCCCTCTGGCTCGCTGCCAAACAACCTGAATGCTGCCAGAGAGGGATAATAACACCAATTGGCTCATTGTCTTCTTTCAAAAGCCATTTCCATTCATTCTGTTCCCTGATTGTTCCCCGAGCCAGCTCCCCATGGCTGTTTGGGCTGCTCAGCTGAATCCTGTGCTGCTCCTGCTTGGAATCTCAGCCTGGAGCGGCAAAACTCCTCTTCCCCCTCCTAAAAGTTACCTTGGAGCTGCTGTTCCAGAGGATGCCCAAACCCTCAGCTCATCATCCTCTGCCTGAATCCCAACCAACAGAAACAGCAAAATGTGTGATGAAGGGATTCTGATTAGAACCTCTCACTTCTGAAGATTGAGTATTTATTTTTGCAGCCTGAGGTTCGATTTCACTTCTTGTGCTTTGCAAGAATCAATAGTTATTCTTTAGATGTGTGTAGATAGTTATTCTTTAGATGTTGAGTAGAAAATAATTGTCTGAGTGTTGTTTGAAATTGCTGGGTGGATGAAATGCTGAGGAATGACCCCTGGAGAGCTGGTTCAGGAAGGTCTGAATCACCCACTTGGAATCACCACCCTCTGTGCGACCTCCAGAGATGAACAAGGCTTATCTTAAATATTAAATATTTACAGCAAAGACCAAACCATTGCTAATGTCTTAAGCTAACAGCTTTTGACACAGTGAAATTAAAGCTGGCTGTGAAATCAGGGTGCTTAAACCCCACCAAACCCACTATTAAATGTTACTGGATTTTTGGTCAAATTTGGCTTCAGGATTGCTAAATGCTACTAATAACTTACAGATAAATTAATGGGAATTTGCTATTTTTCACAGAATTTGGTGGTGCTTGATTATTCCTTCATTGCTCTGATGCCTGTCCTCCCCTCCAGTCTTCAAACCACCATTTATAAATTTGGGAAATGGAATGACTCAGTTCATTATTAAAGGATACTGAACCTCAGAGACTACAGATAATTACTTTTGCATACTATTAAAAGTGTTCGTAAAAACTGACATTATTTTAAGGCTCAACAAGAGGCACACGACGAAAATAGCATTAAAATTTTATTTTTTTCCCCCTCTCTGCAAATCCAATGACATTTAAAATATGACATTTGGAAGGCAGAACCTCTAATATCCAATAATGCCAGTGTGTGTGTGGCCGTATTTCTTTGCTGGCTGCAGACAAATGCTTGTCAATGTCACCTTCAGCACCTGCCATCACTTATTAGCAGCTCTGAAATCCTGCTTGGGAAAGTTTTGGAGCATTTTATAGCCACCAGGAAAGTCAATTAATTAGGCAATTATTTCGCCACTCCCTTTGATTTTCTGTTGACCAGAAATTTTCAGGCAAATCTTGGAGGCCAATTAAGAAGCTGTAGGATTGCACACGAGTGCAGATTCTGTTCCTGTGGACTTTAGGCTGGGGATTTGCAGTGTGTAACTTTGATTTGTTCATCTGCTTTGTTTTTTGCTCTCTTTGCTGCCATCTGCGTTGCTCTTCAAGGAAATCCCTTCTTTTGAGAGCTCTTCCTTTCACATTTAGCACACAAAGTTGGAGATACAAAGAGTAATTTGGGAAGTGAAACAGAATCAAACCTTGCTGAGTTCTTAGTTTAAAATTACTTCTCCTAAATATCCAGCTGTAAAAATTTAGATTTTTCTGTGTTTAGCCTTTTTTACCCCCTTTCATCAGATATCTGCAATCATGGAATGAGTGGATGTGGCACTTTCTGATATGGGCAGGGTCATATTTGGTCAAATATTTGGACTTGATGATCTTGGAGGTCTTTTCCCACCTTAACAATTCCAAGATTCTCTAATCACACCCCAGACCAAACTAAGATTCTAATTAGCATTTAGCCAGGGTCCCACTCAACAGAAATTCATCCCACGACACAGATTATTCAAACAAGATTCATTTTAACCTGTTCCAGGAATGGAACCCCTAAAGGACACCTAAATAATAATGAATTTTTTTTTTTAATACCCACAGCAAAGGCTGTGCAGATATTGCAGTATGGCAGGAAAGTGTTCCAACCTCTTGGAGTTCCTGTTTTCACCAATCTGTCTGACAGAGTTAAGTGCATTTGGTTCAGAGAGGGAATTCTTGAGAGACAAGTGAAAGATAAAAATTTCTGGGCTTGGATTTCCACTGAATAGCAAATGAATTTGGGGAGTGGATAAGATGGGGCAGGGAACTGGTCTCCATCTGCACTGCCTGACCCAAATTAGATGAGAAATCAGTGGGCTGTCAGGAGTGAATCACACTGGGTGTACCTAATAATAAACTGAGTCCTGACAGGCAGAGGGGGAGAAGGTTTTGATGCCTTTTTCCAGGGCGGCCTAAAAACAGAGGCCAGACAGAATTAAGGCAATAAAAAGCAGTTTTATTTATTGAATTATTCAGGTACATTTAGGGCAGACAAAGCCCCCAGGGGCTGCACCCAAAATGGATCACAGGTCACAGGGTTTCACACTTTTTTAAGTTTGGTCCATTTGCACATTGGGGGTTAATCTCCCAATTACAGCTCCAGGTAATGAAGTCATTCACCCCAAGTTTGCTC
>JAOTQP010000469.1:22936327-22950378 GCA_026413545.1 Cichladusa arquata | reverse complement strand
GTTGTGTCTGAGCAAAATGGGAAAGCAGCAGCTGCCACTGGATGGAGTTTAGAGTTACACACTAAAGAACTGCAGGGCTACAAATAGATGGAAATATAAAATCCTAAAAAAAATATAAAATATAAAATCCTAAAATCCTAAGGCATCAGATTGAGACCTGAAATGCTGAAAGGACATGGGAGATGAGGGAGATCATCACACAGGGACTGTTCTGAGGAGCTGGGTTGGAATCAGCCTAATGACAGGATTGGCATTCTGGTAAAGGATACCCAGGTTTTTGACCTTGTGTGGCTGAATGCTGCTTATTTTGATTTGATTTCCTGTTGTGTTCATTCTCCAGTCCAGGTTTTAAGGACATTCCAGGCAGTGTCTGAGCTGTCTCTGGCTGAGCACTCCCTTGATCAGCAGTGGGATCCATCCAGGAGCTCCAGAGACAAATCCCGTGGAGGAAACACCACTGCTCCTGTGAGATGCCAGCCTTCACTCATGGATTTACCACATTCCCCTACTCTGTGCCTGCTCCATCCCTCTGGATCCAGCAGCACCACACTGCTTTGCCAACTGTTCAATCACTGTTAAACCACCTCTCTAAAGACTTGAGTCATTTAAAAATTCCCCTCAGATGGGGTCCTATCCATCAAATCCTCTGCTGTTCCCAATCCCTGTATGCCCTGCCACACAAATCCAATAGGAATAGCCTGCTGCAAAGCTCCCAGGGAGGAATTCCTACTCAGGAGCTGGCAGGCTGGATTATTTTAGTGCTGCTGTCAATAGGTGGCAATAATCACCTTCCCTGCAGCTCCTGAACACATGTTGACACTTTCCCACCGCCCCGGTTGGAAATTTTCTCAGAGAGTCTCCAGTTATTTATATCTGCAGAGTTCTGCATTTCCCCCATTATAATTTTTCATGTCACCACAGGCCAGCAGCAGGGGAGGCATGGCATGACATTGCTTTATTAAAGGAGACACTTCCAACGAGTTTTCATCTGCTGCTCTCCCAGCCAAAAGCCGTTAGCATTCCACTTCTGTCCTGCCACCAACCGACCTGCTCCCAAATATCTGCAGGAAATCAGGGTTATGAAGTGGGCAGAGAGCTCCCAAATATCTGCAGGAAATCAGGGTTATGAAGTGGGCAGAGAGCTCCCAAATATCTGGAGGAAATCAGGGTTATGAAGTGGGCAGAGAGCTCCCAGGAAGGGAATGTGATGCTCCAGGTGCACTGAGGTGTTCAGAGCATGGCCAGGGACACCCAGGGTTTGTTTCCTCTCTCTTCCCCTCTCTGCTCCTGATTTATCCCTTCCCAACACGTGCTTTTCTCCTGCTTTATCAGAAAGGGGGTGATGACATCCAGGCTCCTTTCGAATTTGTCACCTCTGAAGTTCACAGAGTGAAAACATGTATTTTGTTTTGTTGAATGTGCTGAAAGCCCCTCAGACCAAACAGGAGTCTGGAAATCATTCAGGCAAATCTCAGAACGAACCAGGGTGGCCACTGCCAAGTGCTTTTTGCACTGGTTAATCTGCTTTTCCTCAGGCTGGGTTTTTTAATCTCTGAAAAGATGAGAACACGATTTTGCTGCCATTTTTGTCCTGTTTCATCTTGACAGCTGTGGCTGTGCAATATTAGCAATTACTCATGAAACACTTCCCCACGCAGGGTTTGGGAGCATTTTAATGTCACATTCACAAAGGTTCAGCTGCTAAAGTGCTGTACAATAGTCACTAATATTTTGCTGAAGTTTGATGTGAAAAACCAGGATGTTGCTCACACTCCACAGGAATATATAGTTATATTTCAGAATTATGGAATCATTAAGATTGGAAAAAACCTCTGAGATCATCAAGAGTTGAGGCCACATATATATAAATATAAATACAGAGAGAATAAAGTTGACTTGAGATTTGGGATCCTGGGATTTGGGAATTTCAGCACCAAGGCCAAGGTACCATTAAACCACACACATCACACTGGCTGTAGTTCTCATGTTTTTATTAATTTTACTTTATTTCATTTCCGTCCCAGCCCCTTCCCACCTTCACAGGGAGGAATTCCTTCCTCACATCCAACCTAATTACTTCAATTCAGCTCATTCATCATTATCAATCATCTTTCCAATACCCAATCCAAATAATTTTATTTTTCCCCACCCCAGGCACCCACACTGGTCCTGCTGGAGGTGACCTGGGGCAGATGTCCCCAATCAACCCACGGGCTCAGAATTAATATTTTAACAAAGCAAATGCAGGGGCTCCACCCCTGAGCAGCTGGAAATGGTTGGAGGAGGGAAAACACTGAAGGAGAAGCAGCTCCTGGGGTTTGGAAAAGCAGGAGAACCAGAGTCTGGGGGTTTCCTTGGCCTGAAGGAAAGAAAGTGCTTCCTGCTAGGAGTGAGAAATCCACCTGTTTGTCTTCTCCTCTTCAGCCCATCAAACTGCTGGAACCAAGGAAAGAAATCTTCTGTCCACTACCCAACAGGTAAGGATTGTCCCAAGGATGCTCTTTGCTTCTATTGGAAAATATTAGAAAAATATTAGAGAACAGAAGAAAAATGTTCTTTTCCCTTTCATCTTATGGGGGTATAAACAACTCACTGAATTTGGGGGTTTTGTTGTTTGGCTGGGTTTTTTTCTGTAGCTGTTGCAAATCTTTGACTTCTCAAAACTCTTGCCTTTATGACGTTTATCTGTTGGAGAACTGGTGTTAGAAATCTGATTTAACACATCAGTTGTCTTCCAAGTGTTTTTTTCAGGCTTTGAAAAATCTAATCCACCTTCTTTTTAAATTTATTTTTACATATTTAATTCATCCCCTTCTCTTGTCAATCCTGCCAATATTTAATTCTCAGAGTCTCAAATAATTTCAGGGTGCAACTTTTGCCTCTAAGTAAACAAGAGCAGAAGAAGCTCCCAGAATGAGGCAGGCACATGCAATGAGTAATTACCAGACAAAGCACATGATGCATTTGATTCCTGAAGAATTTTCCCCAGCAATAAAATGCTCATTTCTTTCTTGCCCCAAAACTCTGCTGTCAGAGGTTGCACAGCTCTCAGGGCTCTGGGTTCATCCTTTTCTCTCCTTTTGGCTCTGGCTGGAGGAGATGTTCCAATTATCTCACTCAAATCCCTCCTCCTTGGCCAGGGCCAAAGGAAAGGGGCTCTAAAAGCAGCTCAGGATGGGGAGAGCTGGGCAGAACAGAGCCCCAAAAGCAGGGAATTCACCCTCTTTAATTCTTTAATTCACCCTCTTTAATTCTGTAATGAATTCACCATCAGCTGGAGCACTTTAAAAAATCCCAAGGGATTGTTTATCCCAGGTTTGGAAGGTGCCTTTATTCATAATAATTCAAGTGGGCTGGCTTGTGTTATTGTTATCCAAATATCTTCCTGAATTGATCACACCTATTTAAAAAACACAGGCATCACCTATATAACTATGCTTAAGCCAACCAGAAACTTTATTAATTTATTAATTTTCCCCAGCAGGGATTAATGTAGCTTTCTTTATATTTTTCTGTTAGGTGAAGGAGAATTTTAAAACCACACAATTTCACCAACTAACTAAAAATTTAGGGTTTTTCTCTACTTTGAACTGTTAAAGGAAAATACTCACTAAACAAAACACTGCCTCTTACCACCTTGTTTATTAGGAATATTTGGCCTTCAGCAGAGCTGTGTTCAATTAATTCTCCAAACCTGTTCGGTGTGAGGGGGCAATAACCAGGAGCTGGGCATGGATGTGCTGCTCTCCAGGAATTCCTGGGAGCACAGAGAATGAAAAATGAGAGCTGGAATCCCAACAAGGAGCAGGAATTCACACCTTTCCCAAGGCATCATCACCCTGTTCATTCCACAAACTGAACTCTTTGATGGTTTAACTATTTAAATGCTTCGTTCGGCAGATTTTCTTCTTTCCCCACCCACTATTACCTGTGTTTTAAAGGGAATGTCTGTTTTGATCAATGGTAACTTATGTCATCAGATCAAATGGAGGAACTTCTCGAGCATTAGTAGTGCATTGTTACATGTAAATTAAATTTAAATATTGATTATGCAGCTATTGGAGCACCCCATAAAACCTGGATGTAAGGTGAGAGCATCCACACTAGAGAGTAAGAATAAGGGGACTGGAAGGCAGAGCTTTTAAAAACCTATAAAAAAATCAATTATTGCAGTAATTCAATTCTCATATTTAGCAAAATATTCTGCACAGGCAATCCCAGCCCTGTGCTGAAGTGTCCTGATAAACAAGTGTGATGCTACTGAGGGTGATTTTGGTGTGTAACAGAGTTCATTTCCCATTTAAAAATGTCTTTCCCCAGATGAGCTGTAGGACTCGGGCTCGGTGGAGCTGAAATGATGCAAACCACGAGCAGTGAGAGAACTGGGGGGGAAAAACATCCCACCTTCCCTGGGGGTTTGGAATGCAATTTCTGACTCTTCTGTCTCAGGAAGAAAACCCTGCTGTGTGAAATCAGGAAGGGTCATCTCTTTTCTTCCAGGCCAGCAGCTCCCAGTGCCTGAATAATCTCTTGGGCAGTGGAAGTTCCCTTGATTGCTGTTTATCCCTCTGTGAATTCACCTCCTGGACACTGAAGCAGGGTGGAACTCTGTTAATTTTCCTTAACTGGCTCGTTAAATTGGGAGTGGATCCCAGGTCTGAAGCTGCCAGCACAGACAGCTCTTGGTGTCTCCATCCTTTAATTATATTTATATATATATATATTTACCCCAGATAAATCCATACAGATGATCCCAGTGCCTTTTCAAGCTCGGATTTTGGAGTCTGCCACGGCCAGCTGCAATCTTTAGGTCTTTATTATTCCACAGACACATCTGGGTGGACAGAACAGACTCTCTGTACATGTTCCACTTCGTGTTTTACAAGGTGCAGCCAATTATTCACTGCAGGAACCACGGGGACTCGCTGGAGAGGAGAAAATGAAATATAGACTTTGCAACCAGCCTGGCATTGCTCATTCCCTGTGCCTTGGCCACGTTTTTGTTGGGAATAGACAGCCTTAACCACACTGTTTGGGTATTTCAAACCAGGAGTTAAGATTAATTTGAGTTTTAAATTAATAAGTAGGAATACTTTCCACTGTCCCAAAGCTCCAAGCTTTGTCCTACTTTTCCCTGGATATTTTCACAGCTTCTCTGGGAAGCCTCTCCCAGGGAGGGGTAATGTCTGGGAAGAGAGCAGGTTGGACAATTAAGAGAAGGAATAGTCCTACAAAATAATTAATGGTGCAGGGAAGCTTTATCAGCTGCTCCTGCTGATGCCTTGGGATGGGAACATGGAATTTAATGGGAAGGTGACAGGGAATGAGCTGCCAGAGTTATCCCACACAATGTGCAATTAACACCTGGTGCTAGATAACTTTAAAACCAAGTGCTCAGAAGGATAAAAAAAAGGGGATTATATGATATTCACGGTGATAATGAGGAGATCAGGATTTATTACTGAAAATCACAATGCAGAGGAGAAATCATCCTGTTTTTAGGATTTAAAAACAGGATCACCAAACACGAACTGACAGCAGCAGGTAGGAACAACCCTGAGGTCAAGGTTTGCACCATTAATTAAAAAAAGGTTTTTTACACCCTTTTTGAAAATTCTTATTCCTACAGGTGTTACCACTGCCCCAGGTAGGGTCTGAGATTGAGGCACACCAGAATTTTGAAATCTCTGGCAGCTTTTAAGAGCAAAGAGTTGTTCTGGGCACAGGTTTGGAGGTGTTTACAATACTTGGAAGGTTTTTGGAAGTCTTTTAAATGTGCAGTAAAATCGAAGGGCAACCTTTGAAGGATGGAAAATCTTTTGGGAGGTTTGGGTTTTTCTACAAAAGTTATTTGGGCTCACTCTTGGCATGGAAACGTGGGAATGTGTCTGAGCACTTTGGCTCCTAAACATCAGGTAACTGCCAGAGTTTCACACCATTTTGGAGTCGTGGATCATGATTATTCATCATATTTCATCATATTCATCAAGCATTATTATATATATTAAAATCGGGAATAAATGAAATCACAGTGCAATCTTAGGAGGAAAAAAAAGTGGAATTTTTACCTTGTGAATCACTACCAACACTAGGAAAAGGGGAGAAATATCCCAGAAACCAAAGATTTTATAGGGAACTGATATAAGCATGACCCTCCAAGTCCAGTTATTTTTTTACAGTTCTAATTCTATGATTCTGAGGCAGAGCAATAACAAAATCCCAGTTAAGATGCAGAGTTAATTAGTGAGCAGGGAGTATTTGCTTTTAGCCCAATTTTTTTGCCAATTGAAACACACAGTCTTAAGTAATGAACAAATAATCATCTCTTCAATGGCTTAGCTCTGTTTGTTTCCTTCAATATTACATTGTCTTGGGAGGCAATTGATGAAATTGGGGAGAAACTGCAGCATGGTGTGAAATGATATTTATACCCCAACCACAGCTGGTAGATTTCTGCTGAGCACATCCTAAATTCCCTCCTCCCTTTAATCCACTCCTTTCATTATTCCTTGCCTATTGCTTTTTGCAAGGAAACCTAATTTCAAAATATATCAGGAATTTTGCTGCTAGAATGGCAAGATCAAGGTTTGAAGCAGTAAACACTGAATTATGGTTGTCATTCACTTGTTAAGCTTTCTCTGGCCTGATTGAGCTGGCAGCAGATTCCAACAGAGTTAAGAAGGACAATTGGTAAAAAAATAAAATGATAAACTGTGAGAGGCTAAACTGAACACCAATTTAGCTCAATAAAGCCCTTTATGGATAAATAACAGCAAAGAGCCACAGATTCTTGCTCTGGGCTATTATTGACTTGGAGAGAAGTCTCCCATATATCAATCAATAGGGAGGTTTGGCTGGGAGAGTTTTACTACAAAGGGAAATGGACTGAAAAAGTGACCTGAGAAAAGAGGAGCTGGAGTTAAGTCTCACCATGGAACGTTTCATGAAGTTGTGTTTCAATGAGAGACTGCAGCTGCAATTAAAATCAAAGTTTTCTTCAGACTTGAGACAAAAAAGGCAAATATTTGGGTGTTATTTGGACAGTGCAGGTTGTGCTGCTGCTGCAGAACAAATTAAGAGAGATCCCACTTATAGCAATATATTTCCCTGGCAGTGTCCCAGGCCAGGCTGGATTGGGTTTGCAGCACCCTGGGGCAGTGGAAGGACATGGCAGGGGTGGCACTGGATGGGATTTAAATCCCTTCCAGCCCAAACCATTCTATGAGGGATGAAAAAAACTTTCTGAAGTTTCCAGGATAAGAACTTTAAGCAGGTGAATTGCAGGATAACTCAAATTATCCTGGAGATGGAAAGGGAAGCTGGAGCAATGCTGGGTGATTTCCAAGCCTTGACAACCCTTTGTTATAGAACATAAACATGGGTTTATTTTAACCAAAGCCTTGCTTTTTATTATTGAACCTGAGGGGATGAAGAATTTTGGGTTCTGTCTTCTTCAGCCTTTGCCTTGGTAGGGAAGCTGAAATCCCACTCCAGGCCCTTTTCCCAAGTCCCTCTCCAGCTCTCTTGGAGCCCTTTTAGGCACTGGAAGGAGCTCTAAAATCTCCTTGGAACCTTCTCTTCTCCTGGAAAACATTCCCAGCTCTCCCAGAGCAGAAACTGAACCAATTCCTCAAGATGCTGAGAATTCCTGGAAATCCAGGCAGTGATTCCCACACCTTCCTTGTCCCTCACTCCCCTGCACAGCTGGAATTTTTTTATTTCCAGAGCCACTGGTCTCAATAAATCCCTTGTGCCTCTCACTGGAGGGATGATGGCTCTGCCAGAGTTTGGATTTGTGCTCCTCAGAGCTGCTCATTCCACAGGGAACAAAAATCCTCCTCTTTCCCTTCCACCAGCAAGAAGCTGCCTCCAACCCAGTGGGTTCTGGTTCTTCTTGAATAAAAGGTTAATTCTGAGCACTTCAGTTTCCCACAGCAGTTCTGGGGTGTGTTTGTTTTCACTTTAGCAGAGCAAACTCTCCTCTGTGAGAGAGCTCAGAAAACACTGCTGGTGTTAAACACCTTTGAGTAAAGAGAGCTGAAACAATTAGAAATGTCAGCTTTAAAGTTTCCTGCTTAATAGAGGGAGTAAATCAGTCCAGCAGAGGAGAGTGCTCCAGGAAAACACCCAGATCCAGCTGCTGTGGAGGGTCAGGGCAGCTCCCACCTTCTAGAAAAAGAATTAGAAACTGCTTTTGGGCTTCCTGGCATTCTTGGCAATTTCAGGTCATTCAGAAGTGTTGAAAAGGAGTTTTTTAGAGCTAAACCAGCTGCATGTAACTATGTAAAAGATGAGCCTGGAGTGTATTTTAAAGGGTTGAAGAGTGCCTGATGCAAGGTGATGTTAAATTCTGTTTGTTTTCGTGTCATGCAGTAGCTCACTTATTAAAATGCAGGCTGGCTTATTGATAATAACCTTCAATACAGAAAAAATTCTGAATTTTTCTTTCCAAGTGCTCCTTCTGCAAGGGCCTTTCTCCTCTGCCACCTCTGCTGGTTTTGGGAGCTCAGGTGAAGAAGGCTCAGCCCGAGCCATGAACTTCTGTGCAAATCAGACCTTTGCAGTGCCCAAAGAACACAACATGGGGAGAAAACTGGCTGAGGGTTTGTGTCAGATCTCTGAGAGATGTGGAAATGCTGGAAATGTCTGCTCCTGTCCATGATGCATGAGAAGGGCAAGGGAGGTTTTTCTCCTTGCATTGATCCCATAGCTGGGAGTCAGCAGGAAAATAATAAACATCTCCTCTGCCAGTCCCTCCTGAGCCCTGCTGTAGGTCAGGCCATGCTTCAGTCCCAAACTGAGCAGCAGAATATTTATGGACACTCGTGGAAAGAATGGATAATTATTTCTCAGTCCTGCTGTAGTATTTATAAGCCCTTCTCCAGGAAATGTAGTGAAAATGGAGAAAAATGTTACTGCAAAGCTGCTGTGAAATCCCATTTGCAGCTGTAGCTGCTCAGAATTTTTTGCCTGACAATTCTGTTCAGGAGTAGCCTCTTCTGTACCCTGAGTGGTGACCTTTCTCTTCAGCATGAACTTTACAGTGCTCATTTCCCTGTGAAGCTAGGAAGGAAATAGATACCAAAAACCCTGCCTGTAAATTCCTGGTTTAGCCTGTGTCCTCAGAAATGACATTTCATTGTTCATGTTAGGGGAAATATCTTAATTTTGTAACACCTTTGAGGATGGAATTGTGCTTTTCCCCAGATGTGTTGGTACAGACAGGCTCAAAATGAGGAAAAAAAAAAAAATCTGGTGTCAATTGTGTCCACTACGAAGAGTTTTCCATCTAAGGGGCATCAAAGTGTTTTATTGACCTCTGGAATTTGCTGCCAAGGCACTAATGAACCATCTGAGAGGGTGGGAATGCAGGTTCTGAGTGACTGAAGGGTGTCACAGCTTTGGGGGAGTTACTTCTGAGTGTGCCCTGATTTCCAGCAGAGCCAGACATTGATTTCCTCCAAGCTCCACATTCCACTGGAATTCCAGACTCCAAGGAATCCTTTCCAAGCAGTTCCATCATTATCCCAGTAATCAGGGCCCAAGTGGGAAGGTGAGCAAGGTGTCCCTGCTTGCCATGAGAGCTGGTGGTGGCAGCTCCCAAATTGAGATTATCCATCACAATTTAGTCATTATGGGCTTGCCAGGAAATCCTTGGCTTGCAAATATTTGATTTTTTTTTTTTTTGGGTGTTGTTTAGGATTGCAGAAGTGTTTGGCTTATTTGCCTCTCCAGGGAATTTTTAATAGGAGTGTTTCCTTGCTGGGGTCTGATAAAAGACATAGGAAAATGTCCTTTATTTTACAAAGTATTTTGGAATCAGAGGAGTCTAACTGAGGCAGAAGGAGAGATAGGAAATGTTTTAGCAAACTGAGAGTTATTTTCATTGCAAATTGCTGGTTGCTCCCACAGAAAACAGGGATTTCATCTGGTCATGCATTAACAGAGCTCTGCTGATGGGGAACAATCTGAGTGGTGACAGCTCCATGCCCAGGCTGGAAAATCCCTGCTTTACTCCTGGGCTGAGCTGGGAATTGCATCTTGGAGCATTCAGAAAGCCAAGAAAATCCTAATCCAGCTCGGACCAACCTCCAGCCCCAAACCCTTCTGTGTCAAGAGAGCAGGAGTGGAAGGGAGCAAAGTCTGGATGCTCAGGATCCAAGGGGATCCAGCAGCACTGGTTGTACTGGGATCTTCTGACAGGAATGCCTGAGGATTTTCACATCTGGCTTTCTGGAGCCCTCTGGTCCCACATGTTTGGAACCTGCAGAGCTGAGCAAATCCCACTTTAAATTGTGAATTTCCAGTTGGAAATGCCTGGGGACACGGGCTGGTTACAGTAGGGAGTTTACTAATGGCTAATTAATTGTCTAAACACATTAGCTGCTGATAGGCAGAGAGTGGCTGGAATGAATAACAATTAAAGGTAAATTATCAACCACAGCTCTGAGCAAACCCAAACTGAGAAACCCTGATTTAATCTCTGCTGAGAGGCACCTGGGCACAGCCTGCCCTGCAAACTGCTGGGGAAACCTCTGTGCTGCCAAATTAAGGGACAATTCCAAGTTGGGTTTTGTCCTGTTTTTCTTATTTTCCTCTAATCCTTGTTTTAAAACTAAAGCAAAACCCCCACCACTATCACTTATCCTGCTTTGTGATGATCACACATCCCTCATGTTTATTTAGCTCAATAAACAACACAAAGGCAGCTTGTAGGAAATGAATCCTCCCTGCATTATCTTGTTATCTTGTATTTCCTCTGGAAGAAAGTGTTGCTGGAATTATTGTGTTTGCATTTTGAATTCTAATATAAATCAGCTTGCAAAAGGAAAATAATTGGTTTCCCCACTCACCAGATTCACGCTTTTCCAGGTTCTGTGTTTAGGCTGCAGGATTCAGGAGGAATACTGAATTTCCTTGGTGCTAAAAGCTGACTTTATGGGCAGATGGGCTATTCAGTTAGCTGGGAATTTATCAGCTCCTTCACGAATAAAATCAGATCTTGAAGAATAGAGCAGTAAAAATGCCCAGGTGAGGTTTTCCCTGCTGAAACAAGGCACTGCTGTCACTTTTTTTTTTTTCATTTGGCTCATTCCTAAGCAAAACACCAAAGTCCTCTCAGCAGCAAAACCACCAAGGGTGGCAGTGGTGGAGAGAAAACTTCACTCCACAGCTGGATGAGCACTTGGTCCTTTTAAAAGGATTTTCTCCAAATGTGAAACTCTTTGGAGAAGAAAGTGATGGGCAAATATTGAAAAGATCCCATCCTTGGCTGGGGGCTTGTCAAGAGGGAGGAGAGATGAGCTGAGAGCTGGAGCTTGGATGTTTCCAGTGAAGGACAGTGTTGATTTGGGATTTTTTTATTCATTTCTCAGGGAGGTGGGCTAAGACAAACATTTTCTGTAGGAAAAACGCTCTGGGAAGTCATTTAAGGTTTTATTTCTGAAGCAGAAGCACTTCCTGTGGCTTTCTAAGATTTTTCAATGGAGCACCAACTCTTTTTATTTTAGTACCTGAGGGGATGAAGAATTTTGGGTTCTGTCTTCTTCAGCCTTGGTAGGGAAGCTGAAATCCCATTCCAGGCCTTTTTCCCAAGTCCCTCTCCAGCTCTCTTGGAGCCCTTTTAGGCACTGGAAGGGGCTTTAAAATCTCCTTGGAGCCTTCTCTTCTCCAAGAAAACATTCCCAGCTGTCCCAGAGCAGAAACTGAACCAATTCCTCAAGACTCAGCACTTATTAATTAGAAGATGGAGTAAATAATTGCTGCACCGTGAAGGTTTGGATGCAGATAAACGTGTAAAAGTGCCAAGAATAAACTAATTGAAACAGAATTACATCAAACATTTGCCTGATATCAGGTGGGCTCAGTGTTTGTTTTGTGAGCCCTGGCAGAGGGGATGTTTAATATCTGAGCAACTGCTTGCAGGGAAACACTGGGACCAATAAAGAACCTGAGCCTCCAAGTGCCTCAGCACTTCAAAATGTCATTAAAAGTCACTCCACCAGCTCAGGACTAAATCTATATTCTGCTCTCCACGCCAGCTTGCTGTGGGGTGTGCACAGGGCTGAGCATTTAGAATGTCCTGCACCTCAAACCAGGTTTGCACCTGAGGAATTGGGGAATATCCCACAAAGATCATGCAGTCCAACTCCTGCACAGACACCCCAGCATCCCCACCCTGTGCCCCAGGTTTATCCAAATTTTCCTTGAGCTGTGGCATCCTTGCTGCCTGCCTCATTCCCAATTTTTAGGAATTTTTGTTTCTTTTAGCCATTGTCCCCAGCTGTTTCCAAGTGCAGGGAGGTTTCTTGCCACTGTAACCACTGCAAAAATAACCCTGCAGGAGCTGGAGAATCCTCCATCCTTTCCTTTCTCTTCCAAATTCCAGGCATGATCTCCCTTCATGGTTTATTTTCTGGTTCAGAGGTCACTGTGGATTTTATTTTGAGGAGCAAGTAATGATTCTAAAATAGATATTTTTATTCAGATAGGTGAAAACATTTAACATTTAGGAATATTATTTGTACATCATATTTGTATTAATAAATATTGAAATATTTAGAAATATTTCCTAATATCCCCAAATATTAGCTTCATCAAGGACACCAATAAATCAAAGTATGGAGGAGCCAGACTGCTAAAATAAATTCCCATTTCCAGGAAAACCAGGTTGGGTTTGCAGGTGTGGGGATTTCACCAGGAGCTGCTCAGCAGAGAGAAAGAAAGAAAGAAAGAACTGCTGTTGGAATATGAAATTGCATTAAGCTGTGATTAAAAATTAATCCGATTTCTAATTGGAAAAACTCGGCAATTAATGGTGAAATCCTTGCAGGAATACATTAAAAGGTTACCACTGTCAGTTTTTAATGGATTAAGTTTCATTATCAGATAAGGCCATAAAACCAACTGGTTTTCAAGAGGTAAATTTCCACCTTCCAGGATTTTTCCCACCTTGTTTATCCCTTCAGTTTAATGTTGATGGCTTCACCTGTAGCTGTATTTGCAGAAATCTTCCCCCCTTTTCCCAATCCTTTCCCTTCCTTGCTTTCCTGGACTTTTTCCCTACATTTTCCTTTTTGCTGAATTTCCTCCCTAAATTTTCAGTTCCTCAGATGCCATTTTTTAGACATTTGTTCTGATTTTTCCAGGCCTTTATTTAAGCTGCTTAAAGTCTCTCATACCCTTTCCTGAAGCCAAATCTTTTGAGTTTATATTTTATCTGACCAGACACTAAACCTAAATAATACTAAAATTTATTTAAATCTCTTCTTTCATCTTTGTCTGCTCCTGATGTTTTGAAGATTAGGTGACAGATCTCCCAATCTGATAAATAATATACTTTTAAATATGCATTAATACATATGAAACATTTCATCAGAGGCAGATTTTTATTGCATTGTTCTCCTAATCCCTGTTATTGATATGTCCTCCTATATATGTTGGAAATTATTCATTTTTACAGCTGTTCCTCAATGTCCTTGTGACTCTTTAAGTTGCGTTCATGCAGAAACCAAGTCATTCTTTTCTTCTTTTTTTAGTTCATTTTGAATTTATTTTTAAGCACATTTATTAAACATTTAAGAAACATAAGGAAAGCCCTTGAAATAAATAGCTGAGCCTCACCAAAATATCTTTTTATTATTAATGAGATACACAAAATGCAGAGATTTGCTGCACTATGAATCTTGAAAAGTGCTTATAAACATAATATTTATCTCTAGATTTCTCCTGAATCAGTGTTTTGTGGTAATTAAATGTGAGTAATGGCAATTTGCTGAGTTATCTTTTGAATTTTGAATCACCTAAACCTAAATTTCAGTTATTAATGTTCTTTTCTCATGAGCTATTTCCATGTGCAATCCCTGTGTTATCCCAAATTCCTCCTGGTGCTTTGGATGTGGCCCCTTCAGCTGGGAATTGAAATTAAAATAGAATTTTTGGACTTTTAAGGTATTTAATAATTTAAATTGAGGTGCTTTCCCTTCAGGCAGTTTGGAAATATCTCTTTTTTTTTTTTTTTTTTTTTTTTTTTTTTTTTTTTTTTTTTGTGG
>JAOTQP010000469.1:22925528-22936293 GCA_026413545.1 Cichladusa arquata | reverse complement strand
TTCCCCCACCATCACCCTCTGCCTTGGAAAAGTGAGGTTGGAATAGAAAATTCCTTGAGGATATTTTGTGGATGGAACTGGCTGATTCCAACCCAAACCATTCTGTGATTCTGTAATTCTATTTAATTCAGAATTCTCTTCAAAAATACCAGGTGGGAAAGCATCTTATCCCAAGGGGGAAAAAAACTGAAAATCAAATCAACTGGGAAAAAATATCAGCAAAACAAATTAAAGTGATTAATTTGGGGGGACAACATTTAGAATAATCCAGAAATGGCATCTTTGAACTCACCTGTCTCAAGCCCAGCTCTCAGGCCTGGTGCTTGCAGAGAATCCATTTTTTTTTTCAGTGAAATATTGACCTTTTCCAGTGCAAATCATTGCCTTATCTCACAAAACTTCTTAATTTTGGGAGCAAATATTGATAATAATTAGCATAAGCTGGTAATAAATGATCAGCAATTGATAAACTATTACCACTTAAGGGAGGAGCAAAAAACCCCCCAATGTTCTAATGAATTTTTTTCTGATAACACAAGAAAATACATGTTAAAATCATTGTTAATGACCTGGAAAGTCCTTCTTTTATTAGAGTTATAAATTATAAGCAAGGTCTTAAGACAGATACTAAATTACGGACCTGCATCTTTAACCAATACTACATTCCCATGCTCCAGAAACATTTTTCATATCACTCTCCATAGATAAATGTGTTACAGGAGCCAAAGTTAAATCTCATTTAGGATCTTTTGCTTGGAGACAAAAGAAACTCTGATTTTTTCAGCGAAAAATCAAAATTCACTCGATGTATTTACCACAGTGCTCATCAATCTGCACCAATCAAGGAGGTTGAGCCTCTTGAGCAGAGGTGAAAAACAATTCTATAATAGCACTGTAAAATAGATGTTTTATGTTTGGTTTTGTTTTGTTTTTTTTTTTTTTTTTTTTGGTGAGTATCATTTAATTTATTCAGAGCAGAATTTGAGCTGTTTATTGCTACCATCAACACCCCCCTCCTTTTCATCAGCTTTGCTTTGCCTTTCTGTGTTCTCAAGGTGCAAAATGCTTCATTTTCTGCCTCGTTCTTCAGAGTGATTTTGGGAGCAAATACTGATAATAATTAACATAAACTGCTAAACCACTGCCATGTAAGGGAGGAACAAAAAACCCCACATAATTCTCTTTTTTTTTTTTTTTTTTTTTTTCCCTGAAAATACATTTCAAAATTCTTTAAATTCTTCAGTGTGATTGTGTCAGACTGCAGGGACTGTGCATCCCAATTTTCACTCCAAACCCCAACCCCAGCCTGGCTGAGGGAGGATTTCATTGTTTGCTGAGGCTCCTGCTCAGTTTTTGGCCTCCTCCAAGGTCTAAATTCACTGCAAGTCAAACGCTGCTCTTTGAAGTTGTCACTTTAATGAGTTTCATGTTGTTGCAGTCAGGATCTGTTTATTAAAAAAACCCCACAAAACATCTGAAATTCAGTCCTGCTCACTGAACCGTGGCTAAAATCATCAGCAGCAGCGTTCGGGGTCATGGCTGAGCTCTGGGGGAAATTCCTGACCCATCAACCACAACACATCTGATTTTTGATTTCTCACATTTGCACTGCAAGGAAATTCTGTGGGAAATGAGGAGAGGACAGATCTGTAAATGAGGGAATGTGGGAGCTCAGAGAGCGCTTGGGCAGAATTTCTCTCATTCCGTATTTCCATTTTTCACTTTTGCAATTCCATGGTCCTTCTGTCAAGCCTGGTGATTGTCCAGGAGATTGAAACTTTGATTTTTCACTCCAATCTACCAAGTTTTTATGTTTCTTTAACCCTCTCCCAAAATCTTGATCTCACTGCAAGTGAAGCAATGACTGATGGTGCCTTTAATTAATTTTCAATCTCCAGCCCTCAGACTGAAAAAATATCATTCTGTCAGATGACTTTTCTAATGAACATATCTAATTCTGTGTCAGTGAATATCTATTTTCACTTCTGTGCTGAATAATCATTGCTGCCAGCTTGTTTGGAGAGGAATCAAAGTGATGTCCCTCCAAATAACACAAATCATCCGTGCCTCAAACCCACAACGTGTTGAATTTCTACCAACAAGTTGCTTCTCGTGTCTCCTGAAATATTTCCCATCCCATAAATCAAATATTAGCACAACACCAAGTTGTGGCAGCCCCAGCAAGTCCTTGGGATGAAGCAAAAAGCAAATTTTTTTGCAGATGCTTTGAAATGTGTGAGACAAATTCAGGTTCAAAGGGAAACAAAAGCTGAGGTGGGAGCAAATTCTAAATGTCAGAGTGTTTAATATTAATAATTCTCTGTTTTAAGGAGCTGACCAACCATGTGCAGACATTAAAAAAAGGGTTTTCTGGAATTATTTCTGTGTTCTGCAGATAATTTGGATATTCTGTGGTCAGCAGATTTTTGTCAAGGAGCAGTTTGTACCCCAAGCAGTGCTTATGTTAAAGATGCAGTGCACAAATCCCCACCCTTTGTGCCTCTGTGCCAATAAAAGGAATCCTCAACTCCTCAGCGTTGCTGGAAACGTTCTCAGACAAAATGATGTTTATCCTCATTTTTTTACTGCTGTCACAAGCTGTGAGTGCAGAACCCATAAGAGAACTCTGAGAATCGCTGGAGATGTGAGAACTTGATTCCTGGGGCCCAACATTTTGGGGTTTGGCTCCTTTAGCTGAGCCCTGGTGCCCTTTTGCTGCAGAGCCTCGTGTTTGCTGCCCCAGCTGAGGAAAATTCCATCAGCTCCCCGCTCCAGCACACCCACATTTACATCCCTTCCTCCCATTAACGTGGTTCCAATCTTTTTTTTTTTATTTTTTTTTTTTTTTCCCAAAGCTGTATTATTTTGAAGCATTTGAGTTATTTCTCATTCACATCCCTAATGTCTCTACTTGCTGTATTTGATTTCCTAATTTCATTCGGGTGATATTTGCTGGTTTTTCCCCTTTTTTTTATTTATTTATTTTTTGCCATATCATTACTGAAGATAAGAAATAATTTATCTCTCTAGGGGAATATATTACAGTACTTGTGTCAATGATATTATAGAAGTAATTCTTTTTTTTCCCTTTTGGGGTCCAGGGAAGGTAAAATACTCAGGAAAAAAAAAACCTGGAGATTAATTTGTAATTTGTGGGCTGAAGAATGAGGATTTGAGTCACAGCTGACCACACGTCTTTAGAATCAGAGAATCATTAAGGCTGGAAAAGACTTTCAAGATCATTAAGTCCAACCTTTGTATTTGCAGTTAACAAGGTGAATTCTGGCTAAAATACCCAAGGTGGTCAAGATCCATTGAAAAAATCAATTTTTTGCCATTGTTAGATGTAATTACATTCCTCCTTTACTGTATATAATTGTCTTTTGAGTACCTAATTTTATTAGCAATCAGAGAAACACCAGTAGCAGCTCAAAATATGAAATATTTAATATAAAATATAAAAACCTCATAGCCTTCATGGAAGAAATTTAAATATGGGTTGATATAGAACTTTGAGATTACAATGATAAAAATCAATTTTTGTTCTAGAACTCTGTGTTTGGCATAGAAAAGATAAAAAAGAGGAAAAGTGCTGCATGAGAAATCTGAATTTTGCTTAGAATGAATAAAAAAATGAGGAAAAGGGTACTGGAGCTCCAGATTGTACATGCACTGCATTTAAGGAGTTGCTGAATCCAGACTTGAATTGTTAATTTATTCCATGTCACCTTTTAAAACTCGTGAATAGCAAAGATATTTCTCTCTAGTTTACTACAGAGCAGGTACTTGAGGTCATGAATCTCCTCTGCTTTAGTTATAAGGTACAGGAATTCTTGATCATAACCTTCAAATCTGATTTTTTTTTCACTTTCTCCTTCTGTCTTTCCTGTTTTCCCCCCAAGAGAATTGCTGTTTTCTCAGCATTCTCTCATCTCAAATGTCATTGTAAATCAGCCCTCCAGCAGTCTCCATTCCTCTTTCCTCTGGCTCCTTCCACAATGCACTTATTAAATATAACAATAACAATAAATTATCTCCACTCCTCTGTTTAAATCACAAACACTTTGCTTTGGTCAGGTTTTGCCAGCAAACCCTGCAACCTCTTCTGTCCTGCTCTCCAAAATTTCACTGCTGGCTCCCCTCTCCCATCTCCTTTCCCACCACAATATTCACCCCTGAGTATTTATTTCAGTGTGCCATCTACAGGAAAAATCCTCTTAAAATTCAGATATTCCAGCTTCAAATTGCTCTGCTCTTGAAAAATCTTCTGGTGACGTCAAGGAAAAATATTTGTGCAGGCTGGAATAGGGGAAAAGTTTCTCCTGTTAGCTGCTGTTGTAAGTTCTGAGTAACTGTGATTAAATTTTAAGAACGATAAATTGGATCAGCTCAAGGATTTTTTGTTATTTCAACAAAGCCAAAACCTGAAGAAGTGACAGCAACCCAGGCTAACAAATAAGAACAATGGCTTTAATTAGAATAATTCATTAGAAGCAGAAACCCAATGTGCATTTTGTGTGAAGACAGGAACAGAGTCCAAAGCTCAGCCGTTCACATTCCGAGATAAATGCAAAAAACCCCGAGTAAGGTATAAAATTTAAATCACAACATTCCTCCAGAACTCCATAAACACCAGTTCCTGCAGGGCTCTGTGTGTGTTACAAAGGATGCCTCATTACATCTCCCAGTTTGAGGCAGGTATTTGTTAGGCTGGTTTTGATGCTGGTCTTTGGGTGTTTATTTGAGCCCAGGCTGCAGCTCTGGAAGCTCCACCCTGAGTTTCCCTGGGGCTTCTGCAGAAGGAGCTGTGGCTCCAGCAACAGCTGAGAAAAATCTGCATTTCCACTTCTTGTACCAGGCCTGTTTTTATTTATTTTTGGCTTCTGGGTTGAAAATCCTCCACAAACTCTCAGCCCCCCCAATTTTTTCCTTGTCTGCCTCTTGTCTTTGACATCTGGACCCATCCATTCTTTCCAACCAGAATTTGGGAGAGATAGGAGAGGCAGCCTGAGTCTTCTTCTCCTTCTCCTTCTCCTTCTCCTTCTCCTTCTCCTCCTTCTCCTTCTCCTTCTCCTTCTCCTTCTCCTTCTCCTTCTCCTTCTCCTTCTCCTTCTCCTTCTCCT
This sequence comes from Cichladusa arquata, assembly GCA_026413545.1. NCBI lineage: Eukaryota > Metazoa > Chordata > Aves > Passeriformes > Muscicapidae > Cichladusa > Cichladusa arquata. The sequence goes on along the minus strand of JAOTQP010000469.1, from coordinate 22,931,170 downwards.
TCTCCTTCTCTTCTTCTTTTCTCTCCTTCTTCTCTCCTTCTTCTCTTCTCCTCCTCCTCTCTTCTCCACAAAGAGGATCCCCATGGATAAATCTGCTCCACATCCATGGGAATCTGCCCCATTTTTATCAGGGTGTTTCCTTGGGAGGGTTGGAGACATCTGTGGCTCTTCTTCACCTGGTCCTGGGCACTGCCAAGATGAATTTCACCAGTTAATGGCCAAAAGATGGGCATTGGTTTTTGGGCTTCCCCATGAGGGGCTGGAGTGTGTCCAGGGAGGGGAATGGAGCTGGGAAGGGGCTCAGCCTGGAGAAAAGGGGGATCAGGGGGGACCCTGTGTCTCTAAACTCCCTGACAGGAGGGGGCAGCTGGGGGGGATTTGGGAGTTAAAAACTCCCTGAGAAAACCCCGTGCTCCCCTGAGCGATCCCAGCAGTGAATCCAGCCCAGACATGCTCTCAGCTATTTACTTTGCACGTTGTACCAGGTTTTAAAGCTAAAAGCAGTGGATTGAAGAAGAAAATGGCTTTTAGAACTGCTAGGAATGAAGCATTTCTATTGAATTTGTTAAAAGCAAGGGATCTTCCTCTCCTTGCTGTGGCTCTTTAGACCAACAGCATCTCAAAGCAAGCTGTGTATAAAACACTTCAGAATGAAGGTGCTGATGTTTAATTCCTCCTCGTGCTGCTGTGAATTATCCTTCAGAGCTAAAGGTGATGAAGTAGCCACCTGTGAATTATCAGCAGAGGGGAATGCAAAGCTGGTTTCAGCGGGTGTATTTCTCCAGGCCAGGTTGCTGCTGTGTCTGACACTCTCCTCAGGTTTTTTTTTTGTGTCTCTCGGGCAGGTTGTGTTTTCCCACAACACAGATGGGACCTGAGGTGCCATGAGGTTAAATGACTTCCCTGATGTGACACGAGCAGTCTGGAGCAAAACCAAGAGCTGAACTGATTTCCACCTCAGTTTAGTGCCTCAATCCCAAAATCATGCTGTAAAATATGAGCCAGGAAAACTGGAAGAAGTATTAAATGCTTGTTGTTGTTGTTGAAATGATTTGATTTTTGGGAACTAGAAGGAGGAATTGGCCAGAGCAATGTGTGAATGTGTGTTTGCATCCTTCCCAGGGCTCCCTGAGGTCCTGGGTGCATAAAATCCCACACTCACATGCTCAGTCAGATAACTGAAAGTACAAGCAGGTAATTAAGTTCCAACTTATCCCATTAGTAAGTGCATATCCAGGATCAGATCTATATTCCTGCCTGCCCAAGGCTCAAAGGTCGCCCTGTAGGAACATCTGACTGCATCACACACTAAATAAAGCTGCTGCCACAGCTTTTGCCAACATTTCACTTCCCACTCTCTGAATCACAACTCTATAGGGCAGCTAAAATATTGTACATTAATGCCATGGAAATCCAGGCCAAAATATTATCTCTATTATATATGTAAATACATGCATTTAAGTGACTCTTTAGAGCAATAGCACTTCAAAGAGATCATGTTTAAAATGCTCCCAAATGGAGACATTAATATTTCTATCCTCCTTGTGCTGCTGATTTCCCCTTCAGCACTGATGCTAATGAAGAATTAACCCATGAAGAGTAAGTAGGATAGAAGAACAAAACCTCTTTTCACTGCTTGTATTTTTGCTATTTGAAAGTTAAAATTCTGGCTGAAAATCGAAATCACAGATCTGTCATTTTTTTATGTTGAAGGAAGGAGCTGTAGCCAGAAGTAAAAACTCTTGAAGCTCACAGTTCATTGGAACAGGCTCAATCAATTATGTTCTTTTAATGGATGAGCCAAGAGGATATTTAAAGTGTCATTTTAAGAACTTCTATTGTACATTTTACAACAGCTACTGATTTCCAAGCCATTCTTTTTCCTTGCTCCACCTTCCCTTGAATCCAAGGTGCTTCCCTGGTGCTTCCATGGATGATCCATGGCTGGGGGTGTTCAGCCTGGAGAAGAGGAGGTTGTGTGGAAACCTCAGAGCAGCATTGGGAAGAGGGACTCAAACAAGGAGAGATGGCTTCAAAATGAGAGAAAATGAGTTGAGATGGGATTTTGGGAATGAATTGTTCCCTGTGAGGGTGGGGAGGGCCAGGCTGGACTGGGCTGGGAGCACCTGGAACAGTGGAAGGCGTCCCCTCTGCTATTTAAGTTATCTGGTCTCATTTCATTCTTTTTTATTAAAATGATTTTTTTTTTTTTTCAAAAGGCAGTCTTGGCATAATGGCAAAAAAACTGTCTGTTCTCTGGGGGGTTTATGAAAACGTTGTAAAGCCATACTGAGTTTAGAAATGCTGCTCCAATAGATCATGAGTTCAAATTTGAAAACTCAGCTTAAATTGTACACATGAAATGAGGACCAGGCAGGAAGAAAAGCTCATTCCTGAGACACTGAAAAAAGGACTTGATCTTTCAGTAATCTCCTCTGACCTGGGCCAAGCTAAGATGATTTAGAGCCCAAATTTTCATATCTTTTCTGAAAAGCTCAGACTTTGGTTTGGCAAAGTTGTGCCATGGTGCTTCCAGAGGCATTGAACAGTTCTTTCAATGAGAAAGAAAAGACTTGCATTTCGAAAAAAAAATTAAAATATTTAAAATTATTTGCCATGTAGGAAGTGTTACCTGCCCTTGCTCTAGGCTGGCATTTTAATTTAATTTATTTGTCTCTCTCTCTTTGTCTTTGGACCTTGTAAAACATGGTTCTTACCACAGTTAAACTTTTATTGCTGTAACACTGAGCAAGTAGTACCTGTCTGGAATTAAAGATACTTTTGAATGAGGCAGAATCTAACTTATAATTGAGACTTACTACAGAGCTTCCAATAACATGAAAATTAAGAGTAAAAAATAGCTCTGTGCTGGCTCAAAGTCATTTTTGATTGTAGCTTTTGTCAGGTCACAATGGTAATGAGTAATCTTCATTAATGATGCAAATCCACGTGTGGTTTTCTGAAATGTTAATAATTCCAGGGAGAAGTTTATGCAACTGTGAGCTAACATGCCATGTTTCTTCCTGTGACATTTGGAAAAACCAGGAACTGAATGCCAATAACAGCTGTCTCCTGGAAAACAAACAGCTGCTTGGCACGAACTGAGGCTCCAGACCCATATATTATGGGTAATAAATATCCCCATTTGTGCACAACTGGCTGACTCCTGCAATTAGCACTCAGGTGGATAATTGCACTGTCCTCCCTGGGATTGCAACAGAGCTGCCAGATGAAAATCCAGCTGCTTCCAGGCTTTTGAAGGAGAGAAACACAAAGCTTCAGCCTTACTCCCACTTCTGCACTTGGGCCAGGCTTCCAGGAGGGGTTCAACATCCAGACTGGTAAAAACTCTTTATTTACTCATTCAACCCAGGGCACCAAGGGATGCTGAGCACTTCTTCTGACACTGAACCCAAATCCAGAATTCCTGGAAAATCCTTTAAAGCTTCTCAAGGTACTGCTGAGGATTTGGCTTTTCTCACTGAGGAGCTGAACTCAGTTCTAGGTTAAGCCTGGACACTGAAAAGTTGTGAGAAATTAATAATTGGATATGAGGGAAAAATTATTCACTGGAAGGGGTGTAAAACATTGGAAGTGGCTTCCAGAGCAGGGATGGAATCACCATCCCTGGAAATGCTCAAGAAACGTGTGGATGTGGTTTGGTGGTGGATTCAGTGATCTTGGATGATTTTCCCACCTTTAATGACTCCATGATTCTATGGGACAGGGCTGCTTTAGGTGTGCATGCTAACCCTTTTTCCATATTATTTGGGATCTGACAAGAAGCAGAAATCATTTGATCACAATATTTCATCAAGCTCGTAGGAAGAAAACAAAATATTCTGTATTTCCTTCCATCTGTCCAGCCCTGCTTTTTTACAGAATATTCCTAAAGCATTCCCCAAGCAAAATTCAGTGTTCAGTTGCACTGTATTCAAAACTGGAAGGGAATGAGACAGAGAAAAGTGTCTTGAAACCAGTCCCAGGCCAGCTAGAGGCAAAATAATTTAGGATTTGGGTACCATGGTGTGAAAGCCTTCCCTGGGGGAGCCCCTCACCCCAACCTGGGCACTGGAAGGAGGATGCCAGGGTGAGTGGTGAGGTCTGCAGCTGGCACAGCTGGAGCTGGGAAAGGGCTTTGAACTGGCCTTGAGCAACTAAATGTCAGGAGAAGAGAACTCCCAGGGAACAATTCCTTCCCAACATCCCACCCAGCCCTGCCCTCTGGCAGTGAAGCCATTCCCTGTGTCCTGTCCCTCCATCCCTTGTCCCCAGTCCCTCTCCAGGAGATGATTCCCATTCCCAGCTCCACAAATCTCCATTTCCCAACTCCTCTTCCCATTCCAGCTGAAATCAATTCCAAAATGCTCTCAAACTCTCCCCCATTCCCAATCCAACACCACCTCATTCCCACTTTTCTCAAAGGACGCTGGTATCATTTTTCATAAGAAAGGATCAACACAAGGACCTGGAGCAGAGGGAATTCCCAACCATTCCCAATCCATCAGCACAGCTCAAATCACCCTCAAGCCTCCAATATTTTCCCAGTCTGAGTCCAGTGAGGACTTCCCAGGATGAGAAAACATCCAAATTCCATTGGAATTCCTTTGGATCAGGACTTTGATGAGATCCAATAAGCCTGGAAAGGCTCATCCCATTCCAACGCAGGAATTCCTTCTGCTCTCCCAGGCTGCTCCAATCCCTTCAAACCTGGATTTGGGCACTGCCAGGGATCCAGGGGCAGCCACAGCAAATCTGGGAATTCCAGCCCAGCCAGGGATTCCCAATATCCCATCCATCCCTGCCCTGTGCAACTCCAGGCTTGATCCAGATATGGATTCTCCCACACACCAGATTTTTCCTGCCCCAATATCCAACTGCAGAGTGTGGATAAGGAAAAGGTTCATTGTTTATCCAGGATTCACCAGTTTATCCCACCCACAAATCCCCAAACAGCTCAGGCAGAGCACATGGAACCTCCATTCCTCCCAAAAATCAGCTGGAAAAATCCCACCTCAGAGCAAAGAATTCCACAGTTTTCCCAGCAAACACAGAAAGGAAGGATCCCATTTATTCCTCAAACACCCTCATTTAATGCCTTCATTCCTACCACTTCCCCCAATCCCTGAAAAATATTCAGGATCTCCCTTCCCTCAGCACATCCATGAAAGGGCTCTTAGGGGAGGTGGGAAGACCCAGAGAAATCCCATTGGATTTTTCAGGTGGGAGTTTGGTTCCAGGCTATTGACACTGCACTTCAAAAAAACCCCGGAACTCTAAGGCATTTTTTTCTTTTTTCTTTTTATTTTTTTTGGAGCACAGAGTAGCTGTGGGCTGAAAAATGTTCTTTTTCTCAGGAATTGGATCCCAGCAGGAAAATTCCAGGGGTTTTGGTGCCTGAGGTAAAGCTAAGCTTTGCTATAAGGCAAAAATAGTTTAATTAATTAAACTAACGAGATCCAATTAGTGCTTGTGGAGCTTGGAGCAACCTGGGATAGGGAAAAGTTTCCCTAACAGGAATGGGATGGGATTTAAGGTCCTTTCCAACCCAAACCATCCCATGGGGGAATTTTCCCTCATTTTTTATTCTTTACAGGCTCCTCAGCCTGGCTGAGCGCAGATCCCTGGGATCTGCTGCTGCT
>JAOTQP010000469.1:22906352-22925428 GCA_026413545.1 Cichladusa arquata | reverse complement strand
GCACTGCCCCAGGGGTGCTGGAAATGGGGCTGGGGGGCTGCACTGCCCCAGGGGTGCTGGAAATCAGCCTGGGGGCTGCACTGCCCCAGCTGTGCTGGAAATCAGCCTGGGGGCTGCACTGCCCCAGGGGTACTGGAAATCAGCCTGGGGGCTGCACTGCCCCAGGGGTGCTGGAAATGGGGCTGGGGGCTGCACTGCCCCAGGGGTGCTGGAAATCAGCCTGGGGGCTGCACTGCCCCAGGGGTACTGGAAATCAGCCTGGGGGCTGGGGGAGGTGACCCTTGTTTGGGTCTGGGATTGAAGGAACTGACCCTTGTTTGGGTCTGGGGGCTGAAGTGACCCTTGTTTGGGTCTGGGATTGAAGGAACTGACCCTTGTTTGGGTCTGGGTCTGGTTCTCATGGTTTGTGTTGGAATCTTTTTGTTCTCAGGGATTGGGAATGAGGAGAGTTTCAAGCAGCAGAGATCTTCACTCTGCCTCCTCAGCAGTTTTTGATTAGGTTGATTTCCCTCTAATTCCCACCTCCATTCCTTTCTCCCTTTTCCTTCTCGAGTCTTTGTGTGACCATTCTGTGTTTGTTTCTACTACTGAAAGCTTTTTTATTTTGCTCCAGAACTTGACTTTGAGGAGAAGTCACTGATTATAGAGGGAGCATGTTTGTTGCTGCCTCAGGATCTGACACCTGAACTTTTTTGTTGCAGTATCCATGTGATCGAGCGTCGTGCACTTCCAGAGTTCTTCAATGGGAAAAACAAATCCAAGACTCCAGAAATGTGAGTCAAACCTGTGGCTGTGGGCAGGATAAAGGAGCTTCCCATCCCATAAATCCTGATAATTCCTGTAGGGCCTGAAAGAGGAACTTGTACAATGTTTGTCCAGTGGTATTGGGTTATCCAGGTAAAATAAAACTACTTTCCCCTGAGTAAAACCAAAACAAATTCTTGAGCCCTGTGTGGTACAAGACTTCCAAAGTCATGTTAAAATGGCATGGAATGGTAGAAATGGAGCAATCCTCCTTGTTCCTCCCTCTCTCCTCATGCCATGCTGTATTTCTGTATTTCCCTGTGTTGTAGATCCTGTCTCAGGCTGTGCAGTGAATTTTCTGTTTTGAGTTTGGAAACTCAGGCCATGGATAAAGGAAAGATGGTCAAAGGCTTTTTGTTTCTATTAAAATGATCTAAACCCTGAGATTTCACACTGGAAGGGCCTGGCTTTGGACCCCAGTGTGTGCTGGTCAGTGTGGGCAGTGGCACTGGCCTGGTTGGGGTCACTTTGTCTTGGTGTCAAATCTTGGCCTGGTTGCAAAGCAGCTTTTGGGGATTTTAGAAGGTGATTTTTTCATTCAAGCACTAAAGGAAGGGTTTGAGGTGTCTCCTCATTGTCCTGATGTCATCTGGGCCCTTCATGTCTCATACACAGCATTCCATGGAATCCCAGACTGGTTTGGGCTGGAAGGGACCTTAAAAAACACCCAGTGCCACCCCTGCCGTGGCAGGGACACCTCCCACTGTCCCAGGTGCTCCAGCCCCAATGTCCAACCTGGCCTTGGACATTCCAGGGATCCAGGGGCAGCTGCAGCTGCTCTGGGAATTCCATCCCAGCCAGGAATTCCCAATTCCCAATATCCACCCATCCCTGCCCTCTGGCAGTGGGAGCCATTCCCTGTGTCCTGTCCCTCCATCCCTTGTCCCCAGTCCCTCTCCAGCTCTCCTGGGGCCCCTTCAGGCCCTGGAAGCGGCTCTGAGCTCTCCCTGGATCCTTCTCATCTTCGGGATGAAAAACCCAAATATTCTCAGCCTGTTTTCAGCCCCCTGATCACCTCCACAGCCTCTCCTGGCCTCGGTCCAGCAGCTGCTTCTGATCTTTGGGGTTCCAGAGCTGAGCACAGGTGGGCTCTCTCTCCTCGGTCAGTATCCACTGTAAAGAGTGGTGGCTTCAGAATCCCTGCTGCTTAGTGTGCAACTCTGAAACTTCATGTTAGGTGTTAGTAAGGTCTCTTCCCAGGGTAGTGAGACAAAACAGTTCCTTTCTAGCTAGAGAATCAAGGACAACTGGTACCCAAAAATCATAAACAATGGTGAGGGAAAGGCGACAAGTCAAGGGGTTGAGACTTCATAGCCTGGGGCTGTGCTTGGATAATAAGATGTAGATGAACCAGAACTTATAAAAGTGTAAAACTCATGACCAGCATCCACCTTGGATTAGATTTGGGTGCAGTCCTGGCCGGGCTCTTGCACTGCCCAAAATGAATCCTTTCAATAAATACTGATTTTATTCTTTTTGCTCTGTCTAGCCTCTGTTCCAGCTCAGCCTTTCAGGCAGCAGTTCAAACTGAATTAGCAGAAAGGGTTTAAAACCCTTGGCCAGCCCAGCTGGGGTGGAGTAAAACATCTTGAAGAGCCCTGGAAGCACCAGGAGATGCTCAGCTGCCCAGCTGGGGAGGGAGGTGGTGACAGCAGCCCCGCACTGCTGGGACACAGAGCTCGGAGAAGAAGCACAGAAGGTCAGACAGATCATCCCTCCTCCCCTTTAAAACTCATCCCAGACCCAGTCTAATGTCCAGAGCTTTTCTCTCACGGTGCTGTGATGTGTCCATGGTGTCCATGAGATCTGTCATTAACTGCTGCTCACAGGGAGCCACAGCAGGAGTCTGAAAGGACAGAAACACCACTTCAAAACTGCTGCTGGAGCAGGCCCGATGAAAATCTGAGCAGCAGTCATTTAAATAATGACCAAGGTCATTATGTTTGGAAAAAAGTCACAGAGCTAATGTGAAGTGCTCCAGGCAGATTGCACATCCCAAGGGTTTGGCTTTATGGAATCTCTCAGTGCAACAACTGTTTGTGCCCACGGGGTTTCTTCTGCTGGCACATTTTATGGATGATGATATAAAATGGGCCCATGACATTATTTACACAGGCTGGAGCCCCTAGCCAACTGCAAATGGGAAAAACATCATGGATGGATCTGCTAATTTTTCGCTAGGAAGAAAACTTGAATTTCTACGGCAATGCACCATATCTTGCTAGAGGAGCTGTGATGTAAAATAGATCTTGGAGGGATTTAGGGGAATATTAAACTTTTGATTGCTCCAAGCCCTGCCCAACCTGGCCTTGAACACTTTCTGGGGATGGGGCAGCTTCTGTGGGCAACCTCCCCACGCTCACAGGGAACAATTCCTTCCCAATATCCCATCTAAACATATTCTCTGTCACTGTGGGGCCATCCCCTTGTCCTGGGACTGCATTCCCTTGGCGAAAATCCCTCTCTGGAGAAAAGGGGACAATAGAAAAAGCGTTGCTAACCTCGGCTCCTGATGGAATTAACAGGAAACATTGTCAGGAGAAAAGGGTGGGGAAGAGTAGGATGGGCTGGGGGAGGAAGGACAAACAGGAGGGGCTGGTCCAGAGCCCGGAGGGGGCTGAGTGAGGGGTGGGAGCCTTGAGGAGCTCCTTGAGACTCATTTCCTCCTCAGGTGCTGCTCCTGAAACCCAAAATGTACATTGCAGGGGAACCACGGTGGGAGCTGAGCCCAGGGATCCAGGTAGGCTGAGCTGGGGTGAGCGGTGAGGGTCAGCCCCTCCTGGGGTGGGAGTTCTGAGGAATCTGATGGTGTTCAGCACGGGATTAGTACAAGAAAATGATAAATATGAGGGTGGGAGACGTGGGAGCAGCGATGAGAGTCAGCTCGTCATATTTTGGGAGAATTCTGCAGAATGCTTTCGGCGCAGGATTAGTACAAGAAAATGATAAATACTGAGGATGGGAGAAGTGCGACCACCCGTGAGGGTCAGCCCCTCCTGTTTTGGGGGAATTCTGCACAATCTGGTGGCGTTCAGCGCAAGATTAGTACAATAAAATGATAAATACTGAGAGTGGGAGACATGGGAGCAGCGGTGAGAGTCAGTCCCTCTTGTTTTGGGGGGCTCATGAGGAATCTGATGGTGTTCAGCGCTCAGCTCAGCAGGACTAGAACATGAGAAATAAATGCTGAGGGTAGGAGAGTGCAGGCACCGGTGAAGGTCAGCCCCTCTTGTTTTGGGAGGATTCTGCAGAATGCTTTCAGCGCAGGATTAGTACAAGAAAATGATAAATACTGAGGGTGGGAGAAGTGGGAGCAGTGGTGAGGGTCGGCTCCTCCTGTTTTGGGATTGCTGATAGAAAAGTGACGAAATTGTTTTCACAAACAAGCTGTGGGTCTGCTAAGACTGAGCACTGAGAGAGAAACAATGGGAGGGATTCCACAGATTGATGAATGGAAAAAGATATTTGCCTTTACAAACAGATTGTAGGTTTGCTGATGAATGAAAGGATATTGAAAGGTGAAAGAAGCAATGGGGAAAACTCATGAATCCTATAAGAATTAATAATCAAAAGGAGGGCTTATGCGTTAGAGGGGAATCTCAGGTGTTTCGGGAAGTCTGTACCTCCCAAGTACCTCAGCTAATGGAGAGAGGGAAATGAGGCAGGGAAATTAGGATAAAAGGGAGGCTGTGTCGTCCAAAAATTGGAGAGATCCCTGGGGAATGCGCCATGGCCTCTCCCTTTACTCGAATAAAGTAAAAGGACTCCTCTGTCCCCTTTTTGGACATAAACCTCTGGTGTTTGTGGGTTAATTTTCCTGCGTCTGAGGAATGTGATGGTGTTCAGCACGGGATTAGTACAAGAAAATTATAAATACTGGGGGTGGGAGACGTGGGAGCAGCGCCGTTCCCACATTCCCATTGCAGCCGCTGCCTCTTGCCTGCAGAGCGGCGAATAAAAAGAACATTTGCTTGTGTGAGAAGGACAAACAAAGTTTGGAAAGGAGGCCTGAATAGGGAGGAAGATGTTCGAGGCATTTTCTGGCGGGCTGGGCTCCCTGCCACGCACAAAAAGCCACCAAAAATCCCCAGACAGGAGAGGCAGTGCCACGGGAACTTAACAGCGTGCCGCTTTCAAAAACCCTAAACCACCGAATAAATCAATCAGTGCGGTATGAAAATGAGCCAGGGATCATTATTAGCATGGATTGTTCCTGAAGGATATGCTGATTTCAGTTTAAAACGAGCTGGGAAGAACAAGCTCGTGGTAATATCGACCTGCCCGGGAGAGGTGATCAGCGGGAGGATAAAGTTATCATTAGTGCTTTGCTTAATAATTTAAATTACATCAGGCGTGAGGGTGTGAAGAAGTAGATGCTCCTCAGCCGGCTGGAGGTTTCCCTAGAAACTCACAAAAGTTGATATTTTGCCTTTTTCGCGGTGTTTGGTTGGTTGTTTATGTATCTGGTTGGTTTTGTGTCGGGTTTTTTTGGGCAGGTTTTTGCGGTCGCATCAAAATAATGCCTGGAAGGCGGGTTGGGAAAGGGAATCCCGCAGGGGAAAATCCTGGATTTCCTTGGGTTTCCTGATTTCTTGGAGAAATCTGCAGAGTGTGACACGGTGCTGTGTCCATGTGGATGGATGCAGCTGCAGAGAACAGCTTTTACTTTGGTGTTTTATTTGCATCTCCTCCCTCTCAACTTCTGCGTGTTTTCTGCCGAAATGTGTGGAAATCATGGAATATCTCAAGTTGGAAGGGACCTTCTCAGAATTTCTGCTGTCCTTTGAAAAATGCCTTGAATTCCTCATTTCTCTCTTATTTCTCTTTCAAAAAGCGGCTTTCCAGACCTTCGGGCGTCGCCTCGCAGACTGTTCGACTCTCAGAAAATGACCTGCTTAGACTTTGTTTTTCAGCAATTCCCTGGGGATTTCCAGCTTTTCAGAGGTGTCGGGATCTGTGCTGCTGAGAGCGGGTTAAGCCACGCTTTAGCAGCTCGTTCATTGACTGGGACTCAGGTGCTAAATGCTCCTGACCCATCACCTCGGCATTTGCACGGAACGGAGCAGAAAAGCAGAGAAGAAATCCCCTGCACTTGGAGCGGGCTGAGCTGCCTAATGCGGATGTGCAGAGTATTTCTGATGTCCCCCAAATCCTCTTAAGTTCCGCAGAGATGTCCTTTTGCAATTCTGATTGGAACAACAGCAAAGCACGGGAAATAGGATGAAAGGACACCTTAAATAAAAGTGTGTATTTTGGAGGCTGGGAGGGTCTGGAGGTTACCTTTAATCGTACCCACTGCTGTTAAAACGTTGTCACAGGGGCTGGATTTTGCCGTTTCTTTATTTTTCATCTTTATGTCTCCTGTGTGGAGGCAGACTAATGAATAAGCTGATGACTTCTCCACTGACAACTGGCTGCTGGCTCCATAAATCTGCTGGACTTCTACAACTCCTTTCCTGGGCTCAGAATTTTTTTCCTTTTCTCTGGCACACCTATGAATTTGAGTACAATGTTGGAAGAGAAGCTCGAGGCAATCTCGCTGATTTATGGCTGTCCCAGCATATGCGAGTGTTGGTATTTCTCGCGATTTGTCCTTTTTGCTGCTTGGTGTCCATTTATTCGTGAAACCTGTGGGAGCTGCTCGGTAGATGTGCATGGCAAAGCAGCCGGGTGGGTTTCAGAGGAGAGGTTTAGTCCATCTTGGAGGTCCCTGAAATTTGGAGTATTGAACTGAGGGGTTTTCAGGAAGGTTGTGATAAAGCTCATCTGCTGGCAGGCGGAATTATTTACTCCTTTTTAACGATGCTTTAACGATGGTAATTGGGAGGTGATTATAACTCAGAGGTGTCTTTAGGATGCTGAGGTTTTTCTTGTTGTTGTTCTGTGCTTTTCTCCCTCTCCCCAGCGCTTTTAAAAGTGAGGAGGGAATTGCAAAGCGCTCTTGAGAAACTCACTGCCTCCTTTACAGTGAAACAGTTGAAATATTCAACAGTCAACAGTTGAAATAATGGGAATATTTTTGTTTATATTGAACGGAAGAACGGTTTGGCCTTTCCATATATCAGCTGTGGAGCTTGCTTCCTACTGAGGAATGTAATTATGGGATGCTCTGATTTCCCGTTGTCTCAAGGTTATGTTCAGGACATACTAACCAGCCATCAGTGTCTCATAACAAGCCATCAGATGTCCAGATTGCACCCGTGCTCACTGAAACGCACTGGCTTATGACTGTAAAACAATTCAAGTGCAAGTACCATTTGCTTCGGAATGAGTGTAAAAATCAGCTGGGAATTGCACCTCGGGAGCTGGGGTGTCCCGGTGCAGCTGGGGACAGTGTGGGGCTGTTTTGGGCAGTGCAGGTTTGAGGGTGGTGGGAGCTCTTCAGGGGGAGCAAAGGGGAATTGCTGTGGCCCGGTATGGAAAATCCCGCTGGGAAAAGCCAGTGTCCATAGAGGAGACAGAGAACCTGGCAGCTTTATTGGCATAAAGGAGAGAGAGCCACTGGGTTTTCTCTCTCAGGTTTTGGAGGGTGCAGCCTCCTTTTATCCCAGACTCTGGCTGCATGTGTCCCTCCTCCTTTCCCCACTCTGAGGTTCCAGGGAGGTGCAGCCTTCCCAAACCACATCCCCCTGAACCTGGCATTTCACCCCAAAGTTCAGAGGTGCAGACCCTTGTCTGTGTCAGGAGTCAGTGTCTGGGCTATGTCAAAGTCAGTGGAGACATCAAAACTCATTTCAAAGCCTTTAACACCCATCTCCTCACCATGGAATTGTTTGTGCAGACATCAGCACGTATCTCCTCTCTCAGTTTAAAACTTTGGATTTTGTTGTGCTCCAGTCCCTCAATGTCCTTACAGTGATGTGCCCAGAACTGGACACAGCACTGGAGGTGCCTCACCAGTGCCCAGTAACTCTCTCAAAAAGCAAAGAAAAAATAAAGCCCTAAAATATTTTGTTCAATTACTAGTTCATACCTGATTTAAATTACAGCAAAGTCCTGTTTTGTGTTCCTACTGTCCCCACCAGCCCTGTGACCCTTGCTCAGGCCAACATCCCTCTGCTCAAGCAACATCCCACTGATTCTCAGCACTGCAGTACCCAAAAAACTCTTCCCTGCTGTCACAGGCTGTGCCAGCAGCAATAAAAAGCTTGTGATCCAGAGTTAGGAAGGAATATTTCAGCTTGTGAGCAGCCATCGAGTGTCTAAGTAGCATTTGGCATATTTACACCAACAGGCAATTTCCTCCATGGCTCAAGCACAAGTGTGTTTGTCCAAGAGCTGCAGCCTTTGGGAAAAACACTTTTTCAGCCAGTCCATTATCCCATTGCTTCTTTTGGACAGGAGGAAAAGGTGCTTTGTATTTCTCCCCCTGCTATTCAGAGCCTATTATGAAAAATGGTTTTAAATGGATATTGAGGAGAAAGAAATGCACTTTGTGCAAAGGTTTAATTTCTGGATGATGAGGGAGGACAAGATTTGAAAACAGGGAAGGAGCAAAAAGATAGGAGGGCTGGAGTTCCTCCTCCAGACTTCTGTGCTTGCCTGTTTTATTCTGGGGAAAATCACCCCCCAAATGCTCCTGAGAATTGGATTTCAGGTCTTTTTCTGCTTCTGCACAGCTCCACAAAGTGGAAGAGAGGAATGGGGAAGCCTTGAGCAGCTGCAGTGGGCTCAGCAGTGAGTGCTGGCAGCAGTGTGTTCCTGATGCCTGGAAAGCTCTCCCGGGTTCAGCTGAGCTCCCTCCTGGAGCACTGCAGTGAAATAGAGTCAAGTTTGGGAATAGGATGAAAGAGCCCTTGAAAAATAAGGAGTATCTGTCTCAGCACACTTCATTTGCTCCTTCAGAAATCACTTTAAGTGCAGTTTGCTTTTTTTCCCCCCTCCTCATTGCTCCAGTGACTAAGTTTTGAGTGGTTTTACTCCTCAGAATGAAACCAGTGAGTGGCTGGGGGGGCAGCTGTGGTTCAGAGATGTTACAGATGAAATTTTTGTTGGTTTTGGTGCTGCTGTGGCAACAAAAACCCTTCAGAAGTGAGAGATAAAGGCTGAGAGGTAGGCAGCTGTCTTAAGTGTTCTCTTTTCTCTGGTAACATAAGATAACTTCTAAAACCCATATGTTAAGTTCTATCAAGAGATTTTTTTACAGATAGTTTATGTCCATGCAACTTGCACATTATCCTCAGAAGAAAAATGCAAATATTCTGTTGGTGTGTGTGTATTAAAGAATATTTAGACAGGTAGAAAACATCCCTGAGGACTGTGTGTGTTTGTTGGTTTTGCTGGTTTTCCCTCACTGTAAATTGCTGTCTTTACTGGAAGAGGAAAGTTTTAATTTGTTTTTGAGACACTAATTAATGGCAGAAGTGAGAGGAGATGTTGGATGAACAGGACAACACAGTAGTAAGGGGTTACCAGCCTTTGTTTCAGTTGGATTTCTGTGCCTTAAAGCAGAAGAATTCTGCAATTTTAGAACGTTTAAACTCAGCTTCAATAGACAGAAATACTGGAAATTTGTCTTTTCTTTGGTTTCTTTATATCCAACAGTCAGTGCTGTATTTGTGAGCTCTTACAGTTTTCAGTCAGAGTTGCAAAGGAAGTACTTTGATTTCCAAGTAGTGTGTATCAGCAGGATGCAGATTTTTGTGCCAGGCAGCTCCCACTCTGCCCAGGGACAGAGGGCAGGGGAAGCAGCAGATCTCCAGGAGAAAGTTCACCTTTTTCTGTTATTTATTTGCTCTGAACGAGTGATAAAAATTCTGTAAGGGGAAAAATAAGGCAAAGTTAGAACTCCCTCTAGAGTCTGCACTTGTTTTGTCCAGCTCTGCAGAGAGGTTTCCCCTCACTGGAGCTGCAGTTCTTGGGGTCAGAGCAGGAGATTTTCCCCTTCAGCTCTGATGGGTGAGAATCCACAACCTGCAACTCCCAAATCCTGCAGTGAGGCAAACAATTTTTAGTTGTTTTTATACTTAAAATTCGTTTCTGTTTTCCCTGAAAATGGTTAAATACAGATGATTAAATTGTTGGAAGTGTAATTCATCTTCTTGAAATATTTGAACTTGTTTAGTATCCTGTGTAGAGAAGAGGGCAAAATATTTCTGTGTTTTTTCCATATAAATTATAACTTTTTTAACTTTACAGATGGAAATGTGTAAGTTTTGAGCAGCCTGACTGAAAGCAGCAGGGACACTTTCCCAAGTGGTGTTGTGATATCATGACTATTATTTAAAAAGTTTTGAATCAGCTTAAATCATAAAGAAGTAGTCCTGTGAATCTCTAAATATTCATTACTAATGATTTTTAATTTTTTTTCTTTTAGTATCTCCTTTTCCTCCTTCATTATAAGGCCAAGTTGCTTTCTGGCAGCCTCCACTGATTTGGGAGACAAAGGTCATGAAGTTAAACCAGAAAAATGCTGGATTATTGGTGCAAAGCCAGGAATAGATTTTTCCAAGCCTGGCTTTACCCTTGTGAACTTGGTTTACACAAGAAAAGTTCATTGCTTGCTGGAAAAGTACCAGGAAGACAAAAGAAAATCCTGAAGCCTAAAATTTTCCAGCTTAGTGAAGTGCAGCTTAGTCCCTCATCCAGCAGAAATTGAAACTCTGGAAAGAATTTGTGACTTAAAGTTTACAGTTCACTTTGCTCTATCAGACTTGGTTTTATTCACAGAAGAACTGCAACTTTTTATGTTTGTGTGACTTTGTAAGAAGTTACTTTACTCTGATTTTTTTTTCATAAAATAGGATTGGGCAGGGGCAGATAATTTTTCCTGCTGTCTTTGACACCTTTATGACCAAGCAGTGAACGTAGAGAAATGCAAAAATGTCGAGTTCCGTATATCAGGGTGCAGAATCCAAACCTGTGATGACAAAAAACTTGGTTGGAAGTGAATTCTAAAAGGCCTGGAATGACAGAATCCCAGAGTGGGTCAGGTTAGAAGGGACCTCAGTGGCTCATCTGCTCCCAGAGCAGCACAGAAAAAAGGGTGAAGTGTGTGAAATTATTGAGTACTTCTGAAAAAAAAAAAAAAAAAAAAAAAAAAAAAGAATAAATGTTAAAGCTGTTGAGTTTTGAAGCATTTGGAAAACCTGGCTGGCTGAAATGCACAGCCTCTGTTTGCCTGGCAGGTTTATTTTCACTCCAGGATATCTCATGTGGACTCCCCACTGCAGCTGTTTGGGACATTTTAGTGCCTTTCCCACCTGGAGTCTCTGGGTTTGTCACCAGGGGTCACTGAGGCTGACACTGGAGTTGTGAGGGGTGGCAGGAGTGCCCAGGTACCTGAATGTTCCCATTCTGCATCTCTTGTGCTCTTCTCCCTTTTTCCTGCTGCTCTTTGGAAGTTTTTCACCTGTTCAGGTGCAGTGACAGAGGGCTCGTGGCTGTGCAGTGGCTTCTGTCTCCTCAAGAACTCTGATTTCCAGCTCAGAATTGCAGGAATGGGGCACAGCTGGGAGCAGTGATGACCTTGGCAATCAGGTGGTTTTGGGATGCTGTGGGGATTTTCATCCCCTAATAATCTCTGGGTAGTGTGGTATGTACGAAAAATTGACTTAAAATAAAGCAAGACAGTGAAATCTGTAACCTCTTAAGGCATAACTTATTCCATCTAATCAAACCTGAACTGTCAGAAGTGTTATTTATATTTTAATTTTTGTATTTCTTTATCAGAGAGCAGATCCTCTCAATCCAGCCATTATTTCCTTTTGTTAATTCATAATACTCATAGATGAAATTACCCCTTTAATTGGCTTCATCTCAAGGGCTCACAGAGCTCTTTTCCTCTTGCTGTGGCACAGTTTGTGTAGTTTTTACTGCACTGAGTACCCCAAACGTGCTGCACATAGAACTAAATAAGCAGTGGAAGTGGAAAGGAACGTTTGGGGTTGTTAAAAGCAAGAAAAGATTTCAGGAGAGGTGGAGGGAGAGAGGCTGCAGCTGCATTAAATCAGCACCAGCTGAGGAGAGAAGGCTGTCAGCAGAGATTTGCAGTAGGCAAGCAGAGAGAGTCAAGAGAAAACTGAATTATGGGCTTTTATCTTGGTGTTCTGCTACCAAAATTCATGCAAGCCCATAAAACACCACCTGAAGCAGGGAGTGGATGCTCAGTGTTTGAAATAAACTTTCTCTGCCCTCATTTTACATAAATGCAGCTTGGCTGAAATGGGCTGATCAGCGAGAGAGGAGAAGAAAATCTGAAATTGGGAGAGGTGCTGTGTGAGCTGTGTTAGTTTTTGTTTTACCTTTGTGTTTCCTGCTCAGAGTGTTTGTGTGGGACAGACTTGTGCTGGCCTTGTGGCATTTGAGGAGATGAACTGCAGAATGTTGGTGACATGAAAGGTTCCAGAGTCAGGAAAGGATCACCCTCAGCTCAGCCATCCCAGAAGGGTTTGGAGATCTTGGGTTTTTTGGGATCAAGTCTCTCTTTCTGACTCACTGTTTGTGTTCCTGGTTGTTTCCTCCCAGCCTCCTGATGTGCTCTGCTGTGAATATTTTTGTGTCTCCCAGCTGAATCTTGGGTAAATTAAACTGGCTGGGGCTTTTGGGGAAGCTTCTATTTTTGCTTGGTTGGTTGGGGTTATTTTTGGCCTGGAATTCTTCTGCACGATTTGGAATCAGGGCTGGGCAGAGTTAGGAGCATAAATCTGATCAATATTTTGGCCTCAAGTCACACTCTGGGGGTTCAGGTTGGATATTAGGAAGAATTTCTTCACTGAGGGAGTGATTAAACACTGGAATGGGCTGGTAGAAGTGGAAATGTTCAAACCATTCCTGTAAGTGTTCAAACAGTGTGTGAATTTGGCTTTTTGGGATATGATTTAGGGGGTGTCCAGTTGAATGTTGGACTTGGTGATCTTGAAGGTCCCTGGAGGGTTCCACAATTCCTGGTCTTCAAGAACCTTGGAGAATCCCATGATTTGCTTCCACAATTGGCCACAGTTACATTAAATCATGTTCTGTGTGCTCTTAACCTTGGGTCTTCTCCTTCTCCTTGTATTTTTGCACTAAAAGTAGAGTTGCACACTCTTTTCCAGCCATCTTTTTTCTGGCTCTATTTATAATTCCAGGCTTTCCTCACTAATAACTTCAGAAGCCCCATTGTTGTCTTTTGTCTTCTGAGCTTAATGAAAACTTTTCTTTTCTGAGGGCAAGAAAAGGAGCTCAGCTCCCGAATTTGTGGGTGAGAAGTGCAGCTCCAGAGGTGCCTCCCCACTGCTGCTGTGTTGGTAAATAACCCTAATCAAGATTGATGCTCAGGAACCTTTCCTAAAGCTGCTGCTTTGTGTGTAAACATTTTGATCAAAGCATGCTCTGAAGAGTGCTTTGAAAGTTGTTTTTTGAAGCCCTGTGTGATCATGGTGTTTTATCACTGTGCTTTACAGATGACAAATCACCTCAGCTGCTCGCAACCACAGAAATCTGATGCCCTTTTTATTTTTTTTTTTTTAACAGAAAAGTTGTTGGAGTGTCGAGGTGAGATTTCTGTTCTTTAGTTTAATCACTCATCTGGGAAAGTGCTGTAAAAAAGCTTCATTTGAAGGTAAGCACAAATATTTTCTGCTGAGAGAATGAATGTGCATTGATAAAGATCTGGAGTATTCCCAGGGGGATCCAAACCCTTCTGGTCACTCCTGACCTGAGCTGTTTGAGCAAAAAACTCAGCCAGAGCTGCCTCAAACTCCTTGTTTCTCACCTGGACATGGCAGAAATGATGCAATTAATGATTGGTTGGTTCTCTTCCCCACCTGCTCCAGATAATACCCAGATAGGAGGAGGGATTTAGAATAAATTATTTTCTCAGCTGCAGTGCTGGGGGTTGCCTGTTTCCAGGTGCTGGATGGATTTTGGGTGGATTTCACAGAGTCACAGATCTCTGAGGTTAGAAAAGACCTCCAAGATCATCAAGTCCAGCATTTGATCAGCACCAGTTCCAGCAGAGCAGAGTGCAGCCATTCCTTGGGCAGCTCCAAACCTCCCTGCCAATGCCTGACCACACTTTCTGTGAAGAAACCTATCCAGATTTTTTTACAGAAAAGTTGTTTGTTGTGGTGAGATTTCTAAACACCAGAGCTTTACTTTTTGAGATCCTTAAAATGCTGAAAATCTCGGAGGAAGTGAATTGCTGTTGATTATTTCAGACAATAATTTTACTACAATTGGTCCTAAAGATGTTTTTTTCCTAATGATAAAATTAGAAGATCCATATTCCTTACAGGACTCAGGAATCTCTGCCAAGGGAGAAGGCAGCATTAGGAAAACCAAAAAAAGCAGGACTTGCCCCATTTTTTATGAGTAATAGAGTCTAAAACAATTATTTTTTTCTCCTTACACATGTGATGATTCATTTCAGGAGGTTGATCTGTCTGAAGAGAAATAGAGGTGCCTGCATCTCCTCTGGAAATACCCAGCAGCATTCTCCCTATTCCCCATTCCCCATTCCCCATTCCCCATTCCCATGCAAAATGGAGCAAGGAAACTCTTTTAAATGTGAATAAATAATCAGGGAAAGATTAATGCACTAATTGGGACATGAAATGCAGACGAGGTTTCCCTGCAAAGGTGGCTCAGTGGGGGATACAGCTGTAAAAAATCAAAAGCTGGGCATTTCATTTCTTGCTTGTTTTGATCTAATTTTAAAAAGCTCAATTAGTTGGGATTTTTTTTAGTATTTTCTCTTTATTGAGACTCAGCCTAATTATTTTTTCTCCTTTTTCAAGCCCTCCAATGGGGTACTATTTTGGTGTTGTGGTTCCTTCAGCTATGAACTAACAGGAAGGTGAATATACAGATTTTTAGTATGATTTTTTTCTTTGTTTCACAGACAGCAAATCAACTTTCTGGTTTATGTTACCAGGCACTTGTAATATACAAAATACAAATATACAATATACAAAAATCTATCAAATTCTTTCTTCTCAGCACCCCAGTCCTCAAACCCTTCTGGAAGTTGGAGGAATTTTTCTCTGCAGCTTTTGAAGAATTTGTGGCATCTGAAGAGACATCCCCAAATGTTTTGCAGGGAACAGCTGGGTGTTTGTAGAAATTTATCCCCACTCTCCTCCCTTCTCACCAAAAGCCTTTCAGTGAATTTTGAGGGACTTTGTAATTAAGGGAAAATTAACTAAAAATGAAGTCCCCTCTCTTATTTTCCTTGTTCTGATTGAACTGGGCTAAGGTTGCTTTAACTTCCACAATTAAATTATTTTTAATGTAGTTTTATGTAAATTTGGGGGTTTTTTTACCAGCTTAGCTTCTGTGATTGGGAGCTGGAGGAAGAGGACAAACTTCCTAGAATTCCAGTTCTAGGAAGGATGGAAATCCAAGTTCTGCTGCAGGATTGATAATGCCAAAGGAGCTTTATTAACATGGTCACTAATTAAACCCTGCAGATCTTTATTTGCTGCTGGGCAGGTGGGATGTGAAAGCTGCAGCACAACTTTATTAAACCAGAAATTGCCAAAGCTCAGCCAAAGAAGCCACTTTATTTTGGGGTGAGTTTGTCAGGAGAGGGAACATTTGTGCTCACACTTGTTAGGCTGAGTCAGAATTGTAATTCAGTTTTTTTATTGGTACCCAAGCAGGAATTAAATGCTGATTTTCCAATCATTTGAAGAGAATTGGAGACAATATTAATTTTTGTATTATGTAGCTTTCATGAATATTGAATGTGAAAACCTGAGTTTATTTGCTGTATTGAGACCAAAGGCTTTAGAGTGAACTAAAGCAGAAAGGAGAATTACTTCCTAGAAAATGTGAGCATCATAAATCCAGTTTTCCTTTTATTTTATGTGCTTAAATCAGGTCAGGTTCACCCAGATTGGTTCAGGCAAATGGAATTGGTCTTTCTGTGCTTGCCTAATTATAGAAAAAGGAGCTCCTGTTAAGGGCTGGCTCTGAACTCCTCAGCTCTTGAATTGTTTCACATTTAATTCTCTTTTCTTTGCTTAAAACACTGTTCTGTGGTGTCACCACAGCTGTTGAGAGCACTGTCAGATATTGAGAGTTTGGGGTTACTGCTTTCCATGTTCTCTTCTAGGATGCAATAAAAACTGGAGGAATTTAGAAGAAAAAATTTCTGGGTGCTGTGAGTTTGTGAGTGCTGCAGTCTTGGGTTTGTTTTTTAAGGTTGATGATGCTGCACCTCCTTGGGGGAGAGCAAAAGTGGTGAGTAATTGCTCATCCAGTGGCTGTCACAGAAATACCTTGGTATCTACCATTAAAATATTGGGATTTTTGATAAAACCACAGAATCATTGAGGTACAGGTCATTGAATTGAATTTTTCTGCAGTGGTGCTTCATAAATGACCATTTTTCATGTGTAGGGCTGGAGGGGCCTTGGTAATATAAATATCTTGGTAATACCAATATCTACCATTAAAAATGTCTTGACTTGTGACAGAACCACAGAGCCATTGAGGCACAGGTCATTAAATTGGATTTTTCTGCAGTGATGCCTCATAAATGACCATTTTTCATGTGTGGGGTTGTGTCTCAGGAGTTCACTCCCAAACTTCTGAAGTTTTAAATATCTTTAGGCCTTTCTTGTTTCCCCAGGAGTTGGGAAATTAACTTTGAGGCTGCTTATTGATCAAGTTTCACTTCTCCAAGAGGAAAATTAATAAATAAAAAATAAATAAATTAAAAAAAAAATAACAAGCAGTGGCAGTACCATGGCCAGTGAGGTGCAGTTATTGTCAGATTAATTAATAATAAATAAAATTTAAGAATGGTAAGTAAAACCAATTCCAAAAGAATCTTTAAATTATTCTGGAGCAGTGTGAGCCTTAAAGGGTGTGTTGAGTACAAGGCAGACAAGTGTTACTTTTGCAAATTCATTATTAAGATAACAATTAACATGTCTGTAATGGGCCTGGAACAAGTTCACCACTCAGAAGAACAAAGCAAATTAGAAAAGTGTGTGAGCTTGTTTGATATTGCCTGAAGCAGCAGGGAGTGATCCACAATTCCTAGTGAACTGATATTAAATAAAAAAAAAAAAAAAAAATAGGCAATCTGTGTGAAGCAGCCACTCCTGTTCCCAAGGAAAAGGCAAGAAAAGAATGGAAAGGATCTAATTTGCTTTTAAAGTATTTGGTTTCTTCTGTTCAGTGTTCAAATGGTCTGCTTAAATCTATAGTCAAGTTGTAGATGTCTTTAAAAAGTCTCCAATATCACTGGGAAGGTGGAGAAATAATAATAATAATAATGATAATAATAATGTGGAATTTATTCCAGAAGCAGGAATGGCTAGATCTGTATTGGGAGGTTAAGCTGTTCCTCTCCCATCTCTGTGTAAATGGAATTAGCCCTAAAGAAACAAGGAAATAAAAATCAGTGTTTGCTATTTGGGGTGTCACACCCTGCAAATACAGCAGTGCTGGAAGAATTCTTTAAAAACCATTATTAAATGTCTTTAAGAGAGGCAGAGTGGGATTGGTAAAATTAACTGGGAATAAACTGTGCAGAAATTAATTAACTGGGAATAAACTGTGCAGAAATTTGGCAAAATAGTAAAAAAGTTGAAGTCATTTAACTGAGACATCAATATTTTCTGGGAAGCAGTAGGGATGACAAACTGTTACTAAGGGATGCTCATTAGGGAGTTTTCTGATTAATTCTCTTAATGTGGTAAAGGATTGGTCACTTGGATTTTTGTGTGTCTGAAAATTCTAGGAATTCAAGTGTTTATAAACAATAATAAGAGGATGATAGTGTAAAAAATAAGATTAAAAAAAATCCTATGATCTGGGGGAGGAGATATTCCAAGCAGGGTTTGGTTTTCAGTATTTGCCTTCTGGTTGCTATTAACTTAAAGTTTTAACTTCTTGGAGTTTGAGATGGCACAAGCTGGGATGGGGGCACTTAATCCAAAGTCCAGAAATCTTGAACTAATTCAAACTTGGAGTAAATGTGACTTCCCAGATGAGCCACACTGGGGAACTGCAAGGCAAAATTTGGACATTGCAAAACTTCCTGTGTTGAAAAATGTTTGGATTCCCATTTTTGGGCAGGATTACGAGGAGCTGTTTTTGTGTGTCAGGAAATTCCACGGAAGGGGCTCTGCAGGGACTGGTCCCAGTGCTCTTACTGGGCAGCCTTGCTGCTGCAGCTCCAGAACTGGAATTTCTGGTGGGATGTTCGTGGTTCAGATGGAATAAATGTTTTCTCTTTGTGCATTCAGGGTGAACACTTGGCTGAAGCAAAGCAGACGAATCCTGACGCTCTCCTGATCTATTTAAACTGGTAGAGCACGTGTGGCCTCCATAGAATCCCTTTTTGTAAATACATTTCTGCTGCAGTCGAGCATTGCAATTTGCTGACAGCTTTGCTTTCTGCATATTGACTTCAATTATTTTTGTGCCAAATCACGCTGAAACTCCTCAATAGACACATTTCTTCATCTCACCCTACATCTGTTTCTTATCTTTTATGTCAGGCTCCCAGACTGCAGATATTGAACTATGGATTGGGTTCTGTGTTACAGCACTGAGCCTCCTTTTAAAATATCATGTCTTCAGAATGGAGGATGCTGTAAATGAACCGAGGAATGTTTGAACTAAAAACAAACAAACAAAACCCACCCACACTTGATGTATAAACTCAGTTTTTTTTCTCTGTGGTTTTTGAACATCTAACACAATATTTAATGGTAATCCCATACCCAAACCTCCTAAACACCATATGGGAAATGAAATTAAATACTCATTTTTAAAAATGCTTCTCAGTCAAATGCTCTTCTAAAGAAAGTTTATTGCAGTCAAACAAACAAATCCTGATTTGTGCAGTTTGACACAGTCTTGCTGCATTCCCAGCTCTTTGGTATTGAAGTATTAATGCTAAATCCCCTTGATGTAATGTAATATAATATAGAATCCATCTTTGGAGCATATTGGAGCTGAACAAAGAAATTATTTGCTCTAATTCACTTTATGGAGCCGTCTTAGCAGTGTCTTGTGTTACACAAATTGCAGAAGCTGAGGAGTCTGAGCTTGGACTTAAAATGTCCAGATTGATTTCTCAAGTCTTTAATAATTTCTCACTGTTCTACATCTCAGTAATAAATGGAGGTGACGTGAAGAGATCTGGTTTTGTGCTGGGACTGGGAGCAGGGATGTGCACACAGGGCAGGATGGTGGCAGACAGGCACTAGCTGCTTTTATATGGCACAGTGAGGTTAAAATGTGTGTTAGGTTGATGTGGCCAGAAATGTGGATTCTGTCCCCATCTGTTAAACCAGGTGGGGCAGTGACCCTGATCTCCTGGCACACAT
>JAOTQP010000469.1:22886743-22906252 GCA_026413545.1 Cichladusa arquata | reverse complement strand
TTTTAATTTTCCTAGTAAAGAACTGTTATTCCTAATTCCCCTATCTTTGCCTGAGAGCCCCTTAATTTCAAAATTATTATAATAATCTGGAGGGAGGGGGTTTACATTCTCCATTTCAAAGAGAAGCTCCTGCCTTTATTGGCAAATACCTGTCCTTCAGACTAGGACAAATGTCATTTTAAAGTTGTTCTTCTAATGCAGACCAGCTGAGGAAATGCTGCCTGGATCTCCTGGAGCCCTGTGACAGTTTCAGCACCAAGGGAATTTGGAGAGGGCTGGGGAGTGGAATAGAGGTGAGATATTTAATAGGAATTTTGGAATATTTTTTTGCCTATTAATACCTACTCGACTCTTATTTCCTGGGTTTCAGTTCTAAATTTGCCTTCAGTAAAGCATTAAATCCTGCAGGCAATGTGAGAGGAAGAGCTCCTTCAACCGGTTTAGCCAAAGTTTGGCCTTTTCCAAGTTCCTCTGCTCTGCCATATCTCGGTGTTTGGAGCCATTACCTGAGTGTGGTCCTGTGTCTCCAGCTTGGTAGAAAATTACCCTGACCTCCCTTATGGAATTGTGCATCCAGAATGGGCTTTTTTTTCTCTGGGATAGAGGCCTGGGAAGAAGAATCACTTCTGAGCAGCTTCAGTCAGCTTCAGAGTAAAATAACAATATTCAGTGTACATTTTTTAATACAGTTGGCAAAATAATTTCCCACAGAACAACCTGGAGCTGTTACTGGTCAGTGCCTCAATTAATCCAGCATTTCATTCCCTGAACTCGCTGATGTTTTATGTATGATCTGAAGAATCCAGGTCTCATTTTCCACAGGAGCTAATGAAAACTCCATGGAACAGGAAAGACAATGTAATAGGAAGAAAAAAAATTGCTGTGAAAAATTTGTCTACATTAAGGCTGTAATTGATCTCCTCAGATGTCGTGTCTTGAGGAGCTGGCCAAATTTTCTTGTGCCTTTATTGCTAAATGACTGATTACCAGATAGATGGAACATAGCAAGCACCATATGTCTGGTTTACCTAAGAGCTCATCAATTCCCTGTCTGTTGGGTCTCTCAAACATGATCTGTGAGCAGATTCCTTCCAGGAAAACAAAGCCCAACCACAAAGTCGTCAGGTTTGAAGTATTATCCTTTCAGGTGCTTTTTCAACCCAATTCGTTCCTTGGCTGTAAACAGGAGGCAGATGCAGTCCTGAGTCCTGATTAATTGTTTGTCAGAATCCCTCTGGCTGAGCATGGAGGGATCCTGGGCATCTTGGGATGAGAATGAGCTGCTCCCAACAGTCCAGACAAAGCCTGTGAGAGTCAAATCACTCAGGGAAGAGCATGACTTGATCAGCTTGTTCTCTTATGGTCAGCAATGAACATCTCAGGGGTCAGGTCAAGCATTGTATAGAACAATGTCCATGTATGAAATTGAGTGTTTATTTTAAGCTGGCTCATCAAGGGTTAGGAGAGTGTGGTTACTGTGCTGCTTGTGCTGGAACATGGACTGAATTCCCATTCCAGGGATGTCTCTGCAGCCTTGTGAGGCAAGTGGCAATGGGGCAGAGAACTTGGAGCAGATAACTTGGAGCAAACACAATGGCTGGAGGCTGTGTGTCAGGTCATGAATCACTCTCTGAGGCAGCCCCTGTGTTTGGACCAGCAGTCCCCCCCGTTTGACATCCTTATTCCCAAGGGAATGTCTGGAATTCCTGGCTGCTGCAGTTACCTCTCCCTCCTCAGGGTGTTTGATGAGTTCTGCTGCAAAGAAAATGGAATATTCGATCTTAACCCCATATTTAGGGAGCTAGGGTGTTACAGACTGCCCACCACGCCCTGCTCATTCCAGCAGCTCCGTGAGAGATTTGTATCCCAGAGAAACAGGGAATGAGCCAAAGGAGCAAATGCTGTCTCCTCTGATTCTATATCTCTCCAAGTGCAAAGCATTAACACTGCTCAGAGGAGACAATGGGGGGAATTTCCTGTGTGCCAGGTGGAAATAGAGGAAATCTGGACTTCTGGAGTATTGCAGTATTTTGAACTTCTGGAGTATTGCAGAATATGATGCTACTACAGAAGTAAATGTAAAGAAAAGCTTTTCTATCTCTAGCCTTACTTTCACAGTCCTCTTTTATTTTCATTGAATTCAAGAGGGAAAAGAATGATGCTGCATTTTTCCTCATTTCAGTCAATAACTTGGGCAAAGTATCCCCCCAGCTCCTTTCTCAGTCTTTCTAAGCCAAGGATTAGGACACTGCCCCGAACTTTTAAGGATCCAGTCTTCTTTTAAAAACTCCAGCAAGGATTTCCATGCACAGTGTTAGTACCAAAGTTGTACAGATCTGATGAAATTTATAGACTTCATCCCCTCACAGATTTCTGTAGCCATTCTTCTGACCAGAGGATATGGAAAAGGGAATAAAATCCCAGATATTCCACTTGCTGCCCTGTTTATCTAAAAGAGCCTCACTTGTGGCAAAGTGAGAATTCTGGAAGGCTTTAAATGTCCTGCAGGGAAGGCTGGCTCTGTCTGTGGTTTTCTGAAACTTTGGCAGCTCTCACTCCCAGTTACTCTTCCCACTGTTCCCGAGGTGAATGAGGTGAAATATCTATTCCTCTCCACCCTTTGAAGCTTTTTTTAGTGACAATGTTGGATTCCTTCTGAATGAATAACTCACTGCCAGGTCAGGCAGAGTGTGGGGTTTGGTGTGTGTGTGTGCACAGATAAATCCCAGCCTTGGATCCCTGCTTTCAAATCAGCTCTTCAGGACTTTGCTTCAGTCCTTGCTGAGCTCAGTGGGAATTCTGCCTGGGGGAAAAACTGAGAACCTTGGCTTTGCCTTTGATTTCATCCAAGCTGATTTTGGAAAAACACCCAGCTGATCCCCCAGAGCACTGGGAGTGCCACGTCTGGGAGTGGTGAGGGCTCTTCCTGCTGTGTGTGATCACCACAGAACAGCTCAGGAAGATCTGAGCAGGGGAGAGTTGGAGCCCTTGATCCCCCTCGCTGGAATTAGTGCTGGATTTTAGAGCACATACAGAACAGCTGATCATTAACTGAAATACTGCACTCTAAAGATTGGACATCAGGAGTTCAGCCTTTCTGTGTCAGGGAGGAGAGAGGAAGGAATGGCTTTATGAATTCAGGAATGGGATCACCAGCAGCAGATTCTCTATTTGGTTATAACAGAATTAGCTTGGGACTCCTGGAAGAGCCTTTTGCCCGGGTTTGCAGCACTGGAGGAACCTTGTGTGAATATTCAGGAAGGAGCTGAATGGGCTTGTCCAGAACTTGTTCTAAAATAAAGGACATTGCATCAGCAGCATCATTTTCACTCGTTCTGACCCTTTGGTATATTTGGCTGGGGATATTGGCTGTGGGAGGTGGGTCTCTGCAGGCTCCAGCCAGTGCTGGAGAGAGGGGGCTGAGAGGACAGCTCAGCTCAGGTGTTTAATTCAGATGTTCTAGAAAACCCTCTGAGAGATCCTTTTTTTTTTTTGGCAGTGGTTGCATAAGAAGTGGGAGTGAGGTGATGAGTCCTCCTCGGGGTATTAGTCATAACACAGACATTGCCTTGAAACATCTCCACTTGGTACAGCTGCACTTTTCAACTTGAAAAAGGAATCATTTGGCTGTGGTGGGACTTGGAGGTCTGGAGATCCTCATTGGCTTTTCTGAATTTTTCTTATATTAAGCATTTCACAGTTCCACGTTACGAATTTCCCCTAATTTCTCACTATTGGAAAACCTTGTCAGTGAGGATTTGTTTTTATCTCTCCCAAAATGACAAATACAAATTTAATTGAAAGGGAAATGATTTTCCAGATTTATAGATTTCTAAGGCTGAGAGCCTGCATGAGTAACTTTAATTAAATTCATTTTCCTGCAGAGCTGCTCCTTGTTTCAGTTCCTCAAATCCCTACACGTTGCTCCTCCCAGCTTTTCAGTTTGCTCATGAGACATTATTTAAATG
This sequence comes from Cichladusa arquata, assembly GCA_026413545.1. Classification (NCBI taxonomy): domain Eukaryota; kingdom Metazoa; phylum Chordata; class Aves; order Passeriformes; family Muscicapidae; genus Cichladusa; species Cichladusa arquata. Next base: position 22,902,284 of record JAOTQP010000469.1, on the reverse strand, counting down.
CTTGTCAGCTGCCTGAGAGAACCTGGAGGAACAGGGATAATTTCAAATGTTTCAAAAGAGAGGGGGGAAGAAATATTGTGGCCTTTCCTGATTTTGTTCTATTTCACATCATATGGACAAGTGTAAGTCAGCAGCCAGGTGTTGGGTGATAAATCTAAACCAAGAGCAGTCCTGAGAGTTTTCTTCAATTATTTTCTCTTTGGCCTTTGTGTGTGTAACCAGGAGACCACATGGTAGTGATGAGACTTTGATTGCTGTTAATTAGGTAATGAAGAGCCTTCAGAGGATTAATCAGATATACAAGGTTGATGGGGAATAGTATGGCCAGAACTCACAGAGAGGAAATGTTGAGCTGCTGGGGAAGTTCAGCTGGAGAGAGAAAGGTGAGTGCAGGATTGTGTTTTTTTTTTTTTACAGAGCACTTCTATAAAGTGGAGGAAGAGCTGGGTCAGAAATTGTGTGGATTGAGGATGTCCTGAGCACAGGAGATGTGGCAGGAGTTGTCTCCCTGGGATGTGCAGCAGGAAACAGGCACAGAGAAGGAATTTTTGTATCAAAGGGAGCAGGATGATTTTGGAGATTAAAGAAGGACTCTGAGCTGTGGATATTAAGATAGATGGAACCTGTGTGAGAGAAAAGCAGTTTTGTACTGACAGTAAAGGTGTGCCTGGGACTTTAATTTCAGTCAGTAGTGACTGCTTTTGGATCTGGGGAAAATGCAAGAGTGAGGGAAGTTAAAGTTCTTAATGTGTGTTCTTGTTTCTTGTTGAGTTGTTCTTAGGAAACTTGTAATGATAAAATGGAAAATTTGTGTATAAAGGATGAGTCTGTTTGAAGAGGTGGAGATGAGAACCAAAGCCAGGAAAGGGAATTGATTTCCTGAAGCTGAGCCCTGGCCAAGGCCAGCAGGTTTGATGGTGTTCCATCCATGGCAGTGGCCAGAGTGGGTCCTGATGCTCCTGTGCTTAAATGGGGTTTTGAGCTTGAGGTTTTTCCTGCTGAGCTCTCACTTTAAAACACAAGACTCAGTCCAGGCTTGGTGGGAGTGTGCTGTGGTGGAGGGAGTGCACACATGGCTTGTCCCAAATGCCAGTGGAATAGTTGCCAGAGGAAGGAGTGATCCATGGAGTTTAAAAACTGCCTGTGAGCTCAAGTGTGCAAGAGTTATGGTGAGAATTGCTTCCCTTCTTAAAAATTTGTCTTTGAAAGAAGGGAAAGATGTTTTTTTTTTCCTCCTCTGGTTCAATATCTCTAAAATATCTCCAAGTATGAAAATTTGAGGCAAGATTAACAATTCAACACTGTGTGGAGAAAACTTTAAGAATAAAAAGTTAGCTGAGTTGCAGATTAAGTCCCAGGACACTTATCAGGTGTGTGATACACAGACTGTTTATCTAAGGAAGGACAAAGACACCAAGCTGTGCAGATAAGCTCTGAATTATCCTAAACTCCATTTCACATCAAAAACTGGTCTTCTAATTCAAAAGGAAATATTCATAAGCTGTCTTAGTTTCTGATTTGAATATAATGTGATTAAACCTGTTAATTGAAGAGACTGTGGGATTTCTCTTTTTTGCTGTCACAACAGGTGGCTGTGGAACACAGATTTAACAAGGTGGCCCTTCAGAAATGAGAACCATGTGAATTTAAAAAGGAAATTCAAATGCACATCAAGAATAGAGAAACAGGATCTTACCTGGCATGGGGAAAGAGAAAAGAGCTCGTTCCAAAGTCCAGATTTGTGAGGGAAGATCTGTTGGTTTTGGTGCAGGTGTTAGTCTGGTATTGAGGAAAGCTGCACAACCTGTGTGTTTTGAGTTATGGGTGGCTGCACTTTGGTCAGAGATGAATGTTTATGTGAGAACATGACCTGAACTCTGTGGTTTGCAGCTGGTAGGAAAATTCAGTATTTGTTGGTGGCATGGCAGGAAGTTCAATCCTAAGGAATATAATGAAATTGTATTTTCACTCCAAGAATTTACCCTTTGCTTTGTGATAGACCAAGTGAAAGAGTGAACTTGGTGCACAATGAGAAATACATATTGTAATTCAACTGTGCATCAGTATTTAAAAGAGAAACCTTGCTGGAGTCAGGACATTCTGACTGCATTTGATTTTAATGATGTTCTTGCAAAACCTGTGCCCGGTGAAAGCATCTCCAGCCCTTGCTCTCCAATTCCTGCATCTTGCTTTGTTTAATGAGGTGATTCATCCACCAGGTAATGCCCCATTGTCCTTGTGGAGCTGCCCATTAAACACATGGCACAGCCATTCCTTCCCCTTTTTGGAAATAATGATCCTTTTGGCTGTGCAGCATCAGATGGGCAAGGTTTACAGAATGTCTTTTTAAGTGAGGTGTCCAGCTTGGAGCAGTCCAGGGGAAGGAGCACTTCTCAAAACAATTTTTTTTAGCCAATCTGTTCTTTTGACTGTTGAGGAAGAAATATTGGGTTTTGAAGAGGCTTAATGGCTTTGGGAATGGTCAGTGTGTTGGATGTGAGCACTGAGGAGGAGAGAGCAGCAGAGCAAAATAGAATTTGGGTAAACAAACCATGGGAGGGAGCATCTGCCTTCAGCTCTGCTGGGCTCTTGGTTGAGTCCCAGCCCTGCAGAGCTTGTTCTGTTTGGGTTTTACCCAACAGCAGAGTCAGCTGGGAACTTCTCCAGGTTCTTCAGGTCATGTCCAGGAGGGTTTTCCGTGGCTTAGCTGCCACTTCTGACCAGCCAGCTCTGAGCTGTGCCTCCCACAAAAACCCCTCCAGCATATTCCAGCTTTGAGAGTTGCCAGTTATTTTTAAATAACCTGAACAATCACTGTGTGGAGGAATTTCCCAGTTCCTTTCCTTCATTTCAGTGCTGTGTCCATAATTTTTCCCCATTGTTCAGTGGAATGGCTTTGCTGATGTGTTCCCATGCCTTGGTACTAAGCTACTTAATGTATCTTGAAACAGTCTAATTTTTTTGGCATTCCAGAGGACGTGGAATTATATACATTATTCAGGATGTCCCCTGTTATTCCCTAAAGAATATAAAAATAGAAATTAATAAAAAGTGGTTTAAGTGGATCTGGGGTTATGAAGGGGATTAAGGCTGTGTGTACACACAGGTTTGTCTGCTCCTCTCTCTGACGTAAACAAGTGAGGTGACCTTCCCCTGGCAGAATAAAGATGGAGTGGGGCAGGAAGTGTGGATAATTTATAAGCTTTTCTCTACAGATAAGAATGAATCTCCTGTATAAATCACAGTGCTGCAGAAGTCAGGAGGAATTTTCAGAGCTGTGAGGTGATGCAAGCCCCAGACTGTCAGGGTTGGGTCTTCTCAGGTGTGTGTTGGATGGAAAATAAATCTGTCACAACATGAAGATATTGTGATGTGTTTTACTGGGTCTTGGGCCAGAGCAGAGTTTGTGTGTGGGGAAGTGAAGCAGCTCAGCAGGAAGCACAGAAATCCAAACTTTCCTTTTTGCTGGGATGGCTTCTAAAGCCTCTCTGTATCTCCTGCTGTCCAGTTTGATATTTAAATGCTGCTCAGGTCACAAAGTTTGTAATATTTTGTTTTTAATGCTCAGAGTTGGCATCCAGCCCCAGAGATGTGCAGCTCAGGCTGGCTCTGTCCTGTTCCTGGAGGAGCTGAGGGAGTGAGGTACAAAGCTCTTATTTTCAGCAGCTGAGTATGTACCTTTATTTTTTTTTTTTTCAAAACAATAGTTTATACATGCTTTTTGTATACTCTTATTTCTCTTCCTTATCCCCAGCAGGGCAAGAATTTAGGGGGGAAAAGTGAGGAGAGAAAAAAAATTGAGGCTTGTCACTAAATTCTTCTTTAATTTCTGGAGAGAAACCTGTTGATAAAGTGAGTGGGGCTCATGTTTATACCACACTGATAACATGGTTTCAGTATTTCTTTACTTAAACATTCAAGATCAATTTTAGTTGAACCAAAATATAAGAAATGAATTAAAATTTGGCTTCCTGCTGGGAAGAAGAAAATCTGTGCAGAGGTCTTTATCACAAGAGCTGTAAGGCTGAAGAATTTGCTCATCTGTTTTTTGATATTTCTTATGGTTCCTTCCCAAATCTGACATTAAATATGGTTTGTTGGTTTTATGGCAGCTCTGACCTGAACTCAGATTTTATTGCTACTTTGGAAACAAAATCCTTCTTTCCAAGGGTTCAGTTCTGTGCTGGATGTTACAAAGAAGCACAATGGATGTCAACTCTGCCTTAAAAGCTGTAGGTTCAGTTTGGGTAGGCACTAACTAGATAATTGCTACCTGCTGTGGAATAGAATGTGTTGTTATTTAATGTATGCAGATTTGGAGGAGAAAAAGAAAAGCCTGATGAATAACCTCATTTTCAGGCACAAAATGCACTTTAATTTGAGACTGAGATTTAAAAAATGTGCATCACTCCTCCCCTGTGTATCAGTGGTGGGAAACTCTGGTTTCTCATTGCTGTGGAGAAAACAGGAGCTTGGCTTGTTGTTGGTGGTGTTTCTTGGGTTTTTTTTCCCTTTTGGTTATGTTTTTAATCAGTTGAGCAACAATTTGCTGAAGTTTTGCCCTCTAACTTCAGGGCTTCAGGAGGATTCCTCATCCTGACATTCCCTGTTCCTCTGCCCTTCCTTTCTGCCTGTTTCCAAGTGGATATCACACATTTTCTCTCTCCCTCTGCACAAATTTGGCAGCAGAAAAGAAGAGGACCACGGGGATCATTCTGTTTCTCCTCATTCTTATCACTTTATCACTCTTTGGAAACATCTTTTCCTTGTGCTGTTCGCATTTTGAGCCTTGGCCAGCTGTGTTTGTGAGGCAGGATGGGCCAGGGTGTGTTTTATTTACCCAGTGGAGAGTTTGAGATGGTGGATAAGGATGCTGCCTCCTTCTCCCTGTCCTCTCCATGAGTGTTTGAGATGTTGTCTGGAAGAAAAATGATAGTGACTTTTGATACTGGTATCATCTAGTGCCTCTCTGAGTGTGAAAGTTTTATATCCTTTTACCCTTGTGTCTCCATCTCTGCCAGCTTTTCCTAAGTGCAGCAAAATCTGACAAAAGCCTCCTTTATCTCGTGCTGATTCCTGTGTGTAGATGAAGCACTGCAGATGTTTGAGATCATGATCTGCTGCAGAGGTTATTATTTTTCCTAGACACTGGGAATGAAGAATACAAAGGATAAAGACATAATAAGTTTACCAGAACCAGAGGAGGTTTTAATCTTCATGCTGGGAAGTATCTCCCTCAGCAAAGAGTTGGTGGTAGAACCTGTTGAATAATTTTAAATACCATTTTCTTACCTTGTGATATCGTAGCAGTGTAATTTGGCAGCTGAAATGTTGTAGGAAAAGAATACTGTCACTCCTGGTTATTGTCTTCCTCCCAAGGCAGAAATCTTTGCTTGTGGCAAAAATTAGTCTAAATCCTCCCAGCCCCAAAAGCAAGGGGGTGTGGAAATGCAGGGTTTGGGTCCAGTGGTTCAGGGAAGGTTTGTGCCAGGTGAGGAGCTGGGTTCTCTTCATCCCTGACAAAACTGCTGCTGGTACAAGTCCTTTACTGCAGCCCCAATTTCCAGCTGTCGTGTTCGAGCTGTGGTTTGGCTCATCTGCTCTCACTGATGGTGTGATCGGGAATTTGAGAAACAGGGCAGTCTGAGAAACAAATCCTAAGGATTCCAGAGTTCCCCTCATCTGTGGCTGAGGGAAAAAGTTGGCTCCTACAGAAAAAAAACATTATTTACATCTAGAAACTGCCCTGCGTGCAGGGGTGGAGGAGCTGAGAGCTGTTCCAGCTGGGGTTGTGGCAGTATCCTGGCACTAATGGCAGCATGATTTAAGGATGGGAGTGATGGAGCTGCCTGGGGATGTGCACAGGAACATCCCAAAGCTCTTCTGCCATCCCCAAACCAGGACTGCAATGGGCCAGGGTGGTGTCATCACCCCCAGAGCTCTGCTGGGTGTCAGCTCCTTGTGCTCCTGCCTCTTCTGGCCTTCCACATCTGACAGGAATATTGCCTGGGAACTGCTGAACATGGCAAGCTGCTGTTTGGGGTGATTAATTTGTGGAGCTTGTAAATCATTTTCTGTAATAATTACCCAGGTTGAAAATGATTAAAATTCAGCTTTAGCTGCTTCTTACAGTCAAGCTTCTGCTGCTTTGTGTGGTAGGTGGAATAATTTCTTGTAAGACCCCATTTAAAAGCTTTCTTGAAGACATCAGCAGCTGTCATTTCTGCTGTTCTCCTTTTCTAATATTTGTGTTTTTACTCCCACTTCGATGTATTTGGACTATGATACCTTGTTGGGAGTGAAGTGGGAGATAAATGCTGAGCACAACTGGTTTGTTCCAGGAACTCCAGACCTCCTGGAACTACTTCCAGTAGCTGTAACTCATTAGTACAGCCTGAATTTGGATCTGCTGTGCATCTTTTTGTGTGGTTTTAATCCTGGATTTTTTAAAATAAAGGATTTTTGCAAATTCAGAATTGTTTTGTCACAAAGCAAGAATTGTATGGATGCTATCAGTCACCAGCAGCCTGAAAATAATTACAAAGGAGTTTCTTTTTAAATTACAAATCGTGTGAAGCTATTTTTGGTGGGATTTTTTATGAGGACTTGTGGACTGACCCTTCTCTGGCAGTTCTTGTGTTCTGAAGTCAAACTTGACTGCAGCAGATCAGCACTGGAGGAACTGAGTGAGAGATCCTGTGTGTGCAGCTCGAGTTACTGACCACAGGCAATCATTCCAGGGCACTGGGAGCACACACACCCATCCTGGTGGCTTCCAGGGAGGGGCAGCAGCTTTTGGGGTGCCCCAGGTTGGTACCTGCTGCTGCTCTGTGTGCTCCTGGGTGAGGATTGAAGGAATTTGGGCTTTTTTAGAATTAAAGAGATTATTACTTGTATAACCAGTGTCAGATGGCATCTGATTGGTGTTCTGTCAAGGGATTTCCTGCTGAAATGGGTAACTCTGTCAGTAAAATGATTTTCCTTGCCCCACTGATGCAACTCGAACACTGAAATTCATGCTAACTTTCTTTAACAATGGCAGAGAAACCTGAATATTGAGGCTTTGAGACTTGTGTTGTTTCCCATTTTTATTGTGGCCAGAAGCTTCATTAGAACAGCTGTTCTCAAGCCTGGTTGTTAATCTTTTTTTATTATTATTATTTTATTTTTAATAAGGAAGAAAGGAGTGCAGCAGAAGTGTTAGGGATGCTCAGCAGCACAGCACACAGTTGGCTTCAGGCATGGATGAATGGGCAGCGAGGATTCTGTTCTATCCAAACAGCTTTGGTTGTATATCTAGGGGGTATTTTCAGCAACTGAAAAAAATTAAGCTCTATCCAGTGTTTTAAACCTCTCCTCTGAGCTTCAAGGCAAGGAATATTGTCTCTCTATGTTTTCTTTAAATTAAAAAAAAAAAGTCCAACCATCAGCACAGCCACTATTAAACCGTGTCCTTGAGTGCCACGTCCACTTTTATTTTGAGCTTTTCCAGGGTTGATGATTCCACCACTTCCCTGGGCAGCCTGCAAGACCTGAGGCTTCCTAGCTGGAAACCACTCCTTGTCTGGATGTGCCTTCCTTGCCTTGGTCAGAGGCAAAAGCCATTTCCTGGGATCTCCTGGACCTCCTCCTTCAATCTGCTCAACTCTTTTTGCCCATTTGGTTTCTTGCTGCTGTTGAATAATGGGCTGAATAGATTTGGGGGAGTGATTTATTCATTTTCAGTTTGTCACGGTGCCCCAGACTCCTGGAATTGCATCACAAAGCAATCAAGGAATAGAAATTTCAGAGGCTATGGCACAGGTTTCATTGATCAGTTGGCTCATGAGGAGCTGTGGGGATGCTGCTGCTGTGAAATGAATTATTGGGGTCATCCTTCATCAGGACCACCCAGAGTTACAGCTTTTCACCTTGGAATAGCTTGGATTTTTAGGGGGAGTGGAAATTGTGATTTTTGGGCTGTTCTGTGCTTACAGCATATGTTTGATTTTTAAACAAATCCACGAGTGGTGTTAACTGGCCTGCAGTCCTTTTGTGCTACTGCAGAGGTGTGCACTGCTTTAACCCTTCCTGGATTCCATTTGGTGACAAACTGGAGTTTTTGGGGACTCTTTTTTTTTTTCCAGAGCTGGGCTTTCCTTTACCCATTTCCATGAAAAGCTGACATTTCCCTCAGAGGAAATTCCTCCTGATAAAGGGAGCTTTCTTCAAAGCTAAACAAAAAGCCATTTTCAAAATGCTGGGAGGAGGAGAATGAAAGAATCAACAACAACAAGAAAAAAAAAAACAACAAAAAAACAACCAAAAACCGCAGATCTCTTTCCAATTGGTTGGTTCTGTGGCACATCTGAAGTTTACACTAATTAGAAATCATCTGGAGGCTCTGCAGCAGATTGAGTCTTGGGCTGGAAGTGCTTCCTGACAGGTGGTGCAGCACAAAGCAACATCACAATTACCTAACCCCCTGTTTGATTTGTGTAAACCCTCATTGCTACTCACATTATTTAATGAACTGTGTGCTTCCCCTGGCCTCCCTGCAGAGCACAGAGCTCCCTTCCAGATCTGCAGCCCGGCTCTGGGTTAACCCTTCTGCTCCCAGGTGGGGGAACCTCAGCGTTAATGAGGTGAAAACTGCAATTTAAATGCTGCAGATTCTTATGGTGGGAAGATCAGAGGGTCACTGAGGTGTTTGGCTTGGAAAGGAGTTTGAGCTGATCCCATCCCAGCCCCTGCCATAGCAGGGACACCTTCCACAGCCCCAGGTTGCTCCAAGCCCTGTCCAAGCTGGCCTTGGGCACTTCCAGGGATGGGGAAGGTGTGTGATGCTCTGAAATCTTCATTGTGTAGTCAGGGGCTTCATTTTACCCTCTAGATTGGAGGGGTTTTTCTTTAGCTCAGTTGTAGCTCATTGCAAACTTTTGCCGTGGACTGGAGGAATTAACTCTTTAATGGATAAGACAAAACTCGAGATGGTCATGCTGAGATTTTTCCAAATATTTTTAACAAATCCAGCACAGGTTCTGTGGTTACTGTAACCATGCACAATCAGAAAGAGAAAGATAAGGGTTGTGCTGGCCATGAAGGATTTCCTGAGCTTATCAGAGCTTGCTGTATCTCTGCAGGATTTGTATCAAATGCCCTCAGGGTTATGGGCTCTGTGTCCTCATCAGAGTGTGGCTGCTTCAGCCCCAGGTGAGGAGTTTTATAAAGGGAATTTCTGTGGAGCAGCACAGCTGCAGGATGGGCTGTGACCCACACACACACTCCCTCTCATGTAGCTCAGCCTCTGATGTGATTACACTCTTCAGCAAACACATATATTGAAATTCCCCTTCCAAGTGAACTTGGCTGTTTGCTGTTTATTGTGAGAGAACCTCTCAGTGAAGCAAATGAAGTCAAAATTTGAATCCACAGGCGTGGAGAGAGATCCATTTTGTGCTGTTTGCTTCTCTCCCAGACTTGTATTAATGTCATTATTTCTATTTGGTTTCTTTTGCAAATAACTTGAACTTTATATCTTTCAGAAAATAATTCGAGTAACTTCTACAATACTAGAATTATGATTCATAACTACAAATGATGAACCAGATGAAATAATGATAATACAGGAAGGTGTTTTTTTAGAGGGAATTATTAGCATTGGGTGGGTTATTTAAATGTTCATGTCATGTTTTATTTGGATGGTGTTACATGAACTCAGGAGGTAAAAGGTGTTTTATGGAATGTGTTTGGTGCATCAGCTCCTTGTGAAAAAGTAGGTTTGAAGAGATTAAGTAAAAAGCATATTCTCCCAAATAATACTAATTATTTAGTTTTATTTTCTGTGTCATAGATGAAATTAGGAGTTGTCCAGGGCACTCTTGGAACCACAGAGTGGTTTGGGTTAGAAGAGACCTTAAATCCCATCCAGTGCCACCCTGCCATGGCAGGGACACCTCCCACTGTCCCAGGAGCTCCAGTCCCCATGTCCAGCCTGGCCTGGGACACTGCCAGGGATCCAGGGGCAGCCACAGCTGCTCTGGGAATCTGTGCCAGAAGAATTTTTCCCCAAAATCTAATCTAAGCATTCCCTTCACCCTAAGGCCAATGACTTACACTGGTGTGGGCTATCTAATGAGGGAAGAATGAAGTGGAAATGAGCAGGAGAGGCTGAGCATTAATTAATTCCAAGGGTAGAAAAGGGTCCATGAAAATAAGGAAATAAAACCCAGGCACAACTCTGCTTCTCTGAAAACCCATCCCTGATGTGGCCCCACCAGGAAGATGGAGGGAGAATACTGGTTTTCTCTGGGGATTTTTATCAAGTCCTGGTGGTTTTAGGGAAGGGATGTGGCAGGGCAGCAGAAAGGGGTGTGATGGGCTCTCTGTGCCCAGGGAGTGTCTGGGCTCCAGGTGAGATTTTGGCAGAGTTTCCCCTGCATGTCTGAAGGCCAGGCTGGATCCATTCAGTCTGTGAGCTGTGAACAGGCTCAGGGTGTGGCTGAGCTGTCAGAGGGACACGTGTGTTTGGAGGGCACAAATCCCTGCATCTGCTCAGCAGTATTGTCTGAGCCGCCCCTGTGAGGCAGGGAGATCACTCATGCTGCACACAGGGCCATTTACAGAGCTCTGCCAGATTGGAACCTGACAGTGTGCTGGGATGAGCAGCTCCTCAGATGCTGGATGCAACACTGATTGGTGGAAAAAAAAAAAAAGCCTTTGGCAGCTTCAATTATTTTCCAAATCCAAGTTGCACGTCTAAAGTGAAAAAGTGTTTTATGGCATTAAATTAATGAAATTGCATTTTAAGGGTAAGTCCTCCCAATAAAAGATACCAATATCCATATTTCCCATGAAACTGTAGGAGTTTTAGGGCAGCAAATGTTCATAGGTGTATGGATACAGAGCTTAAATCCTCAGTCACCTCTCCTGTGCCTGTTGCAGTGAAGGCTGAATGAATTCACAGAACGCTGATCTCTTCCAGGGCTGGGTTGTTTTTTTTTCCTGATGAGTTGTATTGTGGAGGAAATTGCTCTTTGATTTTTTGCCCTCTTCAGCAGCTGCTCTTCTGCTGAAGAAGTGCCTGCTGAAGTGCCAACACCAGCTTGAGATCAGGTTCGAGTGCAGCCCTGCTGTTAATCAGGCTCAGCTCATTTGGAGCCTAATCCACTGCCTGTTGAAGCCATTGCAGCGATTCTCTTTGACCTGGGCGGCTCCATAACAGCTCCAGCCTGGGCTTCACGACTAAAACAACTTCAAAAAGTCCCCAGTGGGCACAGAAACTCTGTGGAATTGCACAGCTGGCAAATCTGCTTGCATTTGCTTCCACCGAACAAATGGGTGATTTTCAAGAGTGGTGAGGTTTAAGTGCTGCCAGTGTTTGCTGTTGCTTTGAAATCCACTCTGTCAGCTGCTCACACTGGGCTTTATTTTAGAAATCATGAAAAGGTGAGGCCTTCTTCTGCCAGCTGGAATAGGATCTGACTTGTCTGATCAGGGGAAAAAATGACGCTGGCAAAATGAGAGGTGTTTTTATCCTGTGCAAATGGAGCAGCAGAAGGTGGGGATTTCATTTATCTTTTTTTTTCATGCCTTGTTCCTGCTGATATGTGCTCTGTGTTGGGAGGCAGGGGAGCAGCTGAGGGGCTGGGAATGCAGTGCACAGGGGGAATTTCCTGAGCTGAGGCAGTGACCTGCAGGAAGATCAGCAGAGTCAGGGATCACACCCTACCCGCTGTGGGGCTGAGAATTCCAAGGGATTCCTGTTGGAACAAAAATGTGAAAAAATTAATAGTAATTGAGCTTAGCTTCGTAACCCTAAATGTTACAATTTCCAAGCTCATTCCTGCAGTTTTTTCCATACATATAACCCAAGGATTCTCCATTAAACCCAAGGATTCTCCAATAAAACCTAGAATTTATTTTCACTAAACACTGACAGGTGAACTTGTGCTCCTTGCCAACGTTATGTGTTGAAATTACTCGATGTTTTACATAAAAACAAGTTTTTCTTCAATGTGCTTGTTGAACATCGTGGGAGGATGTCTGAGATATTGTAGGACCACCTGCTAAACTTTTAATTTTGGTTTTTTTTCTGATTAACCTACATGGCTACATTTGCTTCTCCCAGGAGAGCATGATCCAGCTGCAAAGAGTGAATATCCCTTTATTTATGGAAGTGATCTTTGACAGGAATTAATATTTATCAATGAAAGACAAATTTAGAAAGTTCAGTGTCTCAGTCCCTGGTGCAGATCAGGGTGAGGAGAGTTCTGCCTGCTTGACTCACTCTGAAATGGTTGGAGATCTGTAAATTCAGCTCTAATCTTCCTGTAGGGAAATGTTACTGTTAATATCCAAAGCCTATTAAAAAGGGATTTCACATCTTTGGAGTTTATTATCGAATCTCAGAGATGTGAAACCCATTTTTAATAGGTTTTGAACTTTATAGGCTCTCTGTAAGGAAATAATATTGTGATGTGGTTTAAAGCTTGTGAAGTACATTTTCTTCCCCTTTTATAACAGTTGTTTTAAAGTGGTGATTTACCACTTGTTTGAGGAAGGTTGTTTTTTTTTTTTTTGTGTTCTCCCTCTTTCCCTCCTTTTTTTTTTCCCTCCCAGTGAACAGATTTTTATGTAACAAAAATTTCATAAGCACTTGGGATCATGGAAATCACCTAATTCATTGGAGAGATCTGCTATTTCCATAAAAACCCCCTTTTTTCTCCCCCCTCCCTGCCAGTCCCATGAGTATTCAATGGCACTGGCGTTTTCCTTACTGTGCCTTCATCATAAATTCTGTAATATCAGTAATGTACTTGGAGATACAGTAAATACACTTATTATAGCAACTGCAGCCATGCTTCATCCAGCTTCAGTAATTAGCCATGCTAATTACAGTTGGGATGTGGGCTGGGAGATGGTGTGCTACATTAAAACCAGAGAAATTAAACCAGAGCTGGCTGATAGAACCATTATGTTCTTTTGGGGCCTGCAGATCTTAGTGAGGCATTAGCTAATTAAAAACACCAGGACAGTTCCTGAATAAACTATTAAAGCTAAAGGTTACTTTCACACTTGAGTGGTAGATGTCAAAATGAGGGGTTTTTTTGCCTTATTTGTGGCCCTTGTGGAATATAGATTGGAAAATACCAAGCACAAAAAACCCTTGGTTTTATAATGGCAGAAATTTGTGATGGCAGAAGGATTTTGAAAAGGGTTTTCCTGTGGGGTCAGTTTTCAGCTTTGGTTGCCTAAAAGGGCTGGAGAGGGACTTGGGACAATGCTTGGAGTGACAGGACACAGGGAATGGCTTCAAACTGGCAGAGAGGAGGTTTAGATGGGATTTTTGGGAAGGAATTGTTCCCTGGGATGGAGTTCCCAGAGCAGCTGTGGCTGCCCCTGGATCCCTGGAAGTGTCCAAGGTTGGTTGGACACTGGGATTTGGAGCTGCCTGGGACAGTGGGAGGTGTCCCTGCCATGGCAGGGGTGGCACTGGGTGATTTTTAAGGTCCCTTCCAGCCCAGATAATTGTGTAATTCTCTGAGACCCTTGGAGGCATTGTCCCTGTGCTCCTGCTTTTCCTGGGCCGAGGGAAATGCCTCTGAGGAATTTCTGGGGTTGTGCTGCTCTGCAGAGCTCTGTCCTTAGGCCCCCTCAATCCCCAATCACTTATCCCCTATTACTGAGCAAATCCTTTCCTCAGCAACAGGAGCAGGTAAAGAAATCCAGGTCTTTGCAGAGGATTTTGAAAGCCACAGTGACATGGACTCTTACAGGAGGGTGGGGCTGTGCAAGCTGCAGTGTTTGACAACTCATTCCAGAAGAGAATTCTTGTAAGAATATTCTTTACAAGAAAATGCATCATTGGTGGGACTGTGTGTCACATATCCAGCTCAAACACAAGACAAACACATGCACAGAGGGTTTTTCCCACTGTCACCATGGAGGTGTTGAAAGAAGAAGAGATCTGTGCTTCTTGCAGAAGGAGTGTGGATTCCCTGGCAGTGTCCCAGGCCAGGCTGGACAGGGCTTGGAGCCACCTGGGGTGTTGGAAGGTGTCCCTGCCATGGTGAGGGGTGGGGTGGGATGGGATTTAACATCCTCCCAACCCAGCTGTGCTGGGGTTTTGGATTCCTGGTGGATGAGAAGCCTTTTTCCCTGTGGAAGGAGCTGGCAGCAGTCAAACCCCACCTTGAAAGCTCTGGGTTGTTGGAGCCAGCAAGGGATCATCTCTTGAGGTTTGGGGAACTGGGACTCAGGCAGGTTTTAGGCTCTTTCAAGTGAACATCACTCTCCTGCTGATTTATCTGCACAACTTCCACCACTTTAGTGTTCACACTGGAGAAAAACCTGCTCCTGCAATCTGGATACTGAAATGCTCCTGCCTGTTTCCTTCAGTTCTTGAAATTTTCCTGGGGAATAAATTTCCAAGGGAGCACAATGAGGCGGAGTGAGTAGGAGGGGCAGAGTGAGGGCTATGCTGGGGGAGTTATTTAGTTACCAAACTGTCTTAAAGATTCTTCCACCTTTCTTCAAAAGGATGAGGATATCTTCAGGGAAACTAGAGGGGACTTTGCTTTTGGAAGGAGATGGTAACAATTCAGAGTATTAAGGTGAGGTGTTGTGCAGGAAAAGAGATGAGAGCAGAAGTGTCTGGGGTTATTTTACCAAAAAGATTTTTCAAAAAACTTCCTCTTGCATCATTCCAGTGAATATTCTCCTCAGAAAATACACTCTGCAGGTTATTTACATTTCAAATAGTGTAATTACCAGTCAGAGAGATGCTGCATCCCCATTGCCAAAAAGTATTTTGGTTAATTAACATTTTCTCATGGCCTTTCCAGCACTGTTGATGGTGTTGGAGGTCACATTGCTAATTCCAAGAAGGAGCCACCTCACAGGCAGAAGTTGCAGCTCCCCATTAATCAGCTTTGCAAGGTTTCACCGTGGAAAGTTTAATTTTCTCTGACAATGATTATTTTCTGATAGAATTGGAAAGCTGGCAGGAGATCAGACTTGTTCTTAGAATGCTTTACAGGGAGGTTGGGAGGTGAATAGAGGGAGCCAGAGCAGCTTCAGCTTCACAAGGTGCTTTTCCTGCTCAGCAGTGCACACAGCAGGACACAATGTTCCATCCTTCCCAAAAATGCGTGAAAAAAGCTTTTTGCAGCCTTTTTGGTGTAATATTCAGAAAGCTGACAGCTCATGCCTGGAGAAGCAGCATTTCCATGATGGGATATCACACAAAGAGCATGAATTTCAGTTGTCTTAATGATGATTTCTGTGGTTAAGTATTATTAATTTTTCAAATTGTGTTTGTAGAAGGAACACTCCAAGGGGGAATATTAATGATTGAAGAGATTATTAAAACAATTGTGTTAAAACCAGGGGTGAAGTTCCTGTGTGAAATGATGTGAATGGCTTGAAAGGAGTGGTGTGGTTTGTAGAAGTTTTAGTCAGGAGGAATTGTTGGAGAAGCAGAATTTAGGGTGGGTTTGGGTTGTTCTAGCCAAATCTTGAACACAAAAATCTCCTTTTTGTGGGGTCTTGTCTGCAGGCC
>JAOTQP010000469.1:22863453-22886643 GCA_026413545.1 Cichladusa arquata | reverse complement strand
CTGACAGCTCATGCCTGGAGAAGCAGCATTTCCATGATGGGATATCACACAAAGAACATGAATTTCAGTTGTCTTAATGATGATTTCTGTGGTTAAGTATTATTAATTTTTCAAATTGTGTTTATAGAAGGAACACTCCAAGGGGGAATATTAATGATTGAAGAGATGATTAAAACAATTGTGTTAAAACCAGGGGTGAAGTTCCTGTGGAGTGGTGTGGTTTGTAGAAGTTTTAGTCAGGAGGAATTGTTGCAGAAGCAGAATTTAGGGTGGGTTTGGGTTGTTCCAGCCCAATCTGGAACACAAAAATCTCCTTTTTGTGGGGTCTTGTCTGCAGGCCAAACAGGATCTCATGAGAAGGTGGAGACATGAACAAAAATGATTAAAAAAAATAAAGGAAAGAAATGATAATAAATTTTAGCAGAGCTGCTGAAATGGGTCAGTGTTATTTCTGAGCTCCAAGCTGGCTGCTTTATTTTCCTTTCCCTCTGTTGCTGTTTGTTTTTTTGAGGAGGAGAAGTGCTTTGTTGAAAAAGAGAAACTGTGTAAGAATCCAGATCTGAAGTGCAGCTCTCCTCCCACTCTGTTTGAATTGGAGTTTTGTTGTGGATTTCCACAAGGAGCTGTGGATTTTTTTAGTAATTCCCTGTTATCATCATTCTCATGTTTAGCAAATGGATGTTAAGAAAAGCAAAAGCTGAAATAAACTTCAATTCAGGGTTTGAGCCACAAAGCTTCAATTAGCCTGTGACTCTGAGGCAAGCTCATCATCTTAAGTTAGTTTTTTGTAAAAAAAAAGAAATTAAAAAATCCTAAAATTAGCAAAAAAATTAAAATATGTTGGTGGCTGAGTCAGCATTATGAAGCAGAAGCTTTTTTTTGTGTCACCTGAGGGATTCTTTTAAGAAAAATCCCTTTACTAAAGTGAATAAATTCTGTTCCAGGCCTGCTGCTGCTGCCCATCTTTCAGAAGGATGGGGTGGGTACTGGATGGCAAATACAGAATTCTGGAATTGATCACTTTATTTTCATTATTGTATGCTAAAGAATGAGACAGTGCTGCCCTTAAAACCTTAAACCCAAAACTCCAACCAAAGCACAGAGGGTTTTGTTTGAGGTGGTGAGGGAATATTTTGTTTGCCATCTAGGAATCCAAGGATCTTTAGGATCAAAGTCAACTTGCAGCAAATGCAGGTGATGATTTAGAAAAAAACCCTAAACAAACAGAGCAGCTCAAAAATCCTTGCAGGGCTTTTCTCCCCTCCTTGCTTCTGTTTGTTTGTGTGCAGTGACAGGTTTTATGGCAGTTTTAATTCAAACCCATCATCCAGGTACAGAAAAGTCAGAATCTGGCAGGGGTGGAGAAGAGCAGGGAGGCCAGATGGCAGGAAACATAAAACTACAGAAAACAAGCAAAGAGAGAGCTTAGAAGAGATTATGTCTTATGTCCGTAAACAAACTGGCAGAGGAAAGGGTCAGGCCTTTAAAAAATAGAGTGGTGTTTCTTCAGAGAAGGTGGAATTTGCTTAAAAACTCTCATTTTCTGTCTTTTTAAAGGCAAGCACCAAAAGGCATCACTAAATGTGGATTTATGAAGGTGAAGGAATAGCAGTAGTCCAAACAGAAATGAGATCACAGTGGGAAAAGATGCAAAATGAAAGCAGCACAAAAATATGGAAATATTGGTGAAATTTGATAACTTTTTTTTTTTTTGTGGAGGCAGTGGGTTTAAGGAAAGATGAACTTCCAATCTTGAGCTCTGAGCTGGGAATGTTCCAGCAGCAAGAGGATGAGGAAGAGGATTTCTCCAAAGCTGTGAATCCAACAATATATTCAGAACTGGGAATTCCTACTGGAGTCAAACCCTTTAAAAATAACCCCCAGCAACTCCCAGGTGCTGAGTCCTTTACCTGCTCTACCTGAATGCTACAAAATTATCCCAGGATTGTGGAATTACCACGTGGCTGGTAATTAGGAGGAGGACTGGAATTTTGATTACATAAATAATTAGGTTAGGATAAAACATGGGGTTTTTTGAGTGGAAGTGGATCATGATGGAAGAATTTAAGTAGTTCTAGAAGTAATTGGATTACAGAAGTAAAATAGTGGTTGGAATTTGGGAGGGAAGTTTATTGCTTCTAAAACAACTGGACTCAGTTGGACTCAGAAAAAAAGAGGAAGAAGTGGACAGGAGACTGGATTGCAAATGTCAGAGAACTGGAGGTGGGAATAAGAGAAGGGAATGAACAGTAATTTCAATTTTACTGCTGTGAAATGTTCAGGAGACACCTGGAGCTCTGGGGACTCTGGTAAAAAATAAATCCTGTGGAATTATGCTGAAGCGTGGGGGAGCAAGGATAGAGCAGGGGAAACCCAAATGGTTTTTTTTAGTATTTACAGGCTGTAGTTGCCATGGACTTAGACCATGTGCAAAAGCTCTTTCACTGTGAATTTGCACAATTTGCAGTGTTCAGCTTATCTCATCTTTGTTATATCAAAATAATTCGGGTGCTGAGGTTCTTGGAGGGAAATCAGCCCTTTACAGACACTCTGGATTTTACTTCTAAAAAGTTTTCTTGTGGAGGTGGCCCTGTCCTTCTGCAAAAGAATTTTATGGTGCTGCTGTTCTTAACTCCTGACAAAGGAAATGGATTTTGGGGAAAACCAGCTGGGAATGGGCCATGGGATGGAAGGTTTGGTTTTGTCTGTTGTGAAAGAAGATGAGGTGAGGAAGGAATTGGCACCACAGCAGGTTTGGATTTCATTAAAGTGAAGGCACCTTGCTCTTTTTTGTGTGCCTGATTTTTCTGATGCATTCCTTGGAGCAGAGGAGGAGGAGGAGGCAAGAGGAGTTCCATGGGGATTTGTTCTGCTAATGCAGGGGATGGTTGTGAAATGTTGGATCAGGAGCAGCACTGAAAACCCAGGGATTTGTTCAGACCTGGGAATTTGTCATAAGAGGAGAGATGAGGAAATGCTAAGCTGAGAAAAAACCACAGGAAAAAAGTGCAGAGGAAAATAATGCTGCTCTAAAAGCCAAACCAAACAACCAGGTGGGATTTGTTCTTCAGGTTTTGCAGCCAGGGGAATAGGATGGCACTGCCAAAAAAAAAAAAAAAAAAAAAAAACCACCAAAAAACCAACCCAGTCCAAGCTTCTGATATGGAAAAATCAGTCCTAATAAAACATTCAGTTGACAAGTGGGGGGAAAGAATATCAGCAAGTAGTTAAAATGGGAATGTTCCTGTAGAATTCAAGGGATGCTGGGCTGATCATTGGGTGCAGAATATAACACTGACTGTGATTTACTCACCAGAATTGGAATCTGGCACATTCCAATGGAGGGATGAGAAGATTGTTCTTTTTTTCCAAGGCACCATCTCCACTTCCCATAAAAAGCTTGAAACCAACCTGATTTGTCAGGTGTAATTCCTGGTATAAAATTTGTAATTCCTGCTGTAAAACATGAGGGTCAGTAACAGAGTGTGAAGGGGGTGCAGGATTTAATATTTAATTATATTTAATATATATTGATTTATATATTATGTTATATATATTATATATATTTAATATTTTAATATTTAGCAGGATTTAGAAAGGCTAGAAGGATTATATAATGTGGAAAAAGCAAATTAAACTTCTTTGGGAGGACTCAGAATCCAGGGGGTTAAACCCAGATGGATTTTAGGAAGTGAAAAGGGACCTGAGGAGCCAAACAATCCCAACTGTCCAAGTGTTTCGTTTGGGTTTGGATCAATGTGTTACTGGAACGAGGAAAGTTGTGTGTGTACGTGAATTGGCTTGCTGAGGTCCCACAAAATATAATTTTTGGGAGGCAGCAGACCATAAAATTGGAAAATTGATGTTGTAACTTCGTTCAGAGAAGGTGAACTTGTGTGAGGAAATTCGGTGTTTCTGTGGGGGTGGTTTGGAACAGAACTCACAGGCTGCACTTCTGTTTTTGGGAGAAAAATCAGAGCTGCTTGGGGCAAATCAAGGAAAAAGGATGTGCTGGTCCCTGTTGATTCTGTGATTCCCTTGGGAATCAGGAAAATCAGGAGAAATTTAACTCCATAATGACATGGATAAAAGGCAGGGATGCAAATATTTATATTGCCTTAAATTCCCACTAGGTCTCGTGTCACTGGGCAGGTTCTCTTAATAAGATTTAACTTAATAAGCAACAATTATTACATAGAGAATATAATTAGGGATATCAGGGGAAAATAAATCTTGCCTGTGAGGGTGGGGAGGGGCTGGGATGGAATTCCCAGGTTGGCTGTGGCTACCCCTGGATCCCTGGCAGTGTCCAAGTCCAGGTTGGACATTGGGGCTGGGAGCACCAGGGATGTTGAAATTAAATGATTTTGAAGATCCCTTCCACCCCAAGCCATCCCATAATTTTATGACTTAATTTTAATAATTAAATTAAAATGAGATCTTTAAATATGTGGATTTTTGTCCCTCTGATTTGCTGCATTTTGAATTCTCTCTGTCCAATGCTCCCACAGCTGAAGGAGGCTGTGTGAGTCCATTCCTGGGCTGGAAAATTCTCCTCAGTGAGAAACATAATGTAGATATGAGATTTTCCCATGGGAGGATTTGACTCCAGATATTCCAGGGTGAGAGCTTTAACTCTTAGATTAACAGAGAAAATACACAAATAGGGCTTAACCCAGCCAAAAAAATGCCTTTTAAAGAAGTTTCTTGGAATTTAATCTGCTAGCACCAGATATTTAGGAATTACTGAACTGGTTTTTCAGACTTGTGATATGTACTCAAGGAAAAAAGTGAGAGTAAAAAAAAAACCAATCCCCAAGTTGGATCATGTTTTGTTAACCTAATGCTTTATTAGAGACACATTACAGGAAGTTCATTTGTTTAAGATGCAGTTATTAAGTTTGACTCCATGTCATGAAAAATAGATTATTAGCTCTGCCTTCAAGCAGCTTGGAATAAATTGATTAATCTTGTCACTTCCTCCTCCCTCTCTCATTGTAATGTTTTAATGTGTCTGTGAATATCTTCTGTTTATTTTAAATCATTTGATATGATGTAGCAGTCAGTTGGTTCTGTATTTTCAAACTTCTTTTTAATTTCCAAGGTGCATCCCTGGATTTCCTCTCTCTCCAGTTTAAGTCTGATGGTCACTGGGAAGTGTCTGAGCTCACTGGAACTCCTGGGGAGTTTCTGTGACTTTTTGTCATAGAGAAATGTGTTTTAATTGATACCTTAGGATTTTAGTTTTTTTATTTCCATACATTTGTAACCCTGCGGTTCTTTAGTGTGTAACTCTAAACTCCATCCAGTGGCAGCTGCTGCTTTCCCATTTTGCTCAGACACAATTCCCCTCCAGGCTGGGAATCAAGGACACCTCAGTGCCTCAGGCCCCAGAGATGGGAACAAAAGTGAGTTGGGGGAGCAAACTTGGGGTGAATGACTTCATTACCTGGAGCTGTAATTGGGAGATTAACCCCCAATGTGCAAATGGACCAATTTATAAAAGTGTGAAACCCTGTGACCCCTGGTCCATTTTGGGTGCAGCCCCTGGGGGCTTTGTCTGCCCTAAATGTACCTGAATAATTCAATAAATAGAACTGCTGTTTATTCCCTTAATTCTGTCTGACCTGTATTTTAAGTAGCCCCAGGATTCCCACAATGAACCATTGGAGGCTTCATTTAGTAGAGGGAGGGCTGCAAATTTGATTTTCCCTTTAGGATGGGTGGATTTTTCCCTTCCAAGGAGTGGACTCAGCCCTGTTTTGGGACCTGATAAAAGGGGAAAAAGGCAATATTTGAATGCAGGCTCCCCTGTGGTTCCAAAAATGGTGTCTGGGAACACCTTTGTGAGCTTTAATGTGGCTCTGAGAGCTCCCAGCAGTGATAAATGAAGAGAACACATCAAAGCAGGCAGGTGGAAATGTTTTATTCCCCCAAGTTTTCCCTCTCTGGGCAGTCCAGCATCCCAAATGCCAGCTGGGTGGAAAATCTCAGTCAGTCATGTGAGGCTGTGCCTTAGCAGATTTGTAAATCTGTTTTACATTCGGACATTTCCATTAGCATTTTCCTCACATCATTGTCAGGCCGTACCCATCTGGAACTAATTTGAAAAATCAGAGGTTAATGGTCACAAAAGATGACTTGGACCAATTAACTGGAATATTTATAAGTTCTGTCTCTGTGTGAGCTTCGATTATAAATATTATTTTCACTTATCTGGCACTGGCAATAATAGCAATGTTTCAGCTATTAAATTATTAGCATAATTTGCATTACAGATACACACAATCAAAATTTTGGGGAGATTGCTGTTTGTCAAAGGATGCCTATTCTCTAAAGCAGATTCTTTTCAACTTGTAAGGAGAAATACAGATAATTTGAGGCACATCAAAGCTGTTGTAATCTCTGTGTATGGGGATTTACTCTCCTTTAAAATTCCTGTACTGGAACTCCCTGACTTTGTTGGGATCTCTGACTGTCGGGATGTTTATAACAACAAAACCATGAATCATTTGCCTTCCATTTGTTCTTTTTTCAAGTTTCATTTGCAAGATCTGAAGCAGCAAATTAATTGGATGTAGGGATTGATTTAAAAGTCAATGTCACAGTGACAACTGGCAATTTGTGAAACTTTCCCAAAGGCCCCCTTGCTGAAAGTTGGGAAGTTTTTCCTCCTCTGTCATGAGAGAGAAAGGAATGGAGAAGGAAATCCTCTCTTCTGTCTTCAGCACCTGCTCTGCTCGACCCAAATTTGCTTTTTCTGCTGCCATGGGTGGAACCACACGTGTGGAATTTTAATTTTTCCCTGTTCAGGCTGTGTAGGGAAGGAGGGGTTTGCTTCATCACTGAGCCTCTTAGGATGTTGTTCTCCAGGAGACAGGAATTTTTCTGGACTCTCTCACATTTTGTAGCTGCTAAAATACAGAAAACAAAATGTCTCAGCACTGGGTTGATTCCTGTGATAAATAAAAATTAAGATTTCAGGGTGTTTACTGAAGCAGTGAATGAAAGAAATCTAAACAAAATGAGTTGTTATGACACTTTGAGGGGAACTCTTAAGCCCAGGAAAAATCCTTCAAGTGGGTGTTGATATTTCCACTTCAGCTGCTTGGTAAAGTGGTGCAGAAATCTTTTTATATTGCTAGTACAAACAGAACATTTAATTGTGTTCAAGGAGACAAATATCCTGTGGATGTGTTGCTTTTCATTCTCTTAGAGTGGAAGCAAGTTGTATTCAACTGGAAAAAAGAGAATCTTCATTTTTAAACCAAATCTTTGAGATGTGAGGAGGCTGTTCCATGCTTTGGGAAATGCAGGATAAATGCATTTTATTCCAAATTATCCCAGTTTGAGGCATTTCTGCTGCCTTTTCCTTGCACTGATGACTGCCAAGGTGCATTAAGGGAATTATCACAGATTCTTGGGATCATTTAGGTTGGAAAAAACCCTAAAGATCGAGTCCAACCAAAACCTGACCTTGCCAAGTCCAGCACTAAACCACGTCCCTTGCTGCCACATCTAAGTGAGGCTGTTAATAATTAAATATTCTCATAACTTCTGATCAAGGGTTGCAAATGTTTTGTGTTTCTAACCAAATTAGGAACATCTTGGGTTTATTTGGTTGGCTGTTTTGGCTTTTTTTTTTTTTTTTTTTGAGTATCAGCATTCAGAAGGGATTTTTGGGTCTCACTTTATGATGCATTATCAAAATTGACTTTAATGAGTTATTAAAATGCACATTGTTGAAATCCACAGAGCAGGCAGCACAGAAAGTTTCACCAGACACAAGGGCAAGCTGAAAATTCTGTGTGAGACACAAGCACCATGACCAGGATGGATTTTTACACTCCTTGTCACGGAAAGCACTGGCTGGGCCAACACTGCAAAATTTCCATTGGCTGTGTGGGAGACAAGATCAAAAATGAAGAATTCCAAACCACTTTATTTCTAGATATTCTGAGATATTTTGAATAGTTTGATTTTACTTGTTTGTTTTTTAATTTTTTTTTTCTATTTTGACTTTTCCAGGCTCATAAGTTGATCATCATATGTGGTAGGAATTATTTTATCTGATTGTTTGGCTTGGCCTCAATCCTCTGAGGATGATTATTATTGTTAACAGTCACAGCTTTTGCAACACTCCTTTTTGCTGACAAAAACTTACTTACAGCATCATGTTTGTGTACAGGTGGAGCTTAATAGACTTGACTTGAAGGTGTTGTGACAATGGCAGTAGAAAATCATAATTTCCCAGGAGGTTCAAAGCACATCATTTGTCCCTGAGTGTCACCTCCTGTCTCCATCTGTGTCAGGCTGCTGACAAAAACAAGGAGAGCTTCTCCTGCTTCTTTTGTTGCTGTAATTGTGCCTGGTGGCAGGTGACACCTTTGGCTGCTCTTGTCTTCAGGTGGTGACTTCCACTTCTGGCAGGGAGGAAACAAAATCAGAATTCTTTGATTTTTCCGTGTGCTGTCGTTTCTCCTCAGGGGAGAGAGTCTTGGTGTAATTGCTAAAATATTTGGCTTTGGAGATGTTTTAAAAGTGTTTTTGCCTGAGTGATCAGTTTGTGCAGGGAGTTGTCCCCCATGGATATAATTAATTTTTTTGGTGGAGCGTTCAGGTACATTTTTGGAAGCCTGTTCCTGTTTGATAGGTGCATTTCACAGGCTGAGGTCTTGCCTTGTGAGGCTGTTGGACACTGGATGGGCTGTGTCACATTCCCAGCAGTGCCACTGCCCCCTGCCAGCTGTCACCCTCACCTTGTGGGTGAGGGGGATGGATCCCTCTCCTCCCAGAGAAATCCTCCAGCAGATGGGAGGGATGAATGGGATTAGTCACTCTGAACAAAGAGCCCTGATGAGCCGAGTGTTGTTATGTGCATGGGTGTGGATGTAACGCCACCAGTTGTGGAATTGTGAGTGTTGTCAGCTCAGGAAGAACACACTGAGGCTGTAATTTTGCTGGAGAGATCAGTGAAAAGAAACGTTGATGAAAATAATACTGTGGGGATCCTGGTGTTCCTGCTGCATGACAGAGAGAGACAGAGCTCTCTGAGCCAGGATCAGAGAATCCCACAGTGGTTTGGGTGGGAAAAGAGCTTAAAAATCACCAGTTCCATGGACAGGGACACCTTCCACTGTCCCACTGCTCTGCCCCCATCCCAGCCTGGCCTGGGACACTTCAGGGATCCAGAGGCAGCCACAGCTTCTCTGGAATTCTATTCCTTCCCTCAGTCCTACAGTTCCTTCCCTCTATCCCATCCCAGCCTGTCAGTTTGAAGCCATTCCCCCTTGTCTTGTCACTGCACGTCCTGGTGATGTTCCATCATCCCTTCACAAGGATGTTAAACAGTGCCAGGCTGCACCAGAGGGACATTTCCTCTTCATGGATGACAGCCAGCCTTGTGTGTGACACTGGACATGTGGCAGCCCAAGCCCAGTGTCCCCAGCACCCTCCCTTTGTGCCCTGGGACTCTTCCCCACCCCAGCCACCCTCTTGGGGTGTTTTGAATGTAAATTGGGACAAATAAGCTCAGAGGAAAGTCTGGGCTAAATTCCTGATAAATTTATTATTTCAAAATCATCATGTTCTGATTTTTTTCTGTTTTTTCCTTCCCAGAAAGAACATTCCTCATGTCACCAGGCCCTTACCCACGTTGTCCCTGGGTAACCAGCACCTCTCTGTGTTCCATCAGGCTGTTTGGCCTCTAATTAGGCAGCTCCAATAATGAAGTTAGTGAGCACGACAGAGGGTTGGGTGCAACTTGTGAAGTGCCAATCAGTGCACAGAGTGACATGTTATGGCATTTCTTTCAAGGCTGAGACATGATCTGAGAAGTTGGTTGCAGAATGATTTTTCCCTCCTCCTACCCTGTAAAGCTAAAGCCCAGAAATTTCTAAATTAGGCTGTGGCTGTTTGATGTGAAGTGTCAGTGAGTTTTCTCCCAGGTTATTCCATATTCTTTAACATTGCCATTATTTTCAGGGGGTCCTGAGTTTGAATGGGATCCACTGCCCTGACACCTCAACAATCCCACCCTGGGCATCCCTTGGAGTGTTGTCCAAACTCTCCTGGAGCTCTGGGGAGCCTGTTCCATTCCCTGGGAGCCAGTTTTAGAAGACAGCATTTATAATACTCAGCTCAGATGGCTTCTGGTTGTTCCTCATGACTTTATTTTCCCAGCCCTGAGGTGAGGGCACTGTGCATTAATAGTAAAGTTTCAATCCCCTGTGTCACTCCAGCTTTGTTAAACCAGTGCATTTGTACTTCTCACCCATCCCCATGTGATTTATGTCACCCAGGGAATGGGCTGGTGTCTCTTGGTTCTGCTCTGATTAGATCATGAGTTCCACCAGGCTGGCACTGATCCTGGACAGGATGCTCACAAAATAAAGCAGAAGAGCCTTATCAAGGAAATAAGAAATATGACTTCTCCTTGTCTCCAGCACAGGAGATAATTTAAAGCTCCATGGGCCACAGAGCTGTAGCTGTGGCAGTGTGATCCATACACAGAAATCAGCCAAATCCTGGGGAAAATCCATGGCCAGCCCTGGACCCTGGGGAGTGAGGATGGTGCTCCGGGGGGAATTTGCTCCCTGTCACTTCAGCCCAGTTCCTGTGGCCCTGCAGAGGCACTCAGCATTAATCTGCTGCTAATGCTGCAGGAACAAGGGGATTATTGCACCCACTGAAAGAATTAGAATGAAAGGCTCTTTTCTATTGCAGGCCTGAGTTAAACAAAAGAGAAAGGAAATCTGCAATATTAGTGATATATTCTATTTAATTGTGTTCTAAATGAGCTGCACTCTTCAGTCACTTCAGGCCTCATTCAGAATTTCTCTCTCTCTCTATAGTGTGTATATATATATATGTTTTGAAATAAGCAGTATTTCCTCATAATAGTAAATGTAAATGTGCTGTTTGGCTCAGCTGGAATATTTACTTAGTTCATCTGGTCTCAAAATGTGATTTAGAATATTGATACCAATAACCTTTCTGATCTGTGAAGTTTTTTTTCATTTGTTTTTGTTAAGAGGCTTAACTGGCAAGTTTAAGATATGAACTTCTGGCATCAAAGAACATAAAAATCTTCTCTAGCTAGAGGATGATTTTAAAGGCCAAAAGGGATTTATAAAGTTGGTTTTCTCCAGAATTACGGTGGCCCATTGTTTGAAATAATTTCCCATGAGCTTGCTTAGAAAGGAAAAGAAACCCAATCTTCATTAGGCCAAATGATAAATGCACAATCCTGTCTGACATCTGCATGGAATTGCAGAGAAGGAGAAGGTGGGGTGGTCCTGAAGCTCTTGCACATCTCATTATTTGCTCCTCTCCAGATCTTCTCCCAGCCACGAGCAGGGCTTTCAGATCCAAGCAGGAATTGATAGCACACTCTAAATCTGAGCAAGATTTCCTGAAT
Organism: Cichladusa arquata; assembly: GCA_026413545.1. Classification (NCBI taxonomy): domain Eukaryota; kingdom Metazoa; phylum Chordata; class Aves; order Passeriformes; family Muscicapidae; genus Cichladusa; species Cichladusa arquata. The sequence goes on along the minus strand of JAOTQP010000469.1, from coordinate 22,875,224 downwards.
CCCTGGCTGAGCTGAAGTCCTGAACACAGACACACTCACACAGGCACTGCAAAAATCTCTGCCTTCACTCCAGGAGGGATGCAGGGAGTGTGGGGGGTTGAGGAGGGAAGGAGATTTTCTGAACTTTGGCCCTTGGCTGTCTCTGGCTCCAGGCAGCTGCTGGGGCTGGGGAATCAGGCACACACCCATTTGTTGTGTGATTCTTGACTCGTGATTGACTCACTTGTGATTCTGAGCACGACAGGGGCTCTCCTGCCTGCAGCCTTTGAGCACAGCTGAAGTTCAAGGTGGGGATTCAGCTGCAGAGGAAAGATTTCACTTCTTCAAATCCAATCAGCTGTCCCCCCTCACCTGGATTACTGCACACATCACAGATGCTGAGGTTATTCCCAGTGCAGGATAAAGGTGTTTTCCATGTACACTTTATCCTCGTGGTGCTCCCTGACAGGCTCTCAGCTGAGAGGAATTGATGCTGAAATTTGTACTTCTCCTAAAAGCCATGGAGGCCTTTTGCTCCAGGCCAGAGATCACAGAAAACCAACAGTGAATCAAAGCTGATAGGTGAGAAGAAATAATTTTCCATTCTCCACATCTGTAAGAATTCTCTGTAGAAGTGAATTCACTCAAAGCCATCACTCAGACTTTGTTTCTTTGAAAGTCTTGCTCAGAGCCTGCACAATGCTGTTCCAAATCTTCTTCCCACTTGCCCATCAGCTATGTTAATTTATTATTATTTACCATAATGTAATGCTAACTCCAATTAACTTAAAATTAATAAGCACTTGACATTTTCAGACTACTTCAGAATTAATCCTCTCAACGTGCCTCTAAGTAGCTGTTGTTGGTAAAGATGAGAGAACCAATTTTCAGATTATTCCTATTTATTGAAATGAAATCTGTCACAAGGGGGAGGAAAAAGGAAAATGCAGTGAGTGAAATCCCATCTCAGAAGTTGGAGCAGTGGGGATTGCTGTGCTTTGGGGGTGCTGATGAAGCTGGAGCAGGAACAGGGGCTGCAGGGTGAGTTTGGGATGGAATTGGGAATTCCTGGGGCTGCCTGTGTGTGCAGGACTCGGGGTGTGGGGTCTCCAAAGCCTGGCTTGCCCCTCTGGCTGGCAGAGGGGGCACCACTGGCACTTTCCCTTGGACTGAGTTGGAGAGGCTTCAGTGGGACCTTCCTCCTTGTGAGAGCCCAGGAAAACCTTGCCAGGTTTTTGGGGAAACAGCTCTGTGTGCATCCCCAGGCAGCCCATACCATCAGAGGACATCCCACACGGGTGTTCTGTGGTCCTGGAATGCCAGGGGTGGTGGCACAAGGGCTCCATGGCTGGGATCATCCCTGCCCTGGGCTGAGGCTGCTCTGCCTGACCGGATTTTCAGTGTTAGGATCCCAGCTGTGTCACTCTGTGTTGCTTTGGGCTGAGTACTTGATGGGTTTTGCAGTCAATATTCTAATTTTTCTTAAATTATTTTAAATTTTTTTAATATATTTTGATTATTACTATTTTGAGGGGATGTCTGTACTGTTTGCTGCTGGCCTTGGGACAGCAGTGCTGCCATCATTCACTGTGCTACTGAGAAAACCATCTTCCTCCATCCCAAACAAGGGATAAATTATATATATCCTTACTAATTTTTCTTCCCTGGACTCCTCAGTGGTGTTCTCTCTATTCCAGCTGCTCACCTTGGTGTTTTGCTTTGCCTGGCCTGTCTGTAGGCCAGAGCCTGAGGTGGCAGAACCCATGGAGTGGAAGGAATTCACTCCCTGTCAAGGGCAGATTTCCTTGGTGGCTGAGGAAGGACAGGCTGCAGCTCAGCTCCTTTCCCACCTGCAAAAATCCTTACTGCTCTCCTCCTGTCCTTTCTCACTTACTATTCCTTGATTCCTGTGATTAGGGACAAACACGATTTTAGGGAGATAGCAGAGTTGGAGGAAGGTAGTGGTAGAACTGGATTTTACTTTTTTTTAAATATATATTTGAGATACATCCGTCACTTCTGGGCTTTTGCTGTTTCCTCTTTCTAATTCCTGGTGTCCTTTGGGTCCCTCCAAGGCAGAAGGGTGCCCAGCTCTCCTGTCAGGGTGAGTGTCACACCCCAGGTCCTCTGCTGTTCCTTCAATCCTGATAGTTTTCTTTCCCACCATGAACCATCCTGGGAATACATATTTTTCTCATGTCTGTGAAGGAAAGACCAAACCACACAAATCATTGCATATTTTAACTGAAGTGGGTAATTTTCCAATTTTTTTGGTCAGCCTGCAATTGACAAATCAGTTTTTCACAGAGCCTTAACTTGAGAGACCAATTCATCACTTGGACATAATAGGAGGAAAAAAAGATCCCTCTAATAAATCAATTTTAACGGGTCAAAACTGTAATCCTTTCACTTTTTCATTCCCTGGAGATACCCAGTGCAGCTGCTGTTTAAAAAACAAACAAGCAGCTCTCTATTGACTTCAGTCAGGACTAGATAAGACACAATCTATGCATGAGCAAGAGAATTCTTGCAGGAGATGTAGAATATAAGAGAAGTAGATTATCAGCCATGCAGAGTTATTTCTCCCTTCAAATAAAAGCTGGCATGCCAGCTTCCAGATCAATAACTCCAGTTTAACTTTCTCCCAAAGTTCACTCAGAAAACCTTTCAAAGATTTTTGTGCTGTCGTGCCAAGATAAGATGTGAAAGCACCAGCTTTTGGTTTCTAGAAAAAGTGCTTTTATCTTTATTTTGTGGGGTTTAAATGATTTGTATCCTTCAGAATAACAAATGCTTAATTTATGAATTTTACCTGAAATTCACAGATTTCACAGGGGTTTTTATGTAATTTTTTGACATGAAGAGCCCCAAATATCTGTGACATGCTAAATCAACTTCAAAAATCACCCTCTGCTCAATTAATGCTCACTTAAATTGTTCTAAGCTTTAATAACAAATCCACTCAATTTGGAATGTACATTTTTATAGCAGCATCAAAAGGTGAGTTTAATTCCTGGTCAGTTATTGCTTCATCCACTTTGGATGTGGAGAGCTTCAGTTATAAAAAAAAAATCCCAAACTGTGTTAACAAAAAGTTTAAAAAAATTCTTTCTGGAGCCCTAAAAAAGCAATTCTTTTATCGTGACTGAGTCTCTTATTGCTGATTTATCTTCTTAAGTGACTTAAAAACAACAGCAAGACCAACATCAGCCAAAAAAACCCCGGCTCACTAAAAGACTCAAACAAAAAACCAAAAAGAAAGTTAAAGATTTATTTGCAAAGTTTCACTTTCTACAGTAGGGCTAAATGTGCACTTCTTCAAATTCCAGATGAGTAACGAGCTGAAGGTCTAAGTGGAAGCTGCTAGAAAAGTAAATAAATTAAACAAGCCCAAGTTCTTTAATTGTTGAATCTTCTCTTTTTTTTTTTTTTTTTCTTTCCTTGCTTCACTAAATCACTTTTTATGGTTGGTAAAGATGCAGAAATTTACATCCTGTCCCAAAAATAAGCAAGCAGGAGTAAAAGCAGGAATGAAATTTCCTTGGGTCCTTTCCCCCTTTTCCTTCTCTTTATAGTCAGTTGATCTGATGAAATAATTTGAAATATTGATTTGTAAGAACCCTCAGCCCGTCCTAGAAAAAAAAAACAATTAATAGTGGGATGGCAAGAAGTAAAATAATGGGATGGCATTGATTTTTGGGTAATGTTACCCTTGCATTGCTCTATTTTGGTCACAAAAAGCTGTTTCAAAAGAGGAGAGTCTGCAAAAAACCCACCCTTGGAGTGGAACAAACAAACAATTCCATGGAAGGGTCTCAGTCCTCTGGATCCCTGGGGAATGGGGGAGGAATTAACTCAGATTTATCAGGGCTGCTCCTGAATTTCCTGAGAAGGTCACATTGGCAACTTCCATAAAAATTTCAAGCCGCTGTGTAACTTTTCCATGTTTAATTCATCTTTGGTCACTTGCATTTCTTTTTTTTATGCTGGGTCCTAAACCTTTCGACTGATATTATAAAATCTGGGCTGAAATGAGTGTTCTGAGGTGGGAGCCAATGAGAGCTTGTGGCTGAGATTTGGAAAGATCAGCATTTAATAGTTGTGCCTATTACCAGCTTTGATGTGGGCCCCAGAAAAATAAAGCTGTCTTTTTTAGTGGACATTAAGTTCAGCTTAATGCAACACAGCAGCAGTCTTAAAATTGCAGTGTTTGGCACAAGAGGCCAGGGAAAAACTTAAAAATCTGAGCTCATTCACACACCCTGTAAAATGCTGGAGAATTCTAGGGGATTTACAGCTGCCAGTTTCTGCTCACCTGAAGCCAGAGGAATGTTTCCAGTGCACTGGAATGAACCTGTATTTTCCAGATATTAGATGTATAAAATAAGCCAGTGACTCAGAGATCACTGATATTGCTTACCCAGCTGTGCTTGCTTGATTTCCTGCTTCCCATATGATGTGTTCCCAAAAGTTCTGTCTCACCAGGCTGGGGAGGCTTTAAAATCTGCAGATACCTGTGGTTTTTGTGCAAATTTGGACGTGTCTGTAGGTGCTTAGTCACAAACAATTCCAAGACTAATTGTCTTTTCTAAAAATAAGGGAATCTACACCAGAAGGGGAGGCTCTGAGGGCTTGTTAAAACACTTGCAAGCTGAAGCAGAAGTTTCCCTAACAGGAGCCCTATTCAGCACTTATTTGATGGGTGCCTGGGTAAATAAACAGCACATTTGTGCTGCCCAGGCATTCTGAATCTCGGTTATTTTTGCATTTTCTCGTTTCAGACAGATCTGCAGAGCTGCACCTCACTGTTTTGAGGCTGTGCATGCTGTGTAGAGCTTGCCAGGGACGTGCTCAGTGACAGCTCTGATGACAGGGTGACAGCAGAGCTGAGCAGCACTTCTATTGTCTGTAGGCTCAGGTGCTGCTCAAACACGGATCTCAAATGGTGTCAGCCCCACATTGAGCTCTTTGCTGGTAATTAAAGTCATGGTAATTTCCAAAATAACATGGGAGGGGAGTTTCCATTTCATAATGAGCTTGGAGTGTCCCTGAAAGCATCAAGCAAAATGAGGGACAGCAGGCTCTTAGGGAAGAGAGAAATGCACTCAGCTGAAATTGGGGAAAAACAGCAGAAGTGCTCAGCAAAATGTGGTGAAAGGTTTTGTGAGTGGTGAGAGAGATGGAGAAACCTCAGTCTTGTCCCTGCAGAAACCAGAGAGGAGAAACAACATCACTGGGGCTGTTGGGGCCAGATAATATCAGCAAAAGCTGAGATCTCAGTCCCAAAGGTGCTGCCTGAGCCAGAGAGGAGAGAGTTCTGTTTGCTTTGTTCTGGAGAAAGAGGTGCTGTTAAGTAGTGTGATTTAAACTGGAACAGTGCAGGGTTAGGTTGGATATTGGGAAGGAATTCTTGGCTGTGAGGGTGGGGATGACCTGGAATAGAATTCCCAGATTTGCTGTGGCTACTCCTGGATCCCTGGCAGTGTCCAGAGCTGGGTTGGACATTGGGATTGGAGCACCTGGGACAGTGGAAGGTGTCCCTGCCATGGCAGGGGCTTGGAATTAGAACTCCATGTCCCAGCCCAAAGCATCCCATGATTTAGGGCAGTGAACAGTAATGCACCACAGGTGCTTTGCAGGGAGAACATAACCCAGGGAGCCCAGGGTCAGGTTGGTGACTGAAGTGAATTTCTGGTGACACCTGGGTCACTGCAGTGTCCCTGTGGCTCTGGTGAGTGTCACTGGTTTGACTGGGACACCCCCACCTGCATGGAAATGAATCCTCTTGGAAATAAATCTCCCAGAGGAATATTTCAGGTTGTGCAGGTTTTTGGTGAGCAGGTGGACTCCAGGTGGTTGTTCTGTCGTACCTGAGCTCCATGCACAAGCTGCTTTCCCAGGGCAGCTGTTTCGGTGGAAAAACTGGCTAAAGAGGAAGATTTGTCTTCATTTTCCCACTCCAGAGGTTTTCTGTTGCCTGTTCTCAGGTCAGCACTTCCCTTGCAGTTTGTCAGCTTCTGTGGCTGCAGTGGCTGCAGGTGACTGTGGGGTGTGTTTAGTTTAAAAAGAGATTTTTCCTGGCACTCTGGGCCCTGTGCTGGTGCTCCTCCACAGGGAGAGGGAATCCTCCACAAGGACTGTGTGCTGTAGATTATAAGGAAAAGATCTGGGAGGTTGTTCAGGAAATTCTTTGTTCATAAAATCATGGAATGGTTTGGTTTGGTTTATCCAGGACCATCTCTTTCCACTCTCCACCTCCCTCTCTGCCAGGTTGCTCCAGGTCCCATTCAGCCTGGCCTTGAACACTTACAGGGACTTTTTCTCACAAAATTTATTACTCTTTTAAATTTGGCATTGTGGATTTTACCTTGACTGTGTTCAGATTGCACCTTCAGTGGGTCAAGGTATAAAGACCCCACATCAGCAGTGGGTTTGTGACTGCCAGGTGTGATTTCCACTTGGTTTTCATGACCAGGTGGGAAAAAAAATGAGCCCATTTTGGTGTCTCTTCTGCAAACTCCTGTTGCCCCAGTTTGTGGAACGTGGGAATGTTCAGGTTGCTCTGGAGCTGGGCTGGAATTTGCTGCACAGGAGGTGAGGAACTGAACAATCCTTGGAGCTAAATAATGCTGAGCATGTTCAGTTGAAAAGCTGAAAAAAAAAAGGGAATCTCAGAGAATTCTTTCTCCTGGAAGAACCTATTGGTTCCTTATATCATGGAGAAAGAGTTGGCAATTAAAACTAAAATATGCTCACAAAGGAAATAATTAAAACTATTATTTGTTTATCCTAATCTAGGAGGATGGCTGTAAGTTCTAGTCAACTCATAATTACTATGCATTGTGCAAAAATGAGCACAATTATCTAATTAGCAAAACTACAAGCTCAGATGACTTCCTAGGGAATGTTTTCAGTGTTGCAAAGTGTTTGGGATTTGAGAATTCATTTGATTAATGCATGGGGAGGTGATACATATGGATTCATGACAAATGACAGGAAATAATGCAAAGTAAATCTTGAAATGTAAAATAATTTCGTTTTTGCTATAATGCAATTAAGCAGCCTTTAGTGCCAGGCTTAACTCCTCCAAACTCCTCCTCTTTAATCCTCACAGAAGCTGTAAAAGAGTTCTGCTAAAACCAGAGCCTTGCTCTGCACATTTCTTGTCAGAGTTTTGCAGGGAAGGCAGTAAATGTAGCTGTGAGCTGAAGGAGACAAAGAGGCTTCAGTTGGTGCAATTAAAGATCAGCTTTGTCATAATCATAAACCAGGATTTCAAGGTCCTGGCCACAGGCTGCTCTGTCTTCATTAATAAATCATGGTCCTCACTGCAACATTTAATTATTTGCAAGGGTCTTTTATTTTTCCCCTCTTTAGGGCGATGCTCCCCAATCTGATACTGGTGGGGGGAAAAGAAAACAATCCTAATTTCAGTTTGTCCAGACGTTTAAATATATCAAACCACACCCTAATGAGTTTTGTGTTTGAAGTTCTGTATTATGCAAGTGTAACATTTCCTGACTGTGCCCTTTGGCTTCTGTTCCTAAGGAAAGTGCTGGGCTGGAGGTTGGGCTCACAGGCAGGGTCAGCTTCTCTGCTCACATTCTGTCTGATGGGCACAGAGAAGTCATTAAAGGAGAACTTCCAGAGCTCTGAGTTAAAAGTTCATCCCCAAAGTTGTTCATCAGGAGCAAGAAATGGCTCCTGACCCCTCTCAGTGAGAGTTATGGGGCAGGAATCATAAAGGTGTCACAGAGGGGAGTTTAATGCCCAGTGTGCTTGAGAAACCCCTGGTTAACAGGAATTTTAAAGGATCCAGCCTGGAAAAACTTTCTCTTATTGGATATTTTCATCCAATGCTTGAGAATGTAAATTGGAGCAAACTGCTCTGATTAGTTTGATACTGTTCTAGTGAAAATAGAAACCCAGATATTTGGGAATGGGATGAACAGATGAGAAATCAGTCTGAGGTCCCTTCCTGAATTATTTAGGATATTGAGAGGAGGAAGGAACTGCTCAGTAGTTTCCTTCACGTTCATAATGCAAGGTGAGCAGTAAATACAACTTCTTAACTCAGCCCCCTGATTTATGGCTTCATTAATGAAATGGATGGAATTTCTTCCATTCATTACTTATTCAGATAGTTTGGAGAAAATATATGTTTTAAATCAAATGCAGTGGAATTTCTAATGAAGCCTCCAGAGACACATGGAGTGAATATTCAAAGAAATGTCTATATATACTGATTCCAGAATAGTTAATATATTGGTAAGGAAGAAAAAATTCATCTCAGCTCAGTCATACCGTGCAAGATTTCTAATTCCCTGATGTGATGGATAGAACTAGTGTGCAATTGCTGAAATAAAAAATAATGTAAAATAAAATATGAAGTATTAAATCTATGGGGTTGTTTTCTGTGGGTGGTACAGTCAGGAAGAGAACTCCCAGGATCATGGGAAGAGGAGAGATCCAGGGAGCACATACAGGATTTGTGGTTTGGTTTTGGTCCTTTAATGATCATTTAAATTAATTTATTTAAATTTAGCACAGGAGGAGCAAGCAGCACCTCTGTGATCCATCCGCTGATCTTGGGTGCTCTTTCTCTAAAAGGTCTTCTGCAACTGGAACCAGAAAATAACATTCCAGGTTGTACCTGGAATCCTGATCTGGCCTTGTGCAACATCCAGTGGGAAGAAGAGGGAGACAGGAGGGTGAAGTTGAGCTTTTCTGGGAGTAAATCCAGTTCCTGGGCAGCTGTTGGAGTCAGCGAGTCGGGGCTCTCTGAATTTTTCAGAGAGAAACCAGAGTGCAGGGATTGAATTAAAGCTTGTGGATGGATTGAAGTGTATTAAGTCACTCACACATAAAGTAGAAGTTTAAGTGTAAGTTTAAGTTTTAGGATAAGTAAATCAGTAAGTTTTAGTATGAGCTCTAATGCTTTTAGTAAGTGAAGGGTTTAGATGCTAAAGTAGAAGTGAGAGTTCTGATGAAGGTTAAAAACATGCTGATGTTTTCAGTAGAGGCTCTAGGACAGTGACTGTAGACTGTGCTTAGGCACAATAGAGCTCTAGTGAGAATATTCTGACATTTTTCAGATAGAACAAGATAGGGTGTATGCATAGTCTGTACATAACCTGCTGTGCTGAGAAACTGGAATTCCAATAGGTTAAGGAGTGGTGGTCTGAGTTGGTGTCTTAGCTTGTTGGGAAAATCCTATATAAGAGTTTGTGTTGGGGAGAGTTGGTGCTTTTAGCCATTGGCTTTTGCCATTGCTTTTCTGGTGCTTTTTGAGATTGATGTGCTTTGTAATAAATAACCTTTTAGCAACTATCAGCTGCTTTGTTCATTTAAGATAACTCAGCAAAGTTGGTGCCCAGAGCACCAGAAGTCCTAAAATCACAGGCAGCTCCTGAAGCACCTTAACCTTTCCACATTCCCAGTGTTGCAATGACAAATATTCCCAATGCTGTCCTCTGCTTATGTGGAAAGATATTGAAGGAACATTGATATTGTTGGCATTTTCCTTGGGCTTCCTCTTCCCAGCAGAGCTGAGCTCAGTCTGTCCACAGAGCACAATCCCTGGTTTCTGCACATGGAAACCTTTCTGGGCTGAGCTTGGGAATGGGTTTTCCTCTGGTGTGAAATGAGCTGGGATTCTGCTCTCATTCACTGATCAGTGTCCTCACTAAACTGTTCTCAGAGTTGTGTTTGTGTGTGTAACCACCTGTTTGCACTAATTAACAAAAAGTTAGGAATGAAATTCCCAAGGGAAATTAGTGTCAGAACCAGTTCATAGAAATAATTTCACCTTCTGCTTGATCCCATTTCTGTACTATTAAAAATCCCATTTCTGTACTATTAAAAATCTATACAGTTCAATTTTAAAAAGTTCTGGCATTGGTTATTTTCATGCTGGCTGGAGCTCTGTTCTGACACACTGACAATGAAAATATTTTTCAGTGGAGCAGCTCAACTGACTTTTCACCTGGAGAGGGAACTTCAAACAGGCTGAAATTCTATTTTTTAATTACATGTTAACTACTGAAGATGGGTTTTCTTGGGTCAGACATTAAAGGAGCAGCTTTATGGCTTTGTCAGCTGTGCTTTCTGTGCTTGACTAGAAAATGAAGCCACTGTGTTTTCCTAGTGAGGAAGGAATTCACAGTTGTTTTGCACTGCAGCTCTTAATAAAGGAATGGAGCAATATTTTGGACTCTTTATTATCCCCATTTATGACTTTAATGGAGAATGCTTTGGTGTTGGGAGTTCCAGCTGGAGCTCCACACGTTTATGGATGTTCTGTTTGTTAGTTTGAGCATTGTCATCACCACTTTGGGTGTAAATCTTGGTGTAGCTCAGCCAAGGCGTGGAAAATGCAGTGTCTCAGAGGGGGTGAAATTCTGTGTACATGGAGAAGAGTTTGGGAGTTTGTTGTGGGTGCAGTTCAGGTGAGAGGCTGGGATGGTTGGAATTCCACCCCTGAATCCCTTTTGGCAGTGCATTTCTGCCCCAAAAAGTGTAAATCCAATGATTTAACCCATCCCCCATCAGGAGAAGGCTGTGTTGGGCTGGGAGAAGAGAGATTCATGGATGTTAAATATTACAAGGAAATTCCTGTTCATTAGGCCCTAATGAAAATAAAAGCCTAAATTAATATCCAGAGGATAGAATCATTTAGTTTGGAGAAGCCGTTGAGTCCAGCCATTCCCACGAAACCACCTGAAGTGCCACAGCCACAGGATTTTTTTTGGGATCCACATGTTTTTCATGGAGCTGAAGGTCCCACTCGTGATTTGTAACTTTGAGTCTGTCCCAGTGGGGGTTCAGGACCTCTGGGTGCTGGGAGGAACAGAGATGGAAGTTCCCACGTCCATGAGGGCAGTGTGGGGAGGCTGAAGGATTTTTTTATTTATTTTCTTTTTCAGTGCAAATCACACTAATTCCTTCATTCCATAGAAATCGAGTCAGATTCCTTTTGAATTCTTGAGACTTCAATAAATGAACCAGTAAGAAGTGCACTGAGTGAACAAGAGCTTCCAGAAGGAAACACTGTGACCCATTTTAAAAATCTTTGTTGATTTTTGAAGCATTTTAATTAGTGAGACACAATACAGCAAGATAGTTTTAATGTTGGGTTGTTTTGGGTTTTCTTTTGTAACTGCTAAATTGTCTCTTTAAATTATTTCTTTTTAAATGGCAAAACTCTTTAAGGATGATTACTTTATTCATCTTCAGTCTGGGAGGGCCTGGCACTGGGTGAGAAATTAAAAGTGAAGGGGGTTTTGTAGATAGGCTGGTCCCAGTCCTCCTGCACATGCCAGCAGCAGCCAAATCAATTTCCAAACTTTGATTTGTTTGTAAAAATTATTTTGACAGATGGCATGTGCAGGGGCAATTTAAAACCTGACTTTTATGGTGTGTTTATGATTCTTTGTAAATAATTGCATAGTTTCTTCTGAAGAAATAACATCTTAAAAGATGATTACATCTGAGGCTGTTCTGCTGAGCTCAGTCTAGCACAAATCACAGAGGCTCTCTGTTAAAGCAAGTCCGGCTCGTTGTGTTTTATTGTGCAGCAGCTTTGCTTGGAATGATGGTTCCCTTTGTGCTGTGGCAAAGTGGGGGCTGCAGTCTGTGTTCTCAGCACTGCCAGACTGCAGGCACCAGCCTTTTCCTCCTTCCTTTTCCTTTTTCTCTTTCTTTTTTCTTCTCCTTTTCCCCTTCCCCTTTTCCCCTTCTCCTTTTCCCCTTCTCCTTTTCCCCTTCTCCTTTTCCCCTTCTCCTTTTCCCCT
>JAOTQP010000469.1:22842251-22862683 GCA_026413545.1 Cichladusa arquata | reverse complement strand
TCTTTCCTTTTCCTTCCACTTTTCACCTTCCCCTTTTCCCCTTCACCTTTTCCCCTTCCCCTTTTCCCCTTCCCCTTTTCCCCTTCTCCTTTTTTTCCCATCCCTGTCCTTTCCCTTCTGCACTCATCTCACTCCCTCTAAAAGGATTGCCCCGTTTGCTTTCCCATCATCTCCAGGGCTGGAATGGGAGGGACTGAAGCTGGAGAAATTCAGGAAATTCAAATGAATACCTGGAGGGCTTGGTGCCCTCTGGATCTCCTCCCAAAGGTGGCTCCTGGCATTGCTTGGTACCCCAGGGCTGGGAAAGCTTCTAATTGTGAAAATATTTGTGCCTTGATTCCTGCCCTGCTCATGAATTCCATGAAGGAATTTTCCCTTCTATCCAAACCTCCTGTCACCTGGAAGATCAGACAATGTAGACAAGGCTTAAGTGATGGCATAAACATTTAATAATTCCTGAAAACTGAGCCACATCAGCTGCCCTGGGGCACAGGGATGAAAAATGCTGCCAGTGCCTTTGTGGGGAGATGGGAGGAAGCACCAGTTAAGGACAGGGTGGGCACAAATTAGGGAATAAAGCAGTTTTTAATCACAGGGCTGTGCAGTCCAACCATTCAACAATTCCTGTGTTATGATCTGCATCTTGTTAAATCCTCTCTCATCGGAGAAGCACTCAGAGCATCACTTCAGGTGATGAGTTGACAATTCCCAAAGGAGTTGATCATTTATTATGAGGTGATTAATTTGCATCCACTGGTGGGTGGCTTTGGAATTTGTCCCTGCACCAATGGAAACAAACTCTTCTTAATTTGTTTTTCCTAGCACAACTTTTTCTCTTAAAGTCTGATGCAGGCCTTGATCAGTGATCTGTGAAATCCATGATAATCCCTTTATGACAGCCTTGTCTCTTGGACTGACCATTTAAAGGCCTGAGGAACTGCAGAGTGCTTCTAATTAACTTGTCTGAGACACTGTTTATTCCATTTGTCTTTTTTCTCCTTTATTTTTCAGTGTCACCATGGCATCTGTTTGTTCTCAGCCTTTTTTCTCCCCCTGCTAATTATAGAACAGGGGAAGTAAAAACCTAACCTTGCTGGAAATTTGTTAATATTAAAATATTCCCCAGATGAGCCTGTAAATCTCTGTGCTGCTGTTCGTTGGTGCTTTACTCAAGAATTCACATTTGGAGTGAATGCAGATCTGCAGGACAAATTAGTAACCATTTCTTGCATATTTAAATTTCATTTTCAACTCACAAGCCTGAACAAAATTTCTGCTCTCATGCAGAGATTTGGCAGGGATGAACTGCTCCAAACTTCAGGTGAAATGAACAAAGAACTTTGAAGAAATTCTACTGTGACTGTGTCCTTTTAAGAAAAGCTCAAAGTTATTTTTTACTGTTCTTATAGGCATTATTAAATATACATCTAACACTGTACAAATACAGAGGTCTGGGTTCTAAAAACCAGGAATTAGACAGAAATATCCTCACTTGGGGGACTTTTCAAGATTATTTCCTTGGGACTTTTTGAGTCATATGAGATGAAATTTTGACCCTTTGTTACAGGTCTGTCAGCTTTTCTTCTGATTAAAAAATACAAGTTGAATCAGAAAAGATACAAACAAAATAACCCAACTGAAATTACATTCTGAATTATTTAGGAGGGCACAGGAGATGAGAGCTGCTTAGGAGTTTCCAGGTTGGAGATAATGCATCATGATCAATAAATGAACACTGTCCTTCCTAACCCCAAATATATTTGGCATCCATTATTAAAGAGGCATAAAATTGTCTGATTCCATTATTAATGCAGGGCTCTGCTGGAGCTGAGGAGGTCACACAGGAAGAACTTAGACTTGGATTCAGAGTTTTTATTTTTAATTATTGTAAAGGATTGTGGAAAGTTGGGTTTCAATCTTCACCTCCCCTTCAGTCTTTCTGTCTTGGTTACGTCCTTTGTGGTCTTTGGAGAGAAATGTGAGTTGGAGGGGTAGAGCTCTAAAATTTGGGAGTGCTTGGGGTCTGTGCCTTCAGCACATTATCCCTAAAAACACAAAGCCAAAGGACAAAGATGAAACAGAAGTGCTGACAGTGCATTTACACTGTTTGTGCCTTGTACACTACAATTCCTAAATTCCCAAGCTTTCCCATGGCAGCTCTGCCTTAATTTCTGTAGGATTCTTCTCTCTGAACCCCTCTGACCTCTCCCTTCCACATCTGCCCTCATCTCCTCTTCCCAGAGGCTGCAAATGTCAGCAAGTCCTGCTGATAATTTGCATTTTGAGGCTTCCTGACTCTGGAACAAAACCCTAATGTTGTTATGGCATGGTTCTCCCAGTGCCTTTGGTACTGTCATCACCTAATTCAATTTAATTTTACATAACATCAGATATCTGGAGATGTCTATAAAGTTGGGGAATCTCTGCAGCTGTTTTGTACTGGGAATCCCTCCATGCCAGGAGTTTTGAACACCTGCCAGACTTCAGGCACCAGCATTTTTCCTTTCCTCCTCCTTTCTTTTTCCTTTCCTCCTTCTTTCTTTTTCCTTCCCCTTTTCTCCTGCTTTTCTCCTCCTTCCTTTTCTCCTCCTTCCTTTTCTCCTCTTTCCTTTTCTCCTCTTTCCTTTTCTCCTCTTTCCTTTTCTCCTCTTTCCTTTTCTCCTCCTTCCTTTTCTCCTCCTTCCTTTTCTCCTCCTTCCTTTTCTCCTCCTTCCTTTTCTCCTCCTCTCCTCCTCCTCTCCTCCTCCTCTCCTCCTCCTCTCCTCCTCCTCTCCTCCTCCTTTCCACCTTTCTTTTTCCTCCCCCTTTCCTCCTCCTTTCCTTTTTCTCTTGTGAGTATAAATAAGTTGTGATGTGCTGGATTTAGGCAGAGAATTGTGATTTATTTCCCAAAAAATCACAGGTCCTGTGAGTGAAGCTGCAGCTGGAACTCTGACTTGCCTCTGGGCATCATTTAGGGATTTCCATCTTCACAGTTTCCTGTTATTCTACAGTAAATCTCGAGTTTTCACTTGAATTTTACTTTTTTTTGTCAAACTGTTGTGAATCCACATGCTGGTGGCTCTGAAATATGAGCAGTTTCTCTGGTCAAATTGAGGATCCCTCTGGAGTGAGAGTGCAGGAATCCTGTTCACCTTTTAAATTGAAAATTAATCTTATAGAGAGGAAAAAACAGAGTTATTTTTATACTTCCCACTTCAAAAATTGTAGGTAGGTTGCCTAATTTTTAAATCAGCTTTATCTAAGTTGCTTAAATTTTTGACATCAAGTTTTTAAGTTGCATTTTAATCTCCAGTGATGTGTTGCCTTCTGCCAGCTGGATTTCAGAGCTGTCCCATGGAGTTCAAATCCATCATCTCCTAATGGAGAGAACAGAATTTGCCCTCTTCTCATGCACTCCAGAGAAGTGAATTCAATTGATTCTTTTTCTTTGGCACTCCAGAGACTCTTTAGATTCCAGTGCTTTATAATCAAGCAAGAAATAGTGAGAACTGTTTTTCTTGCATGATCTTTTTATAAATTTTTAAGTTTTATGTCAACTCTGGTGTGTTCTGAAGCTCTGCCTTTTGGCCAATTTGACTCCCACATTCTTTTTTTGGTTTTTTAGCTCTGCAGAGCAAAAATCTCAGTAGCTTCTCACAAAGGTTCAATTTCCAGGTTGCTCTTAGTGACATTTTACAGACTTGTAAATCTTATTCCAGGGTCATTCACAGATAAACTTCATTCTTTACTAGGAAATAAAAAGGTCCCACTTTGAGTATCTTCTCTTTTATAGCTTTTTGGATCTTGTTTCCCAGACAGGTGAGGTCAGAATTGCTTCTTTACACTGGTAAAAGTCCAATTTATTGAAAATCAGTCCAAATGCTGCAATTTATTAAAGTATAATAGCAAGATTATATCTTGATTTTTTTCTATTTTATTTCACTACACAGATTTAAACCCAGTTATTTATCATAGCACAGTGTTGATTGTTCTAAATGCCTTAGGTGGCATCTGTGTGCTTTAACAGGGATAAAATTATTAATAGAAGTACAAACACTCCCAGAAATAAAGGAAAAAAAGCTGCATTTTTCTTTTCACCTCTCCTTTAAAGTTCTTTCAGCTGTTCCATCTCCTCAGGAGTCACTGCATAAATAACAAACAGAAATACAAAAGGAAAAATAAGCAGCACTTCTTATTTTTTTTCCTCTTATCTAATTGATATTGTGGCTCACTTTTGGAGTTGTGCAGCCTATTTTTTATTTTGGATGTATTATTGGAAAGGTGAAGTCATCTCTGAGCAGGCAGATGAGTGATGGATAAAACTGATAAAGTGTTTTTACCAGGCAGAATCAGCTCCAAGGTTTGTGGCTGTTCCAAGGCCACAGCCCTTGCTGGAAATAGCAAGCAGCAATAAATTGACAGAAACCAATGATTCAACCTTAAAATTCCAGAAAACATGAGCAGAAATCCACTCCCAGCTCACAGCAGTGTTTTGTGCACATAAATTTCCTTTCTTACATTAAAGTTTAAGAAGATTTGGAGCAGCTCTTGTATAAAAAAATATCCTGTCCAGGATGCAGACAGTGTAATCCTCAGCTCTGTCAAAATTTCAGTCTGTGTAAACCTGGGAACAAGATTTCCATGGGCTGGATTGTTCCATCTCTGCCTACTCTGGGCCAGGCAGGAAGAGTTTATTAGGGAGAGGGACCCTGGCACACTTTTACATTCTTCACACCAGGAGGAATTTGCAGCAGAGGAGTTTCCTATCCATTATGAGCTGATTTTTAGAAATAAAATCAAACCAGCTGGGGGTTCAGTCCCTGGAAGCTGGGAATCCATCCCTCCCCATGCCAAACTCTCTGTATAATCCCATATATTTTTGGTATGGGATGCTGTTGGGAATGTTTTCTGGGAGCTCAGATAAAAGGTGGAGATCTCCATGCAGGATTAGGCCCAACCTTTGTGTCAGCATCAGGACAGATTTTAATTTCTGTGAAATTCTCTTTTCTTCTCCTGTCCTTCACCTCTTGAGTCTCACAGGTTTCACTGTTTGCTTTTAAACATTCCTACTGGCATCAAAACCCCACAAGCCTTGGCAGAAAATGCCATTTAGGCTGCACTGTCCCAAATCTGTGCACGGATCTGAAATCTGGGGGAATTAATAGCTCTGACCTGCACCTGCTTCATTCCTGCAGTGCCTTGATGGGAGAAGCATTTTCCAGATGAGCTTCCAGGAGCATCTTTGCCAGAGCCAGGCTGCCTGTGTGATTTATCCTCGTTCCCTGTGTGCCCAGAGAGTGCCTCATGCTCCTGGACAGATGGTTGGATGATCTGCAGTCCCCACCAGCTCTCCCTGATGATTTCTGCTTTCAGCAGCCAGTGCCATGTTTATTTTTGGTCCCGGATTATTGCCTTGCTTTTTTGCCAGCACTGGGCTTTCTGTATCCACCCAGAAACCAAATCTGCTCAATCACTGAGGAGCTGCTGGCTCTGTGGTGTTCTATTCTTTTTTTGTGTAATTGTTAAAAGTATTGTTTTCATTTCAGAAAGTGAGCTCTCCCATGCCTGGTTTTTATCCTGGATAATTCCAATGTGCTGACCCAGTAGCTTTCCTTTGGATGCTCATTTTCTCTCTGCCATCCTGCTGTTTGTCAGCACCTCTGGCCTTGCCTAAATCCAAGAATATTTTAGTGTGTCCATGGGAATTCATATTTTTTCTACTTTCTACAGCTTTCTTTCAAGTACAGACTGGGCTCAGCTGATGGCCCAACACCTTTTTTCCTTTTGGATAATAAACTGGTTCCCTGGACTGGAGGAAATATTCCCTTTTTATTCCCTCAATATTTGTGTTCACACAAACATCTTCTCTTTGAATACTGATTTCTCTCGTAATATTTAGGGTTCTTCAGTAGTAGAAAATCCAGTTAGAGCACAGCCCTCACTTGAAGCAGATAATGGGATTTATTTCATTCGTGTCGATTGGGGCCGTGTTACAACACTGCCCCTGAGTCAAGTTGCATTTTAGACATAAAAATAGGCCTGATTAGGCACAGTGGTTAAAATGTGATTTAGTTACACCTCAGCTGCAGAGCATTTTTATCCTGGGCACAATCCCATCTTTGTGGAGCTCAGGTACAGAACATTTCTTGTGCAGCACTGCTGACCCCGGGGCTGAGGCTGCCAGAGCTGCTGGGGTTTATCAGATAAACACCTATAAACTGCTTGTTTGCTGCTGCAAATCCTCTGGAAATTTTCTATTAGCAGCCTTTACAAGTCCTCCTGGCCTCAGAAATAAATCTGCTGAACTCTGCTGCCTCATTCCCTCTCCGTGGTGTTGTGCATGGACGAGGAATAACTTTGGCTTGGAGCAGTGGAATCCACCACTGCCCTCATCCTGTAGAAGAGGTCTCTGTAAATCAAATGGAAAAGCAAATCTACAAAAAAAAAGGGGGGGTTGTAGCAAAATGGGTTTGTAGATAACCTAGAAATTACTGCTAATTAAGAAGGATGCAGGATTAAAATCCAAACTGGAAAAGATCAAAGAAACGAGGCAGATACCAAGAGCCTCCATTTCCTCATTCTGTCAGCCTGCAAAGTCTTTATTTAATATTTGCAAGGACTTGAAGAAATTGCCATTCAGAGAACTCCCTCAAATTATTGTTCTTCAGCAGGAAAACACCTCAGTAAATGCCAGTCCATGTTTGTAGAACTGGGACCATGAAGTGCTTGCTGTCACCTTGCAGTATTTCATTAATGCACCATTCCAGCTGGTAACTTAGATAGGTATTTTAAAAATTGAAAGAACTCATCACTTTAAACTCCAAGAGATGGGATGTTTGTCCTGAGTCTTGGTGGGAGGGTTAGCAGTGACCAGCAGCAGTGGGAGTGCTGGGAAGGGAAGGAAAGACCCAAAGGCATTGCAGGGATTGGATAAGGGAAGAGTAGCAGGAAATTACAGGATTTATTAAAGGAGTTGCTGTCCTGCTCTGACAGTGTTTCTGGCCTGCTCCTGCTTTTTATTTTTGACTGAGATGTCCCAGTTAATTCATGTTAATCACTGGGTGTACCTGGTTTTTGGTGGTTTTGGCTTTTCATCCCAGCCCCAAGATGAGATTGCTTTTTGAATGAAATCCAGATCTGCTGTGCTGCACTTGTCAGTTCCCAATAAACTTCCATTTCTGATTCATGGACACAGCCATAAAATCTGGCACAGGATAATTTTCCATAGCAGTAAATGATACGAAAATGCAAAAATCAAAAAGTTTCCTATAGGCAAAGGTTTTGCCCGTCCCTTTTGCTCTTTTATTTCTTTTCTTTTGCTGTTTTCAAGACGTTTGCAGGACTCAGCTCCCTGTTGCATTGTACAACATCCCAGTTTTGCTGAAGTACAGGAAACTCCTTTTCACCCATTGAACCATGAGGCTATTGCTGTTGCAAATGGATTTTCCTATCACCATCCTCCCAGGATGTGGAGCACAGCAGAACAGTCTCCTTGGAAAGAGCTGCTGGGATGCATCCTGAAAATCTTGTGCATCTAAATCCTGAAATCTTGTGTATCTTTGACTCCTCTGCAGCTTCAGCTGCCTCTGATGTGTTTTACCCAGCTTATCACCACTTCTGGCTCCCAGTGTTTCACTGAAGCTTCCACAATCTGCCCAGATTATCCAAATCATCCCCATCCTTTTGATGGCTGCTTTCAGTTTCAACCTTTTCCACAAGCAAGCTGAATTTCTCCTTGGAAAAATCTCAATATCCTTTCACAACTCCTCTTCTGCACCACAACCCTATTTTTGATTTATGATCCTTTTTCTTCCTTTGCTTCTCTCTCTTCTTTATAACCAGTGTAACCAATTTACCTTTTCAGAGATAAACTGCAATCCAAGACAGATCCAGTCTTAACAGTGGAAGTGCCTTTTTTCCAATGGCAAAATGTGCTGTAACACTCAGAGCTGCTTTGCTTTGAGATGAAGCACTAATCCCAGTTATTTAAACTTTCCTTCACAACTAACAGGCAGAGTGATCAGGATGGAATGGAGAGTTTTCAGTTTATATTTTATTTTCTGTCTTCATGGTGTTAAATAATGTCAAATAATGTCATAATGTTAAATAAATGGGGACAGGGAACAAGGAAACAGCCCCAAAGAGTTAATAAACCATTAAAAGGAAAAGGCAAAGGAGATAGAGATGGATGGGGTGGATAAATAGTCAGCAGCAAGTCTCTCTTGCAAGGAAAAATTCATGTCTGGAATAGCCTGAGAAGCTTTTGTTGTTGAAATTCCCATTTGTGTAGTTCAGGAAGCTCTGCAGGAGAAGGGAATTGGGGGTGAACATTGATCATCTTCCAGGTGTTTTCCAATCTAAGTGATTTTCTGCCATTTTGGGGGTGTCTGGGCTAATTTTTCCAGGATAAGGGTGTGATTTAGGGATGGTCAAGCCACATGTTCCTGTAATCCCTGGGCAAAGGGATCCCTGGAATGTGGCAGGTGTGGGCCTTGCTTATCACCTGCAGCTCTCATAAAGGTGCTGAACTGACCTGGGAGTGCAAAAACACATCAGAAAGAATGATGTGAAATTAAACAGATACATTGAAAGCTGCTGGAAACTTAAAAAGTCACATCTGCCTTTCCAAATTAAGATACCACAGCCTTCCATTTCTGTTAAACCAGCTGAAACCTTTTGGTGTGTGAACTCGCTCTCAACCTGTGAGCAGCTCACCCTGCTTATTCTGAGCTATGCAAACTAAACAACAACTTCAAAAAAACCAGAATAAAACTTGGATCACGTGGCTCCCTGGAAGTTTTTGCCAGCTGCTCCCACGTTATTGAGCAATCTATCACCAGGCTGGTGCAGCGTTCGTGGTGATGCATTGCACTGATGCATCCTTGGGGGAACTGTATCCTTTGATAGATTAGTCAATAACAGTCCTGAGGAGGGAAATATTTGGAGAAATCAAACTCCAGAATCGGATTTCTAAAATGATCTGTAAGTGCAGTGTAAATGGAAGGTATTGACAGCTCATGTTCTGCTGTTCTCTGCCTGTGTGTGAATTTCTGTGCACCAGGGACTCGTGCAACCAGCAGCATCTGATTGTCCTTACCACAGGCTCTGGGGTAAATAGGAATGAAAGGAAATAGGGGAGGGAATAAAAGGAAATAGGGGAAGGAATACAAGGAAATAGGGGAAGGAATACAAGGAAATAGGGGAAGGAATAAAAGAAAATAGGGGAAGGAATATAAGGAAATAGGAGAAGGAATACAAGGAAATAGAAAAAGGAATAAAAGGAAGAAAAATAAATAAGAGAAGGAATAAAAGGGAATAGGAGAAGGAATGAAAGGAAGTAGGGGAAGGAATACAAGGAAATAGGAGAAGGAATAAAGGGAAATAGGGGAAGGAATAAAAGGGAATAGGAGAAGGAATAAAAGGAAGTAGGGGAAGGAATACAAGGAAATAGGAGAAGGAATAAAAGGAAATAGGAGAAGGAATAAAAGGAAGAAAAATAAATAAGAGAAGGAATAAAAGGGAATAGGAGAAGGAATAAAAGGGAATAGGAGAAGGAATAAAAGGGAATAGGGGAAGGAATATAAGGAAATAGGAGAAGGAATACAAGGAGATAGAAGAAGGAATAAAAGGAATAAAAATAAGAGAAGGAATAAAAGGGAATAGGAGAAGGAATAAAAGGGAATAGGAGAAGGAATATAAGGAAATACGGAAAGGAATAAAAGGAAATGAAATAAAAGAAGGAATATAAGGAAATAGGGGAAGGAATAAAAGGAAATAGAAGGAATAAAAGGAAATAGGAGAAGGAATAAAAGCAAATAGGAAATAGGGCAAAGAATATAATGAAATTCCTTTTCCTCAGCTGGGAAGAGAGCAGGGAGGTCCCTCACAAATTTGGTTTTGCCAGGCAAATTCAGGCACCTGGTGTGCTGGGAAATCCTTGCAGGATTTATCTTTGAAATCTGTACCAGAGTGTGCAAGGATCCTTTGCATTTTCTACTGAAGGGGTTTTTGAGGAGAAGCAAACTTGGCTCGCTGCCATCACCTGTCCCTGTCTGCAGCCAGTGCTGGTGACAGGTTTGGGCTGTGGCAGGGCAATCTCTGGGGCTGTGGCTGCAGCTTCGAGCAGAATCCCGGTGATAAATGGGCTTTAATTTTCAGCAGTGTTCCCTCACTTTGAGTGGGTGTGAATGGGAACTCCAGGTGAACAACTGCAAGTTCCAAAAAGCACAAAAACCCCTTTTGTTTATCATTCAGGACACCCTCCTTCCTGCTTTTTCCTATCCCCAAGGTTAGACCAAAATACATTTTTACCACCCAGAGATAAGGATTTAACCTTCAATATGCAAATTATTTAATAAGCAGCATGACCTTATTAAAACAAAGTGCTTTGCTTCCATTCTTGGCTCTTTAAAGAAACACCATTAAAAAAAGACAATAAAATGATTGTGCCTCTATGGTTGTGCAGGGAAATAAATAACTTAGAACATGACTAATCTCATCTTGGGCTAAAATCTCTTCTAGTGAGTTATTTTTCAAATAAGTTTTATAATTTGCAAAGATGTTTATATCTTGTTTGTTGTTTTTTTTTTTCCGAAATTGGGTGATAGCTGTAAATGCTGAAAAATGAAATACCAAAGATAAATATTTGTGAAGTGCCAAAAGGTTAAATCAGCATTTATTGGGGATTTTTTAAGGCAGCATTTTTGCAGTGGTATTTGGGAACTCTGAATGAGGATCTGTAAAGCAAATCTTGTTAAACTTTTTGTGGTGCTGAGCTCCTTCTGTGAGTTGGGTCAAGTCCCACACCATGGCAAAGTTCAGGATTTGGAGATTGTGGTGTGGAGTGACATTATTTGGTCTCAGTTTGAAGGGCATGAAAATTCTGCTCTAGATTTCAACTCTGTAATCTTAATAAGAGAAAAAAATGAGTTTTAACTATAGCTGCATATTTATTTTTCACTATTAAAACCTTTGGGTTGTGTAGAACATTTAGGCTGGAGAAGTGGAATTTATGTTTTTTATTTAATTTTTTATTTTTTAGAAATTTTTCTTATGCTCATTCTTCACTAAATGAACCTCAGCCTCATCCCAGGATCCATCCTTGTCACAGGAAAGGGAAAATCCAGAGCTAAATTGCAGTGATCCCTCTACCTTTAACGTGGGAAATCCTCCATAATTATTCAGCTTTTCTATTTTAGAGGATTGATATTTAATATTTCAACCATTTTACAGTTTACAATAAGTTGTGTTCTGGTGCTGACTGAAACCACAAAAGTTTTCTGTTGTGTCAGTCTGAATTTTCAGTGAAATGATGCAGTCAAGAAACATCAGAAAGAGAAGAATAAATTTTTGTGGTTAAAGTGAACCATAGAAAGAAAAGAATAAATTTCTGTGGTTAAATTGAACCTTAGAAGCTGACAGCAATAATTATTTGTAGTTTGGCCACAGGAAATTTCAGGATTTTAAGCCAGTTTTGGGTGTATTCAGCTGTCATGGTCCTTTCCATTCCATGGGAATAAAAAAAACCAGGCCTGACCCCCTGAAAACAAGGAGCAAGAAAAATATTAAGCTGCATAATCTGATAAATTCTGACATAATGAAAACAAATTTTTCAAATTTTTCCCTGAAGATCTGCTTAGTCTGGAATTCCAGATCTTCCTGGACATGTTTTGAGAACCCAACACAAACTTCTCAGCAAATCTCCCTTTCTCATTCAATGCTTTTCCCAAAATTGAATTATCATCTCCTGAACACAGAAATCCATAACAAACCTCCAGCAGTTCCTCCCATCAGGAGGAAAGACTGAAATAGCCAAAAAACCAGAGGCAGACAATAAATAAAAATAAAAATAAATCTCCCCAAACTGTAATTCCCAAACTGGAATTTGAGGGGTGAGGCTGAGGAATTGGTCTGAACTCATTCCTGCAGCGTTTTTGGAGGAACACAGCAATCCTGTCTCCAGAGTTGTCAGTGTTTTTCTTTGAGCATCGAGGCAAGAGGAGGAAAATTCTGATTGAGGGAGATGAGCTGGAGTTTTGTGCAGCTCTCCCTGAGGACAGAGGAGCTCTGCACTGGCTCAGGCCTCTCCAAAAAGCAGCTTTAGCACAGCAGCTCACGTTGTTCTCCCACCTGAACCACTCCAGCTTTACCCAAGAATAATGAAATTAATTTTGCTAAAACTTAATTTGCCCCCTATTAATTACCCACCTGAGAGCTTAAATCATTTTTGAGCTGAATTAAATTCTTTTCATCTCCTTTTCCCTGGTTTATTTCCCATGTAGCAGACGAGATGCGAACCACAGTTTCATCAGGTTGAGAGAGAAAGCTGTGTCCCTGCCCAGTGTTTATTTTGCTGTTTAATTTTGAGATTATCTTTAGTGTCTTGGCTCTCCAAAGCAGATGGGCTGTAGGCTTGCTGTAAATCACCCTCAGAGGAGCTGTCTCTTAATGCCTGGGGCTGGAAAATGTAGGTGCTGCTGGAGCCCACACTGCACCTTGCCCATTTTTGCTGGTGTTTCTTTATTTTTCCACATCACTGCAATTGCAATGTGACTTCAGTTGCTTTTCCTAAGAACTAAAAAAATAGTGGTTTTACGTTGTTTGCTAAATGTTTCCTATCCCTGCACATCACTGTTGTAGTGTATAAAATGAAATTACTTGGGGGGAAAAGTCACAGCTTTGGGGTGGCTCTAAAGGAGAAAGCTATCCAGATCTGCAGAAAATTAATAGGAATTAATCCTCAGCAGAAAATGTGAGAACTGGGGGGGGAAAGAAAAGAAGATGTGCTCAGCCACTATAAAAATGGGGTTTAGCTGCTGTAATTTAGTCATTATTTCATTGTAATTATTCAGCCATATTTAAGAGAAGTTTCTGGATTTTTGGAACTTTTTAAATGATTCTTGAAGGAAAAAATAATTCTATTTCTTCCTAATAAAATGCCTGAGAGTGACATTCCTCTCCTTTTCCAGAGGTTTACCTGGTTTTACTTGCTCATGCATTGAGCCAATCTGCAGGCAGAATTAATACACTGGATACACCCAGCCAGCTCATTTTCCTTCTGCAGCTCAGTTCTTACCTCTCATTTTGCCTTTACCTGAAACTCTTCAGGTTCTACCTCACTCCCACCAAGCAGTTGCTCCCATTCCAGGTAGGAAACAGCTGCTCTCCCAAATAAATCTGGGAATTCTCAGCTATTTCCCAGAGCCACATGACAGCACAGCACCCACAAATCTCAGGGTGCAGCTCCAGCTGCTCCATAAGTTATTTATAATGTTGCTGCTTGAAATGTTTTTTATTGTTTTTGGCTGTTTTGGCCACCCTGTTTTTAGCACTTTCTGTGCAGCAGAAAATCCCTTTGCTCTGACCTTCAGGCTGAAAAAAATAAAGCTGGGATAGGAAGATGTGAGCTGCAGATGGATGACAGGAATAACTCGGGACAGAACAGCCTGGGAGTTGTTCAGAGTTATCCATCTCCTCCTTCTGCCAGGAGCTCGTCATTCCATGATCTGTTCCAGGGAAAGCAAACTTTTCCTCACGTATAAAAACTTCCCTCAAACCACTGAGGAGCCTGTTCCCAGCAGGCAGAGCTCCATCCTGAGACTGAATTTGACTTTCCCCACTTTGCTTTTGGTTCTGGTGTGCCTTGGGGTCAGCTCTGAATTGGGTGCTGGAGATTCCACTTGGCTGGTTTTGGGTTTCTCTGTGGTGCCAACAAAGTCACCAGCTCTGCAAGCAGGGCTCTGGTGGGTGTTTTTGGGAAGGGCTCCATATGTGCCACAGAGCTGCAAGAACATCTCAGGGATCTGGGAGGAAGCTGAAGTTCACAGCTGAAATCACCAAGTTGGAATTCCAGCAGAATTAAGGGAAAAGTTTCGTTCGCCTCTCATTGCTTCTGCTCACCCTGTGTGTGTTTCACCAGGGACATCCTCAATGGCTGAAATTTTACCCAAACTGGGGGGAAAAAGCAGCAAATAAGGCTTGGTTGTGTAATTAGATAACTTAAAAATAGGAATATAACGAAATAATTTGGGGGGAAAGTGGGGGAAACCCACAGCTTTGGGGTGGCTCTAAAGGAGAAAGTTATCCAGATCTCCAGCAAATTAACAGGAATCAATCCTCAGCTGGGAGGAAAAGAAAGGAAGATAAAATGGAATTTAACTGCTGTAGTTTAGTTATTATTTCATTGTAATTATTCAGCCATATTTAAGAGAAGTCTTTGGTTTTTTTAACTTCTAAAATCATTCTTGGAGGAAAAAATAATTCTATTTCTTCCTAATAAATAGCCTGAGAGTGACATTCCTCTCCTTTTCCAGAGGTTTACCTGTTTTTACTTGCTCATGCATTGAGCCAATCTGCAGGCAGAATTAATACATTAGATACACCCAGCCAGCTCATTTTTCTTCTGTCACTCTTGCCATGATTAATGATAGTGAAAGTGTGTTTAACTCTGCTCCAAATGACACTTCTGCTGTTGCTCAGTGCTTGGATACTTTTTG
Organism: Cichladusa arquata; assembly: GCA_026413545.1. Lineage (NCBI taxonomy): Eukaryota > Metazoa > Chordata > Aves > Passeriformes > Muscicapidae > Cichladusa > Cichladusa arquata. The sequence goes on along the minus strand of JAOTQP010000469.1, from coordinate 22,848,206 downwards.
AGTCTGTTATCATTAACTAAAAATAAATTCCAGTTAAACTGCAAAGGCAGATAAAACCATTTCTTTCCCTCTTTCCTCCCCTTTCTTGTTTATTCTTGCTTTGTCCTGTTGAAATTACTGGTTTTATGCATTTAAATTTTGTGAGCATTTCCAGCAGCTGTAAAGATTATGCAATTCAGGGGCATTTAAGCATCCTGTATTTTATAAACATGGAGTGATATATTGATATCTCCTTTAAATGGACAGTTTCAAACTCATAATTGTCCAGCTACTAAAAGCTCTGGGCCCTGAGGTGGCAGGGAGATAAAAAAATCTCTCTCATCTGATAAAGCAGCTTTAAAGGGAATCAATACCTGAATCTATCACCTGCTTTTATAACAATATCCTGCACTAGAGCACAGCACAAAAAATAGCCAGGAAACCATTAGGGGCAGGAAATTCTTCCAAAGTGGTTTCTCATAAACCAGAAAAAAGGGTCAGAGGGGATGAAGGATAGCAAGGGATTGTTGCTAGAATTGCAAAGAAATATTTTAGGGCTAAGAGGGATTTTTAGGAATTTTAAGGCTTTCTTTCCAGAAGAGCCCCTGAGTGTCCCCAGGGCTTTCCCAACCTCACTCATTCTGTGATTATCTTGATTTTTCCTTCATTTTGCCTTTCATGAAAAGGTGAAATGATTTTAAATTTTATTCCTACCAGGAAGTGGGAGTAGAAATTCCCAGTGCTGGCCACAAGGAGAGGAAGAATTTCCAGTATTTATTTAGACTCTGCTGGAGAGGCTTGGAGGAAGTGGTTGGTGGGTGAATCCTTCCAGTGCTCCTGGTAGGAAAAGCAGAGGGGATTGATGGGTTCTATCTTTAGTGAGTATTTGCAACACATTCTGGGTTTTGAGTCACTGCAAAGCAAAACTACCTATTATCAGAGCTAATTATTTCATAACCAACCTGCTCATCAGCCACTTAGAAAGAGGGGAAAAAAAATTGCATTATTAATGCAGATTGGTATTGCTGTGTGAAAACTGCTCAGCCACTGTGAAAACTGCTTGTCCACCACCAGGCAAAAAGAAAAATTGAATTATTAATGTGTATTATTAATTCTACCCCAAATCCCTTAAAGGGATATGAAAGGTTTCAGCCATTCTTTTGAGGAGATTTTCGAGTGGTGAAGCAGGGGTGTGCAGAACATAAATAATGAATGAGTTAGGGAGAATTATCCCCCAAGAAAAGCAAAATATGCATTGTTAGTGCATATTACTTGTATTAAATGGAATCCTCAGGAAGAGAATTCCAGGAGCTGCAGACTTGGTGCATAATCAATGGGCAGAAGGAAATCAGGGATCAGGGATGTGCTTTGCCTGGCTTGGGGAATTCCAGAATCCTGTTGGGAAATGGGTTGGGCTCAGTGGAAGTTGCTGTTTGTGATGAGGAAGGGCCAAGGGGGGAATTCCAGGGGGAATTCCTGGGATCAGGGGTGGGTTTGCTGGAAGAGGAAAGAAGGGGAACACAAACTCTGCATTCACGTTTAGGTGGCTGCTCAGATAACACATTTTCCCCTCTCCTTGTGACAAGATGCAGGAGAGCAGGTATGGAAGGTGATGACAAAGATGAAGAGTGATGTCTTCATCAGATTTTACTTTTGCTCTCCCCTTTCCCCTGAGGTTTAGGGAGAACCTTTGGCTTTAGCTGGAGAGCAGAAACAAACATTCCCAAATGTCCCAATTTGCTTCATCTTTGGAGGTGTAGAGAGCTCAACCCAAGAGCTCCAGCAGAGCCATTAAAACTCTGACCTATGTCAAATCTTCAAATGAAATGCATTTCCTGGGACAGAATCTCCTGGTTTCAGGCCACTGAGCCCATTTTATAAAACATGATCTGTATTTAAACCCCTTTTAAAGGATTTGGAGACATTGTCAGATGTGCTTAGATCAAGCCTAACTTCTTTTGATGGTCTAACAACATGTAGGGTTTTGATTGAATATCCAGTCTGCCAATTTATTTTTTTGAATAATAAAATAAATAAGTAGTCTCTGGTCCTTCCTAGCCCGCCTGTCAGGGCTGGAGGATTCACTGAACTTGGTGATTTTATGCAGAAAGAAAATCTGACCTGATTGTTTGGGAACTAAAAAACTTTAATACTAGAAAATAACAAAGAGCAAGCTGAACAGTTTGTACTGAAGGAACTGGGAAAGATGGCACAGGGAGGCTGATTCCATCCATGAAAAAATGGACAAAAGCAGGTGTTAGGGCAGGGCAGGGTATTTATAAACTTGGAGGAGGGGAGGAATTAGGGCAGGGTTTAGGGAGGGGATCCAATAAAGAAAGGTGATGAGGAATATTAAAATTATTGCAGCAAAAAGGAGCCAATGATAACAAGGGAGGCAGAGAACTTTCTGGCAATGATCAACATATGGAACTGGAGGATTCTGGGGGTGGTTTTTTACTCACCACTACTAAAAATTTTCCCACAGCCTTAAGCCGTGGTCATCTGCACTTTTATTTTGTGGAATTTTTAGTCTGGGAAATCTTCCAGCCCAGGTTTGGTGGGGTGGTTGGAAGCCTAAAAGTGGCTTTAAGCAGGTGCTTCAAGCAATTTTTTTGTTTTGTTAGCAGTGGAGTCCCTGGGTGTGTGGAGAGCCCTGCATGGAGTGATCCCTGTGCTCATTCCTGCTCAGGTGGAACATCCCCACACCTGCAGCAGCAGGCTCTGAGCTCAGCCTCTGCCCAGCTCCCCTAAAGCTGCACAGTGGCTCTGTTGGTCTCTTAAAGGATTATTTGGAGGGTGAATGTGGTGTTAGCCAACCTTGTGATTTTCTCCTCATCTGCATGGTGCCAGAGAAGATTATCCATCCTTGTGGATCCCCCCAGCTTTCCATGACTTTATCCCCTTTATATCCCCCTGCATGCCAGGAGTAAATTGGCTGTTGGGAGGTTCTTGGGGAAGTTTTTATTGGGGAAAGGCAGAACCAAAGTCTCAAGGTGTGAAATCAGTGCTGCAGTCACTGCCTGGCTTCCTTTCCCACGAGGAATTCTTTGGATAGGGGACAGCAAGGAGTGAGGATTCATTAATGGGGAGGATCTGCTCAGGAGCTGGAAAACATCAGACTTGTTTTGAAGACATATTCAGCCATCAAATCTTGTCTTTTCATCTTAAATTTGTTTTGCAGATTTATTTTGGTTACTCTGTTAAAAAAGCAATCCTTACTGTTATTATTATTTATTTATTATGGAATTACCATTACCCAGCAGATTGCCAAAGCTACACAACACTGAAACATTTAAACAACACAACACTGGAGTTTTTACACCCTTCCTCCTGCAGACCTGAACAACTGCAGAACAGATGGTTCAGCTGCTAGTGGAGGTAAAAGGCTCTGCAGATTAAAAAATTGTTGGCTATTTTTATGCCATTTCTGCTTTGGCATTTTGCCTCACTTTTGCATCTTTGCCTAGCACATAAAACGAGGCATTGCTGAATGTTTTCAACTTTTTAAAACAACTTCTAACGATGCACTTTTTATTTTGTGTAGGAGCTCAAAAGTGAGAGCTGACCCAAAGAAGGAGAGTTAAAAGTAATGGAATATCTTTGGAATTTCTGATGAAAATAATATTTTGGCTTAGGATTTTTTTTCTCTTTCCATTAACTTTCCTTAAACAGTGATAAGAATTTGCTGCTTCAAAATAATTCTGTCTCAACACATTTTAACTGTGTTACATGGACATAGTGGCCTTCTAAAAGGCAAAATTTGGTGACAAAATTAACTTTCTCAAATGTTGTTTTTCTGGGTTGTCTTGAGGGTTAGATTGAGGGTTAGACCCCACAGCCACAGGTGGATTTGGGAGCAGTGATTGCTCACAGCAAGGCAGCTGCTCTGAGGCTCTCTAGGGATGAAGTTGAGCTCCCAACTCTCTTTTTCCAGAGAGGAATCCTCACTCCTCACCTCCACCTGAGTGCAGGGCAGGCAGGAAGGGTCTCCAGCTGCTGGCTGGAATTCAGGGGGGTCTGGGGTTGGGGCAATATTGGCTGGAGATCCCAAAAAAATCCTGTTTTTCTTCTTGTGCCTGCAGGGAAATTCTGGCCACCCCAAATTTTTCACTCTCATCTTCTCCCCCACCACCTGCACTCAGTTGTTTCTCTCTTCCATGGGTGCAGTTTTTTAATGATCAGTGTGATCTCCACAGGGACAATATTTAAAGAACTGTAATACTTAACAGCCTCCTTACCTTAATTGAGTGTTTATCTCAGCTATTAAATATGCTGCAGAGTTCTTTTAGAGAAAAACCTTGAGGTGCTCATTAAAATTAATGTGTGTGGTTGGTTTGTTTAGCTGCCAGAAAAAGAAAACACTCACAAGTGTTTCAAGCCTGGTAATGTGCAAAGGTGAGAACCAGGATGTGAAGGGTGTGAAGGAATTGGGAGCAGCAGAAATTCTTCCTAATTTCATTTTTTCCCCAATGTTTCAAACCTACACATGCCCTGATGGTGTACAGGGTGAAAAAGCACAGGGGGATTTTGGCTAAAGGTATTTTTATTAGAGAAACACTACAAAATTAAAGGGGGAAAAAAAAAAAGGAGAATGAAGGTAAATCCTGAATATTGATGCTGTAAATTTAGCAAGACTTTGGAGTCACACAAAGCAGGCACAGGCAGCTGCTCAGCTGGTGCTGAGCCCCAGGTCACAGAAGATTTGAAGCAGCATTAAATTACCCTGCTGCCATGGTAGGCACTGGAAAGGCCAAGAAAAAATAGATTCTGTGGGTAGGGATGAAATATTTTAGACAACTGATTACCTCATGCGAGAAAGTGAGTTAATACTTGCAGCTGCCCTATAAAGTGTTTCTTCTTTTGGGAGTCATTTTCAGCTGCAGTGATATTTGGAATTATTAAAGGGCTTTTCTTTGTGGGCTCTGGGTAGTGCCAGTGTCAGAAATCCCATTTTTGGAGATGAGGGCACAGAGCCCACACTTGTGTCTTGATAGTGGACAAGGTGAAAGTGGGGAACTTTTACCTTAAATACAAGATTTTGCTTAAGAACCACAAAAATGTGGATGTGAGCACTCTGATAATGGGAATGCTGTGCTTCTCTCCCTGTGTGTCTGTGAAATGGGCTCAAGTTGCACCAGGATGGGCAGATTTTGGAAAAATTTCCTCTTGCAAAGGTTGTCAAGCATTGAGACAGGCTGCTAAGGGAAGCTGGTGCAGTTTCCATCCTTGAAATGTTCCAAACAATGTGTGGATGTGGCACTTGAGGACATGGTTTGGTGGTGGACACTGGGACTTGATCAGCTCAAAGGTCTTTCCCAACATTAATGATTCTTTCTGAGACTGAAATATTTAGTGAGGAAAAACTCAGAATCAGTCAATTAAATTCTGAAATGAGAAAAGATTTCCATAGCACAAAGGCTGGACCATGAAAATCACTAATAAAGAAGATAAAATCCATCTGTTATTACTGTGGGTCAGCATCAGGCAAAATTGTATCACTTTTTTTGTGCTAAGCTTGTGTCATGATATTTTTATAGCCAGGTGATTTCAGTTTGTTCAAGCCCAAAAGAAAGGTGAGAAATAGAGGAACTGGACAGAAAAAAAAAAAAGATATTAAAACTGTCTTACAGGGGTTTGTAATGTACTGGTTTATCTGGGTTCAGGGGTGTTTTTGCAAGGAGTAATGGAATTATTCCTGGCACTGACAGTGCTGACAGCAAGGCTGATTCTAGAGTGATAATGGAAGATAAAGGGAATTTGGCCTTCATTTGAATAATTGGTTGTCAAATGAAAAAAAAAAAAACAAGCAACAGTTTAAAAAAAAAAAGTAGTGAGTTTGGGGATTTACAGTAGGCAATACAAAAGAAAGAGGAAAAGGCTTAAAATGTTGTTATTAAGCAAAAAAAAAAAAAAAAGTAAATGGCCTAAATGAAAAATGGGATGAATGAGAAAATTACTGAAGTATTAACACAGAAA
>JAOTQP010000469.1:22818084-22842151 GCA_026413545.1 Cichladusa arquata | reverse complement strand
ATCGGGAAAAAATGGGAAAAAAAAGGAAAAAAAACCCCAAAAAGTTGGGAAAAAATGGGGGAATTTCCCCCAAAAAAATCGGGAAAAACGCCCCCAAAAAATAAAAAAAAAAATCGGGAAAAATGGGGAAAAAAGGGGGAAAAAAATCAAAATGTTGGGGGGAAAAATGGGAAATATCCCCCCCAAAAATCCCCAAAATCAGGAAAAAAATGGGGGAAAAAAGGGAAAAAAATCAAAAAGTTGGGGGGGAAATGGGAAAAAATGAAAAAAAAAGGATAAATTTAAAAAAGATGGAAAAAAACCCCAAAATTGGGGAAAAAATGGAAAAAAAAAAGGGAAAAAATCAGAAAGTTGAGGGGAAAAAGGGAAAAATCCCCCAAAAAATCCCCCAAAATTGGAAAAAAATAATTGGAAAATAAAAAAATTGGGAAAGATCCCAAAAACTTCGGAATATTCTGGAATCCCGTGGGGGAAAATGGGAAAAATTCCCCCAAAATTTGGGAAAAATTCCAAAATTGGGGGAAAAAAAATCACAAAAAATTGGGGCAAAAATGGGATGAATGAGAAAATTACTGAAGTATTAACACAGAAAAATGATCTCACAGGGAGTAGTTTGAGCTCTCTTTTAAACAGAGAATATTATGTATTTCTTTTGGATTCCAATCAGAAAATCAGCTCTGCTGTTTCAGGGTGACTCTGTTGAATTGTCTGCAGCAATAAGAGAATTCAAATAGCACAGTGAAGGTTTATAAAAATTCAGTTAAATGGAGAAATTTCACAGGTTGCAATGTCTAGACCTCAGTGATTTGTCCAGAGCAGCAGTGAGATTTCAGGGCTCGAAGCCACCTTTGGGTCATAAATCTGTGGAATTTAATTAATTTTCCATCAGAGCCCAAAGGTGCTAGGAGGGAAAGGCAGATGTTCAGAAGACTTTGCAGCTACAATTTCCAGAAAATTCAGTGTAATATGTTTAAACCACTAAATTCCAAAGAAGACCAGATGAGTTCATTCCCCTTTCCAGAAGTTTCTTGATTTCTGGAACTCAGGAATCATTGTTTGCCCTCTCAATGTGATTTTTTTGAAATCTCCTTTAAGGATAGGGATCCAACTCCAAAGGAGTGTGGAGCAATTATAAAAACAATGATAAAAACACTTCCTCTGCTGGGTGTCTGAAGTGCTGTTGGAGGTGGCTGCAAATCCAAGCTTGGAATTGGAGAAGAGGTGACAAATAAAATGTTCAGTTTGCTGGAGTTCTTCTGGCAGCAGAACTGAGCTGTTCACTCTTAATAAACAGCACCTGGAAGAGCAAGGTTGAGGAAGGAAAATTGTCATTAGAAACGGAGCTTTTTGTGTCTTTCATCCTCTGTCCCTCCTCCTGTGCTGCAGTAAATATTGATTTGTGGGCAGGAGCAGTGAGGGCTTTGCCTGTGCCCATTCTGATCTCATCAGAGGTGAGCAGGAAAGGGCAATACTTAATGACATTTTCCCCAGACCAGAAATCACTCTGGTATTTAAAACAACCCCAGCATTATGCTGAAAAACTAAAATAGCTGTCATTGGGAATCAGCATTAGAGTCGTGCTGCAAAAAATTCTGACAAGGGGAACTCTCAAAGAAGCTCTGTAAGTATCACATCAGCTGTTTAGTGCTACTGAGAACACTTTTATTTTATTTTTAAAACAAAACAGAGGTGCATATTAGAGTGGAAGGGAGAGGAAGGAGGTAGGAATTAAGTGGCAGTGTAAAATGGATGGATTTCTAGCAGGATTTTGTTGTCCTGCCTATGGAGAGCTGCAAGGCAGTGTTCTGAAAAATCATGTCATGGCCTGACCCCGGTCCCAGTGAGGGCAGAAATGACATGAATTTAATGTTTGTTGAAGGGCTCATGTGCTGTTTTACACAGCCCAGGCCTCCTGGGTTCTCATCCTGTTAAAGTTCATGGCAAACAGAGCATTCCAGGCCCGTGTGCTGGGCAGGGAATTGCTCATCTGTCAGCAGCTGGAGAAGGATCCACGTCAGGCCGTGACACTTGGCACTTGTGACAGCACAGGCTGGGTAAATGGAACAGTCCTGCTTAGAGCAGGGGATATTTCAGCTGTGTAAATGTCACAGCTGGAATTCTGGGCAGGTCAGGTTCCCACCTGCTCCCTGTGTGACCTCTCCCAGTGCCAGGGAGAAGCTCAGTCTCACGCCTCGGATGCTCAGCACGGCTCAGAGAGCCAAGCACAAGAACAGAGAAAACTCTCAAAACCTTGCTGATGAAGGATGTCATCTGCTCTGGGATTTCTTTCCAAAACCACTTAAATCCATCCCTGTGAGGGTGGGGATGTCCTGGAATAGTTTCCCAGAGCAGCTGTGGCTGCCCCTGGATCCCTGGCAGTGCCCAAGGCCAGGCTGGACATTGGGGTTGGAGCAGTTTGGGACAGAGGGAGGTGTCCCTGCCATGGCAGGGTGACACTGGGTGGGATTGAAGGTCCCTTCCAGTTTTTATGTCTTAACCAGGTTCCTTATCTTTATCAGGGATGTCAAACTGAGGGAGCTTTCAGCTGGCTGCACACCTCACTTTGGTGTCAACACAAAATGTGCAAAATGCATCCACAGAGAGGGATTTGCTCTAACCAAGGCTTCAGAGCCACATTCTCTACAGCAATTGGGCCAATACTTTATACTGGTACCCAGTTTTTAATAAAAAAAAAAAAAAAGAGACTTGATGTAAAAAGATACTGAGGTGTATTTCTAACCTTAGATAGGCTGATGTTAAATTTGGGCAGATGTCCAACTCCTGTGCTCATCAGTCCCAGGTGCCACCAGAGTTGTTGCACTTCATTGGGTTTAATTTCCAGGGAAGCACATCCCTATGCACAAGCAGATCTTCGCTTCAGCTGAGCTGAACTTGGGCTGGTGCCCATCTTTGTGTGTGAACCATCTCAAACTTTCAATATTCATCCAAAAAACCAAATCAGGAGCCAACCAGGAGAGTTTTATTGCTGCCTAGATCAGGAGATGCAGCCCTCCAAACCAGCAGTCAGGGTATTGGTGACTTCTCACACAGGGGCAGGATCTGCATTCCAACAACCTTGAGAAATTAGTGAAGAAGGGAAGAGAAAAGCCACAGTTAAGGAAAAAATTCATGAGGTAACACTTTTGTTTCTGATGCATCGTTGGATGCAATTAAATTTTTGGCAGGAGCAATGGTATGAAATGTTTTGTCCAGAAGGTTATTGTAGCTGGAACTGAGGCTGGATGGCCAAACAACCATTGTCATCAGAACAGGGGGGAGAAAAGTTGGCTGCCTCTAAAAATGCAAGGCAAAGTGCTGATCCCAGTGGGAATTCCTGCTGGAGATGGAATTTCTCATCCTGCCGTGTGTGAGGGTGGAAGAACCTGCAGGTACAAAGGGTGGATGTGCTTTTATTCCACGAGGAATAGACATCATTCCTCGATCATGTGAAACATTTAATTCAACCACCCTGCATTCTCCAACCCTCCCCACTCCAAAAAACAACAAAGACCCCAAAACAAACCAGCCACAAAAACACAGGGAAGCAACACATTATTTCTGCAGGCAGTTAAAACTTTTTATATAAAATCTTGATAATATATAAAATCTTTTATATAAATCTTAATATAAAATCTTTTTATATAAGATCTTTTTTTATAAAGCATAAATTCTGCCTTTCTTACCTGACTGCAGTAACAGACACATTAGATAACAAATTTGCTTTTGGAGACTGTTTTTTTCCCTTTTTTTCTACCACAGTTGTGTCCTTTAGAGAAAGCTGGTTAAAATGACAACACTTTGAAGGGAGAACGTGGCTGTGAGTGTTTCCCACCCTCTCTGAGCAGCCTGGGGAGTTGTTTGTGGCCACCCAGAGCTCTGCAGGGATGGTTCAGGGCTGCTGCTCCCTGTGCAGCCGGGTGTGAAGGGAGGGAATCATGGAGCACAGCTTCTTGTTCTGTGTTCAGCATTTCAAAAGGAGGCTTGGCTGAGCAGGGTGGGCTTTTCCTGCCCTTGGAAGGAGAAAGTGTCTCTTGTCTTAGATTCATGTCGAGTAATTAGTTTTCTTCAGAGCAAAGAATAACTAATCCACTGTAGTTTATCTCAGTAGAGGGTCAAACAAAGGCTTTGCTGCTTTGTGGGAAGTTGTTACAAAGCAAGACAAATAAATACATCCTCCAGCTGAAGCACAGCTTTGTTCAGAGCTTCAGGACCTCTCATGGATTTGATTTAAGGGTCCCTCCAAGCCCTCTGCAGAGCTTTGGTGAGGAGCTGAGTTTAATGAAGGGAATCACCAGGGCCCTGCAGAGTGGTGGGAGGCTCTGAGGCTGACAAACAAGCTTTGCTTGTCCTTTACATGTGGCTTGTGAATAACATCTTGCTTCCCTTGCCTTTCAGTGCAATAAAGGGAAGGTATCAAAGTGTTCTGGGCATTTCCCCTGGCTGCCAGGCTCATTAACCAGAGTGGAACTCTTTGTGTCATGGCTTGAGACTTCACTGATTGTATTTATCAAGGCAGATCAGCAGAGGATTTTTGGTGGTTTTGTTTTTTGGCTTTTTACTGAATTAAGGTGGCTGGAAATGAGGCATGTCCTGGTTTGGGTGGTCTGTCCCCTTCCTTGTGCAGGGATGGAGGGTCCCTCACCTCTGGTGCTCCCCCTGCCAACCCACTGGTTATTTTCACCAGTCTTCCTAAATATGATTCCAAAAACCAAATAATTACATGAATAATGCTTCAGAAACAGAGTCTGCTGCAAGAAACAGAAGGATTAAGGGAGAATTGCAGCAGGGAAGGGCTGAAGACTGAGCAGCCAGGAGTGTTTCACTCAGAGTTGACACCATGTTTTGTGTCATAAACTTGATTTTTTAAACTTTTCTGGGGAGAAGAAGAGAATGAACTGGCTGTCATTTAATTGATGTCCAACCTCAGTTATTTACAATCTAGTAAGGAACTTACCCAGCAAACCACAAGGTTTTAAAATGTTCCTTGCAGTTCAGTCTCTCCTAAAGGACATGTCATCCATACCACCTTATCAGCCCCCAAAATTACATATATTTATATAGACACACCTGTTTCTGGGAAAGGTCATCTCTGCTGAAATGTTAATTAGATATTGGTGCTGTTAAATATTGATAGACTAAAGTTCAGCTACAAAAAGTCTTTATCTCAGTTTTGTTGTAAATACAGTTTTAATGCTATGTCCTAGAGATTCTTGTGGATAAAGAAAATTTCCTTTTAGTTTCCTTCCTCTCAAGTTGCTGCTCCCAGAAAAGCAGGTCCATAAGTTAGTGCTGTAGCAATAAATTTAAATTCTTGAAAGCAGGAATTCAAACCCAGCAGTGCTGCTGCAGAAACTCTTAATAAATTAAACACATCCATTGCACTTTACCAGATTATTAAAACACTTAAATATTATTAGCTGGGTTGCCTGAGAGCAGTGGGCTTCTCTGCATGGAAATGTGTGCAGGGAAAAGCTTCCAAAAAGTCCCAGTAGATGGAGGATGCTCGACTTATTCCTTGCTTCTTTCTGAATTCTCTGTGTAGCAGCCTGGATTTTTCCTGAAATTAATTGTTTTAATTATGGTAAATGGCTTGAATGGCTTCTGTGTGAGGGAAGAATTAAAACTCTGGGATGGTTTAGTGCAGAGAGGGGACATAAAGAGGGCACATGATGGAGATATCCCAATAATGAATTGCACACACAGAAAGTAAATCTGGCACTTCCACTTAGCCTCTCTTATAATACAAGAACCAGGGGACTTGTAATGAAAGTGAAAGGCAGCAGAATGAAAGCCATTAAAGAAAATAAATATTTACAGAAATGCATAATTAACCTGTGGCGTGAATTCCTGCAGGAGTGGAGTGAAGCCAAGAGCTTAGTGGGGTTCAGGGGGGGATTAGACATTTCTGTGGATAATGGGAACATCTGGAGTCGTGTTGGATGGTGTGGGAGGCGTGGAGGGGACAGGGAGTGTGCAGACCCTCAGGAAAATGGCACTGGCAGCACAGACCTGGCTCAGGGAGGGAGGAACTTCCATAATTGATCATTTCACTCAGCTAAATGTGTCACTTACTTTGGAAGGAGGTTGTGCTGGGACAGTGATGGTTCCGTGCTCATTTTACCCCAACCAAGCCAAGAAAAGAGGTTTGAGCATCAGGGGAAAATATCCAGAGCAAACCAACTGTTCTGTCCTGTGCAGTTGTTATCCCAGCATTCCTAAAGAAATACAGAATAGATAAATAAACAGAATCCATCTCTGGGAAGGAGATGAGTTTTCCAAGTCAGCTCAGACAGGGTGTGATGGGAGCTGTGTGGTGGCAGCACTGCTCAATCCCTGTCTCTGCTGTTTGCCCATCCAGTGTTTCAGTGTGCCACTCTTCCTGAGGTGTCAATGTTTGAAATCCTGCAATAGCACAATTCCTGCAGACAAACATTCATTGACTTCCTAAAATAAAGCACTTCCCTGGTCAGGGTCTCTGCCAGTATTCTGGGGAACAAAGATTCTGATGGCCAACATGACATTATTATTATTATTATTATTATTATTATTATTATTAAGCTAATTTCCCCTTTCCTAATAATTGGATTACCCAAACCAGCTTCCCAAAATCTCTCCACCCAGCACATGCAGGGAATTGTTCCCTCCCAACCCTGATGTCATGGGCAGGTTGGAGGTGGATTTCCATTTCCATTTCATCCATTAGCCTTTCCAGAACCTCTGCCAAAAGGTGCCCAGGGTATTTTCACCTCTTTATTGATGGTCTTCGTTCACCCACTTGTCTGAGAAGGATTTTTTTAAGATCAAAGCAGGAATTCCACCTCAGCACAGACAGACCTCCCAAAAGGCTTCTCATTCACGCTCAATTGACTCTCTGGCAATCTTAAATGTTTCCCAGCCCATTTCTTTGTGACCTGCTTCATTCCAGGTGATGTTTGAAAGCTCTGAGACGTGACAGAGCTGATCTGAAGTAGGTCAGGAGCTGTCCCACAGCTGAATGTCTGCACTGCAATTTGTGTTACTCCCCAGCTAACACAATGCCTAAATAACACCAATTTCTGTAAAGCAAAGATCTTAACTTGGAGTAACAAACTACTTCTTTGGTGGAAATTAAGACAAAAACTGACTTAAAAGTTTTAAATAGTCTTGATTTTATTCTGCAGGGTTTGTTTGTAGGGTTAGAGTAGTTAGAAACAAGATTTTTTTTTTTTGAGCTAAAAGCTTTTCTTGAGTTTAAAATGTCCTGATTTTAGACATGATAAGGAAAACTTAGTGAAAACTCTTTCCATACTTCTTGTTTGTGACCTGTGCATGTGAGACATTGGAATAGACCCTGTGAGGACCTTCCCAGCACAGAGCTCCCTCCTGTCCTTGCTGTGCTGGGTCTCCCATCCTCTCTCCAGGAAAGTGCCTGGACTGGGACCCCTTTGCATTGCCCATTGCAGGGGAGTATCAACATCACTGTTCTTAGATATTTACTGCTGTTGGGTATTTACTGTTGTCAAAAATATACTATTAGTAGATACTTAGTGTAGAGACTCAACAAGGTGGAGGTCTTGTCAAGCTTCTAAAGGGGGGGAGTGATGCTTTAGGATTTTAGCTGTTACATTTGACACCTCAGTGCCTCAGGCCCCAGAGATGGGAACAAAAGTGAGTTGGGGGAGCAAACTTGGGGTGAATGACTTCATTACCTGGAGCTGTAATTGGGAGATTAACCCCCAATGTGCAAATGGACCAATTTATAAAAGTGTGAAACCCTGTGACCCCTGGTCCATTTTGGGGGCAGCCCCTGGGGGCTTTGTCTGTTCTAAAAAGACCCTTCAATAAACAGAAGTGCTTTTTATTCCTTTAATTTTGCATGTCCTCTGTTTTTAGGTAGCCCCAAAGGCATCACCATGTCTGGAAGAGATGCCTTTAAACTCCAGGGAGTTCTGGTTAGAGTTCTGGTTGTGAGTTGTGTTTATTCTGGCCTGATGCTGTCTGGGGAGGGTGCCCAGCTCAGAGCTCCTTGGGAGCATTGTCTTCTTCAAACCCATCTTTAATGTGCTCTTTGTTTGAGAGCTCCCTTTGTCATTTAGCTGAAGCTGAATTATGAAAGGATCCTGATCTAAATGAGTCACCGTCCCGCTAGAAAGGATGTGACAAATATTAAATATTCTTGTGTCGCTCGCAGATCTGAAAGCAAATCCATTCTTTCCCTTTAATGCTGTTCCTGCCTTATATTCTGATGATTCATCCCACATGATGGTGCCAAGTTTTCTTCCTTCTTCCCAAAGCTAACAGGTGTTCCTTGGATTTGCCTCATCTGTTAGGCATCAGTGTCGAGTCCAGCTGGAAATTTTCCACTCAGGAGCTCCTGCACTGGGCATTGTGCACCTGGGCCCAGCATTCCCAGTCCAGCCCAGCATGGAGCTGGGCCTGGCTGCTCAGGGCTCAGCAGCTGCTGCAGCAGATCCACATCATTGTCTGGGCTGGGTTTACTGCCCAGAGCCCAGGGCTCTGCTGCCACATGATGGAAATGCAGCTGCTCCTGCCCTGAGATGGCATTGGCTGTGGAGTGTGATTAAAAGCAGCTATTCGTCCAAAATTGCTCCATTTTCTAGAAAAATCAGCACTCAACAACAGGAGCATCAACAACTTAGGCAGGAGTTGCTTTTTTTTTTTTTTTTTTTGCAGCTCAGTCAAAGCTCATTTTAACAAGGTTACATTGTCCAAACTCTCATCTTTTTTAAACAAAAATGTTCTGCCAGATTGAGATGGATGAGTAAATGATTGAAAACCCAGCACACGTACAGGTTCTCCTCAGTCCTGCCTTTGGCAGGCAGTGGTTCCACACATCTGAAACCATCACAGGCAGCAGAGCTGTCCCCATTTGGTGGGAAGTGCCAAATGGCATTTGACAAATATTAATTGGATTCGATCGGATTGTAGTGCAGTATTTTATTTGCAAGATGTTCAGACCTAATTAAAAAGTATTTTTGACTTATTAAAATACCTTGGAAAACGTCAGCCTTCTTTAACTGGAATGTGATAAACCAAGAAGCCAGAGCAGTCATCCCCATTTTAATCTGATTGTCTAGAAGTAGAAATTGCTGTAGTGTTGAGTAAAGAAAGATTAGAAAAAAAATATTTGAGTGCATTTGCTATTCTGATCTCTTTGGTTTGGTGCTAATTTGAATATATTTAATTTGCTTCTGAAAAATTACCCTGATTTTGTGACACTGATCTTGTGACAAAAATACCATTTTTGCTATTGCCTGTCATTGTAACATTTCACCTCATTTATTAAAGCTGTTAGCACCTCGACTGACATAAATTTTAAAGAATGCACTGGCAAAGTCTTGCCCAAATTCCTCTTTTCTCTTGGAAAAAGAGTTGCATAGAAGAGTTGGGAGAAGTTTTAAGAGTCAAGGCTCAATGCAGAGCAGTGGCTGGGGTGGCCACCACTGCTTTGCAAACTCCTTTCCAAAATAAAACCCATGACAAGGTTAATTAGAGCCAGGAAAGTTTCAGTGTGGGTTCAGCACTGCTGAAATGTGCTGATTCAGATGAGAACACTGTCAGGCTTCCTACTATGGCTGATTATCTAGACCTTAATTATTATATAAATCAATTCAGGGTAAATAAGACCTTCTTGGTGTAATGGCTCGCTGCCATTTGTGATTAATATTTCATTAGGCACGGAGCCATCAAAGCACTTAAGCAGGTGCTCAATTTTAGCCACTTCAGTCAATTATTCTTGGAATTAGGCATATGTTCCCAGGCTTTGCTTGACTGGACTGTTCCCCAAAGCTGAGCTGACCTTTACCTTTGTCATTAACATCAGTGAACACTTTTTGTCTCTGTACCACCAAGGATTAAGTGTAAGAAATTCACTTATTCCGCTCACAAACAAAATGTTGTCCCCATTTCCAGGAGAGGGCTGACTGTCTGTCATCCTTCCAGATGGTTGAGAAGATGCTTTTCCCCAAAGCCTTGTTTTCCTTTGTATGCTTTGATTCTCCAGGTGGCAATCACGTTAATACACTGAATTATCAGCCTTTAGAGACATAAACCAACAAAATGTGTATGCTACATCTTTTTTTCCCTTGTAGCAAACAGATTAAAATAATCTTGTAGCTTTTCCATAGTCCAGCAGAAAAATTTCACCACTATCTACTTCATGTGCTGGCTTTTGCACCACCAACAGGTTTTTACACCTCTTTTAATGACTTACTTCTGATTTGCCAGTATTCTGAAAGATAAATAATCAAAAATTGTGGGCTAATAATGCCAGGCTGAAGTCTGGGACCAGTTTTCCATGTTTTTCCCAACCCTTTGGAGATGGGATCTGTACAGGAATGAGGAAGGATGGATGTGTCAGAGACACATCCAGTTGTGAGACAAATTTGTGAGCTCAGAAAAGCCTTTATTTATGCTGACATTCAGTTAAGTTTCTCTGTTACCTTTCTCACTGCAGATGAATAATTTCCAAAGCCTGTTTTCTCATTACAGATCTAATTTTGACTTTTTCATGCTTTGGAAAATTCCAGTGTTGCCACATCTCAGTTTCCTTGATTTTCTCTCTTCTTTCCAGGGCTTTGTGGGAGAGGCTTGTCCCCCTCTTGTGCTCCCACCCCTTGTGCTCCTGCTCTGCAGCTGCTGTCCCAGAGATGTGAAAGTGCCTTTCATTAAGGATATGGACCCTGATGTCCATTCTAAAAGGGAGCCAGGTCCAGAAAAGCAGCATAATTGCTTTGTAATTGTGTTGGAGGGCTGGAAAGTGAAACACAAGACACAGCTCAAGTTGCAGATGGATGATTTGGCCACTAAATGATTTCACTGAGGTCACTGATGGCACTTGATGGGCCAGGATGTGTCTGCTGCAGCATTAGTGGGTTGGAGTGTTTCTAGGATGAGGATGATTGCTTTGGAAAACTTTGTTCAGTTTTGTTTGTCAGCAGCAAAATCCCCAGAGAAGTTCAGGCAGATGTGAAGGAGTTGCTGGTTTTCATCCACTGGAGAAAGAAAAAAGGGTGATCTGGAATTCCTATAATTTGTAGGATAGCTGGACCTTGAGTTCCCTATTGTGTGCTGAAAACTTTGCAGTCTGAAAGATCAAAATATTTTGTGGTCAGCAAGGAAAACCTTCAGCTTTCATGGGAACTGTAAATATTGGAGAAATATCAGTCACAGTTTTCAGAAATGTCAATCTGATGGAAGTTATATCCATGGTGAACAGGACTGTGGGACTTTATTAAGTCATTGTTGAACAATGTATTTGATAATCAGTGTGAATAAAAAGGTGAAGGCTCAAGAGAAGAAAGAGAAATAGTTTAATCTGAGTAAAGAGTAGCCAAAGGTGGAGTGGCCTGGATTAGGTGGTTTATTTTGCTTTTTTTTTTCCTTCTGTCATTAAACTATGAAAGAAGGGTTTGATAACTTACCAAAAGTTCTTGAGTTTTATTTGGATTCCATGAGAGATTGTATATTCACATAGTTTAGATTTCCACTTGTGAGACATCACAAAACTGAAATGTCTGAGTGGGACAGGTGACAGAAACATTACAAAATAACCTCAGGTGATTTGTGTGAGACTTCAGAATTTGCTTTAAATACCCCAATTATCATTTCCTCATAAGACATGAAATATTTGATTTCTGTAGTCCATCTGGCAAATGTCTGGCATTGTGTTATTCCATTATTTTGTTGCTGATGTTTCATTTTTATGATGATGGGGTGGGGGGGGGTTAAGAGGTAATTTTAGAGCTTCAGTTGATGATGTGAGCTGATGTTTCCTCATTCACAGCTGCCAAAGGCAGCCTGACTGAATCCATCAGTCTGGAGAGTAGGGAAACTCTGCTGGATTCCAGCTCACCTTCATAAATCCTTTGCTGATAACATCAACCCAGAATTCATGAAAATCAATGGGAAAATGGAAAGTGATGAGCAAAAATTAGCCCAAATTTCCCCTTGTAGTCAATCCAAGGCAGAGTTTTGAGCTGGCTCTGGGGTCCACAGGGTCTGTTCCTGCTGGGGACATCCATCCTTTGATATTCCCATCTCTTTGTCTTCATTTTCATCTCAGAACAAAGTATTGTGTTCTTCAGCTTCGACCAAAGAGATTGGCAATGGGACAGGAGGAATAATCTTACCTGTCCAAGGCCCATTAATACTCACAAAAATATGCTTTAAATGGGACATTTGTACAAATCAATATACATTAAAATGTATGGGGAGCCAAGGCAAGCCAAGCAGAACTTGTTCTTTAATCATCATTAAAAATAAAAGATTAAAAATTCATCCCTTCCTTCCTAATGCAGAGATGTGTGGTGAAGGGAATGTGACCCCAAGTTTTAATGGAGCAGCACTTAAATTTTATTATCTGTACAAAAAAGGATTTTTAAAGTGGAAAAAAATTGGATAATACACTTTTAAAAAGCAGCAAACAAGCAAACAAAAGCTCTCTTGTGGTTTGGTTTCTGTTATAATGGAGCAGTATTTTTAGAGGGGGACAGGCTGTGCTTGGGAAGAATTGGAATTTTTAACTGTGAGCAGGCTGACACAAGTGTCAGGGAGAATTCTGTGCATAAATAGGGAAATTATATGGATGGGGAGAGGGGAATACAAGGGACTGAGGGGAGGATTGGGGATGTAGTGAGGTCCAGGACCAGGCTGGATGGGGCTTGGAGCAGCTGGGGTGGTGGAAGGTGTCCCCATGGCAGGGCTTTGGAACCAGACCATCCTTCAGCTCCCTCCAACCCAGGCATTCTGTAATTCTCTGAATAAAAGCAGATTTTGGTTTCCATTCCACCCTCTGCACCATTTGGGTTACGTTTTTTTGTCTTTTTGGGTTTTTTTGTCCCCTTGACAGGGCTGTGAATGATTTCTGCCTTGGCTGTGTCACTGCAGTCACCCTCACTGCCAGCACCCCTAGAGCACCAAAAGCAGAAATTAATCCTTCTCTGGGCTCTTTGAGGAGCAGAAGAGGACTTCAGCTTTTATTTTCTTTTTCACACTGAGTTTTTAAGTGTGTTTGGTGTTTTATGTGTGATCAGCTGAAGTGCTTTACAGTTGTTATGATCTCACTTTTTTATCCCAGCACTCGCCATGGGCATAAACAGAGTGGAGCTGGGCTTTCAGCTCAAGGTTCAAGGACCTTTTGTATCTAAAAGCTGCTTCTCTTACCCATTTGTCCAGCACATTATTTGTTCTCGCAGATAAACTTCTTTCTTCTCTCCCATTTCTTAGGATTTGCAACAGTTTGCAGGAGCTGCAGGGTGAGTGTGAGGAGCTCTGTGTCAGAAGGGCAGGAATTGCTTTGTAGTGCTGAGCTGGAGCTGCTTTCCAAGGAGTTTATTTTCTACAGAGATTCAGACTAAAGACAGGGCAGAGAAGCCGTGCTGGCAATTGGGATAAATCCGTGGGAACTCTGAGGATTAGAACTGATTACAGTCCTCAGGAACTCAGGGTGTAACTTCCTCAGAAGTTAAAATCCCACTGACAGAACAGGGAGGGCACGAGGAGGAGGAGCAGCAAAGTTTCCCTGGATTTTTCAGGCAGGAAAACACTTTCACCAGGAAGTCGAGTGGATTTACAGCTCATTTGGGTCCTTGGGTTTTGTCTGCTTGGAGCTTGATCCTTGGGGTTTGGGAGTTGAAACAGAGACATCCAGGTGTGTCACTTCTTCCAATCCTTCCTGGTTTGGATTTCCTCTGCCTATCCATTTTAATTCCAACTTTCTTAATCTTAAATTCATTATTTGATACAGGTTTTAGGAGCATTAAACCTAAGGATGCTACAAAATTAAAAAGATGTTCTGGTCATATTTTACATATAAATGGGCAAAGCCATCAGCACATCCCTTCTTTTATGCACTGGATTATTTGTCAAGGTTTTTTCCTGTCAACAACTCAGGGAAAACCCAAAACTGGGGGTTTTTTTCCAGTAAAAGGCAGGCTTGGCCTGTCACTGTGCTTCCTGTCCTCTAAAAAATGCTAACTAAAAGCTGAGCAAGAAACAGAATTGAGCTCAGTATGGAAGGAAAATGGATAAAAAATACTTGCTCTGAAGTTTGGCACTGCCCAAGATGTCCCTGCTTTAAAGTTTGAACTTTATCAGCTGTCCCTGCAGCTGATACTGAGAACACTGAGCAATCTCAGCTCTTCATCACTGAAGGCTGAGGAAAATCAGCTTTTTCCTTGTCATTTGTTTTGAGCATATGGATTAGGTTTGACCCAAATATTTTCTGTCCTCCAACTGATTTATCTGCCCCCTGAATTTTTGGAGATATCCCATTGTCGCAGTGAATGTTTTCATACTTCCAGTGATTCTCTTTGCAAATGGAATGGGGTAATTGAGGATTTAGCTGGGTCACTGCACTTGTCTTGTGAATCCATTTTAGGGGTGAAGGTGCTGCATGTGTGTGATTCTCATATCCCAAACCCCAAACTCAGCAGTTCTTCCTCCTCCCTCTGATGGTTTCAGTGCTCTCAGAATCCAGCCCTGTGATTAAACACTGCTGGAACACACTCCCTTTATTTTGATGGCGCTGTCTGTCATTCTGATGGAATTCAGGGGTGGACTGTGGGGTGAGCACACACCTTGGTGTGTTCCATGGAGTGAGCTCCTTCCTCTGCCCCATCCTGCTCCAGGTCCTCCTTGGGGCTCTCCAGCCCCTTTTCCCTCCTGTCATTATTGAGGGATGTGAGGGAAAAACCAAAATACTCCTGAAAGCTTTGAAAATTCAGCCCCTTCCAGGAATCTTTCTGGAATAACTCTGCTGGGCCCTTCATTTCTCAAACCCAGCTAAGTGATTTTTTTTCTCCCGTTGATTTCCCCAGGAGTGGGGAAAGGTCAGAGAATGTAAACATTATTAAATGCCATGGAAATTACTCTGGCTTCTCTGAAATCCAAAGAGATTCAGACTAGCAACATCTTTTAGGGGTTGCAGAAGATGAATTTTGAGCAATTAAGCTGTGAGTAATCAGATGTGGTTTTCTTCAGAGTGAAGAAATGTAGGTGAATGTTTGCTGGGAACTGGAGCAGAAGGCAGCATGCAAAACCATGGAATTTCTCTTGGAATTTAATCCTGAGAAAGGCAGGCGGACAAGACAAGCTCTGGGGGTATAAATAAAACTCAGGTGATTTGCATGAGACTTCAGAATTTGCCTTAAAGATACTAATAGATTTTTTTTTTTTAACAAAAAAAAAGACATGAAATACTTGATTTCTGTGGTCCATCAGCTAATCTGTGCTTAACACTCAAGGTGCAGGCTGGCAGGGAAATGATACTTTGCAGTGTATCTTGGAATTTTTTCTTTTAGTAGGGAATCAGATCCTTCTCAATGCATAACTTCCTCAAACTTGCATTAATATATAATATTTATATATACAAATACATAACAACAAAAAGATATAAATATACAATATATGCAAAATATATATGAAATACACATACACATATATATATATGTATGTATATATATAGGGTTTTTCCTTAGAAAATCTATCCCCAAATATAAAAATGACAAAAAATATAATTAGACAAAAACTGTAATTAGAGAGCCATCAATCATTTCAAACTGTTGTGCTAAGTATAACCAATATCTGTGAATATTAAGGGATTTTATTTACCCCATTATGTAACATTTAGCCACTAGTGGATGTTGATACCCTCAGTTCAGTTACTGCCAGTGCTGGGGGAAGGAGCAATTTTCACACAAGATGAATTTTTAGAGTGGTGAGCCATCATTTCATTTGATGTCTGGAATTTCTACTTGAGGATGCTCCTTGTTTATTGTTTTCCATAAAGGAGGCTCTTCATGAGGCACTGCATTAAAAAAATAGTGGCATGGGAATGGAAAAAATTAATAGTCTTTTTTATATATATTAGCAAACTGTGATCATGTGCATGTGGGGGCAAAATAAATTTCAACATTAAACTGCTCAGCTAAGTAACCACAATTTTAAGCATCAACACAAAACAATCCATCTAAAATCTGATAGGAAATTTTGGAAGAGGGCAGCAGAAAATCCCCGAGATTTAGATGTTTTACCTCAATTCTTGAGAGAGGCTTGAGGGCAGGAAGAAAAGGAACTTTTGCATAATTCCACATGGAGATAATGCAGGAGGAAGGAGGGATTGGAAAACATGGCACTTATGGACAGATATTTCATTTCCTTGAAGGAAAATGTTCCACAGCATCCTAAGCCCTGTGGCAGAAAAGCCCAACATATTTTGCAGAAAGCTTAAGTGGAAATGAAATTAAACTGATGAAAAGACTCTGTTAAATATCACTGAGGAAACTCAGAGCACTCATTGCATATCTTTAAAAAAAAATAGTGCTCTCTATTACCCACTAAAATACAGGGAAAGTTACTATTGATGAGAAAGCCTGGATTGTTATGGGATGATAAAAATAAATCAGGAGTGTTAAGGCCCAGATTTCATTGTAGGTTTGTCAGTGCTTGCTGTAAGTGCTAAGTTATAACTCCATTATCAGAGCAGTGTGAGGGTCCACTTGGAGTGTTGCACACCAGTTCCTACATTTACTGTCCATTTTAATACCCAGCCTGGCTGATTTAAAACACACCTTCAGTTAATTAACTAGCTCAGCATTAAGATTATCTCTGAGAGCCAAAAAGTTCCATTTTGGTGTTAATCACGGTGTAGCTACAGCTTTTTAATTTGATTTTTTTTTGTTAGTGGAGATTCAGGAGCAGTAGAGTGCCCAGTGGTGCAGAGCATTCCCAAATTCTTCATTTAATCCAAACTCATAATTACCTACAATTCACACTGAAGGCTAAATACATAACAAACAACGTGGCTGGATGGGGCTTAAATTGAAAACCAATCCCAAGACAAACATTATTATTTACACTTTAAAATAAAAGCCTGTGGTCAATACCATTATTCTGCTCTTTTCCTGCACTGTAATTTTTCCTGAAAGATTTTTGTGCTCTGTGATTTTCCAGTGCTCATCCTCCTGGTTAGGTTTTTCTCCAGATTAACAACACTGAGTTTGGCCTGATTTTTTCTTTTCATTTGTTTATTTACTTATTTATTTATTTTTAGTAAATGGAAAGTTCTCTCTGAATCCTGTGGTTGGAGGAATAAATTAGAGAGCTGGATTTCTTTCCCAGTTTTAAATCTGGCAGGTTGATAATAGTGAGTGACAATATTTTAATATGACACAGAATCAGCCAGGAGATGACCCTGGTGGTGCTGCACTGATCCCACTGCCCTGGGCTGAGCTGGAATTCCACAGGGATCAGCCTCCCAGTTAAAACCAGGAGTGTTGGGACCAGCTTTTGCAAGCAGAATGTTGATTTTGGGGCAGATTTTTGGGAATCTGTGATTTTGTGGCCACAGGGCAGCTCCTGCTGCTTCTCTGCACCCTCGCCGTTCCAGCAGGGAATTTCTTTCTGTGGGTTCTTTCTGGAATCAGTGCTTTGATTACCTCCTGTGATTTCACCCAGTTTGAAGCCCAGTTTATTGCAATCTTGGCTTAACAGCCTCCTCCACACTGGTCAGGTTTCCAGCTAAGCAGCTCTTACAAACCTCATTTAATGCTTTTTGTCTAAGGGCGAAGCAAAAGATTTTGCCAGCCTTGACTCTGAGATAAATGGCTCAGATACTCCTTTTTATGAGAGATTTCCCAGGATTTTCACTTGACTCTTATCACCATATTCCCTGCATTTCAAAGGTGCTGCATTCATTTTTGTGGTTTATTTTGCTCTGTGTTGTCTGCTGGACACAATCTCCCCATTTCTTCCTGCTTTTGTTCAGTTGTGATTTCACATCTCCTGTGCCTCCCAGTTCCCAGCTGGGATTTTTTTATCTAATCACAAAGATCTGATGGTTTGCAGGAGGAACAGCCAGGAAAAAAAAACTTTGTTTCTGTTTGAATGTGTGTTTACCCCTTCTGGGGGTATTATTTTACTGAATAATGATCCAGTCTCACCAAGACTTCAGAGCATGCTAAATAATAGACTGCCTGCAGTTTGTGGGCTCCTGTTTAATTATTTGCAACTTGTTGAGGTATAAAATGCCTAAATACATGAAATCTTAAGGACAGAACTTGTTTTTCTTCTGCATTTACTCTCTGGAGGCACAGTGGGGTGAAACTCGGCCTTTAATTCTCAGTCTAAAAATGAGAGTTTATTACAGACTGGAAAACTCAATTTTTCCAAAGGACACAGACATTTCCCACTGTGTGATATCAG
This sequence comes from Cichladusa arquata, assembly GCA_026413545.1. Classification (NCBI taxonomy): domain Eukaryota; kingdom Metazoa; phylum Chordata; class Aves; order Passeriformes; family Muscicapidae; genus Cichladusa; species Cichladusa arquata. The sequence continues at coordinate 22,823,947 of JAOTQP010000469.1, read as the reverse complement.
GGATTTACACATTCCAGCCTCATGGAAGCTTCACTTTTTGCTGCCTCAGACTTGTAAGCAGCCTTCAAGAAAATTCCTTTTTTTTATTAGCTTATCCTCCAGCTTTCAACACAGGGCTGGATGAAGTCGAGTAGATACCTCAGGAATCAACTCTGTCAATATTTTCAGCCTTCAGAAGTTCAGTTTCTGCTGCTGGGCTTCTTTTCCTCAGCAGTTTGCCCATCCCTGTGGCTGAGTGGAGTGTGGAAATACAGGAACATGGTGTGAGGCTCTGCCAGGAGTCCTGCCTTGGCTTTTGTGATAAAGCTGAGCAAGATCAAAAGTTCCCTTCCCTGGATGCCAAATCCTGCAAGCCTGGAATGTGAATCCTGTTTTTTTGTGAGCAGGAAAACTCTTGCTATTTATAAACAGCTTTCCAGGGGACAGTTCAGCTCAGGGAGATTCTGTGTGAGCTGCTCTTTGTTCCTGCAGCAGCTCCTTCAGGAAAGCCTCAGCATCCTTCACCCCACGGCTCTGGATGTGGAAACTCCTTTTCTTCCACTTCCAACTAGCAAGAACATTTTCAAACTACTGCCCTTCATTCTAACCTGGCTAAATTCACCTTAGGAATGAGATAGGTGTGGCTTTTTGTCTAAATGAGATGTAAAATATTCAGCAGCAGTGTGAAGCATTGTGAACATGAAGAGAAACTCATTGAAACCAACCCAAGGCCCATTCAGAGAGTGAATCCATTTTGGAAGCTATATTTTAGTTTTATTTCCTTTTCCATTTTTCCTGAGGTTGCTGGCACTCTGTGAGCAGCACTGATTTTAATTCTCCACTGCTGCAATAGGATGGGCAGTGTAAAGAAGGCAGGGATTGTGTTTTGGCAGTTTATTTTGCTTTATCCCATTCCTCTGATAAAACCAGAGTTAGACCTGCTGGATAATGGGAGGCTCCACTGAACAGCTGGATCCTGATCCTTAAAAATAACAGAACTTAGTAAGTAGGTGAAACAAAGCTTGGTTGGTGTGATTTAAGGAAGCTGAACTGGATTTATCATAGATTCCACTAAAATTAAAGGGGCTAATTTGTTACCAGTATCTAAATGTTCTTTAAGAGTGAGGGGTGAAGCTGGTCCAGCAGCACTGACAGTGAAGGTGCCTCTCCCACATCTGCCAGCTCCAAACTGCAGCCTGGCTGTATTAATGTCAATTCTCAGGACATTTGGGGCAGCAACAGCCACAATTCTGGGTTTAAAAGGAGATTTTTTTGCATTTCTTGCCATTTCAGCCATGCAAGGAGCACATGGACTGAGGGAAGCAGTACTTCCTGCTCTCTACCAAGAATTTTGTATGCCTCACACAAACAATCTGTGCTCTAGTAAGGAGTATTTTTTAGAATTGAATTTTGACTCTCCACAGTCTCTTAATGGAGAGGAACAATTCCTGGTGAGGGATTCTCTGTTTGTGTGCCCACATGAATGTACAGCACATGTTCAGGAAATAATCCTCCCTTTGGACAAACAGAATGGCAATGACACAGGGATGCTGTCTAGGACAAATCCAGCATTTATTCCAGAACTCTCTCTCAATTATCATTTCAGTTTTGTTTGCATGAATTCTGCCTGCCTGCAAATAGGATTTGCAATCCTGAGCCAGATTTTAATTCAACAGAAATCACAGTGGAGGTAGCCATGGTAGAATTGCAGCTTTTTATTGGAGTAGAAAGTGTTGCAAGAGTTTCACAGCCAAGCTGAACCATTTGTTTGCTGTTTTGTAGTCAACATTTTATTGCCTCTTTTTAGTACAGGCTGTTCATTTAAAAGAAGGGAAAAACTGGTCATGGAGTGAATGCCAGAGGTTATCTGCTCCCCTTGAATAGGAAAGTGGTTTTATCTCCACTAAAAAAAAAAAAAAAAGTTGGTGTAGAAGCCTTCAGGTAGTCTGACAAAATGAGCAGAGAGTTGGAATTTGAGGCGAAGGAGTGGAGCAATCTGTGCTGTTAGACTGGGAGCTCGGTGTGGACGTTGCTCTTCCTCCAGTTGTATCTTCCCAAAATAACAAGGGAATGAAATGTTTCCTGAAATGAGAATCCGCTGACTTGGAATGCTGTGGGCACTCACCAGAAATAGGCTCACTGATTTATAAATTCATTTCGCAGCCCTGTTGACTCTGAGGAAGGAGGGTCAGGAGCTCAGCTGCAGGTGTGGGCTCACACCTGGGCTGGGAGCAGCCCCTGACCCCTGAGGTGCAGCCAGCACCGTGCTAAATGGAACAGGAGCAGGTGGAATCACATTCTTCATACCTCCAGAGATTTGCTCAATTCATGAGGATTTGTGCCTCATCACCCCCACAGGAGCGAGCTGGGGATGTCCTGGGCAGGGAGAGGTTGGGGTGAGACAGATCAGGCACAAAGCAAATGTTTGACCCTTGCAGGCTGCTGGGATATTTTTCCTCCTGTTTTTCTTTTGTTCAATTTCCTTATCTCAATTTATTTTGTAGTTTATCACACAGATCCTTTAGCACTTCAGTCAACAAGCAAACCGTAAAGGTTTGGCCATAGAGCTCCATGAAATTCTTTGTGGATTTCTGATCATGTGGCTATTTTCTAATTTTTTTTTTTGGGAGAATTGAAGCCAGCAGTGCCCTTCAGAGCTGCAGCAGCCAGAGATTGGGGCTAAATGCTGTGAATGCCTGGGCTGAGCTGATGGGGGAGATTCCTGGGGGTTAATGGATCTGGGGAATGGGGCCAGCCAGAGGTGGGGAGCAGCTCTGCTCAGCAGGACGAGCTCTGCAAGAACAGATCCCACATGGAACTTGGCTGGGCTGCTGCTGCCTTTTTTCCTTTTTGGAGGGGAGAGGATTTTAATCCCTAAAATCATGCTGTGGGGTTGGAATTAGATGATATTTTAGGTCCCTTCCAAAGCAAGCCATTCTGTGATTCTGTGGCTCATTTTTATCTTATCAGACTCTATTTTACTTTATTTTATTTTCATTCCTTTTTAGTAGCGCATCCATCACTCATCACTCTTGGGACTTGGACACATTTTTTTTCTGGGACAAAGTTGTGACTGAACGGCATTGGGAAGAGAGGTTAAGGCATGGTTTACTCAGTCCTGGCTGCAAAATGAAGCACAATTATTTTTTAAAATCTTCTGCCTTTCATATTCCTGTGCTGATGCCCTTTCAGTGCTTAGAAATCTCTTCCACGTTGTAAAATGTCGTATTTCTGATGGACCTCTGCTTACTGTTAATTTAACTCTGATTTATCCTGAAAATCTTCAGCATTTTCCTTTATAGCATTGCAGGGAGAAAGTCACCAAAAGTCTTGGAAATTCTGCTTTAAAGCCCTGAGCTGTCAGATAATCAGAACAAACTTTTTAATGCTTTGCTGTTCCATCTGAATATGTCTCTGATCTTAATATAATCAACTTTCCTGCTTGCATACATGATTATTATTATTTTTTGGTAGTAATTAAGAGTTTGGCATAGCAGAAGTGTTTCAGATTCATGGAAGTGTCCAAAGAAAATTTAATTTTAGCACTTTTTACTAATCAGTGAGTAAAAGTGGACTACTAAAGCAACCTGATTTTGGGTGTTGAATTTCAATGTTCATTTAGCAACTTGTTTTCCTGCTGAAATTCTCCTTTTGGGGCTAATTCCAGAATTGTTTATCTGTTTTTTTTTTAAACAAAATTACATCTGGAATGATTTCCACCTGCTTCTTCAGGTCTATCTTGAGGGCAGTGTGGGTGGAAAAGAAACAGCAGCAGGGGGAGGGAAGGATTGATGACCATGGAATAGGGAAAAAGAAAACAAATCCCTCTCTGATTGCTCCTGGGTCTGGTCCATGTTGCTCCCTCACATTTTAGTCACACTTGAAATTTGGGGCATCATTTATTTGTAGCACCTTTGGTCTTCCCTGAGTAAATAATATGGGATTGATAAATAAAAAAGTGATTTTGGAGGGGAAATCAAAAATGATCACATGGCTGGAGAAGAATAGATGGTGAGTTTTACCTGTTATTATTCACTGCCTTTCACCTGAGCCCCAAAGTTTCAGGAAATTCTGTCTGCAACCATAATAAGCCTCAAAAAGGGTAATAAAAAAGTATCAGGTGTTGGCAGTCTGTTGAGAAAGCAGGTGGCTGCTCCTAAATCTAATTCCTGGGGTTTTATGGCGTGGCAGTAAAAGAGGGAAGCAACCAGCATTGTTACCCACAGAGTCAGAATTAAATTCAGATTTGTTCCAGCAGGGCATTAATGGGGTTCCTCAGAGAAACTCTGACTTTGGGTTTGGTGCAGGGTGGAAAATCATCTGGACAGGGGTTTTTGAGCTGTGACAATATGTTACAACTCAAATTTTTACTAATTCAATTGATCATGCCCAATAGCTCGTTTCCATATCAGATGTCCCATTAATTATCTTTTTTTTAGGCCTTTTGTAAGAACTAAGGGGGATTTCCTTTGCCTTCCTTCCTCATGTCTTTATGGTTCACATCTAATTATTAAATTAATAAGTAGCTCTGCTGATTTTACCTTCTGGAAAATCTATTCTGAAAGGATCATTTCCCTGTAAAGATCTTAAAACCAGAATTTTGAATCAGAAATACCAATTCACCATTAAAAAAAAGCCCAGCATGAAGATGTGTCACAGCATTCTCAGCTTGTTGCTTCGTTAACAGTTATTTTAAATTCTTTAGTTATGTGTTTGCTTAGAGAAAAGCGATTTAGGGGTGTTCACAATGTTTTCTACAAGTGTAGAAGATTTAAGTGGAATAATCAGAGCAGGAATATTTCCTGCTGGTCCTGCCCAGCCCCAAAAGCTCAGGTAGAAATTGTGTTTCTGGATTCCCTGACTGACCCATGGGTATTTTCTCACCTTCTGCCTATTTTTCTTTTGTTCAATTTCCTTATCTCAATTTATTTTGTAGTTTATCACACAGATCCTTTAGCACTTTAGTCAACAAGCAAACAATAAAGGTTTGGCCATAGAGCTCCATGAAATTCTTTGTGGATTTCTGATCTTGTGGCTGTTTTCTAATTTCTTTTTTTAGGAGAATTGAAGCCAGCAGTGCCCTTCAGAGCTGGGCATTTGTATTTTTAGCTTTGGCCTTCTTTAAGGTAGAGTTATTTGAATTGCTCTGCCAAAGTCCAGTTAATGACATGAGCATCTCCAATCATTCCTGCATTTTTGTCCTTGCACTTCCCAGATTTTAAACCTCTGAAAAAAGCTCAGGAAAAAGCCTCAGGAGTCAGGAGGGAACAGGAAAATGGGGAATGTGCTATAAAATAAATCAATCCTACAGTAACAGGGGTGAGGTGAGTGTAACCCTGCTAAATATTAACCCAGGCATGAGTGGGTCATTTTTAGCTGGCATCCTGCTTCAGTCAAGCATTTTAATTCAGAATCCAAAGACTTTAGATGGAAAAAGAAAAGAATGAAAGCTTAATGATAATATTATTTTAGGAAACAAAATTAGCCTGGATGCAGAGATGTGCATCCCCACAAGGGCAGCTGACCATGGTAAAATCATTTCTAAATTTAAAATGCAGACCAAATGTACACAAACCTGTTACTTTATGCAGACACTGAATTTAAAAAAATTGAGTTTTCCTTCTTCATTTTACTGCTCAGTGCCTAATTTGGGTCTAAATATGTTTAAAATGAACATTCATTTTTCTATTTTGTTGTTCCAAACTTGTGCAATGGAAGCAAACCCATTTCCTAGTCCTAAAACAGAGAAAAAAAAAGGGAGTAGATTTATCCTCAAAGGCAATGCTTGACTTTCTAAAAAGATTAATTATCTTCTGTCTCAATATCTTATAGCAAAGAAGATCCAGAGGATAAAATAGGTGTTTATTTTACTTTTTAAATTTTT
>JAOTQP010000469.1:22800284-22818051 GCA_026413545.1 Cichladusa arquata | reverse complement strand
AATACTTAGAGTGTGTAAAGAAGTTCATTTTAGCAGTAATGCATTAGTTATAATTTTTAAAAATTATTTAAAAATATTTTTTACCTGATTAATAGAATTATGATCTCCTGCCATTTCAATTCTGATAAGAACCTTCCCATTCTTAGAAATCAGACATTCATAAATGCACAAATGTTGGATGATTTGGCAGAAATGCTTGCCTGGTGTGGTTTCTTCTGCCCTGAACATCTGGCCAGATGTTCATTCCCATCACTTCTTCAATTCCTGTATGAATTTCCAACAGTGGAGAGGAGGCAGCTTCATCTGGATTTTAATGCCAGTCATGTCAATCCCTGGCATTGAGTGGTGGGCTGATTTGTGAGAGGTAAAAAAAAAAAAAAAAAAAACTAAACGATTAATATGAATTTTAGAAGGATTGATTAGGAAAAAATAGGATTAATGGGAATTTGGGGTGTTTTAGGGATTGTTTTGCCCTTAGAGGGCGTGGTACAACATCAGTGTCACTGCTGATTGCCCCCATCATTGTGAAGCCACTCTGGGCATGTCACCACTGCCTGGGGTGGCAGGATTTGGGTTTGGGATAAAGATTCCATCCTAGTGCAGTCAGCTGTGAATCCCTTGCACCCCTGAGTCTGAGCAGCAGCAGCAAAAGGAGTTTTGGGGTGGGAATTTGATAAATGGCTGAGCAGATGGCAGCTCCAACGTGTGATGAGCTGATCTGCAGTGATTAAGACAAGTGTAAAATTGGATTCTGAGCATCTTAAGAAGTGCACGGCTCACTTACTTGGAATTTCATGCAAAATAAGTCTAAGTTCTGTGACAATTTGTAAATTTGGCTGAGGGGAAAGCCATTAATAATCCTGGTGGCTGTCTCACTCCTTGAGGGATGCAAATGGTGCAGCCTCCTGGGGTGGCAAAAGTGAGGATTTAGCCAAGGGCTTTGGGAAGAGAACTTTTACCCAGCTGGCAGCAGGAGCTAAAAATGAACTTTCATGTGTTTGTTGTGTAAAACTTTACTTTCAGTGTTGTGTGAGAGAACGAATTGCTCAAAACGTCCATGTTACATGAGAAATTCACAGAGTGAGGGTTTGGTCCCTCTATAATGTTTAAAAGTTAATGAGTGTGTTATTGTGTGTGATTAGTTAATTAGTGTATATTAACCTCACAGTTTCTTACCTGTGTGATGACACAGAAGGGCTGGGTGGATTTGTAGAAGTTAATCAAGTTTGCCTTTTGGTTTCAACATTACTTTTCTGAAGGACTGGGTGGATTTGCAGCATTTAATCACGTTTGCCTTTTAGGTTCAACCTTTTTTTTCTGTCTGTGGACTTCTGAATTCATTTTCACTGAATTCATTTTCAGTGCTTTATTGAGAACTTCAATTGTTTGCACCTTCATAAGTCACCTAAAGGATTTCTGTTTAATTAGGGTTTAATTACATTACACAAACCCCCAAATATCAGCATTTTTGGTTCTTCCAGCCATTGCCATCATGTACTTCTGGAAAATTCCTGGAAATCTTATTCTGAATTTCTCTTTTTTTTTATTGTGTTATTAATAAATTTCTTCTACATACCCTTTTAAGTTTTTAGGCCTGCCTTGTGTTGCAGGGAGAACAAACCTGGAGCAGCTCTTAAAATTCTGCCTCACGAGTGGCAGGAATTGCAAATTCACCTTAGAGCTGCTGTTGGATATTCATCCTGGATATTCATATTGGATATTTGTGCTGGATATTCATATTGGATATTTATACTGCATATTCATGCTAGATATTCATACTGAATTTTTGTACTGGATATTCCTGCTGGATATTCACACTGGATATTCCTGCTGGATATTCATCCTGGATATTCATGCTGGTTATTTGTCCTGGATGTTCACACAGGATATTTGTGCTGGCTCCTCTCTGAACAAACAATTCCAGCAGATATTATCAAGGGGAATGCTGAAATAATATTGCAGTCAACACTTGACCTTTTTTTTTCCTTCTTTCCCAAGCCCTGAAATAAAAATGTAGCCAGGTTGCAGTTTGGAAAATCAAGTGGTAAAGCATAAAAAATGCGGGTTGGTGCAATTCTTTTTGAAAATAATTTTTTAGTCTAAATAATTTCCTGTAATCCAGGCCTCCCATTGCCATCTGCAGGGACCAATATCCCAGTTTGGGAATGGGGTTGGGAATGGGACAGCCTGTGCCTGAGGCAGAGAAAATCTGCAGTGACCCAGGAGCTGCTGGGCTTGGAAATAAAGGGCTGGTGATGAAATTTGACTTCAAAATGTCTCTCAGAATTCAGTCAGAAAGGACTGAACCTTCACTTGGATTGTTCAGCTAAACCCCACTATTCTCACCTTTACTGTACAAAGTCCAGAAATTCAGATTTTCTTTTTAGTTTTTAGCAGTAATCTTGTTACAGTTGTTTAAATTAAAACAGATTATAGGAATGCTGAGTCCCTGACCCCATCCTGCTCCCTGAACACTTCTTGGACCATCACAAGCTCAGGTCTGGTTGAATCTTGGAAACCTCCAGGAATGGAGATGAGTTGCCAAGCAGCATTTCTTCACTGACCACCAAAAAAAAAAAAAAAAAAATCCAAAAAACAAACCCCCTAACCCCTAACAAAAAGTGCCACACAAGCATCTCAGTTAAATCATATTTTCAGTTTCTGTTTTATTTCATAGCCGTGGCCTTTGGAGGAATGGAGTGAAAAGGAAGCTGGCAGGGTTTGGCAGAAATCAATTCATTAATCTGGTTCTAAAATTCAGAAGAAACAAAGAGATGAGGAAATCAGTGTAGCCTGACATGCCAGGAAACGAAATAATGGCAAAATACACATATTTGAGAAAAGTGCCTGATTTTATTGTGCTGCCATCCTAGAAGAGGCAGGATGGAGTGAAGCACTGATCATTTGGAACCTGGAATTCTGCATTTTGCTCATACAGAAGCTGTTGGCTGCGTCCTACACAACATTTACCTCATTCACAAATGGGAATTTGAACAGAATGGGTTTCTTTGGAGGTGATATTTGCATCTGCACTCCTAAGTTTTTCTTGTGGAAAATAAATTGTTCTCTCTAATACACGGGAGAGATGAGCTGACTTCCCACCAGCATCTGTAGAAATGGAGTTCAAAAAGTCCTTGGGATGCAGGAGGAGATTTGCATCTCCACAGAAAACAGGAGGCTGTGATTTCCCCCTTTGTTTAAAGCAGTTCTCTTTTTGCTTTGATTTTCTCACCTGTAATTTTATTTATTGGATTTTCAACTAATTTGGTTTCAAAGGAAGTGTGGTAAACAGATGGAAAAAATACCAATAGCTTTTGCCACCATGAAGCATCTCCTGCATCCAGGAAATATTTATATTCTTAAAGAAGATAACATTGAATTTTTTTTCTTTGGAGAGCCAGGAAATCATTCTTAAAAATGGGAAAAAAAAAAAAAAAAAGCCCTTTGTAATGAGATGAATCTGTACATGTTGCATGGGATATTAGACAATAATTTATCCAGCCAGAAGTGTGTTCACCTATTTTCAGTTTATGAGCACAGATAGACTGGGAACAAAGCTCTGCCTTCTGAGAAGATAAGTGCTTTTTGGAGATCTCTGGGGTTTTAATTAGGGATTTTTATAGCTTTTGTATACGAGCTTCTAAGACCTTTTTACTTGAAAATAAAATTCAGATTTTTTGTGTCCTCCCTTGATCAATTTTAAGGCCAGCAGTGAAGGTGGAGAGGATCTGTTTCTAAATATTAATGAGTTGTTCTAAAAGGAGAAGGAACCTTTGGCAGCGTGGGTGGATGTTGGGATACCTGTAAAAGGTATTTCACACATACAAAAAGAATTGTAGGGCGTTTGTAATTAACAGAATTATTTAATTATGCCCCCAAATTTATGCCTTGGCTGGTGAATGCTGCATTGTGGGATTGGTGCTTCATGCAGTCCTCAGGATGGGAGTGATGTGTGTGCTCAAAAATGCAAATTAAATAAAATAAAAATTGTTACAATTTCGTAGCTGAAATCAGCCCAGAGCCCCATGGAGGTCTTCTTTACATTTAATACATTATTTGATGTAAGTACTTCAAAACAGGAAGTGTGTTCTTCTTTTTAGCTTCTATATTTGGAATAAAAAGAAAAATTTAGCTCAATAATTTTAATTTCAAAAAATAATCCCAGATCCAGCATGTCTAAAATTCTTAGGATTATTTTGTAGGATTTTATAGCAGTTCTTACAGCTTGTGGTAAATATTTATGTCTTTCCTGTTAAAGCCTTGTGTTTATATATAAATGTATATGAATATATACAAATATGTCTTATGGGTTGGGCTTAATGATTCTATAGTTTTATAATTCTAGAATTTTGTGAATCTATAGTTTTGTTATTCTACAATTTTATGATTCCATACTTTTATTATTCTAAATAAAGGCTCTGATGAGGGAAAAAAAATGGGATTTACAGGATAAACTTATGATGAATAGGGGGGAAAAAAGAAAATAAGGCTTAAATGAATGTTTTTCTTCCAAAAAGAGTTTTACACAAAAATAATTTCTTGTTGAATTATCTGAGCTTGTGAAATCAAGAGCTATGGGTGGTACTTTCAGCCACAAATACCTGCCAGAAGGACATAAAATAAAAAAACCCCTATTGTTATCATGTAATCCAGCAGCCATAGCTTTAATTTTATGCTTAAAATTAATTTAATCATTAGAAAACAGTATCTGGGTTAGAATATTTTCAGCTTAATCAGTGAAACATTATGCTCAATTCTAGGCAACTGTTCTAAAAAATATCTTCAGTTTTAAGTATGTTTTTCTATCCTCTTATCCCTTTCAGCTGGCCTGAATAACATTTTTCAGTCTTGTTCACTCTGTGGTTTCTGGGAGACTTTTAAGTTTGTTTTGATTTGCACTGCAAGGAACTCTGCGACTCAAATGTGGAATTTCTGAAGAATCAATCTCAGAACTGCTCTTATTTGATGTTTTCTTTGGGCCTCTGGAGAAAAAATGAGAGGATGCTGATGGGATGGTTGGGAAAATGGGATCTGTGGGGAAAGGAGAAGGGTGGCAATAGCACAGAGAAGCCCTGGAGTGACTTTTAATGGATAAAAAGCACACAGATGTTTAATTCCTGAGAGGGTGAAGTGCAGTGGGTGCATTGAAGGAGGAACCATTTAAAAATAAACACCTGGAAAGATTTTATCAGGTGGATAAACAGGTGGATGCATCCCTCAGACTGGGACAGGGGTGGAGATAAACTGGGGAGGATCTTGAAGAAGGGGAATAGATCTATTGATTAATAGATTTATTGATCTATTTAATAAATACATAGGTTTAATGAATTGCCTTTCACCAGGTTAGGAATGTGCCCATGGATTTCCTTCTTGCTGCTTGCTTGCAGTGTTGGTACAAACCTTGTGTGAACCCTGGGCAGTCCCATCCCAAAATCTTGTCCAGAGTTTTTAGTTTTGGGACATAGTTGAGCTCATCCCATTTTTCTCTGTGTTCATTCCCAACTTTTTAAAATTAACCATCCAGGACCCAAACTAAATGTTTCTTATGTTTTCACCTTTCATTAATCAACCCCTAATCTTACATAGAGAAACCTCATTAGCTGGGCAATGATCTAATCATTACAAACCTGAGTTGATTGGCATTAATTACACTTTTTTTACCTCTGTGTTTAATGAGCTCTGCCTCGGTCATTCCGTTCCTTGGCCTGGATCATTGTCAGACTGATAATTATATAATTACTTTGTCATGCTGTTTATCTCTTTTCTGTGTTGACAAAACTTTGCATTTCTTTACTAATCCAGAAAATTCCTGGCTCTTGAAGAGGCATAAAAAAATCAGTGACCATAAAAATCTTGCTGGAAGCCTGTGGATGGAGCCTGTTTTGACCTTCCTCATTTATGGTGCCTCTGTTTAACAGCTGTGCTTGGCACCTTCAGTTCCTTTTTGAAAAGAAAGTTGACTCATCTCATGAACAGACTATTTGGCAAAATAGCAGGTAAGTGACTACACAGTGAATTTATTTGGGTTAATTTTTCCCGTTGTTGGGATCCATCCTGTGACATGAAATACAGAGCAGAGACAACAGAGGAACGGCTCAAATGCTGCAGAGTTTGGATAAAGAGGGATTTTGGCAGCTGTATTCCACGTGTGAGGTGAAGATTCCAGAATTAACTGCTGTGCATTGCTGAGCTTTCTGAGCTTCAGGAAAGATGGTGTAGCTGTACCTGAAAGGTTTTTTTAAAGCAGGTGGTGAAAAGCTTCATTCCCTGACCCTTCCCTATCAGTGTTCCACCGTTTCCAGCTTCTGCTTCAGCTTCATGACCTTGGTTACCAGTTTCTCTCACAGCCACGGATGCTGTCCAGCTGGTTTTGCTTCCCAAGGTTCTTTCCATGTCATGGAAAAGTTTTTTGCAGTTTAGTTGTGTTTTTCTGCTGTGGTTGATTTTCTTTATTGCTGGCGATGCTTGTAGCTTCAGAAAGTGAATCCCAGCTTAGGTTAAGGTTTCATCCATGAAGCAGAGGCAGAACCCTGAGTTTGTGCCTGGGCTGCCTTGCTCCATGCAAGTCTGTCCCTGTCCCTTTTGCCCAGGAAAGGAAGGAAGGGAAGGGGACAGGACACCTCCAGAGTCACCCAAGTGCAGCAGAGCTGCCAAGAGCCTCTCCCAGGCACTGCTCAGCCTCCTTTGTTCATCACTCACAGCTCTGACAAGCTGCTAACTCACTCTCTCCCAGATTCCTGCATCTCCAGGCAGGAAAGGAATGACAAATCAATGACAAATCACTCCAAGTTCAGGCAACAAGTTGATCAAAGCCTCAGCAGAGGGAGCGCTGCAGTTCCTGGGGGTGGTGGGAACAATCCCAGCCTCCTCCCAAAATATCTTGTCAGCTCAGCTTTAGTCAGGCTTTCAACCCCCCCGAAATCCAGGCAGTCCAAGGGGCTGGCAGGGAGAAGAGAAGCCTCAAACATGAGTTTGTTTGACATCAAAGGCTGAGCTCCCACCTGTGCCACGGCACTTTGTGTTTGCCTCCCCCTTGTGCTGCTCCTGCCACTCTCTGTGTCCCTGTCCCTGCTCTGACTCACTGCTGCTGCCTTTGAAACTTCAAAAAACCCCAAACTTTACAGCTTTTCCAAGTGCTTGTAACTTGGTTTTTCATGCTTGTGTGCAGCCAGATTTGGGCTGTGTAAATTCTGGAGTCCCAGAGTCGCTTGAGTGACGATCCACATTTAGGAAAAAATGGCTTTTTGGCATCCCTTGGCAATCTTATTTTATGGGGATACTTTTGTCTTTTTTTTTTTACCCTCCTGCTTGTGCCCCACAGTGGAGGAGACAGCAGGAATACCCTGTGAAATGGAGAGAGCTGTTGGGTGATGCTATGGAACAGGAAAAATTTCCTTGGAAAATTCACCTACTAAGGGACACGCAGTGTTTTACTGCTGTAGAGCAGGAGCTGAAAAACCCCCACACAGTGTGCCCAGTGCTCACCCATTACATTGTGTAAACACAGGATCCCATAGTGCAGACTGTTGTTAGCAAATATTTGGGGAGGTTTTTTATAGCAGTGTAAGAAAACTTTAAAAACATCGAGTCTCTGGTGCTAATAAAGCATTTATCTCCCTGTTTTTTATGGATTCCAGTGGCAAGAGATGAGATGTGCATGCACTGGTGTCACTGTCAGTACCAGCTTGGGCTCTTATAATCACAATTAAATTTTTGTGGAAAACAGCCCTCAAACCATCAGAGGGAAATTTGAATAGCTCTGGTATTTCAGTAAGTTATTTTTAGCCTGGAGAAGTCAAAATGTGTATTTGTGATTCCAAGGCAAAGATAATATTCCTGGGAGAAGCTGTGGGTGTTGATGTGTTGAGCACCTTTGAGGTGATGCAGTGTCACATTTTGGTGTCCCTTTTATTGGTGTGCAGGACAGGGACTCACACTGGAGACTTTCCCTCTCTTTTCAGTGCCCTGACCACACCAGGAACTCGGCTGACCAAGCTAACCAGAATAATTTCCTTATTTGAGTGAGCATTCCCTTTCTGGGTAATCCTGATGATTAAATCCTACCTGTGTTTTCACAGGTAATAAAGGAATAATCAGTGTCATAACAATCTGAGGAAAATCAACATCCAAAGCCACAAAACTCAAGTTGTGGACTCCTGACTGTTTCTCTCCTTGACCTTCCAGCAGCAGTAAAAGTGCTGTGTCATGAACTTACCTATTAAAGCAATTTTAAACCACATTAGAACTTAATGAAATCTGCTCAGGCCACTTATTTCTTCATGTATTTGCTGTGTATCTAATGCCATCTTAATTAATTTTACCCTTAGACTGAATGGGTAATGCAGTGAGGGGACCATGAGGTGTGACTTTGTGCCACAGCACAATTCATTTTTGTCTCACTGCTGTTAAAGTTTGATGTGTGGAGGCTTAAATATAGTCCTGGAACTCTCATGCATTGAGGATAAACAGTAAGTTCTATTTTTTATGTTAAACAGATGATCATAGCACATAATAGGCATACTGATGAATTTGTTATTTTTATAACTTTACAGAATGCCCAAAATTCAGTTCATAGCTTTAGTGGCAGGTGCAGGAATTTAGTTTGCAGTGCTCAGTTCTTTGCAAAGTGTTCATCTAGGGAAATACAGCCACAACATCCCATCATTTATTAGACTTTGGCCAGCAATAGCTTGGAATTTGCCTCTTTTTAAAAACATCCTGTGTGTCCATGGACTTTAAGATAAAAATTCATTAACTGTGCTGTAAACCAAGCTTTGATATTCTGAAAATCCAGTCCAGGGACATTTTTTCTGTGCCACAGATTCATTATTTCAGTATCTTTCTCAGAACAAAGCAATGCAATAGTAAATCAGCATTTCCACAGACAGTTCTTGATGCTGCTGGCTGCATTTGCTGTTTAATCACATGAATCAAAGGTGTGGCAGTGAAACTCCAAGTGACAACTTAGACTCATTCAGCTAAAAAGTAATCTGTTGAAGAGAGAGGAGAAATCAAAGAGAAAATGGGGATGAATTGCACTGAAATAGCAGAACTCCATAATGATCAGCCTGGTTTCATATTTATTGAGCAAACACACATCCAGCTTAGCAGCTCTAAATGCAGGAGCAGAGAAACAGAGCACACCAAACCCTCTTCATGGAGATGGTAATGAAATATTTCTGGGGATTATCCACAGAGGGCCACTCCTCAGTGGTGGAGTGAGCATTCTGTGAAGCACAATTTAGTATTTCCAGTCAACAGAAAAACCTGGCACCTAAAGCAGAGCTAAGGGGGAATTGTTTAAGTCAAAAATTGCGGGTGCCAAAATGCATCAGTCCCAATTTATACTCCAAACACCTTATGGTTTGGGAGCTGTGGAGGGGATTCAGTGGTTTGTGGAGACTGGAGTTTGGGGCACAATCCTTTGAACTTCTGTGGTTGAAGAAGTCTTGGAACTGAGCCTGTATTTCCTCAGTCCTGCTCCAACCCCTGGTTTGCAGTATAAAATACAAGGTGAGAAGTGGGAGAAGTTGCAGCTCTGGGAATCACAGAATGGTTTGGGTTGGAGGAGATCTGAAAGATCATTTCTTTTTAACCCCCTGCCATGGGCAGGGACACCTCCCACCATCCCAGTTTGCTCCAAGCTCTGCCCAGCCTGTCCTTGGGCACTGCCAGGGATCCAGGGGCAGCCACAGCTGCTCTGGGAATCTTCCACCTCTGCTTTTCTGCTTTCCATCAAATTATCACATCCATTTCCATCCATTATCACAGCGCTGGACCTGCTGAATTTGTGGGACTTGTGCCAGTTCCATCTTCAGGAGAACTTCCCAGGTCCCACATTTCCCTTCTGGATATTGGGTTCCCTCCCCTGAGAACAGAGCAGCAGTTCAGACTCTGTCACCTTTTCCTGGCCACTCTGTGTTCCCACCTCTCATTCTTTCTGGTAAAAGTCTCACAGATTTCAAAGTTCTACCTCAGTTTTTGACTTCTCTACGTGCAGGACAGGGTTGGAATTGATGGAACAGCACTTGCAGCATCATTTTGTGGCTGCTGACCCTCTTTGCAAAGGTTGGAACTGCAACCAGCCAGACATTGCTGAGCATTCTCTGCATCATTTTTATTTAAAATATTCCTTTCAGACTTATTATTCTCTCTCTACGGTCTGCAAGGCCCAAATCTGTCTTTAATTTCCTTGTTTTTGAGGGATTTCTCTTTCCCTTCTCACTGTATCCATGATGTGTTTTCTTCTTTTGGAAAGGTTCTGCGTCATCCTTTCCTGCTGGGATTTTGGAATGTTTTCCCCATTTACATTTCTCTCTTTCAGGTCAGTCTGCTCTTATTGGAGCAGCAGCTTCCCCCTCTCCAGACAGGTAAAATAATTTATCATTCTGCTAGACTTGCAAAATACTTTCATTTTCTCATGGCATAATTAAATATTATCAGTTCTAGAAAATGTTTCCAGCACTGTGTGAATATACAGGTGGCTAATGGATAATGTTTATGAATTATCCTCAATTTCCTGTGTACTAAGCCAAGTCAAATTTACTTAATTATTGGTTAAATCTTACTCTAACTGTGCTACATTTTGAATCTTTGATTAAACTTTTGTAATAACTAATTACCAGCCAAAGAGAAGGGAAATTCAGTGTTGGAAAAGTAACAAATTGGATTTTGCTAGGATAGTTTCCTTGTGTGGTGTGTGGTTAATCCTGTGAAATCACTATGAAATTGCCATTATTATTCTTCAATACAGTGCTCAGAAATTCTTTACCACAATCTTTGCAGGTAATTTACTCCAGAGAAAAAGGTGGTGTTAGAACACGATAAAGTGAAATTTCTGTAAAATCCAGTTTCCTCCTCCAGGCCACTCTTGTATTCTCAGGGCTTGGCATGGCAGCCAAGGTTTGGGATTTCTTATTTTAAATAAAAGTGCACTTGACCACAATATCAAGGAAAAATATATAGGAGCAACAATGCAGATGAAATTACCTTAATTTTGCTGGAGCTACAGCAGCTTTTAACTCACCCTGGAGCTGCTTTTTGAGGCAGGTAATTTCCATTTAAATAAAGATAAACTGTTTCTTATAAAATACTACACGTGAAATGACAGTGGGAAGGAAAAGCATCAAAAAGATAGATCATTGCAATTCTGATCTGTGAGGAAAGAATGAAAATGCTGGAAAACAGGAGTTTGTTTTGTTTGGAATGGACCAGCTGTGGCTGCCTCCCCCCTGGAAGTGGCCAAGGGCAGGGCTTGGAGCAGCCTGGGCTGGTGGGAGGTGTCCCTGCCCATGCTGGGGATGCTCTCCAAGGCTCCTCCAACCCAAACCACTCCAGAATTCCATGATTCTGTGAAAATCAGCTTTTTAAGAGTGTCTGCAGCACATGTGAGCTCTCTGGGGCTCCTCGAACTGCACCTCCATTGCACTCACTTGGATTTACTGATTAGTGCAATCTGCAGGCCATATATTTATCAGAAGCATAAATATTTTTTTTTCCTGGTTGGAAGTATAGTGTCCTCAAAAAAATGAATAATGTCTTGATTTCAAGGTAAATAAAACACAATTTTATCCTGATTTTGGCATTGTGTTGCAAGAATCCTGCTAAAATCAAAGGAATTGCACAGAGCAAAAACCAAATAGGGCAACAAGCCCACAAAGAGGTAAAAACTACTTAAAAAATGGAAAAACAAAAAACTGTGGCATAACAGAGCCCAGTGTGATCAATATAAATTATAGATGAAATAAAATCAGATCTCTGTTGTTCCCTCACAACTTCTCAAAGGTTTTTTTACAGGTGTGTGGGGTTTGGGCTGGTGGCAGGGAATGATGTTGCCAGGGAAGGCATCTCAGATTCCTGAGGATGAGGAGAAGGGCAAGCTCAGGTGAGTAAATTTAATTTAAATTTTTTTTTTTTTTTTGAGCCACCCCTTTGCCAAACTTCCAGCAAGTTTGGGGGCTGGTGGAACAATCCCAGGGGTCTGGAGCATCCCTTCATCCTGTGTGCAGGGATTGTATTTCCTGCTGAGATTTTTAAAGGATGTTTTATTCTGGGAGTGGGGCAGGCATTTACTGGAGCACATCTGATGAGGTAAGGGTGCTGTAGGTTCAGGATGAGGGAAATCCCCCCACATTTTGTGCTTGTGGCAGCCCTTGAAGGGTTCAGGTTGTAATTTGGAAGCCTGGATATTAATCCCTAATGCTGGAAATTGCAAATGCTGGAAGGGGAAGAAGCAGGGACAGGTTTTCTGCCTGTGCCAGCCCCACCCAAAAACCATCTTGGGATTTTGGGTGGGAGCTGGGCCTGGAGCAGCCCCTGTGTTGGGTGCTCAGGGAGCAGAGTGGAAATGTGCTTTCCCAGCACCTCCTGCTCATGTTGCTCTGTGAAATGACAGCTTGCAGCATTCCATGCAAATGGAATTTTTTTGCCATGTTAATATGGGCAAATAGGGGCAGGTTTTGTCATAAGTAAGTTTGGGCACACAGTGGTGTCTTCTGCTAAAAATATAGGAAAGAAGTTCTGGAAATACCTCATTTATCAGTGGATTTGTTCTGTGAGCTCCCAGCTGTGTGTGCACTGTCCCATCCATGACCCTGCTGCCTTCTCCCAGGAATATTTTGGAATATTTTTTGCCCAGCCG
The DNA here is from genome assembly GCA_026413545.1 of Cichladusa arquata. Lineage (NCBI taxonomy): Eukaryota > Metazoa > Chordata > Aves > Passeriformes > Muscicapidae > Cichladusa > Cichladusa arquata. The sequence goes on along the minus strand of JAOTQP010000469.1, from coordinate 22,805,411 downwards.
TGCCAGAATGAGGTTTGGGGCAGGGTCTGTCACTGTCCCCACCACCCATCCCCTGTACCTGTGCCTGTGCTCAGGAGTTATTTGCCTGCCTCTAATCCCTGAAACTCCTCAGTGTCTGTGATATTTGTGGCTCAGTGTCACCCTGTGTGTACAGAGACACGGATCAATTCAGCTTTCCTGCCACTTCAGACTTCTCTTCCCCTCGTTCTCTCAATTCCCTGCTCTCCACCCACAGTGAGGTTTAACAGAAATGTTCAAGCAGTAGGGTAGAGTTGAGGGCACAAGGATTCCTCAGAGGTCGAGGTATGGTGCCAAGAAAAGAGGGAAGAACACATTGCTATTTCTGCCTTCTTCTGCTTTATCTTTAAAAATTCACCACCAAAACAACCTCTGGTTGTGTTGAAGCACTTTCCTTTCCAGAGTGACCTAAAAGGGAGGAGAGGAGAACAATAATCTCGATGTGGAAATAAAATAATGGCATTTCTGCAGCTTCAGCAATATTGATAATTCCCTTTCCATCCCAAGGAGAGGATGGAGCTTCAAGAGTTATTTAAATTTACCAAGGGCTGCTCTCTGGGCAGAAATACCTGGTGTTCCTGTTTCTCTTTTGGTTTGTGGTAACTGAGTGGTGCTTTTGCAATGTGAGGATCACATTTCAGCACTCATGAGTGTGTGTCCACGTACCTGTTCACTTTAATGCACTCCAGTTTTATCTCTGGGGTGATTTTCATCTGTTAATTGCAGCACTTCCTGATGCAACCACAAAACCATAGGATTTAGAAGTGAGGCTGCTTCAAATAAACCCCAAAGTTGCCAAGTGTCTGCTACCTTGGAGCAGCCCTATAAAGTGATCTGTTTTCCAAATTTTCTCAGAAAAGCTGTGAGGAACGTGGTAGAAGATTTTATTTCAGTCTTCCTAATGATTCATAATTAACTTTGAGGGAAAACGATATTTTTAACTTCAGATTTGCATCTCACGTCAAAACTGATCACTTACTATGTTAGAGCTCTTATTTCCAAAACTCCCCAAAGACAGTGGCTGTTTTCAGTCTTTGGTTTTCCAAAAGGTTTGGGAAGAGGGGATGGAAGCAGTGCCTGTCCTGCAGCAGGGACACTGAGGTGTGGAGAGGGACAATTCAGCACTGAATTCTGCTTTTCTTGGCAATTGCACAAACACAAGATATTTTAATTCTCTGTTTGTACTTGAACAACAAAATTGACAGGAAGATCATTAAAAAGCAACCCCAACCATAGTCTTAACTCCACTACAGCATCCAATAGGGCAGGTTTGGGTGGATATTGGGAAAGGATGATCCTTGGGGATCCCTTCCAACTCAGGATATTCCAGAATTTTTTGATTCTGTCAGTTTGTGCTGCAGACCTGAGGCTCAGAACCACCGTGGGGTCCGTGAGTTCAAGGAGTGCAGGTTGGATCTCTGGCGTTTGATTTCTTGTCCCTTGTACCTGAACCAAAGGTACCACTGCTATAAAATAACCACAGAACCAGCAGGATGTGGCAGGTTTGGGTGCAGACACAATCAGTTCCCTCTGCAAAGATGCACTTCTAGGTCAGGAGGAGTTCAAATGCTGTGGGATAGACACAAAGTTAATTTATCACTTATTTGATTTGTTCTCTCCCACTGAAATGAGCAGATTGAGTCCAGAGGAAGAGTGGAACAACACAGGGTTTAATCAAACCATCTCTCATTTCTGCTTGAGCTCCCTTCTGATGCTTTTTTTAATGCTGACTGCAGATAGTCTGCTAAAGTAATAAAGGGTTGTGTTGTTTAGTACAGAATTGTTCAAAAAAATTAAATCCTGCCTGGATCATTGTGCACATTATTATTATTTGGAATATTACACGAGTGTCTCTCTCGATGCAAACAAATTAAATTGCTTTCATGTATAGAAAACATAATTATACTCCACAAGGGACAGTGCAGTAAACACCATGTTTCAACACTCCATATGCATTTAAACTATTGATTAAAGATGCAGATAATCTATTTTCCATCATTTTGTCAGAATCACATTCCTTCCCAGGAATCTGGGGCTGCTGCATGTGCTCTGAGCAAACCAAGGGATTCCATGGATTAAAATCACAGAAGACAGCTGGGGAAATTATCAAAGTGAATTCTCTGAAATGGAGGCAATTCCCCACTAAGGATCTCCAAAACTAAAGAGGGAATTTTCTGAAGTCAAAATGTTTTGTTAAAAATATTTTTTTAAATAACATTTTTATTTAAAAAATAACTTTTCATGGACTGAAAATATTTTGTTAAAATCTTACTGTCAAAATCTGGACAACTAGAGGGAAAACAATGTTTTTTTGTATTTTTAAAACACTGTGGTGGAACTCAGGAGTTATGAGCCAATGGCTCAGTATTTAGTAAATTAACTGAAAGATAACTGTAGAGTAATACTGAACATGATATTCCAAGGATAGATTGCAGCAGTCCCAAAAGGAAAATTTTCAGCAAAATAACAGATAACTGAGAAGTGATACATAATAATTTACTTGGGGTTTTAAAAAGCTCAGGTGCCTATTAAGAAAACTTGAAGTAATCACAGGGCAGGTCTTAATGAACTTTCATGGCCTGGAAGCTGCTTAAGGAAGGAAGCAAAGAATGGAATAAGTGGGATTAGCAAGTTAGAAATTGGGCTGAAGACTTAATTCTGCTTTAGTGTCTGATGGAAGTTTATGGCTTGGGTGATGTATTGTTATTTTTGCAGTCAGGATTCAGATAACTGGGCAGTGAAAGGTCCTTGCTATCAATCAAAAGCAACTCCTCATTTTGTTTTTTAGCAGCTTTACTCAATTACCAATAACTGTCATTCCCAGAAAATCTAAATTGCTGTAGAAGGGGAAAGTTTTTATTACCTGATTGATGGGAATATTTTCAAGTCTGCAGTTTACAATGCTCCAGAGTAAAAAATCCACCTTTATTTATTTGATTTGAGTATTAGGATGACAGCTGGTGTAATAACGAATTTACATTTGGATACAAACATATAATTAAAAAAATCAAGAACTTTATGGGGAAAAAAAATTATTTATGGCACATCATGGAGTTGATGTTCTTGTCCAAACAGAAAATTCTCTTCTTTGTGCATTTTGTGGAGCTTGTAAGTGACAGCATCGAGCATTTTAACAAGCTTGGTTCTCCCAAATCTGGGAGAAATTGGGAGCTTGGTCATCCTGGAGCTCTTGAAATTATCTGGAAGGGCACCAGTGAAATCTTTCTCTTGGTCTGAGATGCTTCACATGCCAAGGTTTGCTCCCTTTTCCATCTGCAGGCTGAGTCCAGGTGTGTGCACACAGTGGGCAGAAGGTGTTTCCTGCCTTGGATGCACAGTCCAAGGGCTGCCACGTCCTGGGGAGCTTGCAGGGCAGCTGGCAGAGGGAGGAAAACAGGCAATGGTGCAGTGAGGGAGAGGAGTTTTCCAAAAAAAGCATTTTTGGTGAGTATTGAGGAAGAAAGGCATCTAAAGCAGAGCATGAATGATGGGGAATGGTTTTACTGATGGTGAAGATGCTGATGGGGAATGGTTTTACTGACTGGGTGAAGATGCTGGTGGGGAATGGTTTTACTGACTGGGTGAAGATGATGGGGAATGGTTTTACTGACTGTGGGTGAAGATGAGGAATGGTTTTACTGACTGTGGGTGAAGATGATGAGGAATGGTTTTACTGACTGTGGGTGAAGATGATGAGGAATGGTTTTACTGACTGGGTGAAGATGCTGCTTCACTGGAGATTGTCAGAGCCAGGCAAACATCCCTGGGGCAGGAGCAGCAGCAGAGCTGGTTTCATCCAGAGCAATGTCTTGGGATTTTAGCTCAGTTATGATAACTGGGGAGACAGCTCAGCATAGGGAGTGGTTGGAAGGTTGGCTTTGAGGGTTATCAGAAGAGGCAGGAGTGCTCTGTGGGGCAGTGGTACCTGTCTGAGTTTCTGCTGTCAGGGTACTTCAGGTTTATGAATTTCAGTTCCTTAATGAGCTGCTCCAGCTCCTTTTTAAGCCTCAGAATCCCCTAACCCCCTCCTTTGTTTATAGAGCTGCACTGTCACAGCTCTGCTCCTGCAGGCTCATCTGGCTCTTGGATCATTGTAAAGGAATGGTTTGGGCTGGGCCTCGGTGACTTCACCAAGCTGCAAATGTTGGTTTTGTCATTAGTATGGAAAGGATTCCCTCACTGTGTTAAACTCCACAAATTATTGATTTTTGTCATAGCTTTGAAGGTGCTTCTCGGGCTCGTGGATCTTTTCAAGTTTAATGTTGGACAGGCTGAACTCCTGTTTGATATTGTGTGAAGTTGTGTTTGTATCTGTGAGGGTTGAACGGGGGGTGAAGATGTTCTATCAGTGCCTCTCAGGATGCTTCTGTTTAATGATGCAAGCTCCTTTTTATTTGATTAGAGACTCAGTGCTATCAAAACAGCCATGCAGCTTTTATTACAGGTGTGCAGAGAGGCTGTTCTGTTCTGTTCCTTGGATGGATGAGTAGTTTTTTACACAAATCTCTCTGAACACCTTTATTCCTCATTATTTTGTGAGGAGGCCACCCAGTGAGCTGTCCTAGTGGAACAAAAAAAAAGGTGTTTACACCTACCTGGGGAGGGTGGGTTGATGTCACAACAATAATTAAATATGCTGATGTGATCTTAGGATCATTTGCACAGGTGGAAACAGAGACTTCTGCTCCTGATGAGATCCTGCTGAGGAATAATCAGCTCCATATCTCAGCGAGGTAAACACAACCTGGGGCTGAATGGATACCAGGGGAAATCCTCCATGTATTTGCATGAGTTTGTGCACAGGTCTTATTCTTAGATCCTTTTCTAGCAGGGCTCTTTCCCAGCAGCACAGCTCTGGGCTCTCCACGGGCAGGGAAGGGTCTGGGCATGCAGCATCCTCATGGGTGGGCACTGGGCACAACCTTGGAATAATTTGAGTTGGGAGGGAGCTCTGGAGATCACCCAGTCCAACCCCACTGCCAAAGCAGGGTCACCTTAGGATTTTAGTTTTTATATTTCCATCCATTTGTAACCCTGCAGTTCTTTAGTGTGTAACTCTAAACTCCATCCAGTGGCAGCTGCTGCTTTCCCATTTTGCTCAGACACAAC
>JAOTQP010000469.1:22759435-22800209 GCA_026413545.1 Cichladusa arquata | reverse complement strand
GGAGCAAACTTGGGGTGAATGACTGCATTACCTGGAGCTGTAATTGGGAGATTAACCCCCAATGTGCAAATGGACCAAACTTACAAAAGTGTCAAAATCCGTGACCCAGGGTCCATTTCATGGAAGGTTCTTCCTCATGATGAGTTGGTTTTTAATTTATGGCTGTTGCTCCTCATCCTGTGGCTGGACACCACTGAAAGGAGCCTGGCACCATCCTCTTGGCATTCCTTAGAGATATTGGCATGGATTGGTGGGATTCCCTCTCAGCCTTCCTTTCTCCAGGATAACCAGGCTGCAGCTCCTCCTCCTCAGAGATGCTCCAGACCCCAAATCATCCCTGTGGCCCCCACTGGACCCTCTCCAGCAGCTCCTTGTCTTTCCTGGACTCTGGAGCCTGGAATTGAAAATGATGTTCCAGCTGTGCCTCAGCAGGGCAGAGCAGAGAGGGAGCAGAAACAGAGCCAGAAACAGCTCAAAACAGGAAGGGGAAGGAGCAGAATCTGATACCAAGTGAGGAATAACCACAAAACTTCACAGCAGGGAGAAATCCAGCAAAAAATTATCCCAGCAGGGATCATGGGGAAGGATCCCTGCCAAGGAACTGATTCAAAAATAATGTTTGCAGTGATATTTTTAATATTAGGAAAGCAACATTTTAGAACTGGGCACTCAGCTGCCACTTTGCATGGAAAAGATGAATGTTTGCAGTGATGCAGGTACAGGTTAAACACCAGATCATCCCAATTTTCAGGGCTGTGCCTGGAGAGGTGATAGATGCTTGCTGACACAGCTTTCCATGGGATCTTTTCCATACTAATTATTGCACTAAACATTCAATAAGTAAAGCAGTTTATCTTTATCTCACCCCTGATGTGGGCCTGAATTCCATCCCTGATGTGTGATCAATGCAGCTCTGTCATTGGAGCATAGTGCAGTTATGTCTGAACAGGTAATTCCAGGACATGACAAAATCAGCTGGAATGGCAGAAACCATTTGTAAAGACCACCTAATTGGGGAAACTTCATAAAACTTTATTTTTCCTTTCTCATTCTCTTGTTTTTACCAAGTAAAGCCCTCACTTCAGTGCCTTGAAGGGGATTTGTTGGCTCTAATTCTGAGGTCTCTCCTAACAAAGGGTGTAGAAGATGCCATGAAATGAGAAAAAAGCCAGACCTAAGAGTTCTTAGTAATGAGTCTGTCCCTCACAGTGATTATAGCACTGAATTAAATTCCAGTGATGTCCCAGTTAAGTAAAATATGAAATACAAAGAATTCCTTGGTATTTGAGAATCTTCTAAAAAGAATAATTCATTTAAACCATGAGTTTTTGGAAATTTGGGTGTAGGGATTACTAGATGGAGTTACACCAGCTTTGCAAAAATGCTGGAAAGTAGGGCAGTATTTTAGTCACAAAATGTTGAAAAACTGCCAAAAAAATCTGTTAATTGAAGTTTCTGTTTCATCCTACACCTAAGGTGTTTGGGATTTTTTTTAGGACTGCTACTACACAAATAATTTTGCTCTCTTTTGGCTCAAAATGATCTGATTTTCCAGTGTGAAAGGACTATATAATAATAAAAAATAGACAAATCCAAATTCTGAGTTTTTAGTGAGCTTCCTCTTGGATTCTGAAGTGTTGATTCAAACCAAGATGTTCCGTTCGCAATCAGCTCAGGTTTTCCTGGGTGAACGGGATGTTTTCTTTTTTAATTACATATTTAGCCATAAAAACTTTGCCTGTTGACTTACTGTGGCAATTTTTGCATCATGCCAAGGCTGGAGAAATCTCTGCTGTGCTTTTTATCTGGTTGTTATCACGGTGTTTAGGATGTAGGTAATGAAACTGTTAATGTTTATGGATTTATTTGTTTATTTTGAATTATCTGCTTGCAATAATGTTGGAATTTGGCCACATTGTTCTGCTGCTGTTGCGTAACTTTGCCTAGAAATAAAAAAAAAAAAATAAAAATTGCTTTTATGGGTGTTGAAGGATTATTTCTTGAATTATGTTTTAATAACTTTATCTGAAGGTGAGGTGCTACCACTTAAATTGCAAAAGGACAAAGTGGAAGCAAGGACTAGAATGAATAAGAAGGTGTCAAGTGTGTGTTCACGTGGTTCCTGGTGGATAATTAGTGTGGAAAATACCAGACAGTAAAAAGCAACTTTATTTTTTTACCACATTCAAATTCACCTCAGTCAGGATGGGGTTTTTTGAGTAAAGACCAAATTCTTCAGAGCTGGAATAAACCTGAGCTGGTGGGACCAGCCTCAAAAGGAAAGGACACACCAAACAACTCTTCCTTCTGGCTTTGAGTTTCCATTTTTTGAGGCAAAACAAAACAGAATCAAACAACAGAAAGCCATGAACGAGGGGTTTGGAAAATGCAGAATAAGCAGAGTTTGCCATTGGGGGTGGCAGAACCCTCACCAATTCCTGCAGCTCAGCTTTCCCCTCCAGAAGGCAAAATGCACTCAGGGAAGGGATTTTTGTGCTGGCTGCTCACTCCCAGCCTGGGAACAGATGGCACTGGGCTACCTGTGACTAATTCTGTCCTCCTGATACTGTGAGTGCAACAGATTGAAGAATTCCTGGGGAAGGAGCTGAAGAATTCCTGGGGAAGGAGCTGAAGAATTCCTGGGGAAAGGAGCTGAAGAATTCCTGGGGAAAGGGGTGAAGAATTCCTGGGAAAGGAACTGAAGAATTCCTGGGGAAATGGGTGAAGAATTCCTGGGGAAAGGGGTGAAGAATTCCTGGGGAAGGAACTGAAGAATTCCTGGGGAAATGGGTGAAGAATTCCTGGGGAAAGGGGTGAAGAATTCCTGGGGAAAGGGGTGAAGAATTCCTGGGGAAGGAGCTGAAGAATTCCTGGGGAAAGGAGCTGAAGAATTCCTGGGGAAAGAACTGAAGAATTCCTGGGAAAGGAGCTGAAGAATTCCTGGGGAAAGGAGCTGAAGAATTCCTGGGGAAAGGGGTGAAGAATTCCTGGGGAAGGAGCTGCATAGAACAGAGCAGATCTTCAGGCCCCAGAGTAAGTGATGTGTAGTGAGTTCTCTTATTTATCTCCTTTTTTTACTTAAATCCATGAGTCTGGCTTGATTTATCCCCTGATTTTCCCTGAAATCTCTCCATAATCACGGGGAATTTCCAGAGGACACCAGGGTTTGCCCAGTCTGCAGTGGGCAGATGTTTGGTGGTGCTGGGATCCCCCTGAGAGGGCTGAAGAATCACCTCCTCCATTAAATCCCTTTCCTAAATTAGCCCTTAATCTCAGATTAAAAACCTCAGGAAAATCTCTGGCTGCTCCCAGCTCTGGAATGATTCAATCCTGAGTTTTAATTCATTAAACAGTTCTATGGAAAGGGGGCAGAGCCATCTGTAATAAGCTAAAATTGCTGACACAGTGCTTGGAATAGATTCTTTCCCAGAGTTTTTTATTGCAGTTATGTAAGAAATCATCGACTTAGGAAGTTCAAAGAAACTTCCAAAATAGGTCTTTTTTTGGGTTATATTTTCAAGCAATGTAGCAGACCATGAAGATACTGCTCATAATAATTAGAGCTGTGAAACCTTAGGAAAACATGCCTTGGGAAAAGTGCTTTACTTACAGAAAGTTTGGAGGATATTTTTTAAATAGAGGAATGTTTAAAATCCAAGATTAGATGGCCACTATCTGGGAATCCTGGAAGTTGGATTTGGGAATCTTTCCCAGTGCTCTCACACCAGTTGCACAAATTTCCCTCCACAATTCCAAGTTGTAAAACCAGGATGGGCACGAGGGGGATCTTGAGGAGCCCAAACCTGGCTGATTCCATCTAAATCAGGGCACTGAACAGTGGAATAATTGCAGATCTTCCCTCCAGATAATTCCTGAGGTGTATAAAAATAACAAACCATCAGTTCTGCCAAGGGAATGTGAGCTTTGGGAGGCAGAGCCACTGGCAGGGAATTCTGCAGCAGAATTCCAAAGGTTTACACCATCCCTCCTAGCAAAGATGATCTGGAGTGATGCCTTCTTGAAAAACCAACCCAAAAATCCCTGCAGCTAATGTGTTCTTCTAGCTGGGTGTTCTTCACAAGAGATATTTTAGGAATACTGAAACTATTAAAATCTACTTCAGGTACTTGTGCTAAATATGTTTAACGAGCTCTGCTTGTTAAAATTCATTTATGACAGACATGGGGAGGAAGAAAGGAAAAGGATCGGTTAATTCTGTAACACAGTTTAAAAAAATTGAGCTTTTTTCATAGAGATTTTCATAATTGCTGAGTAAAGGATTGACAATATCTGTGTTTTTAAAAAGTCTTGGCAGAATACACAAGAATTATTGAAAAGTGAAGTAGATTTTTTCTATAAATTGAGGTGGTTTAGGTGGAAGGACTGGTGAGTGTCAAATCTTTTAGTGGGTCACAGATATTATCATGGGAACTTGCTAAAGCCAGAATATTTTGTTTTTCACAGAATATTCTTTTATTCTTATTCTGTAAACTGAACAGCCCCCAAATTGTGGAGATCCTGGTGGGCTGGATCCAGGTCAGGACAGCTGGGTGGAGAAATTGCTGTGTGAACTCTGCCAGCATCAACCACCCTGAAATCTCTCCCTGTAATAGAGGTCAGGACACCCTGACAAAATTGCTTTATCATAATTTATCTTGCCCACTTTCCAGTCTTGACAGAAAAGGGAATTAGGTGGCTGCACCTGAGGGGTTCTAAAATAGAGATGTCACTGTGTGAGATTAGCTCATGTGGTCTTTGTGCAGGTGTGCAGTGACAGTATTAATGCCAATTGTAGTCCAGGCCAGTAGTTAAATTTCATTTAAATACCATCCATTTGTGCTAAAAAATGTGAGTTCCAGTTGGAATGTGTGCAGAGATGGGGAGAGCAGCAGTTGTCCCTGAGCTTTGGGTTCTGAGGGTGGGGTGTAGTGACAGCAAATGTCACTGAGACCCCTCCTGTCCAGGAGGAGCTTTGTGGATCATCCTCCAGCTGGATTTGGGCTCCTGGGATCCTGCCAGGATTCTCCTTTTAGCACCCCAAGGACAGGAATTGGGGTGAGGCCTGAAGCAGCACAGTGAAATTGTAGCACCACGCTGGAAAAATGAAACTAATGTCAGAGCACTCAGTATCCCATTTTCCCCCTTCACCTGCAGCAGCTGTGTGGGTTAAAGGAGTTATTTCAGCAAAGCCAGCTCTGCTAACTGCAGCTCAGCTCTGTGCTGAGCTCTGGGGGTGAGAGGCAGAGTTCTCATGCTGCTGCCCTGCCATCAGTAATAAATGTTCTGCAGCCCCTGGATCACACCTTGCCTGGCCTCACTGCCTTGAGTGGGGTGATCAGAGGTAATTAATTCACCCTGGGCTTGCTTAATGATGCAGGAGCAGGGAGAGATTCAAGCTCAGTCTCGTTTGCCTCTGAAATCTTAACAGGATTAGAGCACCATTAAAAAAATCCAGGGAGTTCTGTGAGCAGCAGAGCTGCTGAAGCCAGGATTCCTCTGGATTTGTGTCCTGTGCTTGATTGACTATTTAGCTGATCTATGAGGAGATTATGTTATCTCTTCATATACCTATAATCCCTTCCTGCTGCATATTTTGGCAGTTCTGTGCTGCTCGCTGCAAAAATTCCCCAGTAGGATCAATAGTTATTAGGACAGAATTGTTCAAAACCTGCTTTCTCTTTTACCTCACCCCCTGGCTTTAGAAAATTGAAACAGTTTTGGTTTTTCTTTGCATCTTTTACTGCTGCCTTTCGATGGGGAGAAGCAGAGGGATGTGGTTATGAGCTTGATAAACCCTGATACCGTAAAATAAGATTAAAAAAAAAAGAAGTGAAATAAAGAGTAGGCTGTTCAGTATAATTCACAGGCCTGTGAGAATAAAAAGAAACAATCACAGAGCAATCTTGCAAACTGCTGAAAGGATAACAGTGTTAGGAGGAAAATGTTTATGACTAAGCTAAAATTGGTGGGAGTCAGATCAAGATAAAATTGGTGGGAGTCAGATCAAGGATTTGGGCGAGAGAACCACACTTTTATTTTTACACAACCTAGTAGTTTATAAACCACTGGGAAATCAGTGTGCTGAAGTGGCAGAGTAGGATTTGAGGTCACCTGGCTCATAAATAGGGGACAAGTTTAGGTGCCTCTCTTTTCTCTGAGCTCCCCAACATTCACAGGGAAGGAGCTCCTGGATTTTAGGGAGCCCTTCCCACCCAAACCATTCCATGACTTTGTGCCTCCAGGTCACTGCCTCACTGTTGGAGATGCTTTATTTTGAGTAATTACATTCATTTCTTCAACAGGAGGATTTTTATAAGCTCTGATTTTGATCGATTTCTCATATGTGCATAATCAGTCAGCTAATTGTGTTTAAAGTGTGCAGAATTCTGTATGTGCCACAAAAGAATTTCACCAAAATTTATGTGTCCTAGAAAAGGCACTGATAACCTGGCAAAATTTCATTGTGAAAGTAATGCATGTGTCATTCAGGAATGTAATAAATCACAGTTCAAATGTCATGTCCACTCATTAAACTTTAGGAAAACTCAAACTACTCAAATAGTTTAAAAAAAAAATTATGAAAACCAAGAAATGGGGAATTCAGGGTTAGTCCAGTTCCTGGGAATGAAATTAATATGTCTCATTTCACATAGACAGGAAAGGCAATAGCATTTGTGTGTGTTTGTTCTTAAGTTCTTTATAGCTTTTCATAGAATTCTATATAATGAATTCTATATTATGAATTCTGTATTATGATGTTTTCATGTGTTAATAACTTGTGGGGGTTGTGATTTTTTTCAATTCTTGGACTAATTTTAAGCACCACTTTTCAAATCTAAGAATCCCAAGCCCTGCCTATTTCATAACTCACTAAAATCACTTTCCAGGTGTAACCATGAACTGCAAGGTTCATTATTTTAAATAATATTCTCATTTACTTTGTTGTGCATGGCGTGGATTTTGCTGTAACAGCAATACCTACATTCAAACTAGGGAAAAATAATTTAGGAAAAACATCATTTTTGCAGCTGTGGCTTGAGATTAAAACAGAGCTTGTTAAATTCAAAGTTATTTGTGCATTTTGCTGCTTCTGATTCTGCACTACAGGAGGAATTCAGGTTGTACAAATGTGCTTTTTAGTTCAGCTGCAGGAAAATTCATTACAGACAAAGTCAATAAAAATGGGTCATTTTAATCAAGTTGATGTATTTCTCCTCAGTTACACTCCTACAAATCAATGGGAGCAAATCCATAGTTAAGAGTGTAACTTGCATAAGGTTTCAGTGACTTCTCCAGTGGCTGGAGAAAAATGTAGAGAAGGAATAATCAAAGTTTAATGTCTGAATCCTTCCAATGAGAAGATAATTCCTGTTTCTTGTCAAAACCTGTGATTAATACAGAAATCATCCGTAGAATTTTTTACTTTAAACCCTCCATGTAATGAATTTTTTTTTTGTTCCTCCCTGATGGAATTCTCTGCTCCTGTTTTGAGCAGCTTCTCCACTGATAATTTCCTTCTGTAGTGGCAGAATTTGGGGACTTGGGGTGGAAGATGAAGTGTTTGGGGATATGGGGGTTGATGTCCTTTAATTCCTCTGCTTTGGGAAGCTTTTCCTGTAGGAAACTCATGAAAACAGTGGGTGTCTCAGCCAGCCAGAGGAGGATTTGAAGGCATCTCTCAAGATAAATGTAAGTATGCAAAATGGAATAATTTGTTTTGTCTACACGAGATGATTTCTGAGAGAACAACTTGAGAGCATTTGTTTGGCTGATGGAAAAGATGAAACCTGAGGTGAAGCTGAGAGAACAGAACTTGACTAAAATACATCTCTTACAGAGAATTTCCCTAATTAAATTGAAAAGCTGGCACCTTTGTCTGTCATGAGCATTGAAAAGAGAATAATTTATGACTCGTGGAAATCCCTGTTTCATGGTACAAGGCTGCACATTTTGAGGTCAGATCTTCAGAACTAAGACCTGGAATTGGTAAAAACCAGGAACACAAGGTTATTTTAAGGTTGGCAGCTTTCAGTGAGGAAGGTCAGGACAATTCCATTCCACTGGTGTCACTGTCCAGGAGGCCCTCAATGAGTTGCATTTGTTTATTGCTCAAGTCTTGTGAGTTTATAAAATAATAACCAAATTCCCATTTATCCTGAAAATATAGGAGAGCAAGATTTATATGTTTTAGATACGAATCTTTAAAGTTGTGTAAAATTGAACATCCTCTAGTTTAATTCATGGACTGATGTTATTTAGGATGCAGAATCCACATGGATTTGGGAGATGAGAGGTTCTTCAGGATTTTTTTTTTTGCTTGAATTCTTTCATCCTGAATGCCACGAGAATCAGTTTCCATTTTGATTTTGGAGTCAAGTCCAAACAATTCCTATACACTGGTAGGAACCTGCTGTTTTCTTAATGAATGAGCTCATTCAAGAGAGTCAGAAATTACTGCAGATAATCTAAAAAACTGACAAAGAAACATTGTGGGGAGAAAAAAAAAGACAGAAAAAATTGAAATTGAATCAATTAGCAAATTGCAGGCATCATGAATTTGGTGGCATTGGTTTATCTATCTCAGCTGTGAGAGGGGACACCAAAGATCCTCTCCCAATATTGAGATGAGACACTTGTTTTTCATTAGCTGGCCAATATTTATCACTGAGATCAAGATTTTTCTTCTTGTAAGTGGGAAAAATCTTAATATCAAGATTTTTCAACTTGTCAAGGGGGGATTTCTTAAGAGTCACAGAGCTCTCTGCCTTTAAAGCTATAAAAAAATCAAAAATTTAACCTCTCCTTCGCCACCTTTGAAAAATTTCATCTTGATTAAATTCAACTTAAGAAGTTTTGTCTGACTCAGTACAAGCAGTCAGGTTTAAGATTTGGAAGAGGCTTTGAAGTGTCTGGTTTGAGTGGAACTCTAAATAATGTATCCATTGTACTTTTATTGCTGCACCAAAGAAAACCTTGTTCACCAGCCTTTTGGTGGAGGGAGTTGTTACATTTCACTTGCTTTTGTGTGAAGAGAACGATTTCTCATCTCTGGTCTGCTCCTGAAAAATTCCCAGCGTGAGCTGAACAGAAAAGCAGTTAATAATTTACATAATATCTGTTTTAAAACGTGTGCCTAAAGAAGAGCTGATGCTCAGATAGGGTTCAGTAAAAATGCACAGACCCAGGTGGAATTTCACTCACATTTTGAAACCAGAATTATTCTGATATTAATAAGATTAACTGGGCAGGACTGAAGTTGTCACATCACCCTTGATTCCTGAAGGATCAAGAGCCATTCTCTGTGGCTTTTGTCTCCTCCCCTGTGAACTCCCTGCCTTCACCAGTTTGGGATCCCTTTATCAAGGTGGTTTCAAAGGGAGATGAAGGGATCATTATTGCTAAAAATGAAAACCCAGAGAGAGGAGTGAAATGTAAAGTCCCAGAAGGGTCTGGGTTGGAAAGGACCTTAAAATCCTCAGGTGCCACCCTCTTGCATGGGCAGGGACACCTTCCACTGTCCCAGGAGCTGCAGGCTTCATCCAGCCTGGCCTGGACACTGCCAGGGGTCCAGGGCAGCCACAGCTGCTCTGGAAAACAGATCCTTTATAAATCCCACTGGGTTGTGTTCACCCTCTGTTCATCAACACGGGAATCATCCTCAGACAAATACCTGGAAATCAGTTTGTGATGTTTCTGCTGTTCATACATCTCCTGGCTTTAGGACTCTCCTAACAACTTGGGTTTGGTTTTTTCTAAGAGTAATGTGGGAAAACAAATAATGAGCAAAAAATCTTCTGTACTCATATTTCCTTATGATCCTTTATCCTTACTATTTGACACATATTCTGGTCTATTTTGGATCTTTTTCCTCAGCTTTGGCAATACTTCAGTTTTCTCTACAGCTTTTCCAGGAGGCTTTTTCTGGTGTTAATTCCCTCTGAGTTTGGCTAGGGAATTCTGAAGGTTAGAAACCCATTTCCAGTCTCCTGGCAATCTTTCCATTTCCACAGTTGTTGCAAAGCTTTTTCTACATCCCCATTACATAAGTTAAATTAAGAACATAGGTCTAGTCGTAGTCATAATCAATTTTCTGATTATGTAGAGAAGGAAAAAGTGCTGGAGCATTAACAATTTTTAAAAGTACATTTAAACCATTACTCATTTATAGGGTTGCATTAATTTCTGAATAATGCAGCACTGGAGATGGATGATTCACAGCAGTGTAAAGTCTTTTGTAGTCGTTTAGAGCCTCATTATTTGAATCTATCACTCACTGTTCCCACCCACAGACGTTTCTTGAAGTGATGAGGCAAAACCTTTATGGGTGCAGATAAAAGGGAGAGCCTGGCTAAACAAACAGAACAACAGTTTTAATTAGGATGATGCTCCTGAGTTCCCCCAAGGTTAACAAAGTGCAGCCATTCCAAACTGGGGCAGGGCTCAGCTGGAATGAGGGGTGGGATCCCAGCACCAGGCAGGGATCACAACTATTCCCAGAAGAAAAAAAAAAAAGAAGAGACTGTGGTTCTGCAGTGCAGGAAAAGTGGAATTTCCAGGCTGATGGAAGAATTTGCTGACTTAGCACATCTGACACCAAAATGAACCCAAACCAAAGCAGTGAAGGCAGGAGGAGTAAAAACCAGGGGACACCTGTGGAGGCAGAAGCCAGAGAGGGAGGAGGGAGTTTGGTTCCAAACTGCTGACTCAGGCATTGCTTCACTTTATTTCTTCTTGATCTGCAAAAAGGGTTTTGGTTTTTTTCTATTTATTTCCTCAGATAATGACACCTCTGCATTGATTTTTTTTTTTTCTTCTTCTTTGTTTTCTCTTTTGGAAATTTGATCTTTTGTTAGAGGTAGGGGTGAGTTATTAATGGAAATGTGAGTCTGGTGAGGGAGGCTGAGGTGCTTCATCAACCCCAAACAATGAGTTGGGGTTTTTTTCACTCCCCATGGAGAAGATGAGAGAGATGAGCAAGTTCAGGTGCAGTACAACCAAGGGCTTTGACGAAAAGAAAGAAAAAATCTGCTAAATTGAATATGAAGATTTTTTTTAGATCTTTAGGAGTTATTTTAGGAAACATCTTTTAATTTATTAACTTGCATGCACTTATCAGTTTTCATGTAGAAACTATAAGATGTAGGAATTCCTGTGTAAATAGCTGTGGGCAGTTCTTGCTTGAAGAAAAAATTATTTTTCAGACAGAGATTTGTTTTTCTACCTGGATTCATTATCTTAAAAGGTGAAGGATTTTATTCTTTAATTTCTGATTTAGCAATTGACTTGCTGTGGCCAGGGACACCTTCCTCTATCCCAGGCTGCTCCAAGCCCAATCCAGCCTGGCCTTGGACATTTCCAGGGATCCTGGGGCAGCCACAGCTTCTCTGGAAATTCTATTCCATGGCCTCACCACCCTCCCAGTAGAGAATTTTTCAGTGAGGGGATTTGCAATGCCAGTGGTGTTTTAGACAAAACACCTGGAGCTTCTTCTCCTGGAGCTCTTAAAACTCTTGGAGCTGCTTCTTGCTGAGCTTTGAAAATGGGAGGAGATCAAGGCACCTGTGTGACTGTAGGATGTGCAAAAGCACATTGCAGACTCCCTGCAAATAGTGATTGAGACATTTGTTCTTACACAAAGGGTTCAGGTTGTTTATTTATTTATCTGCTTTCGGTATTTTGGCAGAAATATGAAAAAGCTGCAAAGTACAGCTCAGTTAATGTCTGACACTGGAGTGTGTGCTGAGATCAGCACCCTGTGTATTAATCCAAAGGTTCTCACAAATAAATGTCCTCCCTGTTTATCATTTTCTTCTTTTAGACAGACAGATTTTTGGCAGCTGGGCTGAAATGAATCCAACCTGCCTTGTGAATTCAGAGGAGCATTGAAGGCTTTGTGGGATGCTGGGCAGAGCCTCTTCTCCCTTCCCAGAGCAAGAACCCCAGGGGGGCATTTTAGATCACCAAAAAAAACCGGGATAAAATAGGAAAAAAATAGGGAAAAAAATAGGATTTTGGAGCCTAAAGCTGGCAACCTGTTCTGTTGTCCAGAGGATATTTGCTACAGCAAATATATATATACAGCATACAGATATATATATGTATATGTATATATATATATATCAGCAGGATTTTCCCTGCTCAGGGAACCAGCAGATGCTTTTCTGAGTGGTGGAGATGACAAACCCTCTCTGCTGATAATTGCTGTTCATAATTATCCATATCTGGCACGTTTCCACTCCTGAGCAGGAGGGGACAAGCCAAGTGACCTCTTGCAGGCCTGTGAGCCATTCCTCATGTTTCAGCCCAAAATGGTCACCGAGTGCTTCAGCCCATGGAGAACAGGGAATTTGGAGCAATTTGCCATTAAATTGAGCTTTTTGAGAGGTTTTCGGAGTGGTTTCTGAACTGACCTGGGTTTGCACCAGTCACCTCCCACTTTTCCTGGCTGTTGGAAATGAGGTGGTTCCTGCTCCTCCAGAATAAAGAGTGCACAAGAAGTGAGCCATGAATATGGAAATGATGCAGAAAATGTTAATATCAGATAAATTCTGCAGCTCAGTGCTTTCTGTGCCTCTCCAAACAGAGCCAGCAGATTGGTTTCCCCAAGGAAAGGCAGGGCATGGAGAAGTTATATTTCTATTACCCAACATTTGCATAGAAATGATTGCTTCCTGTGGGGCTGGAGGTGGTGAGGAAGAGGGGAAAAAAGAGGAAATGTGATGGTAAAACACCATGATATCCTGATTATTTTTTAAAGATGGAAAGGAGGACTTGTTATATCTGCTTGTGGTGGTGATGATGGGGTCATTAAAGGTGTAATCACCTTGGAGCAAGGCATGTTATTTACTTGCCTCTTGCCAAAAACCGGTAAGGGTTTGTGATAGATTTTTAAAAACACAAAAAAACCCCAAACAAAACCACAAAAAAACCCTTGTTTTCTTGTTCTTAGAAATAGCCAGACTTGCTCTGAAATCCTTGAAAGGCACAGTAGAGGAGCCAGGAGCAGTCAGACACTTCCACACTCGGGAGCTGCCGCTGTCCTGAGCGCATTTGAGGGACACGAGCGCTGGCAAGGTTAAAAACGTGGTTTCACATGGGATGGAAATCACCAGGCACGTTCCTAACAGGGGTCATTAAGCCCAGAAATGGCAGCTGGGACTCTGGGAGTCCTTGCTGGAGCTCAGGGAGCAGCAGGGGTCACTGGGGTGGTTTTGGGTGGGCAGTGGCCGTTCCGTGACCGCTGGAGCAGCACGGAGCCCCCAGGGCCCATCTGTGCTGCCTGGGAAGGGATGCAGCTCTGGGAGCTTCTTCCAAAGGGTTCTGGAGTGTTCCAGAGGAAAAATTACACCCTGCTCATCTTCTGGTCTCACATGCACGATTTAACAGGGGGGTTAAAGTCTCATCGTTGAACCAGGCTTGTTTAACTCTGTTGTAATTAGCTCTGTGATTATTCCTGCGTCTTTCCTGGTTGCTCCTTGCCCACTGGAGAGCTGGGATGTTCCACAAACCCACTGGGAGTCAGGAGTCATGGCTGAGGGTGGTTGGAAGCCAGGCCAGACCTCTCAGCATTTTTTAAATTTTTTTTTTTGAATGGGGAAAGGACAAATCAATGGATCACGCGAGTTTCCTGAGCTGTGTAATGTGCAAACAGGAGCTGAGTCCTTCATGGTCCTGGCACAGAAACATCTTTCCCCTCCCTGAAGAGACTTAGAGGAGAACATTCTCATTGCAGTTTTTTTTTTGCATTCTCGTTAAAGCCTCTGCCTAAAAGCAGCCATTTGCAATTTTAATGCTTTGTATTTCTCGTAATTCGAGATGTTTGGGCTGTAAGAGTCTGACCTTTCCACTGCTTTGTGGTTTGACTGACTGATTGCTTCTCCCTCGAGTTGCCACCCCTTTTTGGCCCATTTTTTACAAAGAGAGGTAATTAAGGAAGATTTGCATGTCTGCTCATCATTCCTTTCAGTGGTGCAGGTCAGACGTGTCCTATTGTTGCAGTCAAGTTGAGGTATTCATCACCTCGCTCCTTTTCTTGGTGTTCTTTGTTCTCAGGTGTGCTAAATGAGGAGAAAATATGCAAGACTACTTCTCAGGCATGAAAATTAATGCTCAAGACAGAAATTTTCTGTAGCAGAGGCTTTGCATGGAGCCTGAGTGTTGGCTGGGATTTCAAAGTGGCTGTTCCCAACAACTCCATGGGCTTTCCACTCCAACAGCAAATCCCTCACTCTGCTGAGTAACTCACAGAGAAATTTAATGCATTTTATGAACACCTTCTAACAGAGTTTTCGATTGATTAAAGCTGCTTTCAGTGATTCCCAGCTGTGGGTGGTTCCACAGGCATTGTAGTGGCATTAAGGAAATATCTCCACTGACATATGGTCCTAACCTTTGAATATTGCTCAGGTGAAATCCTCTCCCTCCCTGACATTTAAATTAAACCATTTGCAGCATGCATTCCTGAGGAAAAGTCCTGGATAAAATCCATTCCTGTTTGGCTACACAGCTTGCTTTGGAAACCACAGCTTGCTCATAAAAACATAACTCCAGAAAGGAGATTAAAGTTTACAGGCAGCTATTTTTGAGCTTACCACATTTGTTAGCTCTGAGTGCTCTGAGTTAATGTGGAACTCTGCAAGCGTTCTGTGTGGACAGAGATTTTATTCATGCAGGGAAAAATCTGTAGTGAAGTTTAGTTCTCCCTGCATTTGTCTGATGCATCCTCTGTTTAGTGCTTCTTGTTTATTAAACACTCTGATATAAAAGGGGTTCTGCCTTGTTTGAACAACCTGATTTCCTCTCTCACTGGCCATTTTAGCTGTTTCTTTATGAAATAATGATTCTTCTAATGTTTAGGTCTCATACACATCTGTATGAGAATAATAGAAATTGCTTTTGTCAGAACAGCAGCACCTCTGGCTTTAGAGGGGGGAGAGCCCCAAGGCTGAGTGTGAGACCAACCTTTCCTGGTTGTTTTCTGGGAAATTTTGGGGTTTTGGGCTGGTAATATTAAGTGTTTGAAGCCATCTCTGGATGGCTTCACAGACTCACCTGATTTGAAGCATCACCAGTCTCTACTTCTCTG
This sequence comes from Cichladusa arquata, assembly GCA_026413545.1. Lineage (NCBI taxonomy): Eukaryota > Metazoa > Chordata > Aves > Passeriformes > Muscicapidae > Cichladusa > Cichladusa arquata. The sequence goes on along the minus strand of JAOTQP010000469.1, from coordinate 22,785,124 downwards.
GGGTTTTTGGTAGAAATGGCTCATTCCAGCTTCAACCTCTTCCAGCCTCACACAGCCCAATCTGGCAGGATCTCATCACAGAGCTGCTTTTGCTCTTTTTGCCAGTTTTAAGCCTTGGTAGAGAGGTAGATGAAGGGTTTTTTTAGGCTGTTTGGATCCTGTCTTGCTCTGCCTGCAGTATTTGAAAGCTGAATTTATTCACATTTAGAGAACCAATGTTCTCCATTGTTCCTGCTCCATCTTTTCCCAGATTTCTCCAGGGAATTCCTTGAGGTGCTGCTGTCCAGGTTTCTGACTATGAGTGACCTGTTTATTGCTCTGTGCCTTCACCCAATGCAGAGATCACCCATGGATGGGGACCACTGCTGGTCCCAGCATTTTATTGCCTAGAAAACTCTAGAAAAACCACTTTTTCATATGCAGAGAGAGGAAAATCTTGTGTGTTCCCATGCTGGAGGTTTGCAAAGCTCAGTCAGTGATGGGGCTCCATTTCAGGGCACTTAGGAAAGCTGCACTGGTGATGGGACATTTCTTCTCCCACAGCACAGATTTACTGGAGCTGCTGCCAGGCATGCACTTGACCAGAAAAATTAACTGGGTAATGGTTAAAGTTTATGGAGTGAATTCCTAAATGTGTCTGTGCTCAGGGGGATCCAGGCAGAAGCAGTTCCTAAATCCTGCCTTGTCACCTTCCCTCTCCTGAGAGGTGGGGACTCACCTTCACCAACACAGAACCACATTTCCAGTCACCTGTTTGCCCTTTTAGCCCAAAAAATCTCAATTTACTCTTCTTGGAGATAAAAGGAAGGAGCAGTGTTGCTCAGGCATTCAATGTGGGTGTGAAATGCTTTGGAAATTCAAATAGGTTCTTTTTAATGTCACTTGGGCCTTGCTGTGCTCTACAAAGTACAGGTCTTGGCACTTCAGCTCCTGGATAATGGTTTAAAGTTACAGAAACAGCTGAAGTTTTCTAATTTGGTCTTGAATCTGAACATTTCCAATTTAAACCACTTCATCTTTTGCATTTATTCACCCTATAACTTCACTTCAAAATTCCGTGATGAAGCTCTGAGACAGATAACAAAAATAATCAATCAGCTTGTCAGGCTGGGAATGAAAATGCTGATTAGGAAGTGAAATGTTGAGGAGAACAAATAAGAAATTATTCAACAAACTCATGGGCTTTTTTTACTGAAATTAAACAGTTCTGAGGGACATTCTTGGGACACATTTGGTTGTGAAAGTTTCTTGGGATTCCTCCTTGGCCTGAAAAGATAGGAAAAAGCAGAATTAAAGGACCATTTGGGGTAAGAAATTCACTCAGGTCAGGGATTTGTGTTTCCATCTGAGCCTTCTCCTAAAGGTGAAGTGTTTCCAATCCAAGTTTTGTTTGTTTAATTCATTTTTATTTCTGGTTGTTGCAGCGGTGATGGAAGCGCCTCTTTGTGTTGTCCCAGCAAGGACGAAATTCCTCTGGGGAAAGCTGTCCTGATCACTGTGTGCTCTGAAAATCCACAAAGAATCCAGGCAAGTGAGATCTCTTCTGCTCTTGCTCAGGAAATCCCCACTGAAGTGTGGCTGGGGCAGCTTTGTCACTTTGCACTTGCACTGAACCTTGCTGGTGGCTCGAGCAGCAAGAGAGACTTGGCTCCAAGTCAGGACTTTTCATTTCCCCTTAACACTCCTGAGCACCTGAGGAGCCTCAGATTGAGCTGCAGAGGAAAAACTCTGCTGTAGGCAAGGGGAGAGCTTGGAATAACCCCTGGGAAAGGTGAATCCCTGGGCAGATGGAGTCTGAGATACTTAGGAAGTGGCACTGAGATTGAACTTGTTGGTGAAATCAAGCACAGTGTGTGTTATTTAATCCCTGCTGGGGTGCAGCAGCAGCTTCCTGAAAACCAGGGTGAAATTTAGTGGTTCACTTACAAATTTAAAGCAATTTATTGTTTAAATGGCTGTAGCAAACATCTCTTGTCCCCTGGCTGATATAATTCCCTCAAATTGCTGGCTGTTTGTGGGAGCCTGTGTCTTCCCATTTTGCTTTCCAGTTGATATTTCTAACAGCAGATAACCCATTTTTTCCCCTGCAACTTGCAAATCTGCTGTGTCTGTGAGCCCAGCAAAGGCTGTTTCCCATTTTAAATGAATGAGAAAAGTCATTGTGGGAGATTTATTTCTGCTGCCCATTTTTGTTATTTATTCCCAATGTTCTGCCCATTTGCCACGAGCTTCTTCTCATTTCAGGAGCAGCCAGACTCCTGGGAGAACAAATGGTGCTGTTCCCTCAGAGCAGAGGAATGGTTTAGTGGGTGAAATGTCCAGGACCAGGAGGAGAACTGTGCTGAGCATTCCCAGCTGGAGAAATCCATCTCAGGGAAATTGCTCTCAGCTGAAATCAGGGGATGTCATGGAAGCAGAGACTGATTTTTATTCTGCTTTTTGTGTTTCTGTGGTGTCAGAGCCTGTGGGGAGGAGAAAACACAGCCTGGGCATTGCCATGCAAATAATTTGCTGCTTTTTGGTGGGGGAAAAGTGGCAAATGGATTTTTATTGCATTTTTCAAATGCGATATTTATGCATATTTTTTAAAAAGATGTCTCTGATCAGAGCCAAGAGGGAAACAACAAATTTAAAAGGGGAAAAAACACACAATAGAGTTGTTTGAATTTGCAAATAAATCTGTGCTGTCAAAAGCTTCAGTCCCAGTCCCCACACTTTCTGTTAATATTTGTGGTGGAGCAAGGCTTGGTTTGTTTCAAAGTAAATAAAATCCAGGATTTTTTTCCTGTCTATTATTTTATTTTCTGGCTTTGCACAGCACTCCAAGGCTGTGCTGGCATTCCCTGAGGATGCTCAGTCTGTGTGGAATGGTGGGATGGTCATGTCACAATCCTGAATGTGTCACTGAGGTTATTTCACTGCTCTTCCTTTAGATGGGAAAGAGTCCTGGAGTTGCTAAGGTTGGAAAAGACCCCCCAAATTATCCAAATTTTAACTGAGCCCCACCCTGCCCACCAAGCCATATCCCAAAGTGCCACCTTGACTCGTTTTTGGCACCCCCAGGGTGCCTTTCCCAGTGCTTGCTCACTCTTTTAGGGAATAAATCTTCCCTGATACCCAGCCTAGGCCTGTCCTGGCACTGCTGGAGGCCATTTCCCTCCAGGTAATAAAGGAATCCTGGAGGTGTGGGGCTTTCCTCAGCCCAGGGAATGTGTGTGCTGGGAGCTGGGGTGGAATCCTGGGAATTCCAGTTCTTCAAAAATCTCCTCAGCGACTTCCAGGCCTTTGAAATTCAGCTTTTAGTGTGTTTAACATGACTGGAAATGTCTCTCAAATGCTCCTTCCCTACATTTCTTTGCACATGGCATAATTCCATGGGACACTGGTGGCAGTGCATGAGATGGATCTTGATGAGAAATTCCCCAATTCCTTTTTTTTTTTTAAGTTGTAGGAATATATTGTGGGTGACTGTGGCTATAAAGACATTTCCTTCAGATGATTTCTGTCTGTTTTGCAGGGGGAATAACCTGTGTGGTAAATACAATTCTGTGCTTTCCCCTGAGCAGATACCCTGTAAGCCTGGATTTGAGAACAGCCCAAGAAAATTCATTTCCTAAATCCAAATAGGCTTCTGGACGAGTTGTGGTATCACCCTGCATCTCTGAAAGAAGTTTTAAAGTTGAGGGGCTGAGTTTTTGAAGTAAAAAAAAATCAACTGGTTTTCCTGGTGAGTATTGAAAAAGGAAAAAATTCCCTGTATTTCTGCAGGAGTGAGATTCACTGCCAGGCCAGCAGAGCAGGAGCCTTCAGGAAATGTGTTCTGTGCAATCCACAGTCCAGAATTTTTTGAAGAAAGCCTTGAAGAAAACATAAAAAGCACAAATTCAAATTCTTGAGATTTCCAGAGCTGCCTAAGTCAGAAGAGTTCACTACATCAGATGCTCGACTTTTCCCTCAACATTTAGAAAAGAAAAGGGTTGAAAAGTAGTAAACTTTTAATTAAAGTTGTGAACTGTAATTATTTTGGTTCTCACAGCATTTGGGAGAGAGCTGAAGTGTGATATTTCTGTGTACACACATGTATGTGCATGCATGCTGCACTCTCTGCAATCCAGCCTCTTCAATTCTTCATTTTTGGCTTTCAGCTCTGTCATCTGCACAAAACGGTCCCACAGCAATTTACAAAATGATCTTTGTGAGATCCTCAAAGAAATCTGTGCCAGTGAGAATCAGAATAGCATCAAAATGCAAAGGTTCTGGTTTGGAATGGGGACTGTGGGCTCTGCAGGATTTCTGCTGTTGCTGGGGGAGTTGGTGCCTCTCTGGAAACTCATCCTAAGGAAAAGTCTCCTGCTGGCCTGTTCTTCCTTCTCAGTGGAAATACAATTGAGAAATTCAGTTTTATTTCCTTTCTGTTAGGTTTGGAGTGCTGCTTCTCCCAGGGAGCTTTAAGGAACTCTCCAAACCTGAAATTTAGTTTGAATCTTTGTCCTGCTGTAAAAACCCAGTTCCTTATTTAGGGTCTAATTCCCATATTAGACTGACTCTCACAGACTCTGAGTCTATTCCTTCATTTTTCTTCTGGAGTGCAGTCTGTAAACTTGATTTTTATTTCATTTTAGGTTTTTCAAAGCAATCCAACCACCCTGGAATTTGCTCCATCCCTCTGATCATCTTGGTGCCTCCTCTGGATTTGCTCCTTCCCATGCAGGGCCCCAGGGGCAGAATTCCCAAATATTCTTGGGTTTGTGGTTAGAAGCAGGGATTGCTGAGGTTTGTACCTCCAAGGAAGGTGTTGTGGATTGTTGTTTTTTGGGAGTTTTCTGGCTGAGAACTGCAGCTGTGATCAAGCTGCCTTTGTTGGAGCCAGACAGGCAGGCAGGCAGCTGCTGCCCAACAAACAGCAAATTCCTGAGCAGATGGTCATGGAAGCTTGAAAAAGGAGAAAAGATCTCGAAAGGAAAGGGAAAAGAAAGAAAAAAAAATAACATTTCAGCTCCCCAACTGTGCCATGTCCATCTCTGTGGCCAAGGCACAAAAGTGAGTAGGAACTTCAGAAATGCAGATTTACTCTCCACACTTCAGTGGTGTTCTGTAAAGATGTTGGTGTGGAGTGTCTATGGTTATATACCAATAAATATACATAGCAAATACATATTACAAGGTTTAGCGTGAGTATATAAAGTAAAAAGTGCAGAATAAATATTTAAATATAATATATAGATAAAATTTTAATACTCATACCTAATACCAGAACCTGAAATGTCAGCATAGACCAGCAGGTGTTTGCATGGATTCCTGTTATTTGCCATTAATTCCATAAAAACTAAGAAAATTAAAACAAAATTTTATTAAAATTAAATTTATTAAAATCTATCCAAATATAATTTGAGGACAGGGGTCACACACATTGTAATAATCTATGACCATTTCAGTGTATTTTACTTATTTTATATTACTATAAAATGATGTTCTGTATTTTCTCTTGTTCTATAATTTCAGTTGACTTGGGAAGTTCTGAAATAAATCACTAAATACTGCTTGCTTTGCCAGGTGAGCCCAAAATGCCTGAGACAGCTCCTGGCTTGTTTTCTGTCAGTCTAAACTATTTTCATTAGCTCCTGTAACAAAACAAAAATCTTCCAAATGTCTTCATGTTTTACTCTTTAAGGAAGGAGTACTTTGAAATGAAACATGGGAAGTAAAAAATAGCAACAATTTCGCTTTGAAATGTTGAAACAACAATAAAAAAAACCTTTGATGTCTGTTCAAAACTTTTTTTTCCCCTCATATGAGACAATCTTGTGAATTAGCTATAAATAGTTCTGATGACCTGAATCTGCATTTCTCCACAAATATGTTCTTACACCTGCATTTTGTCCATGTTCAGCAGGGTTAAAAATCCCATCCTGCCCAGAGGGAATGGCACAGGAGTTCATGAAAATACAAATATTGCTGTTAATTGATCTTTAAATATCTGTTTGTATTATCTGAATATATCTAAAGCTCTGAATCTTCATGTTCACTGCTCAGGAATTGAGTTTCCTACTGGGTTTAAATTTAAGTTTTAATTTGAAATTTTTTGGATGAGATCTCTGAAAATTTTTGAACGTTCAACTACTCTTTTTGCCATCAATTGGGTTTTCACAATACTTTTTAATAATGAAAAAACCTGCTGGATTTCCAGAAATTTCTAATCATTTTCCAGGATATTTTGCACCCAATTTTTTCCTTTGTTGGGGATTTCCTTCCTGAAAGGTTGCAGTTCTGAAATCAATTCCTGTAGCAATTCCTCTGTCTGTCTGTCCTTCCTTTTTCTCCCTTTCCCTTCTGCCATTCCCATGGAGATCAGTCCAGGATGTTCAATTTGTGCCTGAGTTTTCCCAGGACAAAAGAACCAACCAGCTCCATGGATAATGAGGATAGGAATGTACTAGGGGATATAAATCTACCAGGATGGTAAAAATTATTCCACTTTGATGCTGCACTAAGTCAAACAGGCTTCAAAAGTATTTTTAGTAGAATAAATAAATAAATTTATAGGGAAAAAAAGTCACCATATAGAGAAGATACTTATTTTAAATGATTTACTCAGTGCAGGGTTGGTTGATTTTTGATTTTTGAATTTGTTTTTAAGAACAACGAGTATAAATAAGGAACAAATGTTTGTTCTGCAGCAGGAATTGCTGCAGCCAGGGGTTTTGTGCACCCATTCAGATGTACTTTGTGATCTGTATTGACATTTCCTCTGTAGTGTCTGGAAATTCCTGTACATCCAGCTCTAATTAAGGCTACACATGCCAAGATAAAAGACTCATTTGTATTTATGTATATGAAAGCAAATCTCTCCTCTCAAAGCAAGAGATTTGCTGGCTTTGTATTTTTTGGTTTATTTATTTTTCTTCTATTTTTAAGAATCTTTTTGGCTTTATGCAATGTATGTATCTGACAAGAATCCCTGGCTGAGGCTAATTTAGTGGGAAAGGCAGACATCTTTATTTTTAGAGGCTTGATCTGAGTAAATGTTGAAAAATGTCTGGTAAGCCAAAGTTTTCTTTTCTCTTGCAGCATTTCTATTCCTGTGCTCTTCCAGAAGGTTTTGCCTTCCCTTGCTCGTTGTGAAGGCAGCACACCTTGACAAGCTGACAACTGGCAGGGTTTTATGGTTGAGGGGGACACCAAAAGACAGAAATGCACACTTGGATGTATCCCCCAGTCACTCCTGATGAACCTCACAAAGAGTTTTTTTAATCTGTCCTTGATTGCATTGAGAGATTTTCATATAAGGAATCAAAATTCCATATATTCTTTTCCATATATGCAAAATTCTGTCAGAAACAGATTTATCAGAATAGCCCCAACCATGCAGAGCCACAGGTGAAAATGTTGATTTGAAGGGACAAAAGGTGAGGGATGCCAGCTCAGGCAGCTCCAGATTTGCACATTTTGGAGCACATCTGTTTCTGCAGCAGCACACATCTCTGGCCCCACAACACCTGTCCTAGATTGGAAAAGGATCAGGTGGAGTCACAGAGCTGGGATGATGCCGAGGAGCAGAATTTTAGAATTTCAGACCATGTCTGGCACCAATTTTGAGGAATCACCTTTTCTGGAATGGAACTGTATCCAAATGGTAGTTATTTTAAAATAATACTTAAAAATACTTAAAAATTTGGTTTATTTAAAAAAATATTTCCCTTACAATATTTTCCTTTACAGCTTTCTTTGTGCTTTCAGGGTCCTCAGCAAAGCCCATCCCATTTTTTTGTATGTAGAAGTGGAGAGGACAGAGAGAGAGCACATTGTTCCTATTGTTTATTCTTTGCTATGTGCAAAAAATGTATATCAAAGGGAATTGTAAGGAGTGGACAAACATTTTGCTGCTTTATCCACTTTGGTGATTTCAGCAGTCACAGCCACTATCTCCTATTATTTTATTCTTTTTCACAATTAATAATAGAAAAGGAATTTTAAATCCACTTGTGCAATGTCAGTGTGAGTTGCTCACAATTTAGTGCAAAAGTAATAGGGAAGAGAATAAATAGGATTCTTTGTCTTACTCCTTTCCCATGTGGGGTTTTTTATATAGTTTTATTCAGAATATTATGAAAAGTTTGGGAAATTGCACCCAGGTTGGATCCACCCCATACTAGAGCTGCTGGAATGGGCTGGATCTGAGGGATGGGGAGAAGAGAAGCCACCAGCAAGGAGAGGGGGGCTCTGTGTTGGATTTACCCACTGATTAGATCTAGATTTTAAAATTCCCATCCTACATGCACACCCACACATCTGTAAGGTAATCCTCTTCCCTCTTATTTACTTTTATTTGTACAGTTTTAGGTTACATGAATTAAATAACATTTTCACGTATTTAAATGACCTGTCAAATCCCAGCATTCAATATCTCAAACCTGCTGCCTTAGGTTTTTAATTTCCTTGAAATGTCCTTTTTTTTTTCCTCTTTCTTTCCCTCCTAACAGCAAGAATGTGCTAAAATGTTTATCAAGCCTTGCTCTTTTCCCTGAGAAACTCCAAGGATAATTACATTTCATAATTATCCACCACTGCCTGGAAGAGTCGTGCTCACCCTCTGGACCTGTTGTTCTGTTGCTGTTCTATCTCGTGCAGCAAAATTCTCCTGAGCTCCCTTAAACAACATTAATCCCATCAGAAGTGGCTCAGATAATGTCTTCAGCTCTGACACAGCATTCTCAGAATTCCCTGCCTCTGCTGAGGTGTAATGTCCTCTTAGGTGTAATTAAATTATGTCAAGAGGATTTTCTTGGTGGGAATAGAAAGGGAACGTTTAGGTACAAGATTGTTTAATTTCAGCCTGAGCCTCAGCTGCTGTTGGGTGATTGTTTATCTCCTCCTCGTTGTTGTGAGAGCTCGTCCCTCTCCAAACTGAATCCCACAATGGTTTGGGTTGGAAGGGATCTCAAGGATCCCCCAGTCCCATGGGCAGGGACACCTTCCACGAGCCCAGGCTGCTCCAAGCCCCATCCAGCCTGGCCTAGGACACTTTGAATAATGAATCTTCAACTTCTGGGCAACCCTTCTGCTTCCTTTCTCCTCCTTAGACACTTTCCTAAATTGAGAGAAATTATTTTTGCTCTAATGCTGTAAATGCTCTAATTCCTGCTGATTTCTTGCAGCTGGAGAAGCTGGGGGGCTTGGTTCAGCTTGAAGCTGTGTGAGCAGCTAAAAGGAGGTGAAGGAAACCCCAGAATAGGTTAGTTCAACAGAAACCCAGAATGGAATCATGGAATCATTGAGGCTGATGTGGATCAGGACAGGGAGCAATGTCTGGAGTCTCCTGTGGGTTGGAGCTGTGGAGGAACAAGGAACTCTCCCAAGGGACCTGCTCTGGGAACATTTAATTCACAATCCCTAAGGATGACCTCTCCCTAGCCACAAAACATAATTTTAACTGATATTTGCCTCCACTATTCCAGACTTTGCTGCTGCCTTTCTCCTGGGAGTGACCCCCCAACTTCTTAGAGAGAACATCACCAGTGGGGTGAGTAAAAGCGCCGGCATTCGCTCGTCTGTTGACTTTATTAGCACAGTAAATCCTCCTGCTCTGAGCTGTTATTTATGGAGCCCTGAGCACAGTAACTGCTGGATCTGTTGCCTCTGGTTGCTTCATTATCTATTTAAGATGCAAAGCAAACCATTATGTTTGTTGCATTATCTTCGTCAGACTTTATTGCTCTCGTCGCTGGCGAGAGCTGTAACTCTGTTCTGCCACGTCTGTGTGAGCAATAGTTCTCCACAGGATTTTTCCAGCCTTCTGCTTCTTTTTTGGAAGCCTGATAGCAGCAATACTTGTACTCACTAAATCATTAATTTGATCTAAAATGTTATGGGAGGAACGGCTTCGTTTTTAACGGTGCCGTTGTCTTGTTTTCCTGCAGTCAGCTCTTGTTTAAAAGCCTGTCAGGAAGGAAATGCACATTTCTGAGGAATTTGAGCTGTTTGAACTTTGTTCTGGTTGCCTTTAGATGCATCCAAAGAAGGAAAGAGGTGATGAGATCTAGAGGTGACACAGAGTTATCCCCAGAATTCCAGGAGGATCTGGGGGCTGAGTTCCTTCCTACCCGTATTATGCATGAGAAATGAGTCTGTACCTGGTGTGTTCACCTTCTCAAAGTCAATAATTCCTGCCAAAAGAGCAACATCTTGAATTTGCAGGGAAGGCAGACAAGTTCCTGGTGAATGGTAGGCTCTGCCCATTTTTTTGAAGACAGGATATTATTCACCTCATTTATTGGAGATCTACATGAACTTCTGTGGGTGGTGTTTCAAAACAATGTGCTCGAACCTCAAGGTAGCTTCCATTCCTGTTAATTGCCTCCCACAGAACTTCTGAAATGGGTGAAAGGGTAAAAAAAATGTCTGGAGTGTTCTGGTATTGAGGAAAATGCAAAGATTGACAAGGTGCATTTGTACCTGGAGAGCCCCATCAGTCCTCTGGCCTTGCTCTCTGCTGTGATTTTCAGAATTGGGACTCATTTTTTAACTGCCAGAGCAACGTTTTCACCACCTCAGACACTCCATAATTCTTTCCTTTCAGAACAGTTTATTAGAATGATGGAAAACAGTCAAACACTTCCCATCTTCTGACTCTGCATAGGGAAAAACTATTAATATTTGATGCTAATCTTTCTGCAGGAGACCAAACACAGTTCTCTGCAAAGTGGAATAAAATACAACATGGCTGAGCCTGCAGAGGAAATGCCCAGAATTTGGTGTGCAGTTGTCATTATTTTTAATAATTTGCTAAATTGCATGATCACTCTTCCAAATAACAAACCTGAATACTCCATACATGATTTTTTGATGCAAAATGTGATGTCTGCTGGCCTTTTTCCTTAAAACTTCTTATCATTCTCGTGGCAAAATCATCCAAACTCCTCAGCCCAGCCTTTGGAGATTCAGAGATAAAAGGGAAGTGTCAGCTTTCCCCCCAGAAAAGCCAGAATTTATTGCCACTCTAACCAAGCCATGAGGGTGTGTTGTTGCATGAAACTGGGCACTAAAATCTCCATCAGTGCATTTTGTTTTCTGTTATTGGCCTCAGTGGTGGTAAGTTCATGGAGGGTTGGTTTTTGTGTGAGACAGAAATAAAAATGTGGGGGAAAAAAGCCACTGGAGCAGTGCTCTTGCATGTAAAGGTAGAATTTTAAGAACCCTCTTGGTACAGATAAACACAAGATTATTACTAAGTTAAAGGGGGAAAAAGCAACAGAGCATCTAATCTGGATGCTATAGGATCTCTGATTATAATAAAAATATCTGATAAGAGACTGTTAAATCCTGAATTTCTTTTCATGTGATTTGTAATCATTTCAGCTGAAATTGCCAGTATAAAACCTAAGGCTGCTTCATGATTGCATGGAGAATGAATTTTAAAAGGGTTAATAAAATGCTCGCTGTTTTTCAGATTTTTTGCACAAGACAAAACCTATTGGCAGCTGTAATAGAGGGATTTGTATCTATAAATCTGTGTAACACTTAGAGAGCTCTGTAGCAACATATCAAATAATGACTGATCTCAGAACACTGAGAAGGAAAATCCCCATTTTTAGGAGGAAATTTGGCATTTATTGCTAAAAACAATTTAGGATTTATTTAAAACCAAAGAGTAGCAGATCATGGGATGGTTTGGGCTGGAAAGGGACCTTGAAGCTGCTCTTGTTTCATCCATGGACAGGGACACTTCCCATAGACCAGGTTGCTCAGAGCTCCATCCAGTCTGACCTCAAGCACTTTTTTAACCAAAATCTCTGGAATTTTCTCCAAGCAGAACTCCTGGATGTGGTTCTCTATCCTGAATCCAGAGTGGCTGAGTGATGCTCCAACATCTCACCCTCCCAACTCCCCACCTTGAATTTATTCCCCACTCAGCTATAACAGACACAACCCCACTAAGCTGTTAAACAAGCAACCACAAAGCACTAAAAATACTGAAAAAATTCTGCCTTTTCAGCCTCCTCATGGGCCTTCAAACACACCTTGGGTGCCTCTGAGCTCTTTGTGCCTCCAGCCCTGGCAGTCAGATCCTTGTGCTCCGTTTCCAGCTCCGCACGCTGCCGGAGATCAAACCAGAGCAGATCCCAGCTCCTGACAGGCTCCAGGCACCAGAGCAACAGCACAACGTCTCTTTTTTTGTGCCTTTGTTTCCCCAGGTTGTCAATTAGCAGGAGGGAAAGTGTCACTCTTGCCAGCAGCTTCAGTTCCGTGCCTGGATTTTTGCAGTTTTTTTCGGGAGCGGCGTTTGTCAAAGTGTCGCTCGTGGAAGCTTGCTGGGGGTTTTTATGTCTCTGGAAATATTCTTAAAAGATGTTCTTTCATTATCTGGTGTTCGTTTAGACCAAGTGCTTTTGAAGTGATGTTGTTAGGCTTTGGAAATTTCTGAAGTTGACAACAATAAAGAGGGCTGGGAAGTTGAAATTCTTTGGTTTCAACAACAATGTTCTTTTTTATTCCCCTCACTTCTTGTTGTTAAAATCTGTGACTTAGCATTTAAAAAAGAAGAAAAAAAAAAGAGGAGAGAAGTTTTCCCAGTTTTTATGTTTTTCACATACTACAAGCAAACTTTTTTCCTCCTTACTTGCAGCTCCCAGCCTCATCCCTCCCCTCTACTGAGGAGCTGCAGGGATTTAGGGCTGTAGGGTGTCCTTGGGATTCAGGGATTTAGAGTTTGGGATTTTGGGAGGCTCCACCTGGGATATCCCTCTTTATCTCTCATGCTGGAGCTTGTCCAGGGAAGGGAATGGGGTTGGGAAAGGGTTTGGAGAATTCCTGAGGAGCTGGGAAAGGGTTTGGAGAATTCCTGAGGAGCTGGGAAGGGTTTGGAGAATTCCTGAGGGAGCTGGGAAGGGTTTGGAGAATTCCTGATGGAGCTGGGAAAGGGTTTGGAGAATTCCTGATGGAGCTGGGAAAGGGTTTGGAGAATTCCTGATGGAGCTGGAAAGGGGCTCAGCCTGGAGAAAAGGGGGATCAGGGGGGATTTCTGGCTCTGCACAACTCCCTGACAGGAGGGGACAGCCAGGGGGGATTTGGGATCTTATCCCAGGAAGAGGGACAGGAGGAGAAGGAACAGGCTCAGGCTGGGACAGGGGAGGTTTAGATTGGATATTGGGGAAAATTCCTTCCTGGGAAGGGTTGTAAGGAATTGGAAGGGGCTGCTCAGGGCAGTGGTGGAGTCTCCATCCCTGGAATTGTTCAGAAAATCTGTGGATGTGGCACTCCAGGACCAATGGGAGCATGGTGGTGGTGCTGGGTCATGGTTCATCCTGATGATTTTAAAAGTCTTTTCCAACATTACCAACATTTCCCTCTCCCTGCTCTTCCAGTAGGATGACAATAAACCTCTCATTGGCCCTGCAATTAAAAAAAAGCCACCCTGTGCTCCGAGCTCGTCGTGTTCCAGGGGCCCTGCTCAAATTAAATATTTCTCAGGTACCTACAAAGTAAATAAGAGCAGGAGTGTGATCCTTGCAGGAGAGGGGCCGAGGGACTCACCTGGCTTTTTCTCTCCATGTGAAACATTGCTTGCTGCTGTTTGGTTGGGAAACTCTGTGGATTTGCTGCAGCACAATCCCATTTGCAGTTGCAGCAGATACTCAGTGCAGCCTCTGGTGAGCACCTGAAGATGTTCTCAGAGTCAGTTTGTAAAGAGAACATTTGTAAGGTGCTCTCCTATTCATTTTTTAATAAGTCCACAGCTGCTACTTTTACTTTCCCAGGATACTGAAAACAACTGAGCTCTTTCAGGTTTTTTTTTCATATTAAAAAAATCAAAAATGTTTTTAAAAATTATAAAAAAATCACACTGCAGGAAAATAAGCACTTATTTTGTCCTCATTCTTGAAGGTAATTACCCAGATACTCAGAATGTAGGATTTTTAACCTTGCTACTGCAGGTGTGTTACTTATTTTTCTTTTCTCTTTTCTCCTTTTCTTTTCTCCTTTTCTTTTCTTTTCTTTTCTTTTCTTTTCTTTTCTTTTCTTTTCTTTTCTTTTGTTTTCTTTTCTTTTGTTTTCTTTTCTTTTCTTTTCTTTTCTTTTCTTTTCTTTTCTTTTCTTTTCTTTTCTTTTCTTTTTTTCTTTTCTTTTCATTTTATTTAATTTCATTTTAATTTTACTTCATTTTATTTATTTTATTTTATGATGTCTTACATGCTGTTTTATTTAGGAATTTCCATTATTATTTAAAGTCATCTCAGAAAAATTGAGGAAGCAGACTGTTTTTATCCATCCTACACAGATGAACACATGTGAATACAGGGCATGTAGATGAAGAATAAATATAAGTAAAAGAAATACTAAAAAAGCCAATCTCTGAATGTGGTGACTTTTTACAGAGTCTCTACAGTATGAAGATTATATCCTTAAAAGATTCAAAAATTAATACTAAAATATATTTTATTTAATGTGCATTATATATTTTTTTTCATTGACAAAAGAAACGAGAGAAAAGGAAGAGGAAAGAAAAATGAAATGTGGGAATTTTTGTCAAGTACCCAAATATTTTCCTTTGACAGAGCCAGTTCTGCAGGATATGGAAATTTGTCTGCACATGTAAATATTTATCATAACAAACACAACCTCTATAGGTTGATGCTATAGATGAGGGTGAGAGCCACATTTCCAGCAGCTGAAAATATTTCCTTTCTCAGGTGCTCTTTCTGCACCAGAGCAACAACAAAAAAAGTTCTGATTTATTCCCCAGTATAGAACTTTGTATGTTTGTATGTACATAATAATTTGAAATTGGACATTTTCACTGTGTTGCCATTATTTTAAAAGCTTATTTTAGTTTTGCTCCCTCTTTATAAAAGACAAAAAAAAATATTTCATTTTGACCCATATATGCATTTGTATTCTCATAAATCTGCTTCATGACATGGTGGAAAGTGAATTCCCTGTCTGACATCTAGAAGCAATAAAACCAAAAATCTCACAGGAGTTATCTCACAGGATGTGGAGAATTCCAGCTTTTGTAATTCCCTTGCAAGGAAATACTGAATAAAAGAAAAATCTGAATTACCTCTGCAGAGCTCTAATGGAAGACTCAATAAGAAGTGCATTAAATGCATTGTAAGAGGCAAAAAGCCTGACCCAAAATTATTCTCATAAGATATTAATGAGTGGTTCTCTTTTCTAGGTACTGAGTATTTAAATCATGGAATATCTGAAGTTGGAAGGGACTCAGCCAGGCTCTGGTGCACAGGACACTGCCAGTGGCATCACTCACTTCTTGAATGGCAGAAAAGCCAAAAATGGAGTGAAGAAATAGCCAAAATTTCAGTTTGTGGAAGGTCAGCAGAAGAAGGGCTGAAGTGAAGGATGGGAATGTTGGGCTGAAGGAAGTTTTTGGGGTAGAGAGGAGGAGCAGCAAACTCTGAGAAACAGCCAGGATAATCTCCTGCTGGAAAAGAAATGGAAATTCTCTGCTGGTAGGTTTATCTGTGTAATTCCAGAGATTTCAGAGCTGACCTGCCTGGAGTAAAGTCTGGGAAAATCCAGGTCCAAGGGAGGATGAGGAAGTGCAGAGCTGCTGCTACTGCTCAGTGTAGGATTTGCTTTTTGCTGGTCTTACTAAAAGCAGTTTTATTTCTCTGTGTGTCCGTAGGTAAGAAAATATTTCCATCTGGCATATGACAGTGAAAGAAGTGGGGTGGGATGTGGGATAAAAGGATATTTCCAAAGGAAAAGAAAAAAAAAAAAGGAAAATCCACCTTTGGATGTGCCCCAAGGCTGCAAGTGGCACAGGATTTATAAATCACTTTATAAAGTGAAATGATCTGGGGACAGGGGGATTGATGAGAGTTTGTCTATCTGTGCACTCTGAGTGCAGAAATTCACTTCTCTCTCTTTGGAATTCATTTAGAAACAAGTGCCAATAAGGAAGATTTTTCCCTGCATCACTCTGAAGCACCAAATCATTAAATGCAAGCACTTGAAACGAGGTAATTACATAATTTAGAACATTCTAAGTCATACTAAAAAAAAAAAAAGAATAAAATTCAGACCATGCCAGGATGTTTAACGTTATTTTTTAAATTTATGTTGAGTTTTGAGTTTTTCTTTAATTTTGATTATTTGTGCAACAACACATTCCCCCAGTGCTGAATTTGATTGAAAGCTATACAAACATCTTCATTATTGTATTCCAGATCTCTGTGGTGCTTACATTAATAAAAACAAAAGAACAAAGTGAAGCCATCCTTGTGGGGAAAAAAAAAAAGTTTTTTCAGCAAAGAGAGAATTTTATTTTGATTTCTGAGGTTATGCAAGAGCTGCAGGAGAAGTGGGACAAGGATAACAAGGAGGGGATCGATCTCCAGAGTTCAAAGGTAGGCAGCTGATCAAAGGTTAAATACAAGAAAAGAAATTATTCCATTCAAGTTAAATATAGGACATTGTAACCCAAATAGGTGCTTGGCTTCAATTAAAACCCTTGGAAAAGGCTTTTGTGCTCAGGGGGAGTTCTCAAAGTCAGGCAAACTTTGTTTTTCTTGCTTGGAAAGATGTGTGGGAAGAGATTAGGCTCTCCAAAGGATGAGATATTTCCATTTTCATTCCAAAACATTTCTGGTTATAAGGGGCAGAGGGCAGAACCAATGAGATCCATTTAGGATTGCAGGGTGCAGAAGTGGCATGGAAAAACATCCTGTTCTAATGTAGGGATGGAATAGCAGAGCCTGGAAAAGCATTTTCTGCAGCCTGGTCACAGCTCAGACACTGAGCAGAGCCAGAGGGGGCAGGAAAAACGGAAAAGGGAGAGCTGAGGGGGCCAGGAGTGCAGGGGGAGAGGGATTCCATGAGAGGAGGTGCAATATTGAGAAAGGAGGAGCTGCCTGGATGGAAACAACACAATGCCCTTCCCAGCATCCCTGCCCTGGAGCATGGGTGGGGAGATTGGATGGCACAGAGTGACTGGAGAGGGTGGCTGTGCAGAGCAGGAAATTCTGGTTTCCTTCATTATTGAATATGAGAAAAATGTGGAAGGAATTCTGTGTGGATCAAAAATGGAGACATTTGATCCGCATATTTTTTTTTTGTGGATCAAAACAGAGAGGAGAGAAGATTTTGTGGCTGTTGTCTTCAAGGGATATCCAGAGTTGTGCTGTTCTGAGGAGAAGTGTCACTGCAGAGAACATTCATTATTTATCTGGCAGTGTAAACACTGATAAAACTGCTTTTAGTTTCTCATTAATTTGTTAAAAGTAATAACCGATAGAATTAAATCTATTAGTGCAAGCAATAACAAGAAGTTAGACTTGAAGCAGAGCCCAATTCTTTGCAGGTTTCGCTTTGCTGACTTTATTCAAACACATCTCAGTTTATTATCTCCAATACATTCAAATTCAGGAGAAAACAGCACAAAGCTGCCAAGTTCTGTCATTTTTAGGCAACAGCTCTTTTGGATTCCACCCAAATCCAAAACTCCCCAGTCCTAGACTTTTATCCAATTATCAAAACTAAAATCCCAAGGTTGGATGGGGCTTGGAGCACCCTGGGGTGGTGGAAGGTGGAACAAAATGAGCTTTAAGTTCCCTCCCAACCCAAACCATTCCATGATTCTGTAAAACCACTAGGAGGATATTTTACTCCATGGATACAGGATATCCATTGGAAAGCTGTTACCTCAACTCCTGGGCACACCTGATTTAATTGCAGGGGCTGTGTCCTGATGAGGTGGTTTGGATTTCTGAATATTTTCTCTTTTACTCAGAAGATTCTTCCAGTTGTTCCCATGCAGGCAAAGAAAACAGATCTGGAGGGATCTTCTTACCAGATTCTTTTCTCTATCCCTGTGGTACTTTCAAGACTCAGTTAATGGCAAATAACATTTTTAACAGGTAGTTTTTGATACATTCTGCTTAAATGTCACTTTTATTTGCCTGTAGTGCACTGGGTACTCAATGCAAATTATATCCATTTTTAAAAAGAGCTGGAATATTTCAGTATCAGCTGCTTTCTGGGCTGACCCTGAGTGTGGGTTTTCTATCAGGGGGAGGAAATGGGGCTCTGCATCCACCCAAAAGGTCTCCTGAGATTATTAAAAGGACCCCACTGGTCAGGGAGCATTTCTGAATCTCTTATTCCATAATTATTATAATGTGCACAATGCCTCATATGCATTAAACATTCAACTGAAATGACTCTGAATGTGAGAGCAAGCATATAATAAAGGAAAAAAAGCCCTTATTTTACATAACAATTTAAAATATTAATAATGTAAGTAATATGCATAGTGTATGTAAGTGTGTACACTTAACCATGCAGTTATGAATTATATATGTAAATACAGCACACACCAAAAGTGTATTTAAACACTTAAACTTTCTACATGGCCTAATTTGAAGTGCATTACATTGGATTAATTTTTAACATTTTACTTGCAAATAATCATAATTCAAAAATTCATATTGCAATGGACTTTGATGATTGAAAACACCACCAAGCTTGTCTGAATCCTTGGCATGACAGGAGATTGGCATTTCCAGGAAATGTAAAGAGGAACTTCCAGCTCTGCATCATTTATCAGAGATTTCCTGGTTTAGTTGAAAAAAAACCCCAAAAGTTCCTCAGCTGAGAGGGCAAAAATCACAAAAGTGATTTTTTTATGTGGAAAGGGAAAGGGGAAAGGAAAAAAGGAAAATCCCCAGAGGTGCCAAACCCTCTCTTATCCCAGCCCACCATGCTCCAGCTGTGCTGCCAGATGTTGCCATCCAGCTGCTCCTTCCAGCTCCAAGGAAAAATCCAATTATCTGTGCATGTGTGGCAGCTTCATTAGAAGAAGCACAGCCAAGTGTGACACGGTTTTATCTTTTCCATGAGTGGAATTGTAGTTCCAGGGCCATCCATGGCCCTAGTGCAGCAATGTCTGCTCCTGTTCTGCACAGCTACCCCACCCCACCCAGTCACTCCCAAAATTTGGGTCCAGGAGGAGCCTTTTCAGGGCAGGGAGCATTTGGGAACCCTTTGGAATGTCACTGATGAAATGAGAGCTGATTTTCCATTTTTTCCTCCCCACACCAATTAGCTGCCACAAGTGGGCATTTCTCTTCAGCTGCTGTCTAAACCACAAGAGTTCCAATGAATTTCCAAGAGTTTCAAAAAGTCAAGCTCAGAAAAAAATACTAGGAATGCAGAATTTTGTGGCTCTCAGAGAAGACTTTTTGCCTTCAGTGAGGATTTTGTGGTGGCATGCACAGCAGGACTTGTCAAACCTCTGGGTGCTGTTATTTTACAAGTGCTGGAAAGTCAAACCATGAGGAAAGTTGAAAAATCCCATCCCAGCACAAGCAGGATGTTTAATTCTGTTGGAAACTTCCCCACTGCTCAGGATGATGGGTTTTAATGGGATTTCCTGGGCTGGATCCAGGGAGGCTGAGGGATTGTGGGGTGGGACAGACCCCAAGGGAACAACCCCAGGAGTGGCCAAGTGAGTTTGAAGCTGGGATTTCTCAGCCTGGGTGATTTCCTCAGGAATTCTTGTCCTGGGGACTCGGTAAAACTTTCCCCTGGGGCTGAAACACAGGACTCTCAATGCTGAAAAACAGGAATGAGGTTCCCCAAATTATTAAGGGAAAAAAAAAATTTTTTTGGAGGTTTTCGAAAAAGCTGAAAAAACCCCAATACCAAGGTTTCCCAAACAAATAAGGAAAAATGGGTTTTTTGGGAGCCTTTGGCTGTCCCTGATGTTTCCAATGTCAGATGAGAGGTGCAGAAGGATGGGACAAAGTGAGAGGGAGGGGGTTGAAGGTTCTGTGCCCCCTCACCCCTCAGTGCAGCAAAGTGACACCTCTTCATCAGCTGGGCATTGCCAGCTCTGGAGAAACAGGGAAGCTTTATTTCTCAAAATATAAAGTATAAAATTACTCCTAATTAATAATTTTCTTTGCCAACTCCATTATCATTTCACAGTGAAATCTCAATAAATTCACCCCATAATTGCATTAACCCACCTGTGAAATGTTGGCTATTGAGTTTTGTACCCCAAAGTTTTAAAGCAAAGAACAATCCTTTAAATGAAAGTAAAGCACAGTCACTGGAGATTGCCACTACCTCCTGCAGCAGCTTATTCCCATCAAATTTAATTGTAAATATGTTTTCCCAGCCTCTTAATACACTCTTAGGATAAAAAGAGGTTTTAACAAGAATTATTATTATGGCAAACACACAACAACAACATTTCTTTCAGTGAAAGAAACAGAGACCAGCATTCATTAATTAACCTTCAAATTTCAGGTTTAATTTTACAATTTCAGGTTAAAACACAGGAAACACAAATCTGGATGAAGTCATACAACCCCCCCCCCAACTTCAAATTATTTTTTCAAGTATCTGAATATTTTATAGACCAACAACTTGAAACATTATTTCATGCTAAATCAGTCATCTGAAAACATTTGCTTCTATTTTATCTGGCCTTAAATTCTTCTCCATAATAATGGCTTGCATGGGTGTAATTAAAATTAAAATGGAAGTTAAACATAGGCAAAATTATGGCTTCAAATCCACTTCAGTGCATCTTTTTTACAAAATTTATCAGATATGAAGTCAGGCAGGAATTCTACTCTGAAAAAACAGTTTTCTCTTCCAGTTCTCAGCTTTGAAAGATGAATTTATCCTAAAGTGCCATTGCTGGAACGGGACTGCTCTGTACAAAACACCTGGCTGTGAACTGACTGTACTGGTGTGGCTGGAAGGGAAAAAGCATTCAAGGTGACAAAAAAGCCCTTTGAAAATTGAAAACTAGTTACAAAAATAGGAGAGAATGCAGTGGTGTGGCTGATGCTGGTTTCCATTTCAGCTCCATTGCACGGTGTAGTTCTGGCCCAGTTTCAGCTGGAGACTGGAGATGGTCAGGAGCTGTGAATAAAACACAAAATGCACATTTAGTAACTGAGCCCTAAAGATTCACAGTGTTTTCTGTGTTCCTTGGGAGAAATTGCCTTCTGATTTTAAACTGCAAGAATTTATTCCTCTTTTTTCCTAAGTTTGTGTTTGTATCACTCCAAACAGTTTAACCAGCACAGATTTGGGAGTCTGACCATGACTCTGATCCCTTCCTTCATCCACAGGCTCTTTTAGAGCTGAGGTTCCTTTGGTTTAAAAAATAAAAGAATTTTTAAGAGGCAGCAAAATTTGGAATACACTACAATTCAACATTATGATTTTTTTTTCCAATCAAAAAGTCAACAGCAGAATCTCAGAGAATGCTCAGAGATGCTTTTGCTCCTGTCACACCTCCCAGGTTGCAAGGAAGATCTTAGGGAAGAAAAAGTGGCATTAAATATCACACTTAAAATTAAAGAATCATTACCTGATGATGCTTGTGGCATCTTCCTCAAATATGGCATATTTTAAATATGGTAAATCTATAAAATACTGTAAATATGCTAATATAATTTTTTTAATATACTAAATATATAGATACTTTAAATATGGTAAATATACAAATATTTAAAATATGCTAATATAAAAATTTTAACTATACTAAATATCTATGTATTTTAAATGTGGTAAATGTACACATACTTTAAATATGATAAATATATAAATATTTTAAATATTCTAAAAATATAATTATTTTAAATACAGTATCACAGCTGAATCTCCACAGGTTTAAGAGCACAAATGTGGTGAGAAACCTTTTTTTAACTCTCCAAGCAGCATCTCACCTTCTTGTCAGGGTCATATTTTAGGTTAGGCTTTGGTGAGATTGGTTGCCCGTTCTGTGCCACTGTCACCTGAGTGTAGTTGGTGGGCACCCCCAGGACTTTGATTTCAGTAAACATCAGGTTGTTTGGGTCAGTGTAATTCTGGTGAGTAACTGTGATCTCCAAAACAGTCTGAAAGGAAGAGGGAAAGACAAATATCAGAGATTGGGGTTAGACTGGTGCAGATCCAGAGCTGTGGCTGCCCCTGGATCCCTGGAAGTGTCCAAGGCCAGGCTGGACAGGGCTGCGAGCACCTGGGGCAGGGGGAGGTGTCCCTGCCATGGAATGAGATTATTTTTAATGTCCCTCCCAACCCAAACCATTCTCTAATTCTGTGAAATCCACTTGAGCTTTTCATTTGCTGTTTTCACTCCAGGCTGGTTTTTTTCCCCCAATTTTTTTTTTCCTAATACCTGTGTGTTGCTATTTATTTTTCAAATGCTGAAAGCTTTTCTCCACTTTTTTACCCTGGCCAAATCCTGGGCTCTGCTGTGCCTTTCATTGCCATTCAGTTGCTTGATGTGAGAAGTGAAGCAACAAGAAATTCTCAGCCCCTGGAAGAGCTGCAGGAGCAGCCCCTCCTTCCCTGCCCCAGCCTCCCCTTCCAGGTGCTGTGAGAGCTGCTCCAGGCTCTTCTCCTGCTGCTTTTGCCCTCCCAGAACAGCTCCTGCCTCCCCATCCCCCCCTCAGCACTCACAGCCCCCCTCTCATTCAGTTACTCTGGTTTTAAGTAGATTTTGGATTTCTTTAGGATGTACCCAGATCCCCCACAAATGTGACATAATTCCACGTATTCAGTGCTCCCAGGGTGAGTGTTTCTCATTGTTGGTTGATTCAAGACCTCTTTAATTAGGCTTTTCCTTACTCAGTTTTTGTAAGAGCAGGGAAAGGTGCTTTTATTTTATAATCTCCTTACAACTGCAAATATTGAGAGTTAGCAAAACAAACTCCCTTCCTTAGCAATTAACACCCTTTTATTTGACAAAGACAGAATTAAATGAGAAGAAAGAACAGTGTGGATAAAATTAGAAGACATTGTGGCACACTGGAAAATAATGAAATAAGAAAGTGTGTTTTCTCCTACAATAGAAAGAGCTTTTCTGTTAAGCCAAAAGTCCCTATAATTAGAGACTAATTTATTTCCACATATTCCACTGGTTATGGTAAAAAGTGAAATCTGACTATTGTACTTAACAATACTCTTCAGATTCACTCCTAAATTCATTCTTAACACAGTTTAATCACATTCTTGGTGACCTAATCATCTGTGAGCACAATTTAATGTAAGGTTGGGATATGTAGATAAATTAAAATACCCATAGCTAAAAATACAAAAAATCACCTGAAGTGACTATTAAATAAATATGAGCTAATGTGATTACCTGATTAGCAGTAAATGATGTCAGCAGGTAAACACCATCTTCATATGCATCTGTTAAAAAAAAAAAAAAAAAAGAATGAAATTGCCACAAGTCCCCCCCTTTCCTCTGCTCCTCCTCGGACACCCCAGAGTTTGTTCCTTCTCTCCCCAGTTCACATCCTTGGGTTTGGTTTTGGCTGCTTGAATTTGGGCTTTGAATATCCCCAGGGATGGAGCCTCACTTGGCAATACCCAGCCATTCTCACAGCAAAAGATGAAAGGGTTTTAGGAAGGGAAGAAGCCCTGGACGTACCAATGCGAACCCCATCATCCCAGTAAAGGTGTCCTTCTGCAAACAGAGCATCATCCAGGGCCACCGTCAGTCCCATCGGGTTTTTCCGGCTGTGGAAAACACAATTTTCCCTCAATTTCCTCAGCTAATCACATTCCATATTTCCCAAATTGTAATTCCTTTATAGAAAAGTTGTGTACCCGCCAACTGAATAGCCATCTTCCCATCCCATACTACTAAAGACCCAAAAAACCACCAAAAAGCCAAATTAAAATTAAAATTTTCACTTCTTCCTACCTGTAGGCAGTTGTATTAGCAGGTGTTTGCCAAGGCAGGATGTATCCACCTCGGATGTGCAGGTTGATGTGGTCCAAAGGAGCCGATAAATTTTGGAATTGTCCCCTAAAGCCAGTGTCTGTGTCCTATGTACAGAAAAAAAATAGGATTTTTACAGGGTTTTCCTTCAGAATGAAATGATAATATTTCTCTAGACAGGTTCATTAGGAGTTGTTACTGCAAGAGTAACTATTAATTAAGAGAAGCCCTGAAATTTTGGCTCCATGAAAGCCTGGGCTGATGGGTGATGGCAGCTGAACCAAAGGGACCAAGAGGGTGAGACACAAACCTGTGATGAATGAAGGGAGTTGTGATCCTGCTCTTCCTAGTTCCAAATCTTTTTTTATTTTCCAGGTAAAATTATGCAGCTAAATCTGTTTTTTTTCTCTCTTTTTTAGAGCATTCCATTGCAAAAACCTTCTGTGTATCATTTGAGGGTTACAAAAAATGAAAAGAAATCTAAATTAAAGGTATTACTTCACCTTTTCATTTATTGTAACTCTGCTCATGTTATTACTCATTATTATAAAGGAATCAAGGATTTTTATTATTTCTTTAATCAGCTGAGTAGATTTTATGTTTCTAAGAAATTATATTAAATGGAAGTTAGGCAGGAGAGTGTTCCCACCTCCCTGTCTGTAAAAAGGCAGAAAATACAAGTTTTAAAATACAATTTTTCAGGATGACTTACTGTGTGGTAATCATACCAGCGGGCATTGGGGAAATAAGCGTTCACAGTCCGATCATTCTGCAATTAAACACACAAATTTCAGGCACCTCAAGTCAAAAAAGTGAAGCTTAGTCAAACTGACTTTAGTAATAAATGCTTAAAAACTCACCTGTTTCAACACAGGGCTGATGAGCAGGGCAGGACCCCAGAGGAACTGCTCGTCGATATCCCACGTTACCCTGTCTGCCACAAACCTGTCAGGATGAGAGCCAGAGCTGAACTTTCCCAAAGAGTTCCTTCTTGAAGACCCTGCTGTCACTAATTTCACCCACTCCATCTAGTCTCTATTTCCTCGTTATTGCTGTTAATAATTCAGAGATCAATTAATGGTTGCACAAAGATCCTGATTTGACACTCCTTAGAGAAATGCAAGTTACTGCTTAGCTTTAGAGCTTTTTGTCCTTTGCTTTTGCTTTTCAGTACATTGGGACAGCAAAACTCTGAAGGTCTTATGCGTAATATTTACAATAATAAAGTTTTGGGCAGAGTTTTTAATTTGAGCCACAGATTATGATTTTCTTTGAAAAAAGCAAATCGTGACACGCAAAAAATTGTTTTTCCCAGCCAAGACTTGGTTTTTTTGTTTGTTTTTTTTTTTTATTATTATTTATTTTATTGAATGGGGAAATGCTGCAACAAAGAGAAAACTCTGTTGTTAGGGGGTGGCAGCTGGAGGAATTTTATTTGGGAATTCTTGGTGAGGAGAGCAGGGAATTGCACTTACTCGTGGAGAAGGGGGCGGACCACGGTGCTGCCGTGGGCGTGGGCATCGTACAGCAAGGTGTAGAGATAAGGTAACAGGGTGTATCTGATGTTCAGTGCATTCCTGGAAATGTCATGAAAAGTTGAATTCCAGAAAGCAGGATCTTGCCTCTGAAAGAGAAGAGAGTGTTGTTAGAGAAGCTGGGTTGGACTGCCTGAGAAAGCTAAAAACACAAAATCAACATAGCAAAACAAACCAAGGAAATTTCTCCTCTGAAGCAGAACATCTTCATTTATTTATTCTTCAACTCGGGAAGAAGTGAAAACCTTGGTTGTCACTGTCAGCCCCAGGAGGGGAACTGTAAAGAGGAAAGCTGATAAAAACCCAGGGGAACACAATAAAAATGTAGAATGCAGTGTCCCCAAGGCGTGGCACGTCCCAGGGTCCATCACCATCAGCTCTCTGCTCCCAGACTCAGCAAGAGCCCGAGGTGCCCAGGACTGGTGTCAGGAGAGCCTCAAA
>JAOTQP010000469.1:22734383-22750806 GCA_026413545.1 Cichladusa arquata | reverse complement strand
GAGCAGCTGTGGCTGCCCCTGGATCCCTGGAAGTGTCCAAGGCCAGGCTGGACACTGGGGCTTGGAGCAGCCTGGGATGGTGGAAGGTGTCCCTGCCCATGGCAGAGGATGGGAATAGAAGATTTTTAAGATCTCTTCCAACCCAGACTATTCTGTGATTCAGCAATTCTTTGTTTCAAGGGAACAACCTCCAAGATCATCAAGTCCAACATTTCCTTGATGGGAATTTAACATGGGATACTTCTGCCAGAACAGTGCAGCTACTGGGAATTGAGACTCTCTCCACCAGTGTCAGGCAGAGAAAAACAGTCTAGAAATCAGATGCATTTCCACACTTACAATCCACAGGCCATCAAACTTGAGGCTTTTTGAGGCGTTGGGATTGTTGTAGACCTCCAGGATTTCAGTCTTCCACCACTCCGCTGTGGAATTGCGGAAGAAGTCTGGGAAAGCACAATGTGCTCCAAATCTCTGTAAAAACAGAAGGAAAACAAGACAGATAAGGGGATTGAAGGTGTTCAATAGTTAAAATTCTGGAATTAAAAAAAAAAAAAAAAATACAAAAAATAATTGCTTGTTCACTGAAGTTTTTGGCTTTTAGGAAGGCTTAACCAGTTTCTGCAACTTATTCCTGCCATGAGATGTATCAATGAGTTAGATGCTATTTTAATTGATTCATGTCTATATTTGAGTCTAGAACCAAACCATGGCAGTATTTACCTCTACTACTTGTTCATGAGGCAGTGACTCATCGATTTCGACATTGGGTAGGAAAGGCCAGACCTAATAGGACAAAGAATATTTAAAATAATCAAACCTCAGTAAATATAAACTGAGCATCAACAACACACAGGTTTAAATACTCAGCCCTGGACAGTACCTTGTTATACAAAATTTCGTTGCTATCAGGCCATTTTATGAAGACATCGTTTTGCACACCTCTGGAGAAGGCAAGATAATTGGTTTCATTCCCAGAAATGGCTGGATCCTACAGTTAGAAACACTTTTACTCTTATGCTCAAAACTCACATTGAATGTATTTTCCATTTTGCCATGCTATATGGAAATTTAAAAGCAATATTCCAAACTGACCAGGATAATGATAAATCTCATTCCTTCTGCTTTGATTTTGTCGATAAGAGCCGGTAATCCAGCAAAATGTGGGGAAAGGGTGAAGTCCAGGTTCCTTTCCATGTAGTCAATATCTGAATATTGGACATCCTGCAGTTCAAAAAAAACTCTATTAGTTTTAAGTTATTTTCGCCACCCTTTTTGCCAAATATTGGAAATTGGCCAAAATAAGTAAAATAGGGAACTTTTTTGATGTGTAAAATTGGAAGGAGTGATAACTTCAGGCTGAAGTTGTTAAATGAATATTACACAATCCATGAGCAGGTCCAAATCAAAATAAACCTTTCATTGCCGTATCTAAACTGAGGGGAGAAATTGAAACAAAATAGAGAAAAAAATAGACTTTTCCGTAGGTATGTACTGCACCTATATTTCCAGAGCTGTAAGGAAACAATGGAAATAGTTGCTCTCTATTTAAACATTGATATTATTATATTTAAAATGAAGCCACATTTGATTTATAGCATAATTTTGTTAGATCTAGGTGCTATTCCTACTATCCCAACAACAACCTGGGCCAACTCACAGCTGACTTGACACAGAGCATTATGGCAATGAAATTATGCTGCTTCTTTCTTTTTCTCCTGCTGGTTTTTCTTAATCACTGCTCCTTCCTCTCATTCTTTGGTGTGAATAATAAAGAAAATTAAGTAGCCCAGAGTCCGTGGCACAAAACCTCTACCACAGTGAGGCTTTTTTTTGGTTGGTTACTGCTTTAGTGTTTAAATGGATTTAAGTCAATACTAGGAAGGCAAACGCTCAAATGTTGTTTGCTCCCAACGTACGTAGGGAATCCGAGCCGCCTTCATTTCCTCCACGAGCTGGGCGATCTCCGAGTCGTTCGCGTATCCATAGCGGCACAGCTGGAACCCCAAGGACCAGTAGGCTGGCATGACTGGGCGCCCAACCAGCTGAAAAAAGGGAAAAGGTGCTGCTGGTGAGGAGGGGAAGAGAAACCAACCCAGCCTAGCAAAGCCCAGCGTTAGTCGGGCTCCTACTTCAGTGTATTCCTGAACCACGAGTTCGGGCGTCGGGCCCAAGACCACGTAGAAGTCGAGGATTCCTCCAGTGGTGCGGTAGGTCAGGGCAGGGGTGGGCTGGAAAGTCACATCTGGAAGGGGAGGAAAGGAAGTGAGAAAAGGAGGCCTGGACTTGCCACCAGTGCAAAACACTGGCTGTAAAAATGGAACACGTGGAGGATGGAGTGAGACAATTGACAAAGGGCTAAAGGGACTGGACAAGGGGGAATGGCTTCAAACTGAGAGAGAGGAGGCTCAGATGGGATATTGGTAAGGAATTGTTCTCTGTGAGGGTGGGGATGGAATTCCCAGAGAAGCTGTGGCTGCCCCTGGATCCCTGGAAGTGTCCAAGGCCAGGTTGGATGGGGTTTGGAGCAGTCTGGGATAGTGGAAGGTGTCCCTGCAGGGGACTGGAACAGGACGAGCTTTAATGACCCTTCCAGTCCAAACCATTTAATGATTTTGTGAGATCTAAGCAAAGAGATTTAAGTGAAGTTTTCCTTACCCATTGCATTGCTGTTAAGCAAGAGAACTCCGTGGGCATTGCCATCTTCTTCAAGGGCCATATAAAATGGATGAAAACCATAGGAATTCATCTTGTACTGCAAATAAAATACTTTTTACTGGGGAAACATTGCACACGTTTACTTATTAACATTTAGTAATAAATTTAATAAAAGGTGAGACAATTGCCAAACATAACAAATAAACTTTGTACACCTAAAACCTACTTAACCCTAATACAGACCTGCAGAAGGTCACTTGGAACTTCACAATTTGTCAGGCTTGTCCAGACTGCTCAGGCAGGAAGGAAAGCAAAAGTATTGCTGCACTTAAATGTCACTAATGAGAAGGTGCCTCCTCAGGACAGAAATTTCCTTCTTTGCCAGCAGAACCAGGTGTCTACGTGCTCAGGAGGTGCTGGTGACATTATATTTAATTTTCTCAAAATGTGTTCCAGCCTGAACTGGAAGTTAGAGCTATAATTAGCTGCTATTTTGTTGGCCGTTCCCTGATAATTGAAAATTTGCTATCTTGTAGGAAATAAGACAAATAAACAGTGATAAGATTTCTGCTTTACCTGTGTAAATACTAAATTAATCCCCAAGCAACAGGAATTGTTCTGACTCATGTCTAATTTTCAAAACATAAATATAAAAAAAAAACAAAGGAGGAACTTGCTCTTACTCCTAAGCCATGTATCACCTTCCAACCTCTGGCTGAGGGCCTGAGCTCCTCATATTATTCTTGCAGGTCACAAATAAAGGATTTACAGAAGACCTTTGCCATGGAGACACCATGTAAATTGTAAACTATGATAATTATGGTCAGAATCAATGCCCACTACCAGCAGACATCCACTGGATTTTAATATTTTAACATACTTTCATCCATTTCTGCAGCCATTGGTTAAAAAAAAAATCAGATTTTCATCGTCTTTGCCTACTTACACCTGGAGGCTGGTCCCTGGTGAACATTCCCCAGGTGTGCCAGTTCATGTCATGTCGGAACGTGGGGTGCTCAACTTCCCCAAACCCGTAGATGTACTGGGATGGCAAGCGGGTGGAAATCTGAATGAACATGTCACTGAAGGTGAAGGTGGGCAGGCCTGAATTCCAGCTGAAGTGGGAAGAGGAAAGGGAAAATAAGAATAGAGCATCCTCAGGGCTGTGTTTCTGGCAGACGCTTTATTTTGGGTCACTTTTTCTCTGGAAATCTCACTCTTCAGTAAAAGTGGACGAAAACTGTTGTGGTTGCCAAGGAAAGTTAAAGGACATGAAATGGGAGTGTGTAAGAATTGCTGAAGGGTTTAAGGACACCAAATGCTCTGTGTGTCTCAGAGAGGAATTGCACACAGGCACCATGCACTGCAAGTTGTGTCGTATTTTAGCAATTCAGTGAGAAAATGCATTTCAGCACACTACAATCCTATTTTCCTCCCAGACCGAGCACTGGAGCCACATGGAATGTAGTAAATAAAGTGCCTTTTACAGTTCACTGAACTTTCTCTGCAGATTACACTAAAATTGTATTCACAGGTCACTTTTATTATAAATCAGCATCTTTCCAGTTAGAAATCAAACTGCAGCCTGGTGGGCTCTGCCAGAGAATTTCATTGTTCTAGGAGCTTCAATTGCAGGCTGAATTGTTACTCTGCTTAGCAAAAGGGAACTCGACTTGCAATTAAGTCTTGAGTACTTTAAAACATTAAATAAAATTGTTTTTTTGAATAAAAAACATAACACACTCAAATGTTCTCTGTTTTCTAACTCTGACTTAATCAAGGAAAAACGAAGCTCCTGCCAGACTCATCTGTTGTGTTACCAAAATCCATCTCAAGTTAGTCGGGACACTACTTCCTTCTGCTTTTTTTTTTTTCCCCTAACCATTCCCCAAAACTGACCCAAATGTCTAATCATTAATGAGCAGTGCTGTGGCCACCTAAGGAATACTTCTAGGAAGGATGGAAAAATCATTGTGCCTCCCAGAAATTTGGGAAGCCTTCAGAGCTGCCAGTGTTCTTCACTCCAACACAGGCACAGAGAGAAGGTTTGGTGGGAAAAAAAAGATACCAAAACTGCATGAAATAAAATTATTGGAACCTGGAAACCTGGGAGTTTTGAGCATTCTGTGCTTTCTGACACTGACCCCCAGGAGAACACTGCTTTTGATTTGAGCCTTGGAGAAGGCTCCCAAATTTGAGTAATAGAGTCACGAGTGTGCAGTTAGAATAGAAATGTGTAATTTCACATGGTGAAAGGTTTGGAATTTGGGATTTTTACAATATAGTAACAGGTATGGGACAAGGCAGAAGTTCTTGGGCATTGTCTCTGTCTTCTTCATTCTTCATGATTTGAGGTAGTAGTTTTTGGTTGGACAGTTAGTGCTACACTGCAGGTCACAAAGATTTAGTTATTGGGTCAAAAGTATAACTAATATAGGTGTTAGTTCTCTATTGGACTCTTTAGCTTTAAAAGACCTTGTACTAGCTAGATGTGCCTCCATTTTGGTCACTTTTAGCTGGTAGCTGGAAGTGCTGCTGAACTCTCTGTACTTTAGATAAGATTTAATAACACGAAAAACGCGTCTCCTTTGTGTTATTAATCGTAACTCTACAGACAGAAAAAAATGAAGAGAAGCCACTGATGGGTGGTGCAGTTAACCCATTTCCACAAAATGACAAAGAGTGGCAGTGCTTACATGACTGTGCCCGTGCTTCTGCGGCGGATTTGGATCCCAAAGGGTCGTTCCTGGATCGAGACCTCGTAGAGCCGGTCCTCGCTCGAGCTGGGGGAGCTGGGGAGGTTCAGGGCCACTGGCACCTCGTAGCGTGGGTTTTGGTCATCATAGATCTGTGATCCAAAAACCAGCTCATTGAAACAAGTCAGCTGTTTGAAATCTGAATCTAAAAGTTTTAAAATGTTCACTGTGGTATTTTCATTCAAATGCGTATTCGTGAACAAGTTCTTTCACAGGATTTTGTTTTGGGGGGAAGAGAATCCCAACCAATGAACCTTAAAGTTAATTTTGGATCAGTAATGGCTCGTCTAATCATCTACATGAATTTAAAGAACAAAATTATATTTAAAATATAGGTGTATATACTTTGAAGGGTGATAAATAATTTTCTAGTTCATCTTTTACTCAAGTTTCAGGATTCTTTTTCAGGTTTTCCATATTTTGAAAGCTGGTAGAAGTTAGTTTTTGATGTCTGACCACTTAGCTCAATATTATTAAACACATAACAATAAATTACAGTTAAACAACAGTCCATAGAAAATTTTAGAACAGAAGTGCAATGATGAATGTAAAAATAAACTGTAGAGTCGTGAGAGCACTTACAGATAAATTTACCTGCATATTAACAAAATACTTTCAGTTTCAAAGTTCCTGGTTGACATTACACACATACACTGACATTGAACTTTTGATTCATGTAATTTCTTTGTAAAATTGATTGCTAGGATTCTAGGACAAAAAAAAAAAAAAGATGCAAGCTAAGAGCAATAATAATTGGCTAGAAGGAGAAACATGTTTACACGAGGCTGCTTCTGTCTATGAAATATAAATTTGGCTATAAAAAGCCCTTTGAATCTCCATAAATAAAACATTTGAGGAATTCTGGGATGGAGTTACCTTAAACTGCAGCATGTTGTTGAGATGATATTTCACCTCCAGGCGCAGGGTGCTGATGGGGGCAGTGGAATTCTCGTTAGCTCTGACCTTGGAGCTGTCCACCCTGAGGGTGGCTTCGATTCCAGAGGAGGAATAACTGACATTCTCTATGGAGTAAGGATTGCTGGAGTTGTAGTAGCAGGCAGGAACTTTTGCATTTTCTGCCAGCTGGTGCAAACAGAAAGGAGTTTCAGGTTAGGAGTCAGCTGGAATTTTTATTAGGTATTAGCATGGAATCCTGTTTTTATCAGGTCTGTGTCAAATGTGGAATTTGGCAGGGGGGAGGAAATTAATGGAATCCTGAATAAAGAACTAATGCAGAATAATCTCTATACTGACTCAGGTGTAATAAAGCCATCCAGTGAAGGTTGTACAAATAGTTCAGTCAGGAAAATGAATCCTCGTGCAATGAACAAGGATTTAATTCCCTCATCGCTGTGATCTTCAGATCAATCCCTCAACATGGTTTAATCTTGGCTTGTGGAAATTCCTAAAACCTTGTCCCTTTTAATCCCATTGCTCTCTGGCCACCTTCAAGGAGATGTGCCCAAAACCCATTTCACACTCAGGCAACATCAGAGCAGATCTTTCCACTGGCTTTATTCACACAAATTATCCTTAATGGATCCAGTGAAAATTACATCCTACTAATGTGAGATTGCCTGACATTTCCAAGTGTCTGAAATCACAAAGAATTCTTTTATTAGTGCAACAAAACCAGAGCAGTCCATCAACTGCTTCAGCAGGTGCTGGTGCAGGAGCAGCCAGCAGAGAATTTTGGATTTCATTCCTATAGGAAAAGCCCAAAATGGGCATTTTAGATTTAGAAGAACAGAGAATAATTTAGTTGGAGGCACCCTCTGAAGTTCAACCCTGCCAGGCCTTGTTGCTCCCACATATTTATTAATAATACTAATAAATAAAAACGTGTGTTAAAGAACTTCATGTTGGAGATTAAGGTTTGGAAATAGCTCCTTGATGTAAACAAGTTTACAAATGAAACAAGATTTTTGTGGAATTCAAGGATTTCCTCTCAAACTGAGATCCAGAGGAGTTAGTTTGACTTGCAATGTCCCTGAGTGACTGTGAGGGTGACACAAAGGGGCTGAGCCTTGCAGGCCACAGTGTCACTGAGGCAGATGAAGATGCTTTTCTACTTTTTCATAACTAATATTATTTCTGTTCATCTTTCAAAAAATACCTAATTTTTCCTCAATTCCTGCTATAATTTGGTAGAATTTGAATGGTTGTCAGCTACTGAGGTAAATAAATCCACCAGTACAGGCCAGCTGAGACCCCTGCTCCCATTTTACTTGAACCTTACAAATCTCCCAGACCACTTTTATTCTGTAACAACCACGAAGGAAAATCTTTTATTCTGGATTATTTTTTTTTTGCTAATTAGTTTAGAGAAATAATGACTTACTTCCCAGGTGCAGCCAAGTTG
Organism: Cichladusa arquata; assembly: GCA_026413545.1. NCBI lineage: Eukaryota > Metazoa > Chordata > Aves > Passeriformes > Muscicapidae > Cichladusa > Cichladusa arquata. The sequence goes on along the minus strand of JAOTQP010000469.1, from coordinate 22,743,033 downwards.
TTCACATTTTTCTTTTGTTGCGCCTTCGCCGGGATAGCAATCAAATCTTTCATTGACATCTGGAATCCATGTGATTGTGTAAGATTTTCCCAGTTCAAGCTGAAGTCCTCTTATAACACCAACCTTATAAATATGAGGCAATAAACAGTTATTAAATGTCACATCCCATCAGCTTTCCTTCAGTCAGGAGAGTTGCTGGTCCTTAAGAATAATACACTTAAAACCTGAAAATTCACAAAATCCCATCTTGTAAGATTTGATACAGTCTCACAAACACACACTGATATTTTTCCAGATAAAATCTGAAGAATTAAGACTCTAAAAATACAGAGTTAATCCCACAGCTTTCTTGGAAGCAAACAGGAAAAAATACATGAAATAAGCTGTCTGCTCCACTGCAAACATAACTTAGATACACTTTTATCAGCAGAGTTGAATGCAATTGTACTTTTATTCTGTAATAAAATTCACATTGTATTTCATTGAAACAACATTGGCACTGAGTACTGTCCTTTGCAATCCATAAAATAAAGGTGATGTGATTTTAAATATGTTTACTTTCCATTTTCCTGTTCTTGCTTTACCTTTGTCACAAGATCATAGGTGGTGTTAGAGATATATTCTTGCACAACATTGTTCTGATACACAGTGACTGATGTTATTGCCTGGGACAATCCCAATATCTTGATTTCCTCAAATTTCAGGTTGTTTGGATCAGTGTAATTGCTGTGTGTAGCAGTCATTTGTAGAGTATTCTGAAAAACAATGGTCATATTCTTATTTAAAACATCTGCCAAAAATCCTCCTGATTTAACAATTTTTTTCTATGAAGATTTTCACGTTGTAGCATAAAAAACCCAATATATTTTCCCACACGTATTAATTATTGCCCTGCTTGTTGTTATCACAATAAAGCTTTTCTACCATGTATAAAATAATCTTCAGAGTTGTGTTTCAGCTTTTATCTCCTTGCTGGGGCGGGTCTGTGACAGGGCAGATAAACTCCACCTGTCTGGGAATCTCACTGGGTTCCAACAACCAAAGGTTCTCACTGCTCTTGATACAAAAACACCACTTCCTATTGCATTCCTAATTCATCATTTTTAGATTAAGAGTCCAGGCAGAGGAACTGCACCATGGCTGTCACATGTGTAGAATTTCCTTATTGCCCTCCATGGGAGCGTTGAGTTAATTGTCAATCCAAATGTCATCACAGTCAAGTCATGATTTGGCTACTGGGGTTTCAAATTCCAACAGCAGCCGGGGTTTCTTAGCTACAAATGAGTCTTTGATTAATTATGGTTTAAAAAAATTACTAATTCATGTGCTTCACTGGTGCTCCTCTGCATTCTCTCCCTTGGTTTATGCTCTTTCATCATGGCAGAGGAATGAATACCTTTACCCGATATTAAAGTTATTATTGTCGTCATTATTATTATTGTACAAATAATTTGTTATCAGGCTCTTTGCAATCCTTGTTATGTAACAGTTACTGTAAATATTGGATAGAAACACTATCAGGAATCCACCCTGATGTCAATTGACCCTGCAAAGGCACTTTCAGCTGAAAATAACACAGTAAAACCTAACCCTGAAGTAGTTTCTGAGGGTTCAGGCAAGGTGTGGGTCTCCCTCACTCTTTGGAGACATTCAGCTGTATTTTCACAATATAAAAATATTTTTTTTACAGTGTCACTATTTTGAGAATCACAAACACTCTGTGCTTTTCCTTTTTGACTCTGTTTTAAATGTGTCTTATGCTTTAGAGTTCTCTTGTTTAGTCAAAATTTCTGCTGAGTTTATTATATGGAAGGAAATAGGAGTTATTTAAATATTTGTATTAACTAGGAATAAAAAACCCAACAGATTTCATCCCAGTTAAATGAGAGTATTTTGAACATGATTCCCCTTGGCTTTGGCAAATACTTTGTTTTCCAGCAAATATTACAGGAGAATAAGAAGAGAAAAGAACACTGTTGAAAGATACTGGATAAAAATCAGAAATGAAAACAAGATCATTTAAAATCAAATACTTACATTGGAAACTTTAAACTCATAGTAAATGTAGGTTTTATTCTCAATTGTACCTAAAAGGTAAAGAAAAAAAGTTACACTTGGAGTGCAGAAAATAATAAAATTAAAGGTGCCACTGCTAGAGACCAATAAGCTGTTAATTCTCAGGACTGCATTCAAAGCTGCACTAAGCAACTCAAATATTTACTAATGTTTCCTTGAGGAACTGAAATATCATTTTTTCTTTTTCCTTTGGCCAGTCTCCCAGGAGATCTAATTTTTTCCACAAAAATTCATTGAAATCAGCTCATCTAAAATATTGTGCTTTTTAAATTCGACTCTAATTTCTTCTTAGTTTGTCTTAAATATAAAAGTTTTGATCAAAGCTAATCCTTTAACATAACCTAAATACAGATTCTTCATACAAAAATAATGGTGGTGATGATGATAATAATAATGATAAATACCATGGAACCATAAGAGAGGAAATAAATATCAAAACAAAAAGCCTGAATCAGACATGACCTGGGAAAAGAAATACAAAGTGTGGTCAGTCTGGCTTTTTTTTTTGTTTGTTTTGTTTTGGTTTTTTTAAAATTTAATTATTTTCTACAAGGAAATTGCAAATAATTCTCCAGTAAAACTGCAACCTGTAAGTTTTGGGCAGGCCATAAAATGGTGAAATGTTTTATTGCTTAGTTTGGCAGCAGCAGTGAGGGCAGTAATGGCTTTGTTATTTTAGGCCAGAGGAGCACATGGAGCTGTCACCCCCATGCACAGCAGCCACCCAAGGCCTGCTGGATTTATGGCAGCAATAATCAGCTGAATCACTCCTCTATTTCTTAAAAGCATCCCAAACTTTCACTAAATTCCAAAAAGCAGAGGTTTGGGAGTTTTCCTGGGAGATATGACTGGCATAGCCCACAAGAAAAAGGAGTTGTATGGGTGGAATGTAGAAAGTTTTCCAATAAATGTTCAGCTATCTCCCTGGATGGGCAGTGGTTTGCCTAAACCCCACGGGAAAAACCTGTCACCTCCTGACAATCTAAAGATTTCTCCTGAAAACCAGAGGTTTGACCTTTAAGTAGAGCCTTGTGTCTTTTTTCTTTACTTGTGTTGAATTAAGTTGTGACTTCAAGCCTACATTAATAATAGTCACAGTTTTCTCCTTAGAAGCGATGAAAACCAATTGATTTATGAGCAAGTAGCAGCAGTGTGTTACAACATCTTCTTTTCAGCAGGAACAGTGAAATTGGAGCATGTTAAATCTTGGTTAACTGTATTCATTTCACTGTTGGTGACTGCTCACCTGTAGATTCTCCATCATCCCAGAACAAATCCCCAGAAGCTTCGTGGTTGAGATCCAGGGCAATTATGAGTCCCATTGGATTCCTGCGGCTGTGGAAAGAGATTTGTGTGTACAACAAACATCTGAACATTCTCAGTGCACCCTCCATGTTCATGGAAGAGTGAAACACCCAACAGGGTCACAATCCTTGGAGAATTGCCATAATTAAGTTTAATCCTTGGTTTCATTTTATTTTCATACAAATGGATTAAAATACCCGGTGAGTTTACAAATTTCTGCGCAAATAATTCATCAGTGAAGGTGTGGAAGTGAGGTTTAGCTCACAGCTATTCCCACATTTCAAGGTGAAAATCCTAAATACAATGGGCTGCTATTAGTTGTAACCTAGAACTCCTCAGTCCCGTCATGGGGAAAAAAAATAAATGTTAAAAGTGTTCCATTTGGGATCCTACCTTGCCACTGTGGTGTTGTTTGGCTCCTGAGTAGGGAAAATGTATCCTCCTCTCAGGTGCAACCCCATTTTATCTGCTGGGGTTTCTAAATCGTGCCACACTTTCCTAACAGAGGTTGGTGCACCCTTATGGACAGGGATGGAAAAGAGAAGAAGAATTTGGTATTACCCACTGCTGGCAGTGTGTTCTGAAGTGCTGAGTATCATCAAATTGTTCCTTATAAAAAAAGCTTAAGTTATGTGAATGTCTATGGGTTAATGGGTGCATAAAATAAAATAATTTCATATCACTATGATTTAATGTCATAATCTGAGTCACTTCTTGAGGCACCAGTTCTTGTGCTTATCCCACCACCCTTCATCCCTTGTCTCCCAAGTAACCCAAAATTTTTCCTTCTGGTCTCTGTCCCCAAATCACATTAATATATATTAATATATATATTAATTTATATTATTTCATCACATTCCCATATAGAAAATGATGTGATATCCCATAATATCCCCTGCATTTCCTTACCGTGTCATAGTCATACCACTCTGCATCAGGAAAGTACACACGAGTGGACTCCACACCCTAAAAGTGAGTAAAGAAACAACTTTCATATTTCAACTTAATCAGATAAACTCAATTTTCCAATAAAGCTGTGAGAACATCATTGATATTTCTAAACTTTGCTGTTTCCTGGTGTTCAGGATGGTGTCCAGACTGGAAGGGAAATCCAAGCACAATTTCTGCAAAGCTGCTGGGGAGTAACTGAATTGCAGCTCATTGAAAGCCACCCAAAGCCACAATGCCTCAAACCCAGTGAACCAGATCCCTCCCACAGGTATCTCTCTGTCTTCTTTCTTTCCATCTATTTTGGGGCTGGCACCTTTCAGATTCTTATTTTCCCTTTCTGTATTTAACAAATGTTTTATGTTTCTCCGTGGCAAATGTGTTGCTGGCAGGAGAAATCATTATTTACAAGATTCTGCCACGGAAAAAGCCACGACCTTTTTGTATTTTTGTTGTACCACAGAGAAGCTGAAATGCAGCAAGAGAAGCTGACTCCAAAGGAAATTCAGAGATGATGTGAAGATGAGGTACAGCAGAATATCAGACCAGATATCTTTGCCTCCAAAGAAGACTGGAAAAGAGGAGCAGGATTTAACTGCAACATTTTCCATATCAGCAGGGGTAAAAATGTGCTGTGGGCTCTCTCCCTGGAAGCAATAAATGAAGGAGAGGGAACTGGTGACCCAGATCCCAAACCAGCCAGACCTACCGGCTCAAGAGCAGGGGAAATCAGCAGCCCAGGCCCCCACAGGAACTGCCTGTCGATGTCCCATGTTGTTTCATCAGAGTAGAACCTGAATAAATGTGAAGGATAGAGCAGAAATTGTGGGTTTTTTGTGATTTATATCAGCAGCAACCCCAAGGTTTCAGGGTACTGATTGTTCACAGCCACGACTACAGGATGCCATATAAAAATCACCTCCTGATGACACCAAAATGGGGTTTTCACAGATTGGGAAGCCACCTACAGATATCCCAACGTGCATTTCCACAGGTCAGAGGTTTAGACAGCCCCCTAAGAGTGTGAAACGAGCCAGATTTTGCTGTTGGTGCTAAAACTGCCAAACTCACTCGTGCAGCAGTGGCCTGACCACCGTGTCCCCGCGGGTGTGAGCTCTGTAGAGCAGCGTGTACAGGTAGGGCAGCAAGGTGTAGCGAATGCTCAGGTAGTGCTTGGAGCTGTTCACCAGCAAGGAGTCGGGTCCAAAGGCAGCAGGATCTTGATGCTGGAAACAAATACCCCCTGTTGCTGTTCCCAGCTTCTCAAAAACGCTTTGTCAAACTTGTGATAAAGCCATTTCAGAGAGGCTGAGGCTCCGTGGGGCAGCTCTGTGCTGGGTTCTCCTTTCTGGTGCTGTCACCTGGTGTCCCGTCCCTCCGTGCTGTTTGCACTGCCCATCCCTCCCTGTCCATCAGGGTTATCCCAGGATTCATCCTGGTTCATGCCAAGGAGCTCCCAGGGGTCAGCCTGGTGCCTCACACAGACCTCGGTGTCCCTTGGCGGTAGGAGCAACCAGTATTCATAAAACTGCTGCCAAATAACTGTATTCTCAATGAACCCAATGAAACCCAACCTTTCCCATCTATAATCTCACAAAGACAGCTTAAGGTTCTGTTTCCAAACTGATGATGAGGAGTAGAAGTGATGTTGAAGGAAGTGTGGTTGTATAACACAAAGCAGTTTTGAACAGAAAGCACAACTTACCATGACATGTTCACCGTTGTGGTTCCTGGAAAATGGGTAAAATGCTCCCACTTGCATCCATCGTCTGCAAAGCTCTTCTGTGGTGTTTTCACTGAAACCACAAATATCTGCTCCAACCTTTAGGAAGAAAAAAATAAAAAAATCAGAATGTGTTGAATGTACAGCATTCTGCACCTCAAAAGGTGCAACACATTTGTAACTTTCCCAAATCCAGCTATGCTGTCCAAAAAATTAAACTGACCCCTCATCAATACTGCCCATCATTCTGCTTCTTCCAAATTTTGCTTTCCTGTTTGGTGATCATATGCACAGAATGGGAAAAATTTAAATCACAAAAAGGATTTTGGCTACTTCCCTTCTAAGTGGATGTCTCTAATTTGAAATAAGAAAACCAGGAATTGTTTCACATGCCTCATTAGTGTTTAAAAATTACTACAATAAGAGGTAGATCAGGATATATAAGATAATAAGTTTGTTACCCACTTTTATGTCACCACAGCCACCAAAATCAAAATAAATGGCCTAAATCAAAAATCAATAATTGAAAAGAAATATTCAAAGGAGATTCCTAGAAAGGGTTAATTTTGAGCTGCCAATGTAAGCGGTTATTCAGAGATAATCTGTTTTGGAAGGATGGCAGGAACTGAGGTCCTACATAAGGAATTCCAAAGAGGTTAAACTCCAGCATTCCAGGGATTGCCCATCTCAGCTGGTCCCAGGTGGCTGCATTGTCACCCAGCCAGTGGCCCCCGTGCTTTCCTGATCCTGCAAAGGTAGACCTTGAGATGAGGAAGCTTCTCTTTCCTGGAAACACCTTCTCAATGGCTCTGGAAAGGAACGAGACTGGAATTACACAGAGGAAAAGACAACTCAGACACTGATAATTCTGAACAAAGCAGATTTATACTGATTTCCACTAATTATTCATCCCAAGGATGGGGACCCCATTGCAGGTGTGTTTTAGCCAAGTTCAAGATATTAATTTGAAATAATGTCTTCACACAGCTCTAACAACAAATCTGTGGCTTTTCCTACTGACTCCAGGCTGTGGATTTTGCCTTGGCTACATTGGCTCAAACACTAACACATCATTTTCCAGGAATCTCGTTCCTCTAGCAGCCAAGTCCCGTGGGGCTTTGGAAAATACAGCCCATGCACAGCCCTGAAAGCTTCCTGCAGGATTTTAGGGTGCATTCCTTACTTCCTAGTGGAGATGGTCATGGAATATCCATAAAGGCTGTGGACATCATATTGCTTGCCCCAGGCCTGCACTGCATCCAGGCAAATTGTCTTGGAATACATGAGCCTGTCCAGAATCCCTTGGAGAGAGGAATACAAAGAGCACTGGTAAGGTACATTTTTGTTATTAATATTTCCAGTCATTAAGGCACATTTATGAAATCCAAGCCCCTTTTTTTTTCTCTTTATTCTTTCGCTCAGGCAGTTTAATCACTCCACAGCCAAAATGCTGCTCTTGGCTGTTGGTTTGGTTCATCTTTGTTCTGTGATATTTCCACCCCTGAGCTTTGCACCCATCCAAGGAGCTGTGCTCTAAATTCCTGAATCACCATCTGACAACAGGCTGGCAAAGGTTACTTAAATCTGCTATTAATGGAAACTATGAACATTTTGGTTCTGCAAATAGCTGAAAAACTACTGACAGTGCAAGAGGATCATTACATTATCAGACATAATTAAGGCAATGACAATTTCCAGAAATTATTTGACAAGATAAAAGAGGCAGCTCCATAAACCCCATCTGAACTATACAAATACAAGCACATAAATATTATTTTCTGTCAATAAGAATGTCCAAACCCCACCCATAAGAACTGCTCTAAAATCACGTTGTGTCCTTGAAGGAAATTAAATTTTATTTGATACTTCATTATTCTGATTAAAGTAGCTGGACTTACTGGGAGTGTAAGGAGGGTAATTTAAATCATTCTGTGCACAACCACGTTTTGAGCCTTGAACAAAGTTGCACACTTCATTCATATCCTGGAAAGGAAAGGTGCAGGATGTAATAAAATTGCCTAAAGTACATTTTTTTAAAAAAACCTTCCACTCTATTCTGTCATCCTTTAAGGAATCATTAGTAGCTATTCTTCAGCATCTCCTTTCTGATTGCAAAAATATCTTAAAATTCAACCTAATAAACATCTGCTATCACCTGTATTTTGAAAATTAAAATTAAAAATAAAATTTTAAAATAAAATTAAAAATAAAATTAAAATATAAATCCTGGATTACTCACAATCCATATTCCATCATAGGGCACCTCACTATGGAACAATCTGCACTCCTCTGCCCACCAGTCTGTGCCCTTGGAGCTGGTGAAGTCTGGGAACACAGTTTCCCCTGGCCACACCTGGAATATTCAAAGGAAAATAATTCATGAAATTTTGAATAAGATTAAAAAGGGTTCATAGGATCACAGACCTGCTCAGGTTGGATGGGAGCTTCAAGAACACAAAGAGTAAGAATTTCTTAGCTTTGAATTTTTCAATTGCTTTTCTTGTGAGTCCTACAAAGAACAACGCATGGCTGAGAAAATTCTCAACAGAAGTTAAGATTATAAATTAAAGAGATAATGTGGGATCTGACTCTTCAGTT
>JAOTQP010000469.1:22693677-22717736 GCA_026413545.1 Cichladusa arquata | reverse complement strand
GATGTGCCCTGGGCTGGGATGGACACACACCCCCAGATTTGCCTCTTTGCATCATCTGGACTTGTGCTTTTTGCTCAGGGAAACTCCAGCTCTTGACAGGAAACAGGAAAAAATCTGCAGATATGGGTCTGGATGGGCAGTTTTACTAAAACACCGAGGTGTTTGCCTTGTATAAGAAAGAATTTTTATTTTTCTGCCATTTTGACCTCCAAGCTTTTTGCTTCAGTCCCTGTGTGTAAGTGGAATGACACCAGATGGGACTGGAAGTAAAGCAGGTGCTCTGCATCACATCCCTGGGATGCAGTGGTGCCTGAGGTACCAGGAAATGGTTTCGTGGTTTCAGGGTTTTTTCCACACAGTTTTTCTGCTCCCACAGTCTCCTGATGCCCGACCAGGGGTGTCCCAGTGCTAAAATCCAATGAGGACACATCCTGTGACTGTCACCAGGCAGAGGAGGATGATCAGGGTGAACTCCAGCCCTCTAAATTCCTCTTGCCCATCCAGCCCCAGAGAAACCCCACTGGCAAAAGGAAAAGACAAGTGACAGCTTTGAAAGCTCTATAAATTACATCTCTAAATTATTATAGGTAATAAATCATTATTATAAATTATTATTATTATTTATTAGTAATAAATAAATACATAAATAATCAATTCAGGTTTTAAATCCTGCCCCCCAATCTCAGGATTTAAATCAAACACTCTTTAAGGACTCTATGAAATAAATCTCCAATTCAGGACAATTCACCCAGCACAGATTACAGCATTATTACACCAGTGGGCAAGCACTGAGAAATGTATTTTATTCCTTGCAAAGCACTTTACACACAGAGAACAATTTTCTCCTGAGATGAACTAAAGAGTTTCTTACAGGTTTCTAAAATTCCTGAAAAGGAAAAGAAACAAAATGACGTTGGAGGCTTTTTTTTTTTTTTTTTTTCATTTTTTCTCCTCTTTTAGAAGTAATGTCCAGCTGAGCTTGTTGATTTGTTAAAAATTAATTTGGTTTTCCCAAATTCCCCCGCCCTTTTGTTTTCCAGTGAGGCAGAGTGGAGCAATGAGTGCTGAGCCAAGGGGGCTGTGCTGGCTCAGAGAACAGCCCTGAACCATCAACACTGAACTGTGCACCAACAATCAAACTGATTAAAACTAATTAAAACTAATCTCAGCAGCCAGATCAATACACACTGGCAGCCACCACTGCATTTAGCTTGTGGTGAAGGGCATTTAACCTCATAAATAAGAGTTAAAGACAGAGAAATTGGTTCTGTTTAGTTAAGGAAGGGTGGGAGTGTCTGTGCCCAGAGCATGCCCTGGATATGTCCAAGGCCAGGCTGGATGGGGCTTGGAGCAACCAGGGAAAGTGTTGGGGCAGAAAAAGATGAGTTTTAAGGTCCCTTTTCCAACCCAAACTGTTCCATGATCTTCTTAAGAAACAGGAGGAAAAAAAAATTAATATTTCATTTGGCTACTTTCTGAGGTGTTGGTACAAAACTATTGGGAGTTAAAAATGCTCCATTCAAGGCAGCAACCAGGAGTGGAAATCTCATCAGAAATGAGATTATTTCTTGGGCTCCTGTGCTTGTATGTCCCCTCCTCCTGGGAAGAGGAGAAGCTAAGTGGTTCCTGTCACCTGTGCTGTCACACCGTGCCCTTGCTCCATGGATTCTTGGTTTCTTGACTTCCAGGGCTGCTGTCACAGCTTTCTGTGGCCTTTCTGCTGAGTCTGTGCAGCCACAGCCCAGTGTCAGAACCCTCCTGCTGTGCCTCAGATAAATGAGAGATGTCCAAACCTCCTGTCCCTGTCCCTGTCCCTGTCCCTGTCCCTGCCTCACACACAGGGCTCAGCCTATTTCCTATTAGCTCCAGGTAAGGGTTCAGACATTTCTCCCTGTTCCCCTCTCAGGTTGGAGCTCCCAGCTGTCTGGCAGCTTTCACAAAGCTGCTTTTCACTGCCCCAGTTAGAGCCACACTCTGAGTGCAGTGACCTGGCCCTGCCACGGTGACATTGATGGATCTCTTCTTTTGCTGCTTTCTCTTCCCTTTCTTCCATCCTCTGTCAAGGGAACAAGTGAAAAATTGGCTTCCTCAGGGTGAGGGGGAATCAGCACATGGAATTTCCTGCTGGTTTGCTCAGCTCAAACCCCACACTGTGTCCAGCCCTGGGACTAAAAGGATTCACAGCCTGTCCTGACATCCTCCCTGAACACTCTGGCTGCTGGGGGAACTGCACAATCTCAGCAGTTCCAAGGGGAATTACAAACATTTTAAAATACCTGAATATTCAGCAATTTGTCCCAAAACTACTTTAGTGAAACAAATGGATCTACATGTGACAGAAAGCACAGCAGAGGGACCATGTGCCTGGCTCCTGCCTTGGGAAGGCTAGTTTGGAAATGCAGGGAAAGTTCAGGAGCTGTTTCCACCTCCAGCTGGGCAATCCCTCCCCAAAGGCACCAGCTACCTCCAAGGGATAATGACATTCCAGGCACTGGGATAGAAGGAATCTGATCCAGGCCACCTCTTCAAACCACACCAACAAAGAACCAGAACAACTTCTTGACCAATCCTAAACTAAATTTAAACTAAAAAAACCCAAACTGCTAGCAAGCCTAATTAACATGAATCTTGCTCTGAAAGGGGAAAGCATTATGTAATTGTAAATTATTTTTAGACAAGGAACTGTTGGTTCTTAACATGTAATTTTTCCTGTCTGAAGAATAACAAAGACATTTTTTCCTAGTTTTCTAAAATAAATCCTACCCCAAGAGTGAAAGTCAAAGCTGGTTAGATGCACTGTCAGGGAGGTGAGGGACCGAGCCTGATTCATTTAAATTAATTTCATTTACCCTCCATGTACCAAGAGCTGAAGTGGAGAATCACTGGGATGATAGAAAAAAACTCTTGCTTTTCTCACGTGACATCCAGGAGGCAGCAACAAAACTTTTCAATTTGACATTGCTCCTTCACCTTGCTCTTGAAGTTTCCATCACCTGACTTAAGCAGCCACTGTCATCCACACAGGGCAGGGTGGGATTTTTATCCTCCAGATCTGCACCTGCCAATCCCATATCTTGAAATTGTGTCTATTCTCCTTAATCAGGAATATGCCAGGACTTCCCCAAGGGTGGTGGCTGTCACAAGACCCAGGAGCTGCCTGTCCTGCCTCACCCAGCTCTGGTGGCACTGATGCTTTAAGTTTAGCTTTTATATTTTCCAGGTTCTGTATTTCATTGGTGTGTGACTCTGAACTCCATACAAAGTGTCACAAGTTCTCCTCCCAGCTCAGTCACACACAACAATCCTTTCCCAGCCCCAGAACCAAAAAAGTGCAAACAGCAGTGAATGGAGGAGAGAATCTGGGAGGGTGGGACTGCAGAACCTGGAGCTGGGATTGGACAGTGAACCCCAAGATGGAAATGGACCAAAACTGATAAAAGTGTGAAAAATTGTGACTTGGGTCCGTCTTGGGTGTAGCCACATTTGGGCTCTTGCACTGCCAAAAGTGAATCCTTTGAAGGCTTTTAATAAATCCCTGCTTTATTCCTTTGACTCTGTCCCAGGGAGCCTCTCCAGGCACCACCCAGCAGCAGCTCCTGGAGAAGGAAGCGTTTCCTTGTGGCTTGGGAAGGATCCCGGCTCTTCCCCCGCAGGAATCGCTGCTGGGAGCGAGATGAGGAACCCAGCCTTGCTTGGAGGCTTGGAGCAGGATCAAGGCTGCTCCCCAGCTGGGATTTGAGGCATTTGGAAATCAGGGGAAACAGCAGATGCAAACAGAGCAGCACAGTCTGTAGCCCGGGGTGGGAGAGTTATTTCTGTTGATTTAATAAGAGGCTGCTTGGTCAGCTCCTGCTCTAAATGAGGAGCCAGTTCCATTTTTCAGGTGGGCACTGTTAATGTTCAGAAAATCATCTGCAGTTTAGCTGGAACATTGCTGGAGATCTACTCTGTGAATTGCCATAACTCCTGGGTGTCTATTAGGGAGGTTTGCCCCTGCCAGAATGAATAAAATAATTGAGAAAAATGCAAATAGTTGGGTCTTATGTTAGTAAAAAAAAAAAAAATATTGTCAGCTCTAAAAGGATTAAGTTCTTGGTATCTCTTCAAAAACCTTACATATTTCATCTTCTGATTAAAAGGGAAGAAGAAGGAAGTTTGTAATATGGAAATAAATATCATTCATTTATTGTTGTCAGGAGCACTCCCTGCGTCCTCCCTGCACAACCAGCCCTGACTGAAACACTGGAGATCCAACTTTGGCAGAATTTCACTGTCTGCACTGACATTTTACAGTTCCCTGTCCAGATCCACACCTGCAGTCTGAAACTGGGAACTGTAGAAATATTTTAGGCTTAGCTTCTGTGTGCTGTTTTTTGGGTCCCCCAAAAGTTATCACTGCAGCTGGAAAAGCCCCACACAGGCCCCTGTCTCAGTCCCTCTGTACTTGCACAACTTCTGCCCCCCAGGAGTGTTTTATTGAATGAAATGTCTGATCCTTGTGCTTTAGAACCTCATTTACATTCACTTTTGTGCTTGTGTGGCACTTACACAAAATTCAGAGAGTTCTCAAGCAAATGACTGTTGGTACTTAAATATAGAATATACTTTTTAAACATATAATTAAACCCAAGATATCTCCACCAAGAGCACTGAAATCCATGTGCCCAAATTCAAGGCTAAAGCTCTGCCACATTTTAAGTCCAATTTTTAATTTAAAATCTGGTGTTTTTTCTGGTATGTTCTAGGCATGCTTATCTTGCATAAAAGGTGGAGCTTTTGGGGGGGGTTCCTCAGTATAATTTTCATGTTGGGGATCAGATTTCCTCCCAACTCCTTTCTGTTTCTGGCTAACCACAGCTGAACATCTGTTTATTTCCCAGGAAAAATGTTAAACAACAATGCAAGGTTGTAAATGGAGTGAGCATCTGATGGAACAAATTCTTGTTTATAACCAGACCTGTACATTGGGAATTTTCTCCTGACAGTTCAGAGCTCTGCATCCAAGTCACATCTCCTGAAAATGAACATCAAAGTAACTCAGCTCGTTAGGGTGGTGTTTCAGCAAAGGCTGCAACATCTCTATAAATTAAAATGGAATTACTGTTTTCACCTTTATATTGACTGTATCAGTATTCTATTCCATAGAATGCAACCCAATGGAGAGAAGGACTTAAAAATAAATCTATTTTTAAAAGAAATTAATTTGGTTTGACTTTCCTATTGTGATATTTAAGAAAGAGTAAAGCCACCATAAGCATTTTCCTTTAAGGAAAATACAGAGTGCACAGTGTTGTTCTGAAGGCAATAAAATAGGACATGATCAGCCCTAGACAGGATTTTATTTAGGGAGACAAAATCCTCAGTCAGGGAGTTCATGTAACAATGACAAATCTCATCAGAGGCCAACGAGCAGAATTTGTGTCTCTGTGGTTCCGATGAGCCCGACGATATTTTTAACAGATTTTGATCATCCTGGAGAAGAGTTCAAGAGCCACAGATCTCTGGGAGTCCTGAGGACATCTCACAAATGATTGCAGTGGGTGTGTTTTACATCTAATAATAGTCATGTGTACATAAATGAAATTGCTGGGGCTTGTATACACTGTTCACATGTGAAAATGAGTGACTTTGGAGAGGTGACATTTTATTTTAAAGCTGCTGCTGATATGGTGTGGAGTTTATGTGGTTTCTTTTCCTGAAATACATGATTCTTACTTTTTTTTTTTGGTTGAGTTTCACCAATAACCAAGAGTTATCCATCAACCCTGGTGGAGATTCTCATCCCTAGGTCAGCAAGATCCTCTCCACTCAGATTTGTGACCTCCCAGTCACAGCCTTGATTTGGCCATTTTTTGAACCCTGTGCTTATTTTATGATTCCAAAACCAATTTCAAACTGTAAACAGAAGCATGAGTCATTTTATAGGCACTTTCTCCAAAAGATGCTTACCCAGGGTTTTTAAATGCTCGCTAGTTTATGCTTCTGTTTCCTGGAGATATTTAGAGAAGTAATTATAACTGGGAAGATGCAAAGCTCCAACTTTTATTAATAATGCACAAACTCGTGACATCCAACAACTTGTACACAGTTAGAGCTTCCAAATGCACCAAAGGACTCCACAGATTTTACATTTGATATTACTTTCTTGGAAGCTTTCTGGTTTTTCAAGTCAAGGTCAAATCAATCAAGTTGTCTCAATTTGTTGTTAAAACTCAGACGAAAATATCAACAAATGTAGGGATTTTACATGAAGTAAATTTTTATTTTTCTTCCCTATTTTGTGTATGTTTATACATTTTTCTGTTGAATGCATGCCTTGAATCACAACATATTTTCTATTCTAGCTGCAGAAATAAAACCTTCATGATGGATGCAGCATCAGCCCTTCCTCTGACTGTAGTTACCCTCATTGGAATTTCAGATTTCTGATCAGACCCAAATCCACCTCCTCTACTGAGATTTTCCAGCCCAGCAGATGGGAAAGTCTATTGAATAATACTAAATACTCTTACAAAAGAGACAAACCCAACTGAAACCTGACTTTTCGGACTTTTAGCCTTTAAAAGACAGCGAGGAATTTGGAGGATTTTTTGCCTACATAACTTTTGGGAGCTTTTTTGCTTTTCATCAGCAACATGCACAATCTGACACAACATGATAAAATGGTGAAGGAGTCCACCAGGAAATCATTTCAGTGCTTTTTCTGAGCATTGCAAACTGCTTTAGTAGCTGGAAAGAAACTTCTTTCATTGAAAGGATCTTTCTGTTTCCATGAATTTCTTGCAGCAGCCAGCTCGCTTTGCTGGGCTCTGTGTGTCCACAGGGATGTGCCCACACAAAGTCATGGGAGAAACCATGCCCTGGAAAAGCAATCAGAATTCTTTCCCAACCTTAGGTGGTTATTTTTTCCCAAATAAACACAAAAAGAGGCAATGCATTATGGCTTTGTTCCTCTTGTTACAGGCTATTCTTGTGATTTTTCAGTTCAGATTTGCCTGGATAAAATATTCAAAATAAAACACATTATCCATAATCCCTTCTGGCCTAATTCCATTCTGAGTTTACTGATGATGCAAACTGACATTCCCAGTAACTGAGGACTAAGTTTAGCCTCCAAACATGCATGTTGCGCTCAGCTTGAGCAGTGTTCCCTGCAGACACGGATCTGCCCTGACTCACAGGGATGGAATTTGCTCACTCCCAGATGAGCAGCAGCTTCCACCATGCTGGAGCAAAGCAGATCATCCATGGCAGCACCCCCAGGCCATGGGGCACATCCCTGTGTCCAGCCTTGGAGCACATCCTCATGTCCAGCCTTGTCCCCAAAACCTGGAACACATCCCTGTGTCCATCCCTGTCCCCAAACCCTGGGGCACATCCCTGTGTCCATCCCTGTCCCCAAGTCCTGGGGCACATCCCTGTGTCCATCCTTGTCCCCAAGTCCTGGGGTACATCCCTGTGTCCATCCCTGTCCCCAAGTCCTTGGGCACATCCCTGTGTCCATCCTTGTCCCCAAGTCCTGGGGCACATCCCTGTGTCCAGCCTTGTCCCCAGACCCTGGAACACATCCCTGTGTCCACCCCTGTCCCCAAGTCCTGGGGCACATCCCTGTGTCCATCCTTGTCCCCAAATCCTGGGGCACATCCCTGTGTCCATCCTTGTCCCCAAATCCTAGGGCACATCCCTGTGTCCAGCCTTGTCCCCAAATCCTAGGGCACATCCCTGTGTCCATCCTTGTCCCCAAGTCCTGGGGCACATTCCTGTGTCCATCCTTGTCCCCAAATTCTGGGGCACATCCCTGTGTCCAGCCTTGTCCCCGTGCCTTGGTTCTGCAGGCGCCTGTGCTGGCCCAGTCCTTCTCTTTAACAATAAAAACCACTCAGCTGCTGCACAAATAAATCCCATAGGATGGGAAAAGGTGGGAAAGCTGATGCAGAAATATTGGCCCAAATAAAACCTGCACCTGAGGTGGGAGGAAATATTTTCACCTTGATTTAATTTTAGGCTGGAGAACAGGGGTTTCTCATGTCTGACCATTGCACCCCACCACAATACAAACCCCAAAAGAGAGGCAAAATGTTAGATCCAGAGCATTGCTCCCTGTTTATTTCCCAGTCCAGCTGGTTTGAAGGGAAACTCCCATCCTCTTCCTCACCACCTTTACTGGGGGACATTTCCCAGCATTTCTGCAGAGCCACCACAGCCCTGGTGTCACCTGTCCTTGCTCAGGTTTCTCCCTCTCTGCTCCCCACTGCTGTTCCTGCTCTTTGGCAGCACTCAGGACCATGAGATTCCTGGATCTGGCTCTTGGGGACCAGTGTGTCCCCTTTAGGGAAAATGAGACTAATTCTCAGCTTTCACATTATGCTTCCCATACATTAATTGGTGTTTTTCTTGTGCTAATAGATAAGGAGAGGGAGATGTGCAAACACTACGGAGTTTTCCCAGCTGGCTGGTGCAGAGTGAGATCTGGAGCTCCAAAATTCCAGTAACTCACCCCAGAGGTCAAGCAGCTCTGCTGTCTTTTGTTTTTCTTCTTGCAAAACATCTTTATTCCTATTTGCAGACTAAAAGTGACGAGCTATTGACTGCAAAAAAGCCAGTGGCTGGAATAGTAAATAAATCTTGCCTGCCACAGTGCTGCCTCCGCAGTGAGAAACTCGAGCTGACACGTCTCTCATTACCCTGTGTTGTTTCCTGGATAATTTATGACTCTCCATTGCATGTGTTTGGAGTTGTAAATGTGATCTGCAGCTGCAGCTGACATCAGGCATGCAAAGGACAGCTCCCAATAATGCTGTTAGTCCTTTATGGGCAGAGTTACAGTAAATAACACTTAATGTGAAATATGTAGAGCCATAATAAACTTGACAGTGGCTAAGGTTGCTTCTGCTGAGGATGCTGAGATTGCTGGCAAGGAAGGGAAGGAGCTGCATCAAGGGCAGGGCCCACAGGTTCTTTGCAGACCCCTCCCTTCAGGCTGAGGTAAAGCACTACAAGAAATGTGTTTTGATACTTCTGTTACAACAAATTCTAAGAGCTCTGTCTGGATAAAAGAATATCTGGTCCTCAGTCTATTAAGGCAGCTCCAGGTGATCCAAGGAAATTGATCCAATGGAATGTGGGTGTTCCTCATGCACTGCTAAATATCAACTCGATGTCCCCATCCACAGCAATTTTTCACCAGATTCTGAGACTGGTCTCAGCATTCTCCCTGTCTGCTTAAAGCCAAACAGGAGCACTAAAAAACAGCCTGATTTTTTCTGTCAGGGTGCTCTTGTGGATGGAATTCTGTGGGGTACCTGCCACTGTAAGTTTCTGAACTGGAGAAACCACTGCAGAAACAGCTTCTGTTATTTCCCTCCTTATATTGCTGACTGTGATTAATTTTCACTCTTAAAGCAGAACTCAAATGCAGCTTTTTAATTTCAGGAAACTATTGTAGGCAAATTCTGCTTTAAATTACACTGACCTGAACCTATAGAAACTCAAGGGCTGATCTTGCAGTTTGTGATATTAGGAAGGAGTTTATTCAGAGGGTCTTCCTGAATATTGGAGTTCTCTTTCTTCCTTACAAGGTGCTGCAAAGTTAAGAACTGGAAACACAAGCAACTGTAAAATTTCAATTCAGCTCCACAAGTTCATCTCCTTGTTTGGGCTCTCTCCAACCAACTCACCACGGCACCAGGAAACTTGGAAAACACAGAGAATCTTAATTTTAAGTTTTTCTCCTGCTCTGATTAAGCTGTGAAAAGAAACAGGCGAATGTAAAGAGATCCACCCACTCCAGGCACATTAATTACAGGGACTGCAAGTCAGCCAGTAATGAAGGGAAGACAGAAATTCGGTGCATTAACAAGTGAACAATGGCCATTGTTCTCTCGTTTGCCCACAGCTGCAGGTGTGTACAGCACAGCCTTTGTGTTCCCGGGGGCCAATCTGAGCATTCTGACATTGCCAGGGAGAATTCCTTTATCCATGAACATCGTGCTGCCAGCCCTGTCCTAGGCACACACACAGTTTCAGCCTCTCTGCACATCTTTTGTTTCATGCACAAATAAACAGATGAAAACCTGTTTGTCTGCCCTCTTTCAAGGACCATTGGATTATCCAGGACAAGAGTTGTGGCACAAAAGCTAAAATAAATATAAATTAGGCCATTGAGATCGTTCTCCTCATATTGCAGTGACATTAAAAAAAAAATAGGATGTGTAAAAGGGTCAAACTTCAGAAAAAAAATGTAATTTTTGGTGTTAACCAATCAAGGACCTTCCCATTCAGCTGAGTGCCAACTAAAGACACACATTTGGCCTCTTTCCCTATTCTCTCCATAATTAATAATTCAATTTTACAGTTATTTCATTTATTTGATTATACACAGAACAGCTTTTGGGTGTGGTGCTGCTTGACACTGAAAAGAAAAAGCAATTGCAATTTTCCTCTGGGTTCTCCTATTCTCAGTTACTCAGCTGCTACAAATATTACTTTTAGTAATGACAAGGTGGCAGCAATAAAGATCATGAGCTCAGACATAGTTTGCATTTGGATTAATGTAATACCAGAAGTGAGAAAATTATTGGATATTAATTCCAAAGGATTAAGCATTCCCAAGCTCCTGTTGATTACACCCACATTTCTGGCAGGGGAAACCCATTTTTTTAAATTTTAAGCCCTTTGCCACCAATACTTCATTTATTCTTCCCTTCAATACTTCATTCCTTTGTTTATTCTTAATATCAGAGAATCCCAGGATGGTTTGGATTGGAAGGGACCTTAAAGCTCATCCCCTGGCATGGCAGGGACACCTTCCACTGCCCCAGGTGCTCCAAGCCTGGCCTTGGACACTTCCAGGGATATGACATTTATTTATCTCTTAAAGCAATCAATTACTGAAGTTTAAGATGTGTAATATCTTTTAGAAAAACATTTTTGAATCCAAAAAACAAAACCTTCCTGTGCCTGAGAAGGTTTTTTTCCCACAGCACCATTTTTTTCCCTACAGACAAAACTGACACAAACCAGAGCACATAAAAGTTTGGTAATAAAAGAGGGGGAAAAAAAGAAAATAATGGGTCTTTCTATGAAT
Source organism: Cichladusa arquata (assembly GCA_026413545.1). Classification (NCBI taxonomy): domain Eukaryota; kingdom Metazoa; phylum Chordata; class Aves; order Passeriformes; family Muscicapidae; genus Cichladusa; species Cichladusa arquata. Next base: position 22,706,650 of record JAOTQP010000469.1, on the reverse strand, counting down.
AGAAAGGTTTGTTAAAAATATACTTTCTTCTACATTAGTATTATTTTCAGAAAGCTTCTCTATGCTTCAAAAGTGTTTCCTTCAGATGAAAACTGTGGGGTTTTTCTTAAGATGAAAACAACATTGAAAAGGTTTTTGTTTGAAGTTGCATTCAAGGAGTCACGTTTTTTTCAGTTACCAAATAATCACAAAAAAGTCAGCCTGAGGATTTTGTTGTCCAATTAAAAGCAGACATTTTTCAGTGGAGAGTTTATGAAGATGAAAGATCTTCAGGAACTTAATCACGGCCTTAAGTGTTCAGAACTTAATCCTAACACATCTCTATCCAGATTTGTCAGTGATTTATTACCATAGTGCACTATTTTGTTATGGTAATAATTAATTTGATATCAATAATGTAATTTCTTGTTTGTTTAATTTTTACTTAATACCTAAAATCCCTTCCTATAGAAAGAAATACCAGTACTAAACTTTTACCCTTTTTTTTTGTATATATGCAAAGTTCCATTAAATAGAGGTTCTGGATATCAAATAACACATATTACAATATTTTTGTGAGAAAAGAAATTTTCACAGTCTTCCCCATGGAGACAGGAAACTGGGAACAGAAGTTTAATTCCAGTTAAACTCTAATTAATTTTAAATATCTCAGTGTTTAGATAGAACACAATCCCCCAAAGCTCCAGGTAGGATTAGTGGGTGAGGGAGGCCTCTCCCTGGAAATATTTTGCTCTCCTCCAGACAAAAACCTCTTAAGAGCCCTTTCCTTTCCCATGTGCTAATTTGGGAATAAATTATATCTCATCAAAGTTGGATGAGTCTGCACCAAAGAGATTCACAGAGGGAGGAGGAAGAAAATATTTTGTCAGAGGAAAAATTGGGAGTTGTGTCTTATATTCCAGACCTTGATGGTCAATATCTGCTTATTTTTTAATAAAATATGTTATATAGAGCTTTATCCTTATTATTACTGGGAAATACCTTTATTTGGTTTAAGCAGGATTTGGTAAAGGGAGATTTTTAGAGATGTTTTTTCCAGCACACAAGGACAGGAGCAGCTTTTAGGTGGGTGTAGAAGCTCGTGCAGAGTTTGAACAGGAGCCTGAAAACCCCTTGAGAATGAACAGCCTGTCCAGGGGCCTGGGGACACTTCTGCCACCAAAGGCCATCCCACAGCAGGGACTTTACATTCTCGTGGGTGAGGCAGCAAAATGCCTCTGACAGAGTGAAGCAGCCCAAGAGCTCTGCTGGCTGAAGCCATTCACAGGAGTGAGAAGCTGGGCAGATTCATCTTAATTATTTCACAAAATTCTAATGGCTGTTTAGAAAGGTCCAGCAGCAGGTGCCAAACATCTCAGTCACCTCAGCAGCACTGCTGTGCTGGGAGCACTGGGGCTCCAAGGATTTCCACCAGGCACCTACAGGCTTTGGTCACAGAATTTCTTTGGCTGTCCACCTCCAGAATCCACTTGGTTTGTAACTCCAATCCCAAAATCCACTGTTCCCTTCCCAAATACAAAGTGGCATGGAAAATTCAACTTTCCAGAGGCAGTTTGGGTTTGTTGTTTCTTTTGAGCAGCAGTGCCAGGAGCTCAGGTTCATTTTAGATGACATTCATCCTGCAGAGTGCAAGGGGATTTGCAAAGCTCATCACTCCCCTGCTGGTTTCAGCCTGTGGGGTCCTGTGTGAATGGCTGCTCCCCTGAGGACATGGACATCCAGGCATCTTCTTTAACAGTGACATCAGAAAAACTTCTTTCCCCAAGTCTCCAGACTCTGAGCTTTGTGGTTCATTTTGCTCAAAAAGAAAAATTAGCCATGGGAGGATGATATTCCTGTGCGTGCCCCAGAGACACTGCACTCAAGTGCTTAGTCTGACATTAGGCCTGCATGAGTTAATTAAAAAATAATCATTTTTCCTTCTCTTCTGGTTGTCTCCAATCAGGCAAATATGCTGAAATCACAAAACCAGCAAAGGGATTGCTTTAACTAGGAGAGAGGGTATGAATTCAGCATATTTTCTGCATAGAAATATGACATTTGTATGGAAATGACCCATTTTCTTGAACAGGCAGCTATACATCACAGAAGTTTCACTGTAACGTTTATGCAAAAGAGATTGGGAAGCACTTTTCCATAAAGTGCTGATTTCCCCCAGATGAAATAATAAGGCAAAGCACAATCCAGAAACTCAGGAGAAACATTTCACTCAATGTCATATGTTCTGGGTGTTTGTTTTGATTTCCATGATGAGTTCATGTTTGTCTGTCTGTCTCTCCCCTGAAGGAAGTGAAGGGCTTAGGAAGGAACAATCCACTCTCCCTTTTTTCTTTCCTAACCACATCCCAGCATCCAAACGATGGCAGAAGGGCAGCAGGACATTTCCAGCCTGCTCCAAGCACCAGGACAGCCTGGGAATGGTCAGGGTGCAGGCACAAGGAGGTTTTTCTGCAGGACTGGACATGGGCTCTGCCACAGGAAGCCAAAATCCCTGTGACCTACATTTCTTGGAATGTTTGCAGGATGCATGTGGCAATTCAGCAATCAGCCAGCACTCCAGGCACACAGCTCAAGGAATGCTGAGACATCAGCACTTTGCAGCTTTTCCTTTCAAATGCAGCCTATTATGGTCTGGTATTCCAGAGGCTGAGCTGCTTCTGGCTCTGCTCAGGGCCAAACTCAGAGTAAGGATCAGCAACACAAAATCAAAACCAACACCAGCTCCAACACATCTTGTCCATAGAAAGGTGCTATAACCATAGAATACATAACTAGCAAATCATTTTTAGGCTGCTTTTATTACAAAATTACAATTTGAATTAATAGTTGCACGACTACAAGATTGTTTTTATGCCAGTGCTGAATGAAACGCTCTGACCTCGTTCAACCCCACCGAAGTCAAGTGCAAGTTCATCCTGACATGAATGAGAAATTCTTTGAGCATATCATGAATTAAGGTATAGCTTGTTCTGATGATGAATTGAAATTATTTAAAATCAATTAGAACAGAAAAGACACATCCCAAACTAGATGTTCACTGAGCTCAGATTCTTGATTTACAGCCCAGCATCCTGACCCTAAATGGAAATCCATACATCACTAAGGCAACATAATCAGACTTCAGATAACTTACTTGAGAGCAGGAAATTCTTTTTTTCCCCTGTTCACGCCAATAACTGGGAAATTAACAGCAACCAGAGTAATTAGCAGTGCAGATATTTCACCATCAAAACTCTGAGAGCATAGCAGAGGTTTCCAATGCACAGTCAACAATCCTTTTCCTTTGCCTATAAAACCAGCCCTGAGTCATTTTGGCCACCACTTGATTTTACAAATGTGGAACAGCTCTGGAGCAACTCATGATTTACTGGAAGTCCTCTGGAAGAGTAAAAACCTTCCAGGCTTGTGCTCAGCCACTAAGCACCACTCCTTTCTAAACAGAAAAGAAAATTTAAGACATTTGTGCCATTATGACATTAATGGAAGCAGCTTCTTTTTGGGAGGGGTGTTACAGAAAAGGACACACCGTGGGAATGTGATTTCCCCTAGTTGCATGACTATTTATATAGAGAAATAGAAATTCATATAAATGTATACATTTCTATAGATACACATTTTGTACACTGTAGGCATATACATACATACATATATACACAGGGTGTTATATACACATCCAGATTTGTATATACATATCTATAAATATATATACACAGGCAAATGCACACACAGCTTGCTTTGGAGCCAGCTAGAGTTATAAATTCTCCCTCCCCCACAGAGCCAAGATGATCTGAGCTGCCTCTGCTCAACACCCCACGGTTGCCTCTCCAGCCTGAATTAAATATAATCCTCATTATTCTGCCTCTCTGGTGACTGAGAAACTTGGCAACCTCTCTGGGTGACTCGAGATGCAGCAATTCCTCCTGCCTTGCCTCTTCTAACCTATTCTAGGAGATGCAATATGCTGCTAAGATGAAGTGTCCAAAATGCTAATATGTCTGAGAAGTGCCTCCACTGACCTACATCAGGAATGTAGGTCAGAAAGGAGCTATTTTTAGCCAAAATGCCCATATTTTAATTACAGTCCAAAGCAAGCCACATTCCTGAATCTCCCAGAAGTTTGCAAAGATTGAATTTTACACTCCAATAGTGTAATTATAGGTACATACTTAGATATACACACAGTATATGCAGCACGTACTCAGCGTTTCCGTGACACACGAGGCACTCACTCCTGCTTGGAGCTGACAGCAACTAATTTTAGGAACATCTCCTTCTCCCTGGTGCATACCTGTTAGAGATCCTTCTTATCAGGGCTTTGTGTTCTGAAGGCTTGGACAGACTCTGGTTGGCTCGGAGGGGCTGGCAAAGAGCTGTGGCACCAGCATGGCCAACCTGGCGAGGCTGCCAGCAAGCTGAGGGCACTCCAGGCAGGGCACAGGGAAGTCTTGAGGTGCAAAACACCACTCTACAGAAAAACCCAACAGAGAGAACTGTGTTTTCACTTGGTCTCCACTCCAGGCACAAACACAGGGGTCAGGGTGTGTCCTCAGCCCAAGGAGGATCTGTGCATGCAGACAGGTAAAAGCAATTCTGGGAATGCCAGCGACCTGCAGGCTGCTGAGAGGCCAAAGGCAGGGAAAACAGGGGCTGGGAGCTATTTGTACCTGCTCTAAAACAAGGATTGCAACAAGAATTTCATCTAGTTATTGCCTGTCTCTAAGGCAGTGAGAGGCACTTGACTTTCAGGTGCTGTTCTCACAGTCAGCCTTGGCAAAATTCCCACTTGTCACAGCTTTACCATTGCCACTCCTTCCATCAGCCTCCCTGGCTGCAGTGTCACAGCCCCCACTGCTAACAGGAGGAATATATAGATATACTTATCTACATAAATTAGATCCATCCTCAAGTCTTTATTGGTTTAAAACTGAAGGGGAGAATTAAGCATGGCCTGAACAATTACTCTCTGCCTTAATCAGTGCCTTAACTCCTCCTCAGGACCCCTCAAGGCTGTGATTTGCCCTTTTTTTGAAGAAAACACTGACATCAACTGGATCTAAAAAAGACTTTTACTTGCCATATTTCTTTGCTTGCCAATACTATCCACTTTCCAAAGCAGCCAGGTTTTTGGGTCACTGCAAGAAAACATAACAGAAGTGATGCCACAGGAAATGTGTCTCTGATTAGGAAGAATGCATTCAGCTACAGATTTATTCCAGCAGTGCTTTGGGGACAACTGATAATCCTGCCCTTGCATGGAAGTTTAACAGCACCAGAGAAACCTGGATGTGTTCCCTAAAAAAGACAGACAAACTTCACTGACCAGCACCCATTACCAATGCCTAATTTTTGTAAAGCTCATTTTTCACCAAAGCACCACAAGATGAGTTTTCTCTGTGCTCCCAGTGCACTGGGGCTGGTACCTCCAGTGGTGCAGGACCCCAAGGACTGGATTTCCCAGGTGAAGCAGCTTAGCAGGTCCCATCCAACCCTGAAATCTCACTAATGGGAATTTCTAGCATCTCCCTTTGAGTCAGACCGTGCTGGGCACTCTCAGGACACACCAGAGTGAAGACATTTCAGCTCTGAGTGGCAATTCCTGAGCTCTTTGGAGCAGAGCTCCTTCACTCTCCAAAGAAAAGAAACACAAGAATTAAAGTCCTATTATGAGAATTTTCACACTGCAAGGTTTCCCTCTCTCTGGTCATATCAGTGGTAAAATCAAACTGAACAATCACAGAATAAAGAAAACCCCAACCAAACCATTAATTAACTTTGATTTGCAAAGCCAAAGCCTCCAAAGTTCAAAGACAGACTTTGGTTCAAGGGTTATTTGGATAATGGACACTTTATATATATATTTAAACACATAAAATCATTTCAAGACCGAGTACAAAACCAAAGGTTTATGTATCTTTCTATAAAACCCAGTTTAGGACAGTCAGTGTTGGGACTGAATTGGTTTTAAACAAGTACAGCCTGAAAAAATGATCAACAAATACATTTCTATAATTCTTTAAGGTGTAAACCATCTACTGTCTCTGGAAAAGCAAAGGAAAGCAAGAAAGAAATGCATAAAAACCCCAGAAGCAGTACATTAATGCCATTCTAACATTTGGGGAATGCCATTAACTTCAGATAAGGTCCCTGTAGGATAAAAAGTCCCAAACTTTTCTTCAGCTTTTTTTGGTTGGTTGGTTTTTAGAGTAACTGTTACAGGAGTCCCTCCTCAGGAATGGTGCCAGGTGCCACCACCAGCAGGGATGGCAGTGCCACCACCAGCAGCAGCCCAAATGAAGTCCTTCCCATTCCAAAAGTGATTTATCCCAATTCAGGAATTCCTGCTTGCAATCATTCAAGCCCTACTGCAAAATCTGAGCGCTGCAGAGAACCACCCTCCCTGGCACTGTGCTCCAAGGACAAGCCAAATTGCTGTGCCACATGCCATGGGCAGGATATTCCTCCACAGGCAGTGGCATTTGGTGGAATTCCCAAGCACAGAGAGAGTCAGTCCTTGGCTGACCTGAAATATCTCCTCAAGATTCATAGAATATATAGGATATTCTTGAAAGATTTAGAAAATTCTAGTGGAAAAATAAAGATGTTAGGAAAAGTGAATGGACATTAAAGCTTCAGGATAGGACATAGGACTCAGTCATGAATATTTTGTATTTGCTCTGCCCTCTGTTAGGATCTGTTCTTTTTAAGGCACCAAACAGCTGAGTGTTGCATGTCCACAACTCTAAATAATGCTTAAAAATAACCCCACACTTCAGATCAATCCTTAACATTCAAAAATATCAAGGTTGATGTACCATCCACCCTACAGAGATCATCCAGCATGAATGTGGGACAGAGCATTCCTACAGCTCTGCTCTTTGAGCCTTTGTCTTTCATTCTCCCACAGAAATTATCCATCTGACACCATCCTGAAAATACCACAGCATTGACCAATTCAGCAGAGAAAATGCCACCACAGAGAAGTGTTTCCAATACTTCCACAGGGGTCAAAAATAACCAACAAGTGTCATCCCAGCAGCCTCCTGGAGAACTCTGTGCAGCAAAGTCAATGCTTTCATAGAAATTCCCCAAACTGCCCCAACAACTGGAACAAAATGAGATAATGACAGAATTTTACAACTGGGAAACTGTAAGGATCAAGGAAAAGACATTTTAAAGAAGTTGTAGGAAACACAGTTGTCTGTCTGTCATAGAAATACAGAATGCCCTGGGTGGGAAGGGACCTTCATATTCTTGCTCTCAAAAAGATAATTCTAATAAAGTATTTCCAAATAATTTGCAACTGTTACATTAATAATCTTCTTGGCTAGTTGGTCACCAATGGCATTAGAGCTAAACTAATTTGTCTTTAAAATCAAAAGTCTTAAAGATTGTTTGGTTAATTTGTGAGTGAGGTCAATCAGAGAATTACCGAATTGATGGCAAACCCATTTTCTCTGTACCATTACTCATTTTATTCTGAAACAGTCCCATGGAGTACTTGTCTCAAAATACTTGAATCCACTTAATAGATGTTGTAATTTTCTGAGATCAGATTTTGCTCTTCATTCAAGTCTGTTGACTACAACTGAGCATAATGTGGTCTTTCAACATTGGCTTCCAAGGGAGCAGAATTTGGCCTCCACTCCATTCCAAGGGTTTGTTCCAAGCACATTCCAATTCTTCCACTGCCCAATCAAACCAGCAATATTTCAAGAACTTGGAAAAAAAAAAAAAAAAAAGCATTTCCACACACACCAGAATTAAAAAATAGGAATTTTTGTACAAAGAGCTGTTGTGAGCTACATCCTGGGTATGCATTTCTTCCATGGAGAAAAACTGTTGTACTGTGCACAACATAAATACATACATACATAAATTCACTGAGAAACTCAGCTACAGATTGAAAACCAAGCCTTGGAAAAACTCAGAAAACAGGACTATGCAGCACACAGCAGCCTGATTTCCAAGTGTCCACAAATCCAGGTTGTACAACAAGTGCCTTTGGAAGCTGGGCAGTCCTGGAGTGAGTTCACTCCAGAGTGGCTGCCAGGAGTGGCACCCGTGGTGGAGTAATGTCCTGAGCAATCAACTCCCACACTTAAGGCCAAATTCTACACACTGTTCTCGTGTGAACATTTCTGTTAAACCCACAGCTGAACCATCATATCTTTTTCCTGTGAAGTGGGTACTTGAAGCAAGTGGAAGCAGCACAGAGTTCATCAAGTGCTGCTGGCACACTCAAGTGCTTTGGAAGAACAGCCTCACATTTTGGAGAGACCTTTCCCTCCTGGTGCTCTCAAAGTTCTCGGAGAGAACACAAGTTGGACAAACCCACACATTTCTAGCTTAAAACCAAATCAGCTGTGCTGCCACACTCAAAGGTGGTTTTGTCTGGAAAGGCCTCTGACAAAATCTGGAGCTGCCCCAGCTTAACTCATGTTCACTGAATCTCCTAAGAAATGAGATTCTCACTCTCCAATAACACTCTAACCAGAGCAGTAGGCAACAGGCTTTCCAAAATTCAGATTATTACTCATACTATAACACTTGACATCTTTCTATTGCTGTTGATACACTCAAGAGATCCAGCAAACCATTTCCAAACAAATTTTTTAACCTAGGATACAATGTGATGGTGACATCAATAACAACATCCAGAAAATACAAAAAGCACCAATAATTGAGCACCAGGATCATCCTTTCCATTTCCCTGTGTGCAGCTGTTGGCTGGGACTGGGGCTTACCTGGCCTTGCTGTTCTTTTCCACCTGTAGGAAGAATTTCAATGGTCAGTGAGGGAATGAACCAAACACTTGCTGAAGGCTTTACTACCACAGGCTGAGCTGCTCAAGCTGACACCAGGTACTTATGCAACCATGAAATCAGCTAAAAAAATATTTATTTCATATAGCATCCCATCAAATAGCTCTAATGCAACTGCACATCATTTGAGTTTATTAGATTCCTTCCCAGCAGCACTAATGCTGCCAATGCTACTGCTGATAAAGACAGAATTGTCATTAATACACCCTATTAATTGGGAGGAACCCAGACTGGAGCATGCAAAGCATCACCCACTGCAGGTCAGAGATGATGGATCCACTTTTGTTTCCTGCAGTGAAAAGGAATGCTGCTACCCACTCAACCTCAGCTCAACACAATGAAAAAGCAAAATAAAAGTCATCAAAACACCCTTTAGACATCACACTTAGACACTGCCAACACTTCCAGAGCAAATCATTCCCAAATCATCTCAGTACACAAGGGAAAGGAAGTTTCCTACGCAAGGAAAGAAAAATAACTCAACATAAGCCAAAAATTATCTCTTTTAATACAAAATTCCATTCTCATAGAACAAATTTATTTCCACTGAATAAATAGATCTGCTCACCGTCCACGGGCGAGATTACTGCCTATAGTAAGGATGAAATTCTCTTGCCTTTCTGCAGTTTAATTAAAATATAAACATTATTTGCAGCCAGCTTTACTCTATTTGGATACAAGTATGAACACTTGGGGCTTTGAGGACATTGCCAAATGTATACAGCACCACTCTCACTGGGGGTTGTACTTTAACCTGATTTATACAGCTCCACGCATCACTTGCATGTAGGCTTATCAATGTAATTATGATAAGAAGGATGTGGCCTTTGCACTTGCATGTTTAATACTCTTAGCACGTGCATGCTCTTCCACTATCTATTAAAAACCCAGCAAAACAAACAAATGAGCAAACCCCAACAGGTCAGAGCTGAAGGCAGCAGTGAGGAAACACAATCTCAGCCCAAGAGAGGAAATTCCAGTGTGTGCTATTTGTACTGACGGCACGGAGGGTGGTGCCAGATTCACAGATTTCGGAGCTGTCCCTCCATCTCCAGACACACACATGGCTGGGGAAACTTCTCTCCAAGAGAACCGAGCTCACCATGAGCATCCTGGCTGGAGCTGTAAATGGTGGGGAGAACAAGTATTTATGGGTTTACCGCCGTTCAAACACATTGTGCGGGGTGAAACGAGCTGCTCCCCAAGGAAAGAGGGCAGTGGTGGGGAAGGTGACCTTGGGAATGTCCCTTTGCCAGGAGGTGACAGGGACAGAGGCAGGAGCGCTCCCAGCAGCGCCTTTGGAGCTGGAATAACCTTAATTCACCTGGCCAACCACCCTGGCCGCTGTTCAGACAGATTATATTGATGGACACATTGGGTATTTCTGGATAAACCTCATTACCTGAAGGACCTCAGGGCAGCGCCCAGGCCGGCTGTGGGGGCGGGATAAGGAACCCGCGGGTACATTCGGCGGGGCGGGCGGGGGCAGGGAGCGGCTTCGGGAGCGGCTGCAGGCCAGGGTGGGGTCCGGGATCAATCCCGGGATGGGGTCCGGGATCATTCCCGGGATCGGGCCTAGGATCAATCCTAAAATCAATCCTAAAATCAATCCCGGGATCAATCCCGGGGTCGGGCCCGGCCGCCGCCTCAGCGCTGGGGCTGTGGCGCCACCTGGCGGCCGCGCGGGGCCGCGCTCCGCTCCCGGCCCGGGACCCGGGGGGACAAACAGCGGGAACGGGGGACAAAGGGACAGCACCGGGACAAGGGGACAGCACCGGGACAAAGGGACAGCACCGGGACAAAGGGACAGCACCGGGAACAAGACACCAAGGCGGACAAGATACCAACCGGGACCCGCCCGGGCACGGAAATCCCTCGGTCTTTGGTCACGCTCCGCTTGCAGCGGGAGCGGGAGAAAGGATGCTTTGCTTTCCCAGACCGCATCCCCCCATTCCAAACGGGGAATGCGGTTTAAATCCCCGCTCGGCAGCTCTCTGAGTGCTCACCCCGCTGCCAGCACCGCCAGCATCCCTGCGGTGCCTCCCGGTGCCTCCGGCAGGCCGGGAAGCAGCGCTCCGGAGGGATGCGCTCCCAATTTCCCCGATATTTTTAACAGTGCGGCAGGGATACAGATCGCAAATCGGATTTGTGACAGTCTCGGGTGGTATCTTGGCAAGAGACGCTGTACGGGTTTTTTTTTTCCTCTGTTAACATCACAGTGCATCGAACTGTTATTAATAAAATAGCGTTCAAGGTTATGGGAAGGAAGGAAACCTCTGTAGGGGAAGCTGAAGTTTCAGGTTCAAGCTTTGTATTCCTATATATATATATATATTTGAGAGTGTATATATATATATATATATATGCATTTTTTTCAAAACGTTTTATTAGGAAAGCTATACCAGACGCATCACTGTACAATGATTAAACATTACCTTTACAATTTATATTCACTTGAAATTACAGAATAAATATATGCACATTGCTGTACCTTTGTGTGTGTGTGCGTGTGTGCGTGTATGGGTGCATGAGAGAAAACATTAAAAGTGCTTCCTACAAAGCTGTTAGTGAGAGGTGCCCATTAGCTTTTGATTCTTTTTTTCTTTCTCTTTATATTTGCATGTCGCTTTTATTAGGAAAGTGCGGATGTCCTCCAAAAAACCATGGCGTCATGATGAAGTGTCACTGAGCAGCCCCTAGGTGTGCGCGCCACGTGGTGACATCCTTTGGGCTGCTCGGCTCCGGGTGGCTTCCCCCAGCCCCCGGGATCGCCCCCGGGATTCCCCCCGCGGCCCCCGAGCCCCCCTGGAGGGGCTGGGCTGCCGGGGGTGCGCGGAGGGTCAGGGTGACGAGTGTGCGTGCGAGGGAGGGAGAGAGACAAGAGTGAGACATTCGAGCAAGACCCTCCCCTCCCTTCCCTCTTGCAGTTTCCAGGCATGCAGCAAACTGCGCTCGTTTGCTTCTTTGCATTATTATTTTTTTTTCCTCTTTTAAATAAATGTACAGAATCTGTGCCATGATGGGCAAGAAGAAAGCAGGCCAGAAAATGCCATCTTCCCTCCCCCTCCCCTCCAAGGGAAAATATCACGGAAGTTTACTGCCAACGGAAAAAAAAAAAAAAAAGAAAAAGGAAAAAAAAAGAGCCAACGAACAAAACAAACAACAAGAATAAAGAAATAAAAGGGAAAAGAAAAAAAAAAGAGAGAAAGAGACACACATAGAATTTACTTAATCAGGATCAATACAAAGATCCCCGATAATAATAATAATAATAATATTATAATAATAATATACCTTTAGACATGGCACAGTCAAAGTCTCAGTTTCAGTATAAAAAATAATGATTGATTAACATCTGCTGGCAAAAGTCTGCGAAGGCACTTCGTCGATTACTGATCTGAGAAGGGCCCTGCCCCGCAGCGCGCACATCTGGCGGGGCAGAGCGCACAGCTGTATCCTCTGCTCGCGGGCGGCGGGGCCGGGCGGGCGGCGGGGCGGCGGTCAGAACCGGTACGTGGTCTTCTCCAGGACTTCGAGGTAATCCGGCTTGGTTTGGAGTTTGGCCCTTAACTCGAGGTATTCGCTTGTGGGGGTTTGGTGGTCCGGGAAGCCCTTGCCGGCCGCGAAGAGCAGCGTCTCCTTCAGCCTGGCGTCCTGCTGCAGGTCCGGGTATTGCATGCCGGGGGGGTGGACGTGCAGTTCCTTCAGCTTGGGCACGGTGCCGTACAGGCAGTCCACGAAGCCCACGGCGCAGGGCGGCGGGCGGTCGCGGTCCCGCGGGACTCCCCCCGCCGCCGCCGCCGCCGCCGCCCCGAGCGCGCCCGCCGCCAGCCCTCCGCCCGCGGGGTGCTGGGGGTGCACGGCCACGATGGTGTTGAGCTGCGAGCTGGACACGGCCAGGCTCCACTCCTGCTCCTTCTCCAGCAAGGTGCGGTAGCTGCTGCCCGGCTCCGTTGCGGCGGCGGGGGCAGCGGGGTGCGCGAAGCCGCGCTCGCCGCCGCCGCCGCTGCCCCGCAGCAGCTCGGCCGCCTCGCCACCGCCGCCGCCCGCCGCCTCCTCCTCCTCCCGCGGCTTGTAGATGGGGTTGTTGCACATCTGGGTCACCGGGTGCGGGATGTAGTCGTAGACGTGGCCCGCCGGGGGCGCTTTCT
>JAOTQP010000469.1:22675437-22686144 GCA_026413545.1 Cichladusa arquata | reverse complement strand
TCCCCTCCCTCCCCTCCCTCCCCTTCCCCTTCCCCGTCCCTTCCCTTCCCAGCAGAAGTGCCAATGGTGAAGAGAAAAGAGGGAATTTTCTCCCAAAGCTCACCCTCGTCCAGAAAGAAATATTCTGAGCTTTAATAGTCTCTCTGTCTCCAGCAATCCATGGCAAGGGCACAAGCAATAAATAGTGCAAGGGCGAGGGAAGCTCAGCTGTAATTATTACAAATGGGAGCTGCTTCCCAGCTCGCTGTGCTTTGTTAAGGTTGGGAGTAGTTTGGAGCTGCTGGGAGGGTTTGGACACAGCTCCAGTAGCATTTCTGCCCAAAAGCCCTGGCCAAGCCTGCTGGGCAGTCAGAGAAGCAGTGGGCAGCCCAGGGTGGCAGGGGGAGCAGGGAGGCCCCAGTGGGATGTGCTGCTCCTTGGTCCCTGGTAGGCTCAGAAGGAATATCCCATGCCTCTCCCTGCCTTAGGGGCCTCCTCAGTGGAAGATGGAAATCCTGGAATTTTGGGAAATCCTGAGCTGTGCAGAGCACAGAGCTGGAGTCTCCAGCATGCAGAGAGTGGCCCTGGGCAGAAAGACTCCCATCTGCACAGGCTGGCTCTGCTGATGCCATCAGTCTGGGCTCCAAGCTCAGCTTAACCTCCTTCCCTGCTCTGATGACCCCTCTCCTTGTCCCCATGGGATTTCTGTATTACACAGTGTCTTCAAATCCAATACTGATGTTCCCCTGCCCCTTTTATTTGTAAGGAGCCTTTCAAATATCCTTGCAATTTTATATTAGAAATTATTTAAGAAGAAGAAGGAATGTTGGTGTTTTTGAAAATGTTGGTGAAGGAAAATCATCATTGAGAGTCTTCTCTGTGCAGCAGTTAGTCAAGCAGTTTATGAGGCTTCACTTTTCTTATTCCCTCCCTGTTCCTTAATTAATTTATCAAACACAGACAGAGAAGCATAATCATCAGCTGGAATTTACCTCTAGCTCCTCTCTGGAAGAGACTATTTCTGTTAAAACTCTGTCACATTGTCCCAGGGGTATTTTAGGGACCATGACATCTCTGGTGCTGTATCAGCACAGCCTCACTGCCAGGGGTCCCAAATTGCATGCAGGGGGTTGTCCTGTCCCCCTAAAGCCACCACAGAGGTTTCCCTGACTGCTGGAGGGTCCTGTTTGCACTGGGAGAGCTCAGCCCAAGGCTCAGGTGCTGCTGAGGTCCCTTCATCCCATTCTGGCTGCTCTGCTGAAGGCTGGATCCCGTTTTCCATACACTGCTGGCATTTGCCACACCATATATAAAGTACAGGCACGGATTATTTGAGCTGCATAAGCATTGGTGGGTGCCCATGAAATGGAGGAAGTGTAAGAATTTTAAACTGGGCTTTTCAAGCTGGACTCTTCAGGCTGAAGAAGCTTATGTCAAACTGATGCTCCTGGCCACCATCTTTTCTTAGTCCCCTCATTATCAGTTATTTATTAAGGCATAACTTGATTTTTTTTTTTTCCAGGACAGTTGTGCTATTTTTTGATGTAACAATGCACCAAATGATATTAACATGGATTATTTCTAATATAAAAGTGTCCTCAGGTACTTGAAATTCAATGGGACACTGGAGCAGCACAGAAAGCCCAGCCATGCCCTCAGTAGCAAGTTATTTGTAATTGGTTTACACTCATGGGATTTTTTTTTTTTCCAGCAGAGAAATTTTGCCCAGCATTTGATTATATGTGTAAATATTAAAAGGAAAGGAGGGAAGAACTAATAGAGAGCATTAAAACAGAACCGCAAATACCAGCAAATTGTGAGTGCAGCATTTTTAATGGATAGCTATTAAAAATAAAAGAGAAAAGTAGGCAAAATAAAAGGGACGTTTTATTGGACAAAATTGACAGTTGTTATCCTCACTGATTCCTGACATTTCAAGATCAGTTTTTTATCTAATGTTTCAACAGCCTTGGATATTTCCTTCTAGTGATCCACACTCAGCTGTAGCTTTTTTTCTCCCTTTAAGCCCACAGATTTTTTTTTTTTTTCTAAATGTGCTGATATTTATTATAGCCAGTGTCAAAAAAACTCCACACTCCACTTATATACGAGCTTCTCCTCAGCCTTTCCTGGGATGATTCACAGTCCTGGGTGGGCAGGCACAGCTTCCTCTGGCAGCAGCTGGAATTTCATCCACGGATCCAAGGCCCTCAGGGTGATGTGTTCCCACAAAAACTGAGATTTATGAGCCCCCCTCCAGCCCTGAGAGGCTCCCCCAGCCCTCCCCATCTTTCACAGAGGCAGCTCTGCAGCCACATCCCAGAATTGTGGAACCACTTAGCTTGGAAAAGATCTCTAAGATCATCGAGCCCAGCCATTAACCCAGCACTAAACCATGTTCCTAATGGACATCAAGACATTTTTAAATCAGTTCCAGGAATGGTGATGCCCTGAGCAGCGCTTGGCAACTCTTTTTGGTGAAGAAATTTTCCATAATATCCCATCTAAACCCCTCCTGGCACAACTAAAAGCTGTTTTTTCTTGTTCTATCACCTGGTACATGGAAGAAGAGTCTGACCTCCATCTATCCACAACCTCCTTTCCTCCATCACAACTTCCTGCATCCTTTTTAGCCCTTTGTATTCAGCAGAGAGACTTCTTGTCACCTGGCAGCCCAAGTGGAGGTTTTAATGTCCTAAATGAGGCTGAACATGGAGCACACAAAGGAAGAGCGTGGACTTGGAACTCTGCTTTCTGAATCTCTCTATCCACTGCCCACAGACCCTGGGGCAGGACACACCTTCAGATGGAAACTTCATTGTTCCCATTGGAAAAATCTTAGGTAATGCAAAAATACTGCTTGAGTTCCTGATGTGGAATAATGGTTGTGGTTTATTTTGACGCCTCCACACTCTGCATGTGGATATTTTCTATTGCAATTTCTCCTTTGGTTTCCTTTCCTTATCACCTTGTGGCCTAATCTTCCATACATCCCAATTCCTGGATTTTTACTGAGTACACAAAAATGGAGATTAGCCTCCAGTATGTGCTGTAAGCAACAGCCTGGATTTCCAGGGCATCTGGATTTAGAGTTGCCAGAATTAGAAACACGAGCCAGACGAGATCATGCTAGGGCAATTCCCCAGGACTGGGCCATAAAGCCAATCAATTTAAAATGTAACAGCAAGCACCGAGTTCTGGGTGAAGGAAGGCACTTACTGCTCATTTGGAAAGAAAAGCTCATATTCTAAATTGCTTTTCAGATCAGACTTGAGCCTACTTTTAGTGATGTCAATGGTGCCACTTCCGCTCAGTCCAGTGGTGCCAGAATTTTCTGTTTACTGCTGTCACTTCTCCACTTCCCTCTCTCCTCCTTTTCCTAAGATCCCTGGCAGCACCACTCCCTGCATGGCTCAGAGGAGGCACCAGGATGGCCAGAGGGATGGAGCAGCTCCCAGGAAAGGCTGGCAGTGCTCACCTGCAGAGGAGAAGTTTTGGGGTGACCTCAGTGTGGCCTGGAGGAGCTGCAGGAAAGATGGAGAGAGACAATTCCCAAGGGATGGAGGGACAGGACACAGGGAATGGCTTCCCACTGACACAGAGTAGGGTTAGATGGGATATTAGGAAGGAATTCCTCCCTGTGAGAGTGGGGAGACCCTGGCACAGGGTGCCCAGAGCAGCTGTGGCTGTCCCTGGATCCCTGGATGTGCCCAAGGCCAGGCTGGACATTGGGACTGGAGCAACCTGGGACAGTGGGAGGAGTCCCTGCCATGGCTGGGGTGGCACTGGATGAGTTTTCCAACCCAAACCATCCTGGGATTCTATGACTGCCCTTTGAGGACAGTTAGGATTGTTCAGGGGCAGTGAGATGAAGTCATTTTAATCTCACAGAAAAAGGAGTTCACCAGTCGTGGGAGGGATGGTGACAATGATCTCTGCGCTTGCAGGTCTTGCCCCAATTTTGTTTTTGCTCCCAATGACAAAAATTTTACAGCAGGCCCAAGCTGGGAATCAGAGGTGATCTTTCATCTGAAATGGGCTCAGCTGGGAAGTTCAAGATGAGCTGACTCACTCCCATCTCACTTATCCCTAATGGAGGCTGTGGACTAATGCACCTCTGTAAAAATGGCCAAGGAGATTTGGGGCCTGAACTTGTGGGTGTCTCCTAACACCAAATACTGCAGTACTTGTGTTTCCAGTGCATGGTGCATTAACTCATTAGCACGCACTTAAGATATAATTTTTCTTATGCTAAAGTTATGAAATGGTGAGAGCCAGAATGAGCTGAGGTACCTGAGTGTCCTCCTCAGCCTCCAGCTCTGTGTGATCTCTGGAAGAGAACTGCTCTTCCTCTTTCCCACCAGCCAGGAATCCTTCTGGAAATTTCCATCAGAAATCAAATATCATGGCTACTTTACATGCAGGAGTTCCCTGTTTCCTTCTCTGATATAATTTTGTTGATAGAGGAAAATTGGTGGTTTTCTTTTTCAAATTCCGTGGGTTTTGGCAATTTTGCAAAAGACCAAATTTCTTTCACCAGGAACTTTGGGAACTGTCATTTCTGGTCACTGCATCCAGGGAGTCATAACATGTGGATGTACAAAGAGAATCAGAGGTCTAGGAAGTCAAGACTCACCCAGGAAAGAGTAATTTAGGATAATTCTGAGTGGAAGGAACATAAAAATACTTTTGAATTATACAAAAATACATTGAAAAACAAAGGGAACACTTTGCTCTTTACAAATAACATCAGAGAGAGAACAAGAAATTGGTCTTAATTTGAAACTGGAAAGATTGATATCAGATATTAGAAAGATGTTTGTCATGGAGAGGATGGCAGAGGCTGGCTAAGGATGTCACAACCCCACAGTCCTGTGGCTGTTCATGTTGAGGGACAAATTGTTTGTGATCATACACTACACTCCTTAAAATAAATGTATTGTCAGTAAACACAGAAGGAAAAGCCAGTAAAAAGCAGATTTAGAGCCAGGTTCCAATTGAACCTAGAAAATGTAGAATGAAAGAATCAAAGGTTTCTAGATCAACATGGCTAAGTCATGTTCTGGGCATTTTATATCCAGGCCCTGAATTCCTGGAATTGGCTAAAATTATCATCTGGGAATTATATACAAGGATCTGTGGATACACAAACACCCACAAGCCTGCACACCTGTGTTCTTGGATTATTTTTGCATATCTTCATTTTTTCGAGGTTCTTGTATTTAAGGTTTTTATTTTGCATTCCTTTTTTCTCCTTCTGCACCATCCATCTCTCTCTGGCTGGCTGGATAGCTGGGAAATCCCAGCTCCTTGGGAAGTCACCTTCCAGAAACCAGAACTTTGGGGAAAAAATCTCAAATAAGCAGATTTACAACAAGCTCTGAGTGCTGGGATTCCTCAATAGGGATAAAATCTTAGGCATGAGTGTAATGTTGGAATGTAAAATCTGTAACAATTTCCTCCCCACTTTCATAATATCAAATGTTTGCAGTTCCAGGGAGTGCAAGCAATGCTCTCTTTTAGCTGTTGATTTAACTGGCCTTAAAATCCAATGAATAAATTGTCCATAGTTCATCAGCTTGTGGGGTGCTCAGTGCCTACACACCAAATAAAAAGCTCCACATCCCACTGTGAGCAGTTTATGGCCAGAAGACAGCGGGAACACCACGGTGGAACTGTCAAAATAAAACATGTAATGGGCTCATAAATGAAATGAACAGATATTGGTTTAAAATCAAGCCCATAAATATGTGTCACACCTGTCCTCTGGGTGGTCAGGCTGTGAAATTCTGAGCATATTTTCGAGCTGGTGCTGTCTGATTTGTCCTTCCCTCCTTGCTGAGGGATGAAGTGAAAGGCTGGAGTGAAATGGTGCCACTGCAAAGGGTGCAGCCAAGGTGATGTTAATGTTTCAAGCTAAATATCCGACAAATCCAGGATAATTCAAGGCTAATTGTGTTTTATTGTGTTAACCCTTTTAGGGGATAAAAAAAAAATCAATGAAAATAGGTTTACAGCAGCTGTTTTCACCTCCCAGCAAGCTTCTGCACTTTCCCACAGAGGTTAGTCTGAAGGTGGAAATATTCTAACATAAGGATTAATAATAATAATAATTTACACTGTGGGAGTGCCAAGGATTCTCCCTATGCAGGATATTGAAGAAACAAAAACTTTACACAGAAAAGCTTCCAACCAGTGACCAGAGTGTGTGAATCCACCTGTGATTGTCCCTCTTCATACCCACAACTCCATGTCAGAGCCTAATAAATTCAGCTCAATTCTTAGTGTAGTTCTCCCAAAGGTTATTAATTGCAACAGGCCATTTTCACTATTTTTTTCTGAGGAAGCCATGGAGGCAGATCTAATATTTGATGCTTTATATTTGCCCCAAATAATCCCCTATCTGATTTTAGGGTTGCACCCCATCTGCTAAAGCAGCTCTGTGCTTCAGAAACTTCTTCAGGACTTTAGGTGGAATTTAGTGCAAAATCTTTTTTCTTGCTTATTTAATATTTAAAGAGAGCATTGTTAAGTTGTGAAATAGCTCTGTTTAAAATGTAATCTTTTATTTTGCCATTTAAGCAGTAGGTTTTTTTGGGACAATCCATTCCTGATGGAACCATTTTGGGCCAGCCTTATGTAAAGGCCATTGTAGAGTCCCTCAAACTTGGACAATTTTCCAGCTTAAATACAACAGGGAGATGAGGCCCTCTGGAACTCCTTGCCAGAGCTCCACTCCCACCTCTCCTTGCTCTTCTGCATCCTGAAAACCCTGTAGATGTTAAAGTTTTTCAGGTTGTTAAAGGGACACCAGGATTTCCCAGATAGAGACTGATTCCTTTATTTTAAACATACAACCAAAACACATTGTACTGTTAAGCTGGATCAAAAAAAAGCAGCAGAATGGCAAAACTGCTGCAAGCCTGTGAGAAGAGAGGCACTGTCTGATTTTCTGGTGTGCAATGCAGATGCAAACAGCACCATTGCCTTCCCTCCATTTGCATATCTGTAAACGACTGCAAGGCAGGGTAGAAGGAGGCCAGCTGGATTCAATTACAGAGAAAGGTAAAAATCTTTTGCTTCTCATCTTCATTTTGCAGTTTTGAGCAGGGGCACCTTCTGAATTCTTTTCCAGACTTGGGAGAAATGAGTGAAGTTCTCAGCGGCGCATCCCAGGCGGGGCAGCGCACGGTAACGGGAATCATAAAAACAAATTCTATTTTTACACCAATAATTCCTGTTTTGTCTCGTGCAGCCTTCCCAGTGAGCCACAGCAAGCACATGTGAGGGCATTAGAGCAGCTTAGGGAGATTTCAGGGGACACTAATCTGCAGGACTTTCGCTGACAACCCAAAGGCAGAGTCATGTGAGAGCCTTATCAGGGCAAACCCACCCCAGCCCGTCTGAGCACAGAGATCCCCGGCCTGGGACACCTCAGCATGCTGGATTTGCTGAGCTTAGAGAGGGATTTTTGCTGTGCCAGAATGATTTCCATTATCTTGAGAAGGAGCTGAGGCTCCAGGTTAGTGACAGAGCTGCCTCCCAGCCCAGGATGAGATGCAAACCTCTGTGTGATTTTCACCTACTTGATAATAATAATGATAACAACAACAATCATCATCATCACCACCACCAAGAACAACAACAATAATTGCAATAATAACAATGTTACCTTACACTAGCTCCTCATAAACCTTGATCATTATTTTATGCATCTTAAGCATTTTTTTGTTGTTTATTATTTTCTTCATACTTCAAGTTGCAGCAGCTCCTGGCATTGCCGCAATTTCTGCCATCCATGCACATACAGCAAGGTAAGGGTGGTCAAGCTGGGACACAAACCTAGAGGAGCAGGTGGACAGTAAATGATTATTAATTCTTCCCAGCCATTTGCACCTTATAGAGGTCTCCAGTTTGTTGTCACTCTGAATTATTGACCTTTGCTGATGAGCACAATCCTAGGAGTTACTCACAGACAGAGCTTTTGTGCTTGGTGCAACATGAAATTTAACTAAACCTTCCTCTGCCAGCATTCCCTCATTTCTCACAAGCCTTCAGCACAGCAGAGGATTTCCCAGGTACCCAGGTGCTGCTCAAATGCCCTAAAGTTGGAGGGGGATAAAGGCAGAGCCAAATAAGTAGAGCAGAGAATTCTCTGGGTTAGGATGACAGGTTAAGATGACAGACATTGTTCCCCCTCCTACTTAGCCAGCTATATTTATTTTTTTCAGTGGATTTTCTCCCTTTTGGAGTCTCTCTGTACCCTGCAGTGTCAGGGAAATGTGTTAACAAAGCTCTGCCACCCAGGCAAGGGCATGGTCTTCAATTTGTGCACAGGGAGGGGAGCAGAGGGGGATATTTGGAGTTTATAGACAGAGATAGGAATTCGAGGGAGAGTTGGAAAGTCTCGACTGTTGTGCGTGGGATGGAGACTCCTTCCACTCCCAGCCTGTGGCACAGGGCTCCCAGCAGCAAAAGCCATCATCCCTTTGGGAATGGGGGGGGCTTTTAGCTCCTCATCCAGCCCCAGGGAAGTGTGCTGGTGGTTATTTCAGTCCCAGCCTGGTCTCCCAGCACTCCTGGGAGGAACGCCTGGCGCTGTGGGGATGAGCAGTGCTGGGAGCTGTGTGCATTTCCACCCTGTCTGCAGCAAACCACAGCAGGTTTTGGAGTTACTGTGATTCTCACAGGACTCACCTCCTCCAGCCTCTCTTGTGTAACCCTGAGGACTGGATTAGAGCCCTGGCTGCTTGGCTTGGGAGGTGGTTTCAGTCTAAGGCTCCTGGAAGTCCATTTATCCTCACCAAAATACCATTTATTCCTACTTTCTCCCATGCAGGTAACCTGGCTGTGACACAAAGTAGTCCCTCGAAGAATCCTTGGCTACTTTTAGCAATCCAGGGGTAACTTGCCCCATTTATTGCAGGTGGAAGGAGTGAAAAAGCCTTTCTGCACCAAGGCCTTTTTTCTCTGTTTGTGCCAGAGCGAGCGAGGCAAGAGCCTGACTTTAACAGAACAGATAAAAATAAACCCAGCCACGGACAAAGCCAATTATGTTCTCCATTGCCTAGGGATGGGCAGCCTAATTTGCAGCTGACAGCGATTTGATGGACTGAACCATCCTTTTTCTGATCCAGCATTTGAAGTAATTTTTATTGTAAACCAATCATTACCGTGCAGGACTGTCCGTACCGCCGGTGTCACCGTGACAAATTCCCACAGCAGCTCTGGTGCTGCTGCTGCTCCTGGGGTTTTTCCTCCCATCCCTCACTGCCCTGACACCTTCTGGGAAGTGCTGGCCACGGCCCTGAACCCAGCAGGGATGGGTGGTGGGAGAGGGACAGTGCCAAACTCATCCCCAGCACTGGGGGACACGTTTCGACCTCCTCATTTTGGCTAAATCCAGTCCTCCAGTTTGGAATGTGCAGACAGCACATCAGGCTGGAGCTCAGCACTGCACATTTGCTCCATCTTCGCCCGCAATGGCCTCTGATTTTGCTCTCTGCTGTGGTTTATAGGTCATAAAACCCCCTCCCTGAGGACAGTGTAGTAGTTTGTGTCTGACATCTGTGCAATCCAGCGAGTCCTGAGCTGTGGTGTAGCATCCTTCTGCTCCTGAATGGACACGGGCACAGCTCCTGCCCAGCACTGTTGGGCAGAACTGCACCTCATCACAACCAGCTGGAATCTGTTTCCACCAGAGCTTCCACAATTTCTCTTTGCAGCAGCCCCAGAGCTGTTGGAATTTTTCTGGTCTGCACCAGAAAAGCTTCCCTCTGGGCCGTGGGAGCTGTGGGGTGCAGAGGGAAGTTTGGAGAGGATCCATGGAGGGTGAAGTTCTGCTGCTTTGGCAGAGGTGCTGTGTCCTACATTCCCTTTCCAGGTCCATGAGAGCTCAGTATAGACCCAGGAGGCTCCATCTACATTTCCCCCTATTTTTAGCTGTGAAATTTAGCAATTTCTTTTTTTCTCTCCACTGTAGTATTCAGTAAAGACTGATTAACAAATGATAGACACCCACTGCTGCTAACAGGAGCAATAAAACCCTCTAATTTTCACGAGACAGGTCACTGAGACTTTCCTCTAATCCTGCAGAGTTTCAGCAACACCTCCACTCCTGCAAAGCCCTGAGGTAAAGGAGGGTTATTGAGGCTGTGTCATCGAGCACAGAGATGGGGAGACAGGCCAGGATCAGGGTAATTTGTGCCCCCCTTCCACTCTCACGTGCCAAGGTACCTGTGTGCTGAAGAGCTGTGAGGAGCAAACTCTGTATTTTCCACTCATAGGCTTTAGCCTTATAATTTACACTGATTATTTGTTTTTATTGGCCAAACATAGATATATTGATTTTATTAGCTCAAAAAAATATCGAAGGGAAGATGGAGAAATATGTTTAATAATTTCAGAATAATTTGAAGGTGGTTATTTCAGAAGCAAATCTAAGCATGGTGTGTCCTGGCAGGGAAACATCAAGGGATGCTCTGCCACAGAGGGGACCCCATGCTTGGTGTTCCAATGTCCTTCAAGCTCGAGTTCTACCCCTGCAGGGACTCAGTGTGGCTCCTGCCCTTAGTTTTGGGGCGGGATTTAGTCACACAGGTGCTGGAGAGGTGTAGGGTCTGCACTAGGGGCTGAGAAGGGCTCAGGTGGGGTTGGCAGAGGTTGTGGTGGGGTTGGCAGATCTCAGGGTGGGGTTGGCAGATCTCAGGGTGGGGTTGGCAGAGCTCA
>JAOTQP010000469.1:22657259-22674958 GCA_026413545.1 Cichladusa arquata | reverse complement strand
GGTGGGGTTGGCAGAGGTGTTGGTGGGGTTGGCAGATCTCAGGGTGGGGTTGGCAGATCTCATGGTGGGGTTGGCAGAGCTCACTATGGGGTTGGCAGAGCTCACTATGGGGTTGGCAGACCTCAGGGTGGGGTTGGCAGAGGTTGTGATGGGGTTGGCAGACCTCAGGATGGGGTTGGCAGATCTCATTATGGGGTTGGCAGATCTCAGGGTGGGGTTGGCAGAGGTTGTGATGGGGTTGGCAGACCTCAGGGTGGGGTTGGCAGATCTCATTATGGGGTTGGCAGATCTCAGGGTGGGTGTCTGCATGACCCCACGGGAAGGGCAGAGAGGCTGGAACATGCAGGACACAGGCTGGGATGGGTCTGCAGCAGCCGCAGAGTTTCTGGGATCTCTGCGTGGATCTGGGGTGAGAATTTCGCCGCTGTGAAGTGCTGAGAGCAGCCCTGTTCCCTGAACAATGCTGTGAAAGGAAACAGATTGCCTCGGGCAAGACATTTAGAGGGTCTTACACTTGTCTCTGTGCTTTTGAAGTGCCTGCTCTCGCTGTGGTGGAGCGCTGCCCTTGCAGGGTGAAGCTGGGCAGGGATGCTCTGTGTGCTGTGTGCTTCTGCTCGGGGTCATCCTGCCAGGGGAAATTCGGGGAATCAGGGAGACCAGAGAGCATCCAGATATTGCTGCTGATCTGCTCTGTGACACAGAGAATGGCTGGGATTGGAAGGGACCTTAAAGCCCATCTGATTCCAGCCCCCTGGCAATAAATAATTCCAATACTGGGTACGGGCACAGCTCTGTGCAGAGGAGATTCCCAGTCTCAGGAAATACCACAGAACCATAGCACAGGATCAGAGAATGGTTTGGGTTGGAAGGCACCATCCAATCATCCATTTTCCACCATCCCAGGGTGCTCCAAGCCCCATCCCCCTGGCCTTGGACATGTCCAGGGCTGGGGCAGCCACAGCTGCCCTACACCCTCCTACAGCTCTTTACAGCAGTTAAATACATTTCTATCAAATGTAGATTGTGGTCAAGGGTTGCTAAAATTGGGGCTAAAATTGAGGTTTCTGAGCTCCTGTTCAAACCCACAGGGTTTGGAGTTTCTGTGCACGTTTCCCAGTGATTTCCACAGGCCTGGTCCTCCCACTTGTTTAAAATAAGCTTGAAGACTATTCATCTTGCAGCACTCTATGTTTAGACACTTATTTTTAAGATTTTCATTTCATTTTTAATGTATTCTCTCTTTCTGGAAATCAAAAGAAAGCTCGCTAGGAAAATAATTTGAATTTCCATTTTTTTCCCCCCACATTTTTCCATGTTGATTACTCACAGGTATCTCTTATTCTTCTACAAGTTCTCTGAGTCATGGATCTTTGCCCAACAACCTCTGCCATGTACAGCCTTCCCACCCAGCACAGGCCCCAGAGCAGAACAAAGGAATTTTTCAGTCAAATTATATTTTCAAATAATTTTTCAAACCCTAATTGATCTTTTCATAACAGAAACAGTTGAGGCAATAAGTAGAAGCCTAGTGGCAGTGAATTCCTGCAGTCACTCATTCTAGTTCAGTTCTTTGCTACATGATAAACCAATTTGTTGATTTTTAAGTGTCCTCAAGAAGTTTGATCTCATTTTAATTGGTGGAAAAATTAGTCAATAATTGTTATTGCATGATCAGTTTGCCTCCAAGTTTGTCTTCTGTATAGATTTTAATGTATCTATACAGCTTAAACCAGTTTACTGAAAGGGGGAAATAACATTATAACTCATTTTGGGGATTATAAAAGGAGTAATGTTCATGAAACTGGTTCTTAATACAGCTAATAGCTCTTGGCTTCACCTCAAGATGCTTAACAAGCCCATCATTAACTGTGGCTAATGAAAAATTAATTAAACTTTTTATAATCTAATACCAGATGACAAACCATTATAAATCATGCCCTTGGTTATTCATGTCACTAAAGCCAATAAACGAGTTTGAAAGTTCACATATATGTATAAAGCTGTAAACAAATATACAGTTAATTGTGCTGGTTGTCAATAGTTATTGTTATCAGCAGCTTTTAAAATTTCTTAAGATTCCCAGAATTCTCCCTAAAGACCCTGCATGTAATTTTTGGAAGATTTAATAAGAAACCTTAACATTGCACAAGATCAGAGACTCCTGGCATCTGCACCAGCATGAACCACACCAGCCTGGAAGGGAATTAGCAAAACTGGGGAGATTTAGGAGGAGGAGGGCAGAATTATTACAAACTCTGGCAGGACATCATTAAAAAAAAAAAAAATCTATTGAACTGGATTTGAAACTCTTACAATAAAAACAGGGAACTCTTTTTTGCTTTCTGTTTGGAATTTGTCTGAGTGACTCAATGAAGGAGCAGCAACAAGATCAATTAATTGTGTCTGCAAACCAGTTTAAAGGGGGCCCCATGGCCCAGGTGTGCAGGATTAACAGGGGAAAAGGCTGAGCACTCCAAGAGCCTTGCACAGCACGGGTCAGAACCCACTTGGTAAATGCAGTGGGTGCTCCCAGGATAGCAGGATTAGCTCACAACCCCCCAAAACTGCCCATACATGGCTCATATCAGCTGCAGCTCCTGAGGGGAAGCAGGGGCAGGGCTGACACCCCCCAACCCTTCTCAGGGTGTGTGGAATTAGGGTGAGCTGGGTGGGCAGCAGCAGTGTGGAGGCTGCAGGAGCAGGAGGGGGCTGTGGGGCAGGACTGGGGCAGGTCAGGACCCTGTGCCCAGCCCTGAGCCCCATCCATCACCTCCCACTGCTTCCCTGAGCAGGGCTGCACACCAGAGCCCTTTGTCAGGATGAGAGGAGAGGCTTTCCTTTGATCTAACTCCTGCTCTGTGGTGCTGTGCTCCCTGTCCTTCATCCCTCCCCTTTATCCTTTATTCAGCTGCTGCCCAGCCCACACCTGCTCCTCCTCGGGGCCACAGGACCCGACCTCAGCCCCTGTGGCTCCTTTGTTCTCCTTCCCTTCCCCTCCCATAAGGCTGCTCTGTGTCCCCTCTGGGCTGAGTCTGCAGGCCCAGTTCCACTCCTGGCTCACCTTGAGCATCCCCCACAAATCTATAAATATATCCCTATACACCCTGAGCAGGGATGGCTCAGCAGCACATCCACATCCCTGCCACTGCCACTGCCTTCCTCCTGTCCCATTTGTCCTGATTTTGGGGTGCTTGGGGACAAAAGCCCTTCCTGGTGAACTTAACCCCCCCAAAGTTGCTGATGCACTCCAGTAATTACTGCAGCCCAACACAAATGTATTTTCTGCCTCTCCCTCTCGCTTGCAAAAGCCCAAATTGATTTATTTTCAAACTCAAGCATCAGTTTGCCAAGTGCAGGAATATGTAATGCAGCAATTATGGGCATTCCCCAAAAGCTGCTTTTATGTATTTATGAAGAAAGCTCCCATGGGTAACACTTCATCTCAAATATTTGACTTGGAAATGCTTTTATTTTTCCAAGTTCCTTTCAGATTTCTCTTCTGAAAGCTGATGTGATATTTTTCATCTCATGTAACATTTCTCTGAAAGGCCACGTTCTGTAGCCATGGTTTTGCCATGCAGGACTTTTAGGCAGAGAACAAACTTTTATGGTGACATGAAAAGTTATTTTACAAAAGAGATCACAGCACCTCTGTTTTTTTTTTTTTCTGCAAAACCAAATTTAAACTGATTTCTTTTGGATCATCTGTAATTCAGACATACTGAAAATGTAAATAATTTCCATCACAAAGTTTCAGTTCTGGTGCAGAATATGGTACTGGGGATAGAATCCAGAAATTGTTTCCAGCATGGGAAATGTGCAGTTATAAAAAGGAAATATTTAACTCCCACTGTGCTCTTGGGATCACAGTGTCAATAAGAGACCTCAAAAATTTAATTGTTTCATCAAGTAGAAGCACCTGAGGAAGGTCCATGGCCAAGGTGATCTTCCAGGGCTGCTCAGGGTGCAGAGCTGGCTTTAGGAGGAAGCTGGGGATGATATTTATAAGGAATGAAGGCTGGCATCTGCTTTAGGATCAAATATTGAGCATAAAATTAATAATCATCCAGTTCTGACAACAATAAATGACAGGGACACTCAGGTGATGGGAATGTCAGTGGAAAATAGGAAGTCCTGCATGTGGGAGCTTCACCAGGGGCTGCTCAGGGGCTCTCACCTGCAGCAATTGAGCTCAGGGGTAACTTTACCTCAAGAACTGAGCTCAGGGCACAAAAGAGGGGCTGTCCCTGTGCTCACTGTGCCACACAAGGTGCCATTCCTGCCTGGCTGTGGCTCTGAGAAGGAAAAAAAAAAGATTTCTTTGCTGTGCTATGTTTAATATGTGCTATGTTTAATATTCCAAGTGCTTGGGACAATCCTGAAGACAGCCCTGATACAAAATGAAAATAAAAACGGAATTTCTGTCCCTTCAGAGCCTTTCCACAGAGCCAGAGCTGCTCAGTGCTGGCTGGGGCTGTAATTCATGAGCATTTCCAGCAGGAGCCAGATGTAGGAACTCTCATTTTCTGTGGCAGATTTCTTCTGGAGCCAGCATTAGCAAGCCATGATTAGATCAGATGACACCATGGGAAGTTTCAGATGGAGAAAAAGCTGGAGCAGGGATGCTGCAGAGCTGGAATGTTCTGTCCTCAGTGAAAAACCTTCATTCCCAGGGATCCTGTGAAAGGCACCAGCTCCATAATTTGGATTTGACAATCCCTAACAGCTGACCACAGTGTGATCATTCCTGTCAGCCCCTTGCTCTGCACCAGGGTCTGTGGGGTTGCATTCCTCAGGCTAAAATGGAAATACTTGTATTTATTGAAAATATGTATTCTGGATCTCTGCATTTATCCATTTTATTCTTTTTCCAAAGCAGGGTTTCCATTGACTAACACCATGGGAAATTTAGGATGAACCAGAGCCAGCTAAAAGCAGAGCTGAGAATTCATCTTCAATTCCAGTGCTCTTTTATGGAAATCAGGACTCTAACCAGGAACCTTTTGTTGTCACTTTGTGAGAGTTGGTGTGGCAGGATGAATTGAACCATTAATTGCAAACCCACCAGTGGGATCGTGGAATATGGATATGGTGTGTGGGAATGCATGGGAAGTTGAAGGAATGGGATGTGCAGAGGCTGCCACAGTAAAAAGAATATTGAATGTGAAGGGTGAGAACAGAGGAATTGAAAAGCAAAAGGTGATTTTAAAGAGCAGACAACTATCATCTGCAAAAAAGGGGAAATAGCAGTAAGAATTAAATGCTGGATGTTCCATATTATTCCAAATACTGCTTGCAGAAGGGTCCCATAAATTAAATTTCACTGCACTCTATAAAATGTGTGGATTTTATGGGCTTCCTATCCCTAACTCCTGGAATTTAACATAAGCCCCAAAGGTGGAGTGGCAGGAAAAGGACAACAGGGAAGGGATGGTCCAGAGGGGCTTCAGATTAAAGGGGTCTTGCCCCTTGGAAGCTTAGATCCTCAAATTCTCCTTATTAATTTGGATTTATTTCACACTTTCACATGGATTGTGATGAAGTAATAGAAATGGAAGGAATTTATGAAAATTTGTGGCAGAAATACTGAAAATATTAGCTTTTCCAGCAGAGCAGAGGGGGAGAAATCACTGTTGGTTGGATCTTGTGCAGCTCTAGCAGCAACTTTGATGGTGATGTAGCCTTAAAAAAGCTCTGAATTGGGCTGTCAAATAACCTGAGCAGCAATGTATATATATATATTTAAATATATCTGACGTGTTACATAAAAGAGGAATTTGAATGTATTACAGAAACTGGTAACATGATGGCAAGAAATCTGTTAATTAGCATGTCTGCCATACATCTTTTTGAACAGTCACCTTAAGAAGAACTGAAGGCAGTGTTAGCAACGATGTGATACAAAATAATTAGCTTGTTTTCAGGGCTTAAATAGTCATTGCTTTCCTGTGAAGTCCCTAATTAAGCTAATCCTAGTTTATAATACATTAGCAACAACTATTTGTGTAGAAGCTACTTCTTAGGGGCTAAAAATAACATTCAAGTTTTGAAACTCTCAAAATGATCTGCAAAATTGTAGAGCTTGGGGCAGGAACAATACAGACTGAAAAAATTATGTAAGAGCTTGATTTATTCCTCGCTGCCCACGTGAAATTCGCTCACCTGAAGGCTGCAGATACAACTGTTTAAAGGATTTCATGAAACAATTTTCTCCTTTCTGCTCTCAAAGCCCATGACAGGCTGTTGCCACGATTTTCTCAGGAGGTCCTGTTGCAGCACTGCCCAATTATTTCCTAAAAAGTCTAAAGATTTTTTCTCCCTGACTCACAGTGTAAGAGATGAAGGAGTGATTTTCAGTTTGATGTTCCACTTCAATCAAAGGAAAAGAACTGATAACATGGAGTTGACACAAAACAAAGCACAAAAGTCTGCACTGTTGGACAAAATGGGCTTTGACCTTCATCCACACACACACACATAAAAAAAAGGAACTCTAAAAAGGTAGAAAAAAATACAAAAAGAAGATCCATATCTTGCAGTTGCCTTTTTTTTCCCAAGTGGACAGAATTATTGCTTTCCTTGACTTTTTGCCTTGCTTGATCATTTATTTACCTGTGGTCAGTTGGAGAAAATGTTTAGGTACAAAGCCCTCAAGTCATGCAGGAATGAGCTCTGAGGAAATTATCTGAGGTGGGAAAATCCAGACTGATGTGGAAGACAATGGACTCCCCTCCCAGCCAAAAGGAATAATTTACTGGAAAAAAAATTAAACAGTCAATGAATCCTACAAAAGATCAATATGAAGCAGGAAACTTGGATCTCCCCATGGCTTGGATTTACAAGGAAAGAATTTCAGTTTCCATTTAAAGACAGAGCTGAGCTTCTCACTTAAATAATTTGTAGGAGCTTTTTTATCAGCTTAGGCTCAGAACCTGAGTGAAGTAACCACAGTGAGAAAGAAAATGCCTGAGATGCACCTGAAGTGCCCCAAGCCATGAACCAGGGGCTCCCTCCACCTGGCATCCCCCTGAAACGTGTGCTGGCTCCATCCCATCATGGAATATTCTCTCTGTTCCCCCTGTTCTCCCCTGTTCAGGATCAATAATTCATCCACTGCTCCTACACGGGCTGTTTGATACGTTGTAAGAGGCAAAATATACACAGTGTGTGTAAGGGAGGGAGATTTCCTGCAGAGATATTTACAGCTGTAAAGAACAGGAACAGGGGGAAGGCAGAGTGCAGGGATGTGCCTCCCTCAGGTGTGACAAGCAACTCCTCATGCCCACTTTGAATCTTCTTCTGCATGAGAGGTGCAAAAAACCACTCCATAAACAATTGCTGAGGCAAATATCAGCAAATCCCTGATTTTAACCCATACAAAACAGAGAACACATTGAGCACCATGCAACAAAGTCCTGAAAAATGTGACCTGGTGTTCAGAGCAGAGGCAACATGTACAGAAATCATCTCCTTTTTTTGTGTTGTTTGCCTCTGAATTGAGAGTCAAAACTCCTGATTTTGTCCCCAGGCAAGATTTTGGTAGCACAGTGTGTCCAAGCCTCCCTTCTCACTCTGCTGAAGGCTGGGCCAGGTTTTTTAAATTCAGAAATCCTTAATGCACACATGTACAGGCTCAGGCTGATTTTTTTATTTCTTAAGTTGGAAAAGATTAAGTGGAATTAAACATGGATGCCTTTTTAACAGAGCCCTCTCCCAGAAGAGATCCCTTTTTTCAGCACTCACTCCAAAGACTCCTTTAGCAGTGTTAGATTTGACTGCAAATGACAAGCTGTACACAGGAACCAGACATTTATGTCCCCATCATCATTTATTAACTGTTGTTATTGTCGCTGACAACGTCGTGATAATAATAGGGATCCTCTCAACAGCTGGCTTGAAGATGTAGGAGTTTATGACATTCAGAAGTGTCTCAGCAGAAGTGACAGGTGAAGGCAAGCTCAGAAGCAATTTATCCTGGGAACAGAATAGAAAAGCCATTCAAGCTGGCTGAGACCTCGGGGGGGTCTTTGCCGACCCTCAGGATTTGTTGTAGAGGTTAAAAAGCAGCAGCATTTTCTTTTAATAAGGTATCACCTGTAAATGACTGCCCAGTGCCAGCATGCTGCAGCTCATCCAGGAAAACCTCTAACAGGGAATCATGGAGCTGTGGATGGGTGGAAAAAAGCAGGAGAAGCAGCTGTTGACCCATCCACCACGGAGGGGATGTGCTGAGAGCTTGATTTCCTTCAGCTCGTGTGAGGTGAGAGGGGTTTGGCTGTGAGAGTGGATGATGCCTTCAGCTTCCCAGGTTTCTGTTTTGTGGGGATCTGAGCCTTTCAGGCTCCACCTCACCTGCAGTGCAGAGAGCTGGGTGCTGTGTCCTCCTCCACCTGCACTTCTCCACACTCTGCTCCACCACTGGGCAACCAGCCAAAGCCTGAGCATCCCTCTCCACCTGCAGCTCAGGTTTTGATGGGATTCTCAAAGGCATTGCTGTGATGACCTGAAAATGATGGATGTAGGCTAAAATCACCCTGGCTCCAGTAAATCTACATCCATAGGAGTTCAAATGAAGGATGTAAAAATACAACTTATTGATGGAAGAGCAACCCCACGGGAGTTTCTCACAGATGGCTGGAAACACAGCACAGCCTGAGCAGCCCAAAGTCGTGCCCTGGTGACTTGGGAGGGATCTCAGCAAGGCTTGGAATGCCAAGAGGCGCCCACAGGAATGTTGTGTTGGGCGGTTTCCAGCTCAGCCTTGCAGAGGTGTTTGGACAGCTCTCTCAGTGACACGTTGGGATTCATGGGGTGGTGCTGGGCCCCAGGAGCTGGGTTTGGGGGTCCTTGTGTGCCCCTTCCAATCCAGGGAATTCTGAGCCTAGGGACTGTTGAGAGCTCCCTTGTGGAGGCCATCAACACCCTGATTATCCATCACTGGCCTCCAAGGCTGGCACTGCCCAATTCCACCCAGGGAAATCTTCCCTGCTGTCCAAGGAAATAAATCTTTACACCTTCTCCAGCTGTAAACTAACGATTCTGAATGATCAAAATAAACTGGCTTAGGCAATGTGCTATCTGAAGTTGGAAGAGGCAGGTTTCAGCTGTGACAAACCAAAGGCAGGGGGAGCATTATCAGCCAGGCTGTGTCTCCCAGGATGAGAGGTAGGAGATCTAATATATAGAAGGACCCAAGGGTGAGATTATCTCAGGCTAATACACCCTTTAGGTTTGGAAACTGCAGCCAAAGCAATCAAACCTGTTACCATAGCATTCATTTTAATGCACAGATAAATTTGTAGCTCTTGTTTATATAGCTCATCCTCTGGAGGCACTAATATGATTCCCTTTAAAACTCAAGTTAATGAGAAAATAATGGAGCATTGTGGATATAAGAAACATTTTTTCCCACTGTCGCTGTCATCATCTTTTATACAGTCAGACTGATCTTTGAAAGTATAAGTTGGATTTATTTTATTACCACAAAACCTTTAAAAATCTTTCTTTAAACGGAACTTTCTGATTCCAGCCTAAAGCCAGAAATACTCACTGTCTAAACATATTTATATATCAGTATATCACCCATAAATCTTACCTTATCCCTAATAGGAAATTTAAAACTGTAACTCTTGAAGCTTCACCTTGGCAACACACATTCTTGTTTTATTGGCTTTCCTGGACAGCAAGCACTGATGAGATGGAGAATGTGGCCAGGGAATAGGGACTGCATCTCCCTGGCTGGGTGCAGTCAGCTGTGTAAGGAAGCCACGTGTGTTTGCTTTCCTTTGGATACAGCACTGCAGCAAATCCTCAGCCTTCCCAAGGTTTTTTCAAGTTTCTTTTTACCCCATCAGTTGTCCTCCCATCCTTTTGGACCAGCTGAGGAGCTCCATTCTCATGGAACGTCCTCCAGTGCAATGCTGACATCAGCAGCTGGTACCCAGCTGGTACAAATTTCAGTAATTCACTTTGGGAAGGATTGCTGGTCTATACACAATTTACATTATCTAGCATTTATTATTCATACCTAGAAACAAACACCTATGTGGATTGGGCCTTCAGACATTTCAAACTTCCTAAGATTTAATAACAACAGAAGTAATGTAATTTGCTGGAACTGATGTTTTATCCTTGGCCTCACCTGAAGATTGTGGAGTTTTGATTTGAGCAAGAAATCTTTGAGGCTGCTGTTGGCTGTGCCTCTGGTGGGGGCGTCTCCTTTGCAAAATTCATATTATTACTCCATAGTTTTTGTCTCTGCTGCCTCTGGTTTTTCTTAATCTCACCTGAATTTGAGACTGTTCCTGCCCTCCTTTAATTCTGGAGAAGTGTGGTCGTGCCAAATCTCACCTGCTCTCCCCTGCACCTCTGTGTTGTTCCTGTCCTGGGAACATTTTGGTCTGCCTGGAGAGGCAGAAAAACGAGAAAGAGGAGAAGAATGGAATAATAAGAACAATCCTGTGGGGTCATGACCAAGTTAAATTTCATCTCCCTGGATCTGCAGAGGCTGGTGCCTGGTTGATGAAGAGCTGCATTTTGCTTCCCCTGGACATGCAGGATGAGGTGGTGAGATAACCCAGGATTTTTGAATGTTTGTTTCCACAGAGCCCAATGTCAACGGCCCCATGCTGTTAAAATGGAAATGGTTAAAATGGCAATTATTGGTAATTATTGACTCAGAAAAACGCTGTGCTGGGGAGTCACTGATGAAGTCAGCCCCAAAGGAGGGAACTGGGGAGGATTGCATTGTTAGAGCCACAAACAAACATCATCTCAGCTGTCAGCAGTGGCAGAAGGGGTGCCAGGCTTTGGCTCAGGGCTGGGGCTGAGCACAGCAACACAAAGTGACAGAGCTGAATTCAGATTTGGGGAATTGAGGCTGATCCTATTAAAAGCCAGACTTAAAGAAGGGATTTAATAAAGGCCAGACTTAATTCTGCTGCTCCTTAGGCTCAACTCACAGAGTGGGAGATTCCTCCTCCAGCTCTCCCACCTCTGTGGCACCAAACCTCTCCTCCTCATCCCTGTTTTCCTTCGTGCTGTGGAGCTGGCACAGTTGGAGTCAGACTCAGCCTGTCCCACTGGGATCTGAGCAGGAAAACCAGTCCAGTTCTCCTCCTGACAGACTTACTTTAAATAAGTTTATATTTCTAATTGCTTTGGGACATGAAACATGTATGGAAAGATCTCAAGGGATTGGATTAAGTAGTTTTAATTATGACTCTGGCCTCTCTGGAGAAGCATTTCTTGAGGAACATTAACAAATATACTCTTGTTTTTTTAACCCCACTTGGTGTGTGGGAATTTTCTACATCTGAAAAAGAGAAATTAATTTAAATTTAATGATGGTGTCTCATTAATTCTGCACACCTGCTGTGATCCACCATGTACAAGTGGAGGTATCACAGTGGAGGAATTAGGGATGAGATCCATATTCCTGGCAAATAACCCAGGCTGTTGGAAAGGCCAGGGATTCAGTGGGGATGGTTTAGGATGCTCTCACTCCTCTGAGCAGATGTAAAATTGTTCTCCACTCTGTGTTTCCAACATCAGAGACACCAAACAGCCCCATTTCTGTTCCTTTCCCTGGGGACTATTTCAGTTTAGCTGATCTTGCTGCTGGGAAAAATTCTTAATATTCAGTCCCATTTCCCCTCTAATCCCATTTATCCTCCTTGTAGCCCCCAAAAGGATCCCTCCCCTCCTTGGGGTGTTAACCCCAGGGAATTTTAGACCATTCTTGGTGTTGTCTAATAATTATAGCTCAGCTGATCTCCACGAGTTCCATATGAGCCAGCAAACAGGGAGAAGATCCTGAATGAATCCATTCAACTCTGAATCACTTTCCTGAGCTCTCACCAGCTCTATTTCACTGCATTTGGTGTTTGATTTGTAAAATGGAAATCCCCAACTGCTGCTGCAGGATGGATATTCCACTGAGCAGAGAGAAAGGGTTATGTAATAATAATATCAACAATAATAATGATAATTGAAAATAATAGCAATAATATCATAATCATCATCTCATTTTTCTTACCTCGCCAAGGAAATATTCAGTTATATTTTGAGGTTTACTCCAATGAATTTTAGGTGGAGTTGGGGTTGTCAGAGCCTGAGGCCAAGTCCAGTGAAGACTTCCAGTTTATTTTAATGCATATGAG
Organism: Cichladusa arquata; assembly: GCA_026413545.1. Lineage (NCBI taxonomy): Eukaryota > Metazoa > Chordata > Aves > Passeriformes > Muscicapidae > Cichladusa > Cichladusa arquata. The sequence continues at coordinate 22,662,797 of JAOTQP010000469.1, read as the reverse complement.
CAGATTGGGATTTGGAACCTCAGGTCTTCAGTTTTCAAGATCCTGATTGACACAGATCAATGGATTTTATTCCAGAAACTCAGCTGGGGCAGTTAATGCCTGTTAAGTTGGAGACAGTGGGGTCCAGGCAAGTGCCAGAGTGCTCTTCTGAATTGGATATTATTGAAAAAAATAATTTGTGGCTTGATATAAATGTCTGGAAGCACAGTATTTTAACTATTTGATGAGACAAGCCAATAAGATAAGGAGGGGAGAGAAATTAATGCATAATTTGCCCGTTTGTTGAATGACTACTCCAATATTCTTTACTCTTTCCAGTCAAGTGGGCCTTTATTTCTTGTATAATTTGTTTAAGACCCTCTTCTCTTTCCAGTAAAATAAATTCCCCTCCAATCTGTGACCATAATTCCCAATTCTGTGGTGCAGTTGGTGTTTGGGAAGGTTGTGGGTGTGACTTTGGGGGATTGTGGCATAAGTGGAATGGGGGAGTATTTTATTTTATTTTGGGAGATAATAAGATTTTAAATGCCTTGTGTCTTCTAATTGCCTTTCATGACCCTTTGGAGCTGCAATCAACTGGTTGAGAAAAGCACTAAAAAATGAAATTGTGACTTCTCAGAATTAAATTCTCAAGGCTTTCCTCAATGATAGAGCATTTTTGCATTTTTTGCTTTGGAAAAGTGTTGCTGGAGGGACAAAACAGTCACATCAGTGATTTGGTCACTCAGGATAAAACATGGTTGTTCTGTTCATTTTGATCAGAATGGTCTTTCCTTACAGTTTCAGAAATGCTGCCCATTCACAGCTTAATGATCTCAGATCACCTTCAGAGCTTTTCAGAATATATTATTTTCTCAAGAATCCAGTGGTATTAGAATTTATCTCCCAGTAGGAAACTGTCATTTTAAGTGCAGAGATAGAAATAACAATCCTTTTTTAAAAAAAAAAAATTTGAAGAAAGCTTATCTAATACTATAATGCCAATATTAAATAAAACTGAGGATGGAACAAGGGGCTACATAAATAATTCACTTCAGCTATTAATGAAATACCTGTGCTAATACTCATGGATTTATTGCACACCAACCATACACACATCAAATCTACCCAGAATTTTCCTGCTGAAGACAAACAAAGCAAAGGGGTTTTAAAGGAAGAATTGAAATAATGTGAAAGCACACAGCTGACTTTTATAAATACATGAGCAAATACATGTTGATTGCTACTCCATGCTGATAAATGCAGCCTATTGAAAACTGGGAGAAGGGAAAATGTCTGCTAAATATTACAGTGAGGCTGAATACTAACCAGGAAAGAAATTTCAACTTTATTGTTGGGAATTCCCCAAAGCTTTTGCTTTTGCTGGTGCGTCAATAGGCAGCTGTGGCACACATAGGACAAACAGAACTCTGTGCAAAAGCCTAAACCCTCCCAAAGGAGCTGGAATTTCAGAGTGACAGATCCCTGGGATAAAGATATTCCTGGGGTAAATAGATTGATATTTATTTGGTTTGGTGTTGTGCTGCTGATGGAATTGCTCTCGTTAGAACAAGCTGATTTAAAGGAGTAAAAATATCTGGAAAGCTTTTCTAGTTTTCTTTTTTTGTTTAGTGAGAAGTAAAAATGTCTTTTTAAGTGTTCTTGTATGTGAAAAGGAGTGAGCCAAAGCAATCTTCCCCTGGAGGAGGAAATCCAGCACTTCAAAAAGGAAACACCTTCCACTGTCCCAGGGTTCCAGCCTGGCCTTGGACACTTCCAGGGATCCAGGGGCAGCCACAGCTGCTCTGGGAATTCTATTCCAGCCCTCCCCACCCTCACAGGGAGGAATTCCCTCCCAAAATCCCATAACCCTGCCCTCTGTCAATAGGAAACCATTGCCCCTTGTCCTGTCCCTCCAGGCCCTTGCCCAAAATCTCTCTTGGAACACTTTTAGGTACAGTTTTATAAATATATGATACTTATTTAGTTTATTTTTTGGGAATACACATTACAACATCACAAACATGTTATAATGTCATTTAGCTGCGTGATTTTTTTAAAATTTTATATGAAGATTGGCAAATACAAACTGAACAAGTGTTTGGGTTAAGTAAGAAAGTGTTCCTTTAGTAAAACTAGATTCTTTCTTTTCAAGTTTCTGGGCTGCTAGATGAAAAAATGAGAACAATACCTACAAACACACCAAAAATGAGGAAGCAGCAGTGTGGAAATTGGTATATTCTAATGGGAAAATTATAAGAAATGCAGCTGTGCTTGGTCTTCCTACCGATCCCAACCTTCAGATTCCATCAAATTGCATTGTAAAATAATGATCTCCTTTTCTGTTTTCTCCCAAGATATACAGTTAATCCCTGATATAAAAACACTTAAAGGATACATATATTTAAAAAGAACTTTTATTAAAATAGAGAAGGCCTCAAACCAAAGCGTTTCCATCATTTCCAGCTCATATTTGAACCCAGATCTAAATTCTCTGCCTGGGCTGGTCTCTGTCTAATCCTTTTGTTTATAACCTGATTTTCAGGGGGAAAATCAGACTATGGTTTTAACAGGAACATTTGGCTGGTGCAGCGAGCACACATACTGAAATAATCTGAAACAGCCTGTCTGCTTTAGCTTTTTTAAGCTCCTGATTATTTTTTTTTTTTTTCCTGATGATTTCAAACGGCAGCATGGTAAGAACAGCAGGCAGGCCTGGGAGAGGCCCATCACTGCTATCAACAGTGGGTGCCAGGCTGTTACACAGAACAGAGCTTGGAACCAACAGAAAACATGTTAATAACTTTAATTAAAGCTGCCCAGCTCTCCAGGAGTGCTGTGGCTTTAGGAAGGTCGCTGGTGTCAGGGCAGCACCTCAGTGCTTCACATCTGGGGTGTCTGAGCCCAGGGGAAGGTGGCACCTGGGCAGGTGACACCTGGGTGACATTGTCATTCTCTGCAAGCAGTGATGGCTGGAGAGGCTCCCTGGGACAGGGGCTGGGCAGAGTTACAGGAATAAAGCAGGGATTTATTAAAAACCTTCCAAGGATTCACCTTGGGCACTGCAAGAGACCAAACGTGGCTACACCCAAGATGGACCCAAGTCACAAATTTTCACACTTTTATCAGTTTTGGTCCATTTCCCTCTTGGGGTTCATTGTCCCATCCCAGCTCCAGGTTCTGCAGTCCCACCCTCCCAGATTCTCTCCTCCATTCTCTCTGTTTGCACTTTTTTGGTTCTGGGGCTGGGAAAGGATTGTTGGGTGTGACTGAGCTGGGAGGAGAACTTGTGACACTTTGTATGGAGTTCAGAATCACACACCAATGGAATACAGAACCTGGAAAATATAAAAGTTAAATTTAAGCTCCCAGCACTCCTGGAAGGACACGGCAGCCCTGGTACCACGTTCCACCAGGTTCAGCAGTTAATGAAAGACCTCAGGCACTGCAATTCCTGCTCCTTCCTGGGGAAACCTGCCAGGTGTATTTCCAGGGCAATTATTGCTTCCACAAAGTGCTCTAAGTCTGTCAATAAGCACAGGTGTGAAGTGCAGAATAAAAACACGGTGAGGATTGTGAGGCACTTGTTACAAGAGGAGTTTCTTCTTGCAGGGGGAGCAGTGAGGTGTTGGCTGCCCAACAGCAGCACCTCTGCCAAATTCAGGTGTTAAATGCTATTAACACACAACAATATGTTTGTACTCTTTTTTTTTTATATTGGAAAATAGATGTTTATTCTCTGACACATCTATAGGATAAATATTTTGCAAGCTACTGTGGGAAATCCAGGAAACTTCCAAGGATTTCTCTCTGGGAGAATGAGCAACTCTCCTACAAAACCAGCCCTGAACCAGGCTGAAAGCTCACCCAGACTGTCAATATTCTCAATATTTTGGCTCCAGGCTCAATTTCAGGGCTGGGTGCTCACCCCCAGTGGCTGGAGAGCTGTAATTGCCAAAGATTTGCTTGGAGAATCCTCAGGAACCTCCCGTTTCATGGGATGCAACTTGGGGAGATGTTATGTGGGAAAAGGAGACAAGGTTTTATAATCAGCTGAACAAAACTACAGGATTGATGGTGACTGTCAAGCTAATTATGGAATGAATCATGTCTGGCTCTGCAGTTATTAGTCAAAGTAATTCATTATTTGCTTAAAAATAACATTAAAATTTAACCAATAAAACCATTTATTGATGGCTGGTCTGACTTTTTTTTTTCCTTTCCCTTATCTAAATGTCATCCTGGTTAAGAAAATGTAAAATAAAAAGTCATTAAATCATCTTAGTCATAAAACATCTATCTTTCATCATTTAAATAAATAGAAAAGTGAGACATTATCTGACAGACATTTGGGTTTATCAGTTATGCAATGAAATATTAGAGGCTTTCTGCAAGGGACTCACAATTAAATAAAACATTATTTTTACTAAAATACTGGCATTATTTAAAGGTAAATAACATAAATAAAGGTAAATTAATATCTGGAAATGCGAGGTCTCCTCATTTTTTTTTCCATTTTACATACCTTCTCCCCATCCCAGTAAAGATTTCTACACAGATAAAAGCTCCTAGGTTTTTTTCCTGTTGAACTGCTTTTGTTGTTTTGTAATTTCTGCCTTTCCTGAAGAACTGAGCAGGATTCCAGGGCATTTGCAGTGGGATGCAGGAGGGTGACCCCATCTTCACACCCAATCCCCCAAAATTTGCACCTTTTGCTTCGTCTCACCTTGGCCTTCTCCTCAGCAGATCTGCCAGGAGTCCTGGAAAAAACATCTGGATCTGGAGCAGGGTGGAGGAAACAACAGAAGGGGAAACCAGAAAAACAATGGGGAAGGCAATCAGAGAGTTTGGCATTCCTGCCAGCCTGGATCCACTGGGATTTGCAGTGCACTATTGATTATGGCAGTGGCCTGAAACACAGGGTCTGGGAGAGAGATGGATGTTTTCCCTCCAAAGTTAAACTGGGAAAATAAACCAGAAGAGAAGGAAAAGGAGGAAAAAACACCAGGGAGTGTGGGAGTCCAGGGTGTTCCCCTGGCTTCCCTGGCAGGGGTCTCAGAGACCCTGGCATGGTGCCCAGGACTCCTGGGGACTGGATTTAAGCCCCTGGGAAAAATTACCATCATTGCAGGAAGAATTACAAGTCACAAAAAATAAGTAGAGTATGAATTAGATTGTTAGAAGATAGAAAAGTGAATTTTTAGAAATGTTTCTATTAGGGGGTTTGAAGCTGATATGGAGGATTTGGGGTGTGGTGTGTCTTTTCTTTCTTCTTCTTCGTGCCATCCATGTTAGTGCCAGGCTGGCATTACTGGATTGGTTTGGGACAGAATCAGACAGTGTAATAAAATTGTCATGTATTGGAAAGTAATTGTAAATATTAGGTACCTAATTTATAGTATAAAAGGTAAATCTGCCCCAAGGGCAGGGCAGTGTGCCTTGAATCTCAAGCTGAACACACCACTGTTAGCTAGAGAAAGAACTTAGATAAGAAACAATAAACAACCTTGAAAACCTCAGAGAACAGCCTCCTGAACCTTCTTCAGTGACCAGCTGGGA
>JAOTQP010000469.1:22644670-22657159 GCA_026413545.1 Cichladusa arquata | reverse complement strand
GTTCTGGGGCTGGGAAAGGATTGTTGTGTGTGACTGAGCTGGGAGGAGAACTTGTGACACTTTGTATGGAGTTCAGAATCACACACCAATGAAATACAGAACCTGGAAAATATTAAAGCTAAATTTAAGGCACCAGCAGAGCTGATTTTTGGGGAGCAGCAGCTGTGTGGATGGGCTCTGCCCTCCCTGGACTGCAGGGTTGTCTCTTTGTCTGTTTTGTTTACCAGGGACCAGTTGTGACTCGATTGCAGATGGCAGCTGGTGCCATCCACTGTCTCTGTCCTCTGGTGCCCTGAAGACATGCAAATGAGAAAAAAATGCAAGGGACAGCTCCTTTGTATAAAAACCACTATATTATGCATAATATATAACCACCTTTTCTTCCAAACTGCTGCTGGTTTGTTTTTTCTAATGTGGCCTCTTTCTCTCCTGCATCTCCTGCCACCAGGTCAAAAATAAAACTAAGGGGACCAAAAAAAAAAAAAAAAAGGAAAAGAAAATACTGAAAACAAAGAATTATTCTGGGACTTTGGAGAGAAACCAGGATATTTATGGATTTACTCTATTCCCTGTGATAACAAGTTTCTGAGATGGTAATACACTGTCAAATATTTTTCAAGGTTAGCAGTTTAGGGACACAATTATGTTGCAAGTTGTTGGCAAGATTAATTAAGGGTATTTCAGAGATATGGGAGAAAAATTGTTCCAGCAGCTATTAGAGGGTGAGTAATCCCAACTGGAAGAGTAGTTCCCCTTCAGTTCAGTCCTCCTCAGAGAAAATATTCCCATGTTTAAGGCATGCTCAGAAGCAGATAAAATGTTCATGTTTGGGCTGAGAAGAGCAGTGATGGGGAAGCAATTCTAGACACAACCCACACAGTCTCACAGCCAGAGCTGGGATGGCCCCACAAAGGTTATTTTAAAATATTTTTAAATAAATATTTCCCTGGGCTAGAAAACACCAAAAATCTCCCACAGAAAAGGAATGCAGAGGTGAGAGCCAGGCTCAGCAGAGCTCCCCTCAGCATCAGCCACCACTGGGAGGGCAGTGGGCACCTTATTATCCACCACTGATAGAAAAAATTATTGGACCAGTTAATAAAACATCAGGGACTGTTTGTGAAAATAATTGCAAGGTCCAGAGAGCTGTGAATATGAGAGATCTTAAATAAAAGAGAAAAAAAGCCCATCAGCAACCCAGCACTTTAATCAAAGCACTGCAACTGATACACATATCTACCCATCTATCTATAATCTGATATTATTTTTAATCCCTTTTTTAAATCCCAGTCACTAATGAGGGATAATGCTGGATTGAGGAGGGCCAAAGAGATTTATTGATACCAACTCAGGCTGTAAATCAGGACAGTGAAGAAGTATGCCACTGCTGGCTTATGTTCTCTTCCTGCAAAAGGACAGGGATGAATGAACAAGTGTCTGAATGAATGACTGAATAGATGAATGAATGAAAGAATGAATGCATCATCAAATAAATACATTAAAATACATTGCCAGCTCACAGGGCTGGGAGCTCTTCGGGGCCTCTGTATAAAGAGAGGCAACGGCCGCCTTGATTTATTATAAATTAAAATCTGCTTTGCCCAATCCCTCCGAGTGTTTAATTTTTACTGAAGGTCAAAAGGTGCTGTGCTTTTGGAGGAAATGCATCCCAGTGTAGCTGTTTCCAAGGAGCAGCTCCTGCTGCTGGGGCTGCCTGTGGCCAGGGAGGGACCCCGGGGTCCCAGGGCCACCACAGGGTGACACAGCAGCACAGCCCCCTGGCAGGACACTTTTGGGACAATAATCAGCCTTTTTCTCCCTCCTTGCAGGGCTCAAGGCCCTCTCCTCTTTGTTGACCAGAAGCCCAGCTTGCATTTCATGGAATCATGGAATTATGGAGCCAGGGAATTTTTTACATTAGCAAAAACCCGTCAAGAAGTCTAACCAGTCCCGCAGCACTGCCAAGGCCACCACTGAACCCTGTCCCCAAATGCCACTTCTACACATCTTCAAATCCTTCCAGGGATGGTTATTCCACCAGTGCCAGGGCTGGAAAACCCTTTTTCTGAAGAAATTTTTCCCAATATCCAGCCCCTCTTCTCTGGTGCAGTTTGGGGCCATTTCCATTTTTTTTCCTATCAAATGGTAAGATTTGTGATCCCTCTCTGAAATTTAATCCTAGGCTTGCTGCCAGGCAGCGAGGTGACACCTTGTCCTGGGCCAGGGGAGGGAAGGACAGGTGCAATCCTGACAGGGACCCAGGGACAGTTGTGGCTTTTCCACCACAAGTGCCAGGTACACAAGGAACATTCCAAATCCCTCTGCCAGCTCCAGCGTGCAGAAACCACCTCTGGAGCTTCATGGGACCAGCTTTATTCCCTTTGAGAAGACTGGGGTGATCCAAATTTAATTATTTTGTTGTGTTTTTTTCTGAAACCCATCTCTGTTTTGAACTTTGCACTTGTGCTTGATTCCTTTTCCCTTTTCTCTAGCAAGGTCCTGGAGGATGAAACTCTTCTAGCTTGAGATGAAGGTCCTCCAAATGAGAAGTACAGAGCCATGGCTGCCAATTTAATTAGCTCTCATGCATTCACATGCAGATGGAAGGATTTTTGGAAGGAGAGAATCTATTCAAGATGAATAAATTACTTCAGTTTTTAAATAACTAAACCAGCAGTTTTATTCCCCACTGCTAATATTTCTGTCAGTCAGGTCAAGGATAATGAAGCAAAATTCTAGAAAGGGTCACCCAAACTTTGGCTTTTTTTTTTTTTAATTGCAAATGTTCCCATTCATAAAACCTACATCTGCAAGTACAAAATCAACAGTTAAATGTTTGCCTTTTTTGTGTCTGTATTTCTCCATGGAGAGAAGATTTTTACCCAGATTTTACTTCTAACATTCTGCTGAAGTTTCTGAAGGAAGAACAAGACTCCTAAACTTTGTTCCTGTTATTATTTTTACCTGTGGGTAAATATGTTCTTTGCTGTTAATACAGTCAGTGTTTTCCTTCCATAATAAGAACTTTTTCCATGTGTCTCCATCATGGTATAGAGTAGTTTCTTTTCTCCCAGTTTTTGTAAGTTTATTTTTAACTTCTATTGAAAAGAAAAACCATGAAAACACAATCCTATAAGTGAACATGGCTTATGGAATAAAAGAAAATGACCCAAGTATTATGGAAAATATTAGGGATATACAAAGAGAAGAGTACAATGTAGCAGGACCCAGGTTAGCTCTTTTGGGAAACCACTTCCAGCAGATGAAATCACTGCTAAAAGCAGGTGTTTATTCCAAAAGCTGCAGCAATGCTGCTCTGTCATGTCCCCTGAGATCATCCCTGCTGCATCATGCTGTGTTACACCACATGGGGGGTGTATGGAGGGGAACCCAGTGCAGAGTAACAGGATGTGACAGACAGCATTTAGCAAAAATACCCACTCAGTTGAGTCAGATCCTTGCCATCAGCTCGAATCAGGGAGTGTGGTTTCAAATGAGGCTGACAGACAGATGTGAATTCACCCAGGAACAGCATCCTTGGAAATCTGAAAGTTCCTTCTCTGTACCTGGTCCTCATCCCATCGATGGTGTTTGTGCCCAGCTCCTCTTTCTCAGCATTTCCTCCCTGCTGTGAGTAGTGAGACGGGTTGGTTGTCATTTATTTTGACATAACTCGTGACTTTCACATGAGGGATTAATCACATACTTGGTACAGAAGTGCTGTCAACTGACAGCTGATGGAATTGCTGTAAACAGTTTTTATATGAGCAGAATTGTGAACTACTCGAGAAGGTGTTTGGACTCTGTATTTATGTTTAGAGAGGGACTATTTTAGGGAGCAAGAGGCTTATCTCTGGAGACACCTCTATTTTGCAGTGTGGCAAAGTCTTTTTGATGGACTTGAAAATATGGAGACTTTGTTATTGCTCTTGAAGGAGCTGTTTTATGGTAATACTTCTAAAAAAAGGTTTAGGAAATAAGTGCATGTTCATGGAGACAAAAAAATCAAATATAAGCAAGGCAGCTGAAGTGTCCATCCATAGATGGATTTTTATAAATATCCATCCTGACCTAGATGGCAATTTCCAATCCATAGGGCAGGACTCGGACAGCTACAGAGCCATGGTGTGTTTGGGCACAATTTGTCCTGGCAGAAATTAGGATGAGAGATCCTCATTCCAGGTATTAAAGAGGGTTTCAGGGGTGCTGGTGAGGGTAGTCCAGGAAAATCTGACTGCTGAAGTGTGAATAAATTACACGTGGACTTCAAGCTTCTCATCCTTATGAGGAACAACCAAGAGTTTGCAGGATTCTGAAAAGAAACCTACAGATGCCAGAAAAAAAGTTCCTATTGTGTCAGCAATTCATAGAATCCATGGTCCTTTGTCCTCCCAGCCTTTGCAGAGGGAATTTTCAAGACTCTTCTCATTCAGGCATTCGTGGTTCAGTCTCCCATCAGCAGTTCACAACCTTTGTCCAGATGCATTTTTTGGGAATGGCAGCAGTGATGCTGCTGATGGAAGGTGCACCTGGGGAATACATGGGCTCATTTCACAGCTGAAGTATCCACAGGTCCTGTGTGATGGTCTCAGCACTCTGCCCTAAGGATGCTGAGGGAAAAAAGCTGTGATAGAATCATGGAGTGTCCTGAGTTGGAAAGGACACCCAAGGATCATCCAGTCCAGCTCCTGGCCCTGCACAGACACCCCAACAATCCCACCCTGAGCATCCCTAGAACACTTCCAAACCCTCCTGGAGCTCTGGCAGCCTTGGGGCTGTGCCCATTCCCTGGGGAGCCTGGGCAGTGCCAGCCCCTCTGGGGGAAGAACCCTGATATCCAACCTGTGGATAATGCAACCTGCACAGAGTGAATATGGAAAATTCAACCTGTGCAAAAAAAAATGCTTCTTCTTACTCCTGGTCACACCAGCCTCTCCAGCAGCTTTTAAGGAGAGATTTCTACCCATCTCCCATGGCATTGGAATCTGCCTGACTTTGGAATTTGGTGTTCCAAGTGTTATGTGGAAGAAATTTTTTGAGCAATTGTGCTATTCACTTCTTACCTAATGAAAAATAATAAAAGAGTGATTAAACAATTAATACTGGATATTGCTTAACAGTTGTAAGAGGTTTACTTAATAATTTTCTGACACTTTCTTCCCCCTAATTTAGGAATAAAACAGACATAATTGAGCATGCTATTCTGAAGCTCCAAATTACACTGTGAAGAGAATTGAAGGAAAGACATTTCTTTGATTTGAATATTTTTCTCATTAACAGGACGTTCAGAATAAAGCAGAAATATTTGATGCACAGAGCCTGTGGCAGTATCAAGTTAACACTGGTGTGCTCTTGCATTTTACCTCATGTTTACAAATCACTCCGAAAAGAAAGGTCACGTCTTTCATCACAAAATGGAAACTTTTTGACAGCAAACAATTGGATTTTCAGCACTCCATTTGAAGTGGAGTTCAGTGTGGAGAGTGAGAGCCCAAGGCAGGGGGATGAGGTAACTCTGAGCAGAGCTGTGCCCTCCAGGTGTGGGGTACCACAAACTCTGAGAAAGGGCTCTCAGCTGTATCAAGGTACCATGCTGCTCTAAAACAGGGGGATCTGAGTCGAAATTGTTTGGAGAAGAGAATAAATTAGGTTTGGGTAGGTGTTGGAGTGCAGTCTTGGCTCAGACAACAGTGTCAGGGTTGAGACACTGCTGCGTGTCTGGCTCAGGATGCTGCAGGACAAGTCAGCCTGAAGGGTAGGAGAGCCACAGTGACCTGCAGAGTGCTAAACCACATTCCTCCTCTGAAGAGTCTTCTCTGTTTTATCTCCTCTGTGCCTCCACCATGGCCTTCTAGCTCTATTCTTATTCTGAGGTTTTTTTTTTTACAGACCTGTGTTTTGACAAAGTGAATTTACTTGGCAGCTGGAAAAAAAACCAACTTTTTTCCCAGGTAGAAAATACAACTTGGTAGTTCCTCAAGCAAAATACTCTCTGTGTAGTTTCTTCTGTTTCTCTCTCCTTCCCATTCCTTCTGCTGCAAGCAGAGGAGCAGCCCTGAAGTCCTTTTTGGCTGGGTGAGGGAATTTCTGCCTCCCTGGGAGCAGATCCCACCCATCCCTGGCTGCAGGCAGGAGCTGGACCAGGGGCTGTGCGTGGATGTGAGCAGAGTTTAGTGCTCAGAACTCCTCTTCACCCTCCCCTAGGCTCTGCTGAGAGTTACCCTCGAGACAACGAAGTGAAATCAGAGGAGTGACCAGGAAATATCACTGGCTCTGTTCTTCCTTCCCCTCCACTGGTTGCACAGAATCAGCTGCCTCCAGGGAGTCACCCAGGCTGTGACACTGGGAGGACACAGCTTTACCCCTGGCCAGGCTTTACACCTGGCTCCTGGAGAAACCACTGACATGAAAAGATGCACAGGTTGCCTGCAGCTCTGGCACGTATTGCACGGCATGGCACACACGTAAGTGAGATTAATTTGAGTTCTGGGCATCATTAGTGCAATAAAAACTGTGATTTTTTTTAGTTCAGACCTACAGGCCATTGCAGAGAAGAGTAATCATAAGACAGAAACGAGTTCCCTAGTTAAAAATTAATTCCCTAGACTAAAAATATAATCAAACGATGTCTACAGTATTTTATGAAGAGCTGGGAGGATAATAAAATTTAAAGCAGTGCAACATTTGCATTTTGTTCATTTCTATCCATATTTTTCCGTAGACTGCCTTTCTCTGTGCTTGTTAATCATATGCACTGCTACAGTCCTGGCATTTTAAGATCACTGTTCACATCAAGATTGAAAGGAAACTAATTACAATCACATTTCAGGGTGGTTGTTCAAAGCTCGTTCAGCACTGGCTACAGCACAGGAGCCTTGACCTTTATTTGTAAGCATGAAAATAAGGTAAAGATGAAAGATTGGTTTTCCTGCAGCTTGTACTCAGGGATCAGGAGGCCCTCTGGAGAGGCAGAGGTGTGGGAAGCCTCTCTCCTCTCCTCTCCTCTCCTCTCCTCCTCTCCCATGCTGGCAGCAGAGGCCAGTAGTGCTATGCAGAAGCTCTGCTCCACTGCAGCCAGGGGTGAACAAAGCTCCACGGTATTTTCAGCTCTCCCTCCTGCTGGAAGAACATGGGAAGAACCAGAAAACCTGAGGAGTCTTTTTGACCCCCATGCAGAGCTTTGCAGGGATTTTTTGCAGTGTCTGGTGCTGCACTCTGTGCTCTGATGGTCGAGTTATTGGCATGTGCCAGCTCCAGGCAGTGCCACAGCCTCTTGTGCCACTCATTTCATGGCTTGACAACACTCACAGCTCTCAGGTGGATGCACTGGGGCAGAACAAGGTCCCTCAGCCTTAGGGGGTGCAGGTAATCCTAATGCAATCCCTGATTTCACTCAATGGGAATGCATTGAGAGTGTGCTGGATGGCAGATTTATCCCGTAGCTTTCACCTTCTGCACCCCTGCATTTTCCAAACTGCTGTTTTAACAAATGTGAGCCATGCTGAACGAGCTGAGGGCTGGTTACACAAATGGGTTTCAGCCAGGAGCTGCTGATGGGGGGCTGTCCCCAAATGCTCCTTTCAGAGTCATTGCCCACTGCTCAAAGGCAAACCATGACAAGTGCTGACCCCAAAGGACCTCCTGAGCTTATAACCCATCCTGGATTACCACAGCTCTCCCTGCAAGGAGGTCATTGAGCGAAAGTTCAGCAGCCCTGAAGAGAAACAAGCCCATTCTGCTCCCACTGTGTGTTTACCCTGCACAATCACTGCGTGTGCCCAGCCCCTTGTCCAGGCAATCTCTGCTGCAGCCCTGACGTCCAGTGGGTTTTTTGGCAGGATCTGCCAGGTAATTTGTATCTCCTGGTTGGAAAAACTCTATTTAGGGCACCAAGCAGGGAGAGAAGGGAAACTCATCTCACGCCCAACACAGCCTGCTGCAGGCAGAGGAGCACCTGGGCCATGCTGAGGACACAGACCTTGCATGCTGCTGGGACCCTGGATGCCACTCAAACCAAGAAGCAAAGATGATTTTGCAACACTTTTTGTGGTACATTCTCCTTCTTTCTACATTCTTCAAAGCACAAATTTACCCAGGCAAATATTTACAGAAACTGAAGGAAAAAATAGACTGGTGCTATAGACACTTGCAGCAGTGAACTTCTAATTACAATCCACAAAATATTTATGAATAAATTTATCTATTATTTGTCTAGTTCGAGCACTGCTACACTTTGCCTTGTACCATTACACGCTGAAGGAAACAATATGCAGCATGAAAATGAAAACAATTTGACTTAATTATTTATACCATTACCGCCACTTTGAATTAGGCCTTCCATTTCTTTGGGATTTTGTAAAATTTAACTGGCAATTACGCTTGCTTAATTAATTTTATTTATCTACTACTACAATGTGATCAAAACAAAAAACCTAGCAGAATGCAAAGTACAGGCTGTGTCCCTTAATTGTAAATGTTGCTTTTAAGCCTTTATGATAAAAATGTAGTATTTTGCACCATTTCATTTCAAGCGTATCTGGCCATGCTCCAGTACTATTTAAGTGTAAACAGGAAAAGCCTTGGAGGACGAGTAATCACACTTAAATGACACAAAGATCATTATAATGATGTTCCAAAAACATGGCAAAATTAGATATTGCAGAACTGTTTTCTTCTCTGAAGTGTTCCACCAGATGGTGAAGAGTGCTGAAACCGTAGATCCGAGAGAGGGGAGGAAAAACATCCCCACACTTCCCTCAAGCTCCCATCCCAGCTTGAACCTCACACCTTGGCTCTGTCAATCCTCCTAGCTCGAGATGACACTGAGGTGTTTGAGTGCTGAATCACAGCCTGGGGAAGCCCTGCTTTGTTCCATTAAAGTTGTCAACTGGATTTATTTGGAGCCGAGGAGGAACGAGCGCCTCAGCAGAAGTTATGGCGGTAATTTGTGAAACTCTTAATGAGATATTTTCAGAGCTCATAAAGAGGAGGAGACGTGTCACTGAGTTACTGCACAATGAGTGCATTTTGACATGGGAAAAGAGCTGGGCTTTGATCAGAAATGGCACTGCTTCAGTGGGGGTGTGTCAGGGAGTATTTAAAGGGGTCTAACAAGGGTTGTGTCAATGGGGTTTATATAAAAGGGGAGATGTCTGTGTGTTGCTGCTCTGCAAAATGGCCACAAGTGAGGTAAGTCTGCACCTTTATCACTATTTCTCTTCCTTTCCAAAAGACTTGGCAAAGTTACTTTCCACAGGACCTGCTACATCTTCAGATGTTGTTAGATTTTAGTTATTTTTTGTTAAAATATTAAAAATTTTATTAATATTATTAAAAATATTATTAAAAATATTATTAAAAATATCTGAGAAATATCTAGAAAATTTGAATTACTCATTAAAGAAACATTTGTAATTTTGATACTTAAATATTGGCACGGGGGTTCTACTTTTAGGAGTATTGGTGAACCTCAAGTACCTGACTGACATCCATCCATCCATCATCCATCCATCCATTCATCCATCCATCCATCCATCCATCCATCCATCCATGCCCTCCTGAACTTCTAATCTCTTTTAATATATCTTGTGGGGAATCCATAAATGAATAAAGTGAAGTATTGGGGTGCTGTGGTTTCTGCTGACCCATTCCCAGGCCTAGCTGCCTTTGGAAATCCTGACATGTCCTGGGAGACAGCGAAGTCACAGTGGGGACAAGGGCTGTGCTCTGGAGTAGATTTGGGCTGGGATGCACTGAATGAAGGAGAAGAGGGTGTAGAAATACTTCTAAGCCTTCCACCTTCCTCCAATGTTTGGTGTAAATGTATTTCCAAGCCTTCCACCTTCTTGAAATACTCGGTTTCTTAACATTTCCTCAGGAACACACATGACAAATCCAGAGCCACAGAAAACTCGTCCTTTTTTGCTGAAAGATCCTGAAATGGAAGGTGACTTCATCCCCGACTGGCAGTCATTCTAATTCCATGCTGAGCAAGGGAACAGCCTCTTATTCACTGTGTTACAAACATTTTTGAGCTGAATATTCACAGTGTCCGAAGAACAGCCCACATGCTGCATTTGCTGCACTTCCATTATTCAGAGCTAGCAATAAAAATCATGCAAAATTCTCCCCCCTTTCCATCTATGCCCATTCAATGCACATTTGGAAATGGGGCTTGCAAACAGGAGAGGGTGAATACAATACCAGCAATCCAGTTTATCTGTTTGCATCCAGCTCATCTGCTTAAGTGAGAAGCCTGTGCATGGCTGGTTTTCAATGGCCTGTGTTAAATGAAGGGCTGATTTCACCCCCCTGCCTCGAGGACAGGGGACCATTTGCTGAGCAGCCACTGTAGGTGACATTAAATGTCATCCCAACCACCCCTCCCAGGTGGCATTGGATGGAAAGTATCCCATAATCTTAAAAATTAACTCTGAACCAGTGGGAGCTTGCACAGATCCCTAACGTAAATAACTTGATTTTGGGAAAGCATTATTGTATTTTCACTCGACACAGATTATTCTCTTTTTAGAAGGGCTCTTCTAGCAATGCCAAATCTTTCCAAAAACTTGATTTACCAACAAAACCACTTTACAATAATTAGTAACCTCCCTGTCTTGAGGAAGGCAAAGGTTTTATTCTGCTGTCTGAGCTTAATTATGTTTTCAGAGCCGTGTCATGGAGGCTCAGATGAAATTCTTGCTTTGTGTGCAAGAAAGTCACACCACATTTGCATTTGTTTGACAGAAGCCCTGATCTCATCCAATATGGAGCGCTCCAATTTGGCAACGCTCCCGTTGGACATCTCTTTTATATTCTGCCTAAATTCCAGGCAAAATATCATTCCTTGCACTTAAATGCTGATACCTTGGAGGGAGGGAATAAAGCCTGGTCCATGCAAATGAAATTTCCTGTGGGGCTGTGCACCAGAGCTCTCTCCACCAGCCAGCAGAGGCTGCTCTGATGCTAATGATTCATTATTAAATCATTCATTATTTTCACTCATAAAGCACATGGAGGAAATCAAACCCAAATATTGAAATGATGAAATGATCTTTGAGCCAGAATGCCATGGGATGTGCTGTGTGGGAGTAGGTTGGGATGCAGCAGTGCCTAACCCAAGTCTCCTGAACAACCTGCTGCCCACTGGGATTTTCCAATGCTGAGATGTGGCCAGGTGGGCTCCAGGAGCAGCAGAGCACATCCTGCTTCTGTGAGATGGTAAGAACTGGGATTACTCTTCTAGCATATAAATTCTGTCACTCTAGCCCTTGAAAACCCAGGGTTTGTTCAACGAGGAGAGCTGTGGATTTTAATTGGATACTTGAAATAAACGATTGTCTGCCTTTACTTAGCAAACGGGATTTTTTTTTTCTTTCCCAGTTATTAATTTCCTTAAATGTAAAGTGACATCTAAAATGAAAACAGTTTATTGCTTGCCAGGAGCAAAGCCAGCCTAATTTAAGAAATCCAGAATTAAAGCTTTTGAAGCATATCGGGGCATGTTTATAAAACAATTATCATTGCAAACGTTCCCTCTGCTCAATGCAGCCTCTTCAGGCCACCTCCAAAGCCTGAAACTTCATCACCAGCCATCCCCACCCCGAAAAGTTTCATCAATTGCATAAAATCAGGTCATCCTTTGATTGCAGCTTCCCTCTGTAGACCCAGGCGTTGAATCCCAAACCGAGCTCACCTGGAATGTATCCGATGCCGAAAAAATTAACCCAGTGTTTAAAATTAAGTAGTGGGCTCATTATTAATAACTGACAGCAGACAAAGGAGTGCAGTGACCTCTCCAACAGAGCATTTAAATCTTTGCACAACATGCTCTGCTTGTGCTAGGCTGGTTTCACAAACAACAGCTGTGGAGTTCGTTAACATATGAATCCCCTTGAGGTAATTTGGAGGAGCCAAATGTGCTAAACTAAACACCTCATTAAAACAGTGCTTTAAAAAACAAAACAAACCAAGAAAACCCAACCCCAACCGAACCCCAAACTAATTTCACATTCCACTTCCACATGTGGAGATTCTATTATGTGGAATTCATTGAGTTTCGTGGCTGGAAATAGGGGGGGTTAAAATCGGTAATGTGGTTTTTTTTTCTCTGCTAAGATGCACTTGAGACTAAAGTGCCTTTGAAGTGTGTCTGTCACAAAGAAGCAATTAACTGACAACAATAATGTTTTCTTTTTCTCCCTGTTACTGAGCACAGGACACAAGTTTGTACTCAAATATGCAGGACCCCATTTCTCTTGAGTCTGGGGAGAGAATGGACGTAACCCAAGGGGCTCTCACTTGAATCACACCAAGTGCTCCTGGGGGTCACTGTGTCCTCCTGATGCCTTAAATTTTGACTTTTATATTTTCCAGACTCTGCACTGCATTGGTGAGTAAATCTGAACTTCATACAAAGTGTCACAAGTTCTCCTCCCAGCTCAGTCACACACACCAATCCTTTCCCAGCCCCAGAACCAAGGACACGCT
>JAOTQP010000469.1:22608417-22638092 GCA_026413545.1 Cichladusa arquata | reverse complement strand
CAAAATCTATTACAAAAGACCAAAGCATTAGGTGATTGCTGCTACCGCTGATGGAGTTGATTGCTCCATAAACCCCACTCCTACATGCCATAAAGGAACTGGTCCCACAGCACAACAAATCCACAAAGGAGAGCAATGGAAAAAAAAGAAAACCTGCTTCAGTCCCTGGAGTTGTCCCCTCCAGGCAGGATTGCCCCTGCTGGGGTAGTTTCACTTGCAAGAATCTGTCTTGCAGCTCTACACAAAAATGGCACCCTTCCCCCTTCAGCAACAAAAAGGCCAAGCAAATCCTTTTTATCAGCTTCCCTTTGAAGGCAGGTGGAAAAGTATAATATAGACATACACAGGGAACAAAAAAAAAAAGATAAATACCATTTGCAAAAGTACTGTTTGGATTTGCCTGTCCTAATTATCTTCTTTTCAGCTGCCACATTTGAAAGAATCAGACCTTGAAAGTTTTCTCTTTCTCGGATGCACAGCCCAAGACGAAGGGCTTGCTAGAGGAGGTCAGACTTGAAAAATATTTCTCTTTTTTTGTCCTGAAATGTTAGTAGATGAAGAGAAAGGACTAGAATTTTCAAAGCTGCCTATGGGTCTTTATGCACATTTCCCATGAGTTTTTACTGAAGACATGTCAAAGCTTAATCGTCTTTGCTTTTCATGTGTCACACTGATCTGATATTCAGAACAGACATGGCTGAGCAAGCTTTCTCAAATTTGGAGAATCTTATACAAACAGAAACTGAAAACATTAAGTGCTCCTTAGGATGCAGCAAGTCTCATGTATTTTATTGCAAAATTAGGGGGAAAAAATTGGAAAAAATGTGGAGGCTCCACCCCTGGAAGTGTTCAAGGCCATGTTGGATGTGGCTTTGAGCAACTTAGTCTAGTTGAAGGTGTCCCTGCCCATGGCAGCAGGTTGAAACCAGATGACTTTTAAGATGATCTTCCAACCCAAATTGTTCTGTGATTCTATGAAATGAATGTTAGGGGTCCACAAAAAATTCTTTATGCTTATATACACTTTATTCACACTGTCATGAGTCTACACTGTTCTTGTCTCCACTCTGGAGTCCTTAAAGACCACGAGCATGGATCTCTATGTCCTCCTTTGAGAAGACATCTCTAATTTTACTTTGTTGTAATGTCATACAGATGCCAGAGGGCAACTGGGCAGACAAGCACAGCAGATGCAAACAAGCCTTTTCAAGGCAGGATAGAAGGTCTCTCCAAGGGCAAGACAAGATGAGGTGATGTCCAAACCCCAGACAAGAAGACTGGAGCAGTCCTCACCTGGTTTATCAACTGAAAGCCAAAAAAATCTCTCCATTAGCAATTAGTAGAAAGAGGAAAACAGGATCCAGTCTGGGCAAGTGCTCAAATACGTGCTAGATGAGTGGTAGGAAATGATGGAGGCTGCAACAATTCCTAGCACTGCAGATGAAACAGAGTCTACAGGGATCAAACGGCAAAAGATTCAAGATTAGGTTTTTGTGAGGGTAATAAAGTGAAAACTTCTTTTCAGATAATTAGCGAGTCTAAACATACAGTTTTCAAATTCAGGAAAACTGAGCTTTTATTTGGATAAACTGCCATTTTTGTTTTGTTTCGTGTTATCTTGCCTGCTTTAAACTCTGCTATTTAAATAATTTAACAATCTATCTTAAATATTTCACCAATAAATCACAGGCTTGTGTTTCTATTTCATGTTAAAACTAATCAGAGGAGGAGTGCCTGAGCTGCAAGTTAAAATTCTGCTCCACCAAGCCAGTGATGCATAATCATTTCTCTGCAGAATCTCTAGCAAATAAAAACTTCTCTGCAGAATTAATGCCATATAAAAAGTTCTTTGTGCAGGCTTAGAGTGCAACTGCAGCCCAGGACCATCTGCATCCTGCCAACAGGATCACGATTTCCAGAGCTAATTGGGGTGTAGAGTTTTCCCACCCTGGCAAGCACAAGCATGGAGCTCACAGCAGAATCTCAGACATGGGTGCATCGAGATGGAGTCCCACCTACCAGTCTGATAACACGCACAGAGCTCCAAATGGTCCATGGGTGTGAGGATTGTATTGGGATTCCCTGCTTGTTCTCATCAAAGAGAAGCAAATAGAACAAAATCAGGATATTGTTGGCCAAAATGGGTGATTTTTAAGAAAGCCTCTAGAATGAAGGTGTTGAGAGCGTGTACCAAGGAACACTAAACCTACTGAGCATCAGCAGGAATAAGACTTCTCAAATTGCTAAATTGTGTAGCAATTTTAAACTACATTTCAATTAACCTGAGATTCAAAAGCAACTCATTTGCAAAAGTAAGAAAAGTACACCTACCTCTCGTCACTGTCTCCCAAAGTCTGAGTACATCAAAACAAAGCCAGGAAGCCTCACATATCTATAATTTACTGCAATTCACTTTAATTTTCTTCCTAAAACATTGAGACACATTTAAGGCAAGACTCCTTTTGGTCTCAGTCTGCAAAATCCAAAATGCATGAACGATATGAATACATAGCCAGAAGCTGATAGCTTACATATTGAATCCAAAAAGCAAATTGAGACAAGAGAAAAATGAAGGCCAAAACAGAAGGGAAGGGGAAAGGGGAATCACTGTCAACTACATTGTTATTAAGCTGCCTTAATTTTGTTTTGTGTCAACTTTTTACTTTGTTTTGTTTCAAAACTTGAAAAGTCAGGGCTTTTGCTTCAAAGGACTGTTTAGTGGGTGATCTCACTTTGATGCCCATAGGAGCAAAACATACACAATCGTATTTGCAAAGAAAAAAATCATCTAGGGCAGCATGACTCCTCTTCTGCAGCTGGGCAAAAACCTACACATCCCAGGTCCTAAACCTGGCTGGAGCTTGCCTGAGAAAGGGGGAGTGAGATGGAAATCGGAGACATATCCTTCTCCTCCTCCTCCTTGTTCAAGGCAGACATCCCCATCTCTCCTTCCCCCTGTGCAGCCAACAAGACTTCCTGCACCAACTGACACGGAAACAGCTAATTTACTGCTTTGTGTCAGGAATGTAGCCAAGGTTTCAGTCCCCTGTGCCCTGGACTCCTCTCAGCTGGGCTGCTTCATCTCAAAAAGGGTCTTCCCTTCCTCCTGCCCCTCCCCTCCAAAACACACTCCTCCTCCTCTTCTGCTTTTGTAACTTATCTCCCCGCAATCCACTTCCCAACAGGAGTTGAAATTAAACAGGCTGTCCATATGCCATGGCTCACTTGTTGTCTGTTCCCCTCACTGCCATCTGGCCTATTTGCTCAGCCAAAGAGAAAACCAAAAATAGTGGGAAGGAAAAAAAAAAAAGAAGGAAAGAAAAGGAAATAAAAGAAAAAGGGGTGAGGGGGATAAGGAGAAGAAAAAGGATAAATCCAGACACAATGAAGACGATGAGGGAGGTGATGATGCTGTCTCTCACATCTGCTCCTTGGCCAGGCTCCCGGATGGATCAGTAATGGAGAGCAGTAGAACCAGTGACAATTAACCCAAACATAGTCCTGTTTATTTAACCTGCTCATGGAGATCAACCCATGTGCTGCTCCGCTGGCAAGGAGGCACCACACTCCACCAAGGAGATTCCCACTGAGAGACTTCCGAGGAAAAGGGAGATCCTCATCTCCTGAACTGGGCTGGCAGATTCTTCAGGGCATGATGACTGTAATGCTGGACTAAGATTTTCTTTAAACTCTGCAAGTAACCTTATTTTTTCCTATAGTAGCACAAGCTAGAGCAAGGAGGTGTGTGACTGTGTGTGGGAGGGAAAGCTGCATTGGATTTTGATGTACCCTAATTTCCCAAGCTCCTGACCCTGCAAAACCAAAGGGAAAAAAAGAAAAGAAATGGTAATAAAGACATCAGAAGAGAGAAAAAAAAAAAAAAAAAAAAGTTTTCCTAAAATACATCATTATTTCCACCCTGCATCCTTAAAAAAAAAAAAAATCATCCCTGGATAGTGCAGACAGCAGGGATTTTTGTTGTTTTCTTTTTGAAAAGGGAAAAAGAAAAGAGACTGGCTCAAGGAACTGCATGGCTCACCATCACTAAACATTTGTGGCAAGGTGGGAGCAAATATGTGGGTATAACAGAACTTATGTTTATTTTTCAAGTTGAAATGAAAATTTCAAGGTTGAAAAAAAGAGATTAACCTGAAAAATAGTTTTCCAAACCAGACAGCTACAAAGCTGTTTAAACAGCAGAGTGAAAAAAGGGAGTAAAAAAACTTCTTTTTCAACATCTTTTACTGATTTTTTCCCTATTTTTACTTTTTTTTTTTTTTTTAAACTTGGAATGAGATGTCGCATACCTGCACAGATGGGTGTCAAAAGCCATACGGTTGGTTCCTCTGGAGGCAAACCCCACTGAGCCACGAGAAGATGATAATTACCACTAGAGCTGCATGAGATCATGCAAGGGAATCCCCTGCAGGGAGAGGTGGCTGGGGAGGAAGAGCAGACCTCCTTTTTCCAGGGGTTGTGTTTGGGCACAGATGCTGCCCAGGAGGAAAGGAGTTGCATAGACTGCTAGGAAAGGAGCACTTCCATTAGCCATGTCCCTACATCTGAGTCCTTCCCAAACACAGAGCAGAGAAGATAATCCTCCTGAAGGCCGTACCTTCTGATTCAAGGTTGTGTTTTCCTATTGCAGCCTGACTCAATCACAGAACAAAACTGAAGAAATTTAATCCTTTCACTCATGATTGTTCCTCTACTTGCAAGCACTAATCTACGTGAGCGTTGTCTGTCTTAGGACTCTCATTTATCTACACCTGCAACTGTACATGTAGGGAAGCAACATGCCCCAAAGGAAAGGTTGCATGGAGTTTTCCAGCTGTTGGTATGGTGCCTAATAGGAAGGGGGAGATATAGGCCGGACATGAGGATGTTTTTTACTGAAAGAATAATAAAGAATTGGAATGCTTTGCCTGGGGAGGTGGTGGAGTTACCATCCCTATATGTGTTTAAAAAAAGACTGGATGTAGCACTTGGTGCCATGGTTTAGTTGAGGTGTTAGGGTATGGGTTGGACTTTATGATCTTGGAGATCTCTTCCAATCTAGTTATACTGTGATACTGTGATACTGTAATACAGAATCAGAAGATCACAGAATGTTCTGAATTGGAAAGGACCAATTACAAGGATAGTAAAGTCCAACTCCTGGCCCTTCACAGAACAACCACAAGATTTGCCCCAAGATTCACACCATGTGTCTAGAGAATGACTCTTTCCCCAGCCAAACAGACCACTTGCATTCGTCAGAAAGGAGGAAGTACTTTGTGATTGCAAAATTATTTGTAAGAGTGGAAACAGAAACCAGAAGTTCACTAAATCAAAACATGGCAGCATTTCCATCTTTGACACTGCTGCAGTCATCCTGCAGAGGGGCCTCCAGATTTGGGAACCAATAAAAGTAGGGAGAAGTCGTCTGTGAGGAGACAAATTTCACTATAGGTTTTGGCTGACATCACCAGCCCATCCTCGATCCACTGTTGTAGTTTATGATCTCACCACGAAGGACCTCTGTGGAGTCATTCACTCCTATCTCACTGCAGCCCATCCATTATCCTCTGCCTAATTACTTCCACAGTGCTGCTGCAACAGAGATATTTCCTACAGCTGAACATTTGTATTCCCAAGAGCTGGCACCTGCCAGGTCAAGTTCCTCAGTCTGCATTTGATGTTATTACTGCAGGAAGGTGTTTCAGAGAACAGAAAAGCACACGAAGATGGCAATCAATCTGATTCCTCCATTTGGATATTTCTTTAAACAAAAAGAGACTTGCTAAAGATCATATTACATTATTCTACAGAAATAGGGTGGAAGAAAAGAGGAATTGCGCTGACTACAATCTGCCCAACACTCCATTAAATCAGAATTCTCTCATTAGGGATAACAATGAACTGCAATAAAATCAATGGGAAGGCGGTGCAGCATGGAAAACTGGAAAGGGGAGGGTTATTTTTTCTTGTACTTTCATTTTGAGATGTGGGAGCTGGGAGCAATCAACACTGAGCTAATGGCATCCAAGCTGACTCCTGAATACTGCATCCCCTTTGAGGTCACAGTTTTCCACAAAACAAACCAATTCATCCTGTGAAAGGAATGAGGACCCTGGGCATTTTTGAATGGGTCCACAGAGAAAGCTCCAGAAGATCGTCTAATGTCTCCACTCACAGGATGCCACTTGTGGCAGGTCAAGGAGAAGGAAGTACCAACTTTCACCCCTCTAACTGGAGCTTCCGAGCATGAAGTCATCCCACAAGCACATCATTTCACATTTATACTATGCAGCAAGGTTTCAAGATACTCTGCATCTGCATTTGTGATAAGGAAAGATGTTGTCCTCTCATGACTATGCTATTGGAGTGACACTCAGAAATGTTGGGGTTCTTGACTTGCCTTCCCTCTGAGAGGTTTTGTATTTTAAAAAACACTTTCACCGTCTCTGATTCCTTCCTTTCTTCCATGTTTAATAACAAGAAATCTTTTCATTATAGGAGGGTATGCGAATAGTTTTTCAAACCAATAGTAGGATCATCTCTAATCAACCACACCTAAGGTGTTCAGCTGTGACTCCTTGATTTATACAACAGAACTGAACACCTTCAAAGCTCTCACATTCAAATATTGGATTAATACAGCCATATGGAATCCTTCTAGACCTGACTAATACACCTCCAGCAGCTACAAGACCACTAGTGGTGAAATTTAAGGGACCATGTTTGCTGATCTTGGGCTCACAAGGATCAAAGGACAACAGCCACCTTTACAGAGGAGCTTCCTCAATGCCATATCATACATAAACATAAGGGTAAAAGGGGCAACACACTCAGGGACTATTTCTGTGACAAGCTGCCACTCATTGGCCAAGGAAGCCCAACCACATGATCAATATGAAGGGTCAAAGATATGAGAGGAGTCTGAAGCCTCTCTGGTGACCTGTGACAGGACCCAAGATAATCAAATGAAGTTGTGTCAGGGGAGGTTTAGGTTGGCTATTAGGTAAATTTCTTCCCCCAGGGAGTGGTTGGGCACTGGAACAGGCTTCCCAGGGCAGTAGTCACAGCAGCATCCTGGCAGAACCCAAGAAGTATTTAGACAATGCTCTCAGGCACATGGTGTGATTTTTGGAGTGTCCTGTGCAGTGCCAAGAGCTGCACTCAATTATCTTTGTGGATCCCTTCCATTTCAGGGTATTCTGTGATTCCATGAAGACCGAAGTCCCCCACGTCTCCCTGCCATGAAGCTTATGGGTGTTAGTGCAAGGCTGCCAGGCTTGCCTTAACGAGTGGATCTTATCAGATTCTCACCTTTAGGAGTGCTTTAAGGCCATCTGCCATCCCCAGCTTCCCATATCAGCTGTCTCAGCATCTGTGTTGGAAGTTCAAAAAAAGCCCAGGGCTCTGAGTCACAGTGGGACACAAATCCACTGGGTAAGAGTGGACCTAAACCTACACCTTTCTGCTGCTGCTAGAGCTGGATCTAAAACTACAGGAAACAGAATGGTCACGTGCAAATCAGTGGCAAGCATGGGGAGATAGCCAGCTGCTGGCCAGGCAGCCTACTCTGCCTCAAAGGAGACAAAACACAACCAAAACCTCCTTAATTCCCATCAGAAGCTAGGGGCAGCCCAGGAAGAGCAGCAGAATGCTGGCAGACACAACTCCAGCCTCCTCCCTGGCCTGCCTGGAGCTTCAAACGCCTGAATCAAAGCAGCAGGAGGAACTCGAATGCTTAGAAATCTCCAGTTTGGACTTGCTTTTACAATGATGTCAATAAATAAATAAATAAATAAATACATACATACATACATGCATACTTAATGACCTCTCTTATCTAGCCAAATGTGGCCAAGAAACGCATGTTTATTTTCATTTAAATTCCCTAAGAGCAATGTAGGGTTTTCTGAGAATGCCTGAAGTCCAAAAAACCACTCCAATTTCTATGCATTTTCATTCTTTGACAGAAAAATTACATTTTTGGGGAGGGTAAGGACTGCTTTGTTTTCATTCGAAGTCTAAGGGAGATCTTTCCAACCAAACTTCTCAAGTTTATCAGCTCCCACCCAGGTTACTTCACTATCTTTCTAACATTTGATGTTCACTTTCACCCAAGCTTGCTTGTTGTATTTTCTTGAGGTGTTACAAGCAAAATCAGTGGGGGAAGGATGAAGTATATTTGCAATTCCTAAAATATTCCAAACAAGCAAAGCATCTTGTAGGAGGCATGGATGGTCTGAGCTTCTTTTCTGGTTGTAAAATGTTACAACAGGGCAAACAACTGAACAATGACATCAAGATATTGATAGCCCTTACTGCAAAATACCATCCCTCCCTTTAGCCCCACATGTTAGGAACTGCATTGCTCTGAACTTTTATTACCCATTCCTCCCACCCAATCCTCTGAGAAGATAAAAATCAAGGTCTGGGCTGCTGAGTCAGATTACAAACACCCAAACAAGACTTTTACTCAGACACAGTTGGTTTTGGTCCCTTCTTCGCTGAAACTCTGTGTCATGGGGCTTGTAGAAGGCTCCTTTAACTTCTTTCAGAGAAATAAGTTGCTGGGAACTAGTAGCTACATACAGTAAGGAAAAAAAATAAAAACGCAAGAAATACATTTATTTTGTGAAGAAGGCAAATTTCTAAACTTCTGGTCAGAAACTGGTTCTTACTGATATCCTGAATAACTGAGTAGACAGCCTTGTAGAAATATTATGGACCAGAAGACAAAGCACTAGCCTGGAAATTGTGAAATATAAGCTTTTTGGAACAACAATGCCACGTATGAATAACCTGTGGCAACTTGGGTTACAGCTGTGAGCCTCAGTTTCCCCTGAAAACTGATATCCAAAGTGGTCTAGCCCTTCCTACAAAAAGCAAAACAAAGCAAAACAACAACAAAAACAAAAGAAAAAACAAGCCAGAACAAACCAAACCAACCAAACAAAACTAAACAAATCAACAAAAAACCAAACCAACAACAACAACAAAACTGCCCCCTATAGTAAGAGGTTGCTATTATGGGAATTATTTTAGAAATTAAACTTTTGAAATGACCAGACTCATCAGTCCCCTGAGAGAAGCTCTCCTCTTTTTGTTGCATGAAAAAGTACAATTTCCCACTCTGGGGTGAACTCAGCCTTCAGGTCGTTACAGCTGAAGACACCCCAGCAAAGTTTAGATTTTCCATTTCTCTTAGGCTTCTTCAAGTCTCATTTTTAGTTTCAGTTTATATTTCCTGTCTTGCTCTTTCATTTTTAGGGTTTCAGATTTAAACAAAAAACCAAAAGCAGCGCTGACTCAAGATCTTTTTGTGTTTCTCTCATTTTGACTAGAAACCAGAACAGACCAAATAAAATGAATGATATCACTCTGGGGTTCAAAGTGCTTTGTAGATCTAACTTTTCTCACAGAGGATGGCGTGTGCTGTCATATCCTTTATTTGAAGGGAGGGAGATCAAAACAGAGGAAGTTTAACTTTCATTTTAAGCACAAAACCCATGTTTCCAATTGCTAGGCTTGCATGCTGGATACACCTGGGTTTTGAGGTTCAAAACTCTTTGGAATCTGAACCCCAAACCTTCATGTGAGCATGAAGCAGCACATGTGCTGAAAATAATGATTAAATAAAACCAAACCTGCCTTGTTCAGCACAGAAGGGATAAACTTCCTTTTTGGAGGTGAACAGGGGCTGGTGGCTGAGAACCATGGTCCTTGCTGCAAGACACTGTTTTGTTGCAAGACAAAGTTTTGTGTTGGTCTCAGATGTGCTGGCATCTTAACATCCCCAAAACAAATAAACAATGACAACTTTTTAACTGAATTTGATTGACTTCTCATCCCCTCACTTGTTTCTTTGTTTTAGTTTCTGGCATGGTAACAAAAGAAGGATCAGCTCTTTAGAGACTGCAGCTAAAGCTGTTAAAGCTCCCTTGCTCCCTGCTCTGTGAGGAGTGCAGAGGATGAGTGCTCACATCTTCCTCCTAATTTCAGCACCTGGGAATTATTTCCCTTATCCTGCAGTTTTGACCTCTTTTCCTTTCAGTGCCACTTGCAGTCAGAAAGCAAAAATCCAGTCCCAGGGGAATATATGCAATGTTTTACATCCCAGAACAACACTTCAACACTTTGTTTTGGGACTGCAAAAGGAGGCAAGACAATCACCTGCTTGAGTGAGCTCTTTGGATGAGGCAAACAAGTGTCACTTTGTTCTCCCTTGTGCAACCCAGGCACAGACTGAGGGGGGTAAGGGAAGGTCAAGACAGACCCGTGATTTAAAGGCAGGAGGATGGTTTGATGACTGAATGAGTCAGTGGCTTCACTTTCAGCTCATGCTGACACAGACCATTATGCAGAGGGAGGCACAGAGTCATGGAATCATTTAGGTTGGAAAATACCTCCAAGATCATGGAGTCCAACCATTCCCCCAGCACTGCCAAGGCGACCACTGACCCATGTCCCCAAGTGTCACATCTACACGGCTTTTAAATCCCCCTTGGGGTGGTGATATAGCCCTTTGGTGAAGAAAATTTTTAATATTCAATCTAGACCTCCCCTGGTCCAGCCTGAGGCCGTTCCCTCTCCTCCTGTCCCTGTTCCCTGGGATAAGATCCCAAATCCCCCCCGGCTGTCCCCTCCTGTCAGGGAGTTGTGCAGAGCCACAAGGACACCCCTGATCCCCCTTTTCTCCAGGCTGAGCCCCTTCCCAGCTCCCTGAGGAATTCTCCAGCCCATTCCCAGCTCCTCAGGAATTCTCCAGCCCCTTCCCAGCTCCCTGAACACGCTCCATCCTCTCCAGGTCCTTCTTGTGACCCCAGGGCTGGGGCTGTGACCCCAGTGCAGGGGGATTTCACTGCAGGCACAAGCAGGATGCCATTCCTTGTGTGACCACAAATCAGGAGCAAACCCAGCCTCTGGAAATCAGGGTTGAAGTTGAGCTTCACTCCACCAAGCCTCCATTGCTCAGGATTCTCCTCGTGTCCACCCACAGCTGTGTGGGGAGTGAAGCATCTCACCAAGCCACAAAGCATCTCCAGCCTCAGCTCAGCTCTCCAGCTCTGGGATCTGGGACAAATCACTTTAATTTTGCCTCCTGGTTTTCCTTTCACCTTAACAATGCACTTTCTGCCACTTGGGAGAAGCTGCTTATTTCCTTTGGCCGTTGCATGGACTTGGAGTCCAAATGAGAAATGATAATTCATCATTACTCAATTGTGCTCTCTGCCAAAAAAAAGACAAAAAAAAAAAAAAAAAGGAAAAAAGGGAAAAAAAAGGGAAAAAAAAAGTGAAAAAAGCTCATTTCAGTCTGGGAGGAGCTGTGAGTCTTCTAGGAGTAAAGACATCTTTCAGTTTTGAGGATATTCTGCTGCAGTGTCCCCAGCTGAGCTAAAACTGCTGGAAGGTGCTGAGAGCAGGGCAGAAGAGCCTTGCTGACACAGGGTGCTTGATGGAAAAATCCCACTTTTCAGGGAAAATATGGTTTGAGATGCTGCAGGGAGAGGAAAGCCAAAGCTCCAGGACTCTGGTTGCAGCCCTGGGCCTTCACTTGATGTTTCCTTGAGAAAAAGTTTACAAAGTTTATTTCACCATTTGTTTTCCTCTCTGACCATTCATTTTCCTAAACAATCCCCTTCTCTGAATATAAATTTGTCAGATGAGGTTCTTGGACACTGAAGGAGGAGAATGCAGCTCTGTGAGTTCTGTGTGTGGTGCACCCAGCCCCACCCAGCACAATTTGACCATTTCCCTCTCATTTCTCCTCAATCTCACTAATTCCAACCCCCCTCTTCTTCCTTTGCCTTTTAAATGTTATTTGTATCATTTTATCCTCCCTGTTCATTTTTTTCCCCCTTCCATAAAACCCAATAAAATATTAATGTGGCATAACAAATCTGTCTGTGCTGGGAGTCTCTTGGAACTATTGATGAAGCCATGAATAAATTATGAATCTGGATTTTGCTTGTGGTATATCAGATTTCACATGTTTATTACATTTTCTGTGAAGTAAGCTCATCCAACAGAGATTGTGGTTTTGTTTGCCTGCTTTTATTTTAGGTAGCCCTTGATTTATTAACTTTTGGAAAAGGTAATGTCTGATGTAGTGTAACCTAAAATATGAAAATTCCATTTGGATCAATTGTTTTAGTTTTTGTTATCTGGAAAAGAAAAAAAAAATTAAAAACAACCCTCTACTTATCCCAGAAATAAAATAAAAAGACAATTTTTCTTTTCTTTATGTTGTTGTGCTGCATCTTGCAATATCACCTTGGCCTAAGGAAAAAACTTCCAAATGTGATGAGTAGTGCTCACTATTAAAAAAAAAAAAAGAAAAATATCCAAACCTTGAGTATTGTAGCAGTAATTCTATTTTCTTTGGGAAATATGTCTTTCTTTAGCAATCTTAATCAAGATTTTTATTCCAGTTTGAGACTAATTTGAAATTTTAAGTGTGGGTTGTTTTTTCTGAAATTACAATGATACGTTAGAATTTTTTATCTTTTTTTTTTAATCTTTTTTTTTGAGGCAGATTGATGGCAAAATAAATCTGAAGTAGTTTTTCTGGAGATGTCTGCACTGCTGAGAGTTTTCCTGGTTTACTGACAAGGGATCCTTGTTTGGGCATCTTATTCCTGAAATAATCTGGTCAGAGATGTTGTTTTTTATAACATGGATTTTCCACTGAAGGGAGGCAAAAGAGAGTTTGGAGTTAAATCTCTGAAACAAAGAATTCCTGATGTACAGAGGTCACTTCCAGGCTGAAAACAGACAGAGCTGCTGGAAGAAACTAAGAAATCCCTCCCTATTTAGGCTCTTCTACTCATCCCTGCAGGCCACACAGTGCTCAAAATATAAAATTCTCTGCTCCAGAAATGCAGGTGAAAATGGTGATAAGCTGAACCTCAGGAACTGAGTTGGGAGAATAAAATCCCTCAGTCTTTTAATAAAAAAGTGTGTTATGTATTTAGAACAATTTGCATACTGGAAAGAATAAGGAAGATGCCTGGGAATCCTTCAAAAAATGAATATAGAAACTCCATTATGATGCAATGTTAATGTTTGAAAATGTTAAAATACATTCTGAAAGATCTTTTCAAATTTGAAACTGCAAGTAATATTACTTAATATTACAATCAATTGATAATTGTTATTTCTTACTAAATATTTCTCTGCTTTATGCTTAAAATGACATGAAGCCCAAAAGTTCTGCAAAGAGGAGACAACAAAAGGGGAACTGAAATCCATGAGGAGAAAGGTGAGGAAATCTGATTCAGGTGATGTCACCTGGTAAAAATCCTCTCAATTCACAAGGTTAAACAACAGGAAAATTCAGTGTTTGGCTCACAGTGCGTTCAGGACATTAATAAATGTTATTAATTATCAATAAGAATGAGAATTTGTTTGAAAACCCAAACACCATGGTGAGAGGACAAAGCAGGACAGAGGATTTTAGTGTTTCCTTCTTTAAGCACAGCTCACCTGCACAACACCTCCAGATAAGTGTTTTTCCATCATATATTCCAGCAATTCAGTTCCTTAAAATGCAAATCAGAGGATTAATAATTAGGAACAACCAGCCAGCTCTAATTCTCCCAGAGTGTTTCCTGTTTCAGGTGTGCAGTGTCACTCCTGTGGGTCTGGGTGACCTCCCCCAGATCTTTGCATTACAGGTTGCACTGAGTAAAGCATTTGAGAGTTCTCATAGAAATAAAGGGATTTTCCCCCCACTTTCCCTACTGAGGGATGGATAATTGCTGGGTAATTTCAAATTAATTCCCAGACCCTTGGCAGAGGGTGCAGCAGCATCTCCCAGCCCCCCTCCACTTGGTGATTCTGCTGCCCACCTCTCCCAGAGCCTCTGAATCCACAAACCCCTGACAGTGGGGTGGGAAATGTGCATTTGGATGGGAACAGGCAGCTCCCAGGAGTGCAGGGGGAATGCAGATGAGTTTCTCCAGTGGCCTGAGCGTGGCACCAGGGATTTTCCTGGAATGAATGTGACAAATGGGCAGTGCAGGTACAGCCCCAGCTGCAGCCGCCCCTCAGGCAAAGGCAGGAGGGGCTGCTCTGAAGTCACTCTGCTCATGACAGGAAATAAAAGATGGTGACTTGTGCTGCCTAAAAAATGAGTCAAATTCGCCGGGCAGTGAGAAGATGCAATGCATCCTCTCTGAGAGGAGAAATCACAGGTTTCCACCTGTTTCCCCCCCATTTTTTTTTGTGGTGAAATGCTCCCTAGAGGAATGATGGTCGTTGTGGATCGCAGACAAAAGAGGCTGCTGTATCGATCTGCACTCCTTGCTGCAAAGTTATAATTAAAAATAACTGTTAAAGCTGATTCCAGCCTAACCTGGCACTCCAGAGCTGGCTGTGTACAATAAAAATCACCCCGTGCTCTCCTCGTCAGGAGAGCCCTGGCTGATCCAATTTCAGAGTTCTGCAGGGGTAATTGAAGGCTGCAGGAGGCTGTTCTGCACAAGCTCAGATTAGGACTCAGCTGAGAACGTGTCAGATGCAGCCACAGCTCAGCCCCATCTCCTGCAGGTTTTGGGGAGGATCAGGACAGGGCTGAAGGTGAGAAGTCCAGCACTCTGCACACTCAAGGATTAAGAGTGTTTAAATACACCAGGCAGTGGATATATGTTGTTTTTAATTAGCAATTACTTATAGAAATGGTATTAATCTTTTATAGCGTTAACTTCTGTGCTCTGACAGCTTGGTTGGGTTTTTCTGGCTGGGAGGAAGGATGATAACACTGCCAGATGATCTGTCTCTGAGACAGGAAGATCATTCTCTGAGTACATAAACAGTATGAATATATATGCCATGAATATATTTATAAATATGGTCAGGATAGGATCTGTTTAAACAGGAAAGGTCAGGATTGAGCCCTCAGGAATCTCATTTCAGACAAACTGAAGCCTGCACTTCCATCACTGTTTACATGTGCTCACTCACATTTCACTGTGGAAATTGCCTCTATTAGAGTTTATTTTATACTTTGCTTGCAACTGGAACTGAGTAACTTTAATATATTGAGTTCTCAGACCTTGGGACATTGCTGTGCAAGGGTGCTTTGAGAACCACCTCAGTCCTTGTGCAGTCTGTCCTGGAATCCAGCACCACCCCAGAACCCCAAATTTCCCAATTTTTCTGCATTTCTTTTTAAAAATGGGCAAATAGGCTGTGATCTTATCTAGCTACTGATTTGTGTAGCTGCTGATCTTACATGCTTGGGTGGCAGATGGATGGTGCAAGCTGTAAAATACTAAGGCAAAGAAAAGAGTAGCCTGTGAGATTACTAATCAATTTTCTAAAGAACTGTCTTGCAGAAGGGCCAGCTGTAAATTGTTTCATATTTCTTCTTAATTTACACAAAACCATCTAAGGTGACCTGCTGGCATCTGTCTGTGTTGACTTTCATGTATTTTATTGGTCTTTTAGCACTGCTTCTATTGCTCATCAGCTACTCTGAATGTGTCTGTAAAGTTTCCCAAGGAAAATAAAGATGCTTATGGTGGAGATGATTTCCCTCATTTTGGGACACATTACATTTATTAATCTAATGCTGAATCTCTTCATATTTCTGCTTTGGAAAGTGTGGATGGCAATTGAGGCTCTCTTGTGCTGGGTGCTCTGCTTCTTAATGGGACATATCCTGACAGCCAATCTCATGCACTGGATAAAAGAGATGAAAGATGGGGAAGAAAATTTATCAGCAGCCTCTTTCACAGATGCAGAGCTGAGTAAGGGAAGACTTGTTCAATTCACATAAAATCATCTGTGGCATGGTCAGGGGCTGAACTTTGATGTTTGGGCTCTTCTTCTCAAGGCCAGGCACACACTCATCCATCCTCAGTTTCAAAGGAATAAAGATGAATCTCCTGGGAAAAGCCAGAATTAATTGAGAAGAAGCAGAAATCTGCTAAACTGGAAATTTGAAAGTTACTGTTGATGGGAGAAACATTAAAAAAATGTCTGTATATCGCTTGCATTTTCTAAATATTTCAAATGATAGCAGCTTTGATTTTGGAGTGTGGGGAAGATGATCTGTCAGCTTCTCTAAAATTTGCTTTGTTTCTCAGAGAAGAAAGAAGAAAGTCTTGTAGTTTAAAAACAATAATTGAAGTTTGTTGATTTGCAGCTCTTTGCTTTTGCCTTCAAATAATTGCACTGTAACAGCTCAAGAAGGGTGTGTGATAGTTGCTGCAATAACACTCCTAATGAAGTGATTTGCTTTTGCTATTAATACCTCTGAAGAAATCTCAGCAAAGTTTTCATAAAAGCTCATTGGACTTTTCTATCCGTGTCTACATCCCAACATCTGATTATTCCCTTTGTTATTTCCACCAGGCACTAAAGTGTTTAATTTCAAAACTGAGGACAACATCCTCAGCTGCTCTGAGTGGGAAAACTGCCTGGGCTCCCTCAATTACACCCACAAGAATCTCCCTCCTACCTCAGAAAATAAAACCCATTTCTGTCAGCAACAGCAAGATGCTGCTTCAACAGAAGGAAAATACCTCTTAAATGAATTTATTTTCTCTTTAACTGCCAATGTAACTGTAATTTTTTATAATAAGAGGAAAATCCTGGGTAGGACAAATGGTTTAAGTATTTAAATACAGAGATTAAACTGGTTGTTGTGAGTTTACTGAATCTGGAGAAGGCAAGCAGTGAGATGATAAAGAGAATTAGGGAAGACACAGCAAGTGGAGCAGGAATTAGGGATGCCAAGTAGCAAAGCTTGGCAACACACCCCTGAATCCACATTGGCTGGGAAGTTTGGGTCTGTGATCAGTGACACCAAAACCTCAGGTGATTTATTCATAAAGGCTTTGCTTAGCTTTGAAGTCAGAGAGAATTTTCCCTTACCACAGGCTTCAAGATGAGACCCCAGATGACAAAAGGCACTGGATCAAGGAGGGTGTAATAAGTTAGTGAAATGCAGGATGTCACTTCTGCTCATTCAAAGTCATTTCCCAGTCCTTGGCCAGGCTGGGTGCCAAGCAAAGCAAGGCTTTCACTAGGAGTGAATCACAGCTTCACCAACTAAAGACAATCTTTAGCTCACTAAATTTATGGGGAAAAAAACCCAACACTCCCCCCACGACCAGACTTTAGCTGAATATTACAATATTTACAGCCAAGGATGTAAACCTTGACAGGGGTGATAAAATCAATATCAGCTCTTTCTTTGCCTTTTATACCCCAACCCCACCAGCGAATCTTAATTTTTGTTGGATTTAAGTCTCACTGTAGCCCTGCAGAAGAGGACTGAAGGTCCCTCCCATCAGGATGATAATGAAGGGTGTGTGCTTTCTTCTGCAAAGACCTTGTTAACTTGTTCAGGGGCACTTTTATTTCTGGCATGTGTCTGCTGCAATATCTACAGGAGCTGGAAAATGAAACCCCACTTCACAGCAAAGTAGTTCTTTTCCCTCTTTCTTTTCAGGGCTGCTCTCAAGGACAAGGGACTATTAGTGGCCTTTTCACTCTCCAGGGCAGGAACTTTTCAGGCTTCAGAAATTTTTTACCCTGTTGAGTGAATGCAATCCATTGAATTTCTTTATTGCTTTCATGTTGCTAAGGTCTACCTTCGATTTTTGAGAAAATAATTAACTGCTACTCAAGCCAGGAGAATGAAACTGGAAGCATGAGAGTAACACAAAGAAATCCTCAAATAACCCTGGAATAGTATGAGCTGATTTTTTATTTAGCTACCAGTTCTAAAAAATCCAGGGGAATCATTTTGGATTGGCTTTAACAAAAGCATTTGAAACCCTTTTGAGCCAAAAGTAAAACTGGAGGTTTGCTTGTCAAATGAAATCCTCCACTTGTTCCAGGCTTCTAAAAACTTTGAGATTATCTAATATTCAATCTTTTAAAAGTGAATACTTTTCATTTAGTTAAACTTTAAAATTATTAGATTGAATTTTTTTTTGGTCTACAAATTGCATCACCCTTTTTCTGACTGAATAACTCGATGCAACTGGCAAAGTATTATATTAGCAATACAAGTGGATTAATCTTGGTGGTTTTGGAAAAGCAATAGGCAAAATAGGCAATTTTTTTTTTCTAATAACAAGTCTGATCAACAAATCAGAAAAGAAATTACTATGTGTGCAAGGTTAAAAAAATAGGTTTTGTTAGCAAGTCCCATATCCAGAGATAAAAGTGAAGAAATACATGTTAAATTTTGTTGTCCCTAAAAAATCTGTGTGTGTGGACTGTGAAACAGAAGAGGAACAATTTTTCCTCCAGCCTGGAAGGAGTGGTGGAGGACTGGGCACATCCTTTTATTTTTGTAGGAATGCACTGAGGAGCAGAGAACTCAGAGGAAGCAGAACATGATTTCATAAAGGGAAAATAGTTTTTTATTTGGAGATGAGGAAAAGAGCATTGGGCAAGTGCTGAAGATGCAATTCCCAGCACATCCTGGTGTTTGGAACATCCCTGGGTTTGTGCCATCCCCACTTACACCCAGGTACTGCAGTTCTGTGCTGGTGTTGACAGGGATCTTTCTGCTGAAAACTGGGGAAGGGACAAGCCTTTCACTTCACTTTGGCAAGGAAAAAATATTCTTGGTGTTGCTTCCATTGTTATCTAAGGCTCAGTAACTGAAACATGCAGGTGGAAAAGCAGAGAGTTTGAATTATTCAGAGCTTCTCTGAATTTGGGCATCTTTATTTCCATATAATTTGGAGTGCCAAAGGCACACACTGGGATATCTCAGCCCAAGGAAACAAGACACTAAACCAGAAATGCAATCCATGCAGCCATCAGCTGTGAGTTACTGGGCAAAGACATTTGGCAAACTGGTAAAAAATATTTCAAAGTTTTTTATACAACAATATTGGTGAAAATTCCCTGAGAATCCACAGAGGTGTCAAAGCATTTCAACAGGCAACGATGGGGGACATAAGTGGCAAGAATTTGCCATTAAATGTCCATACACAGATCATGGAAATGTTAAACAATGAGTCAATGTGGCACCTCACCTTGAAGGTCTTTTCCAACTTTAATGATTCCATTATTCTGTGGGATGGATCACTCAGGAAAAGGCAAATCTGTAAATTTTATTGACATTTGCAGCTGTCATAGCAAATACCTCTGTACTTCACAAATATATTTTAACCACTACTCTTTAAACATTAGGTACATTTTTCTTCTATTATTTTAGGAAGCAAGTTCCTAATTCTTCCTGTTGAAAATCTAATAGTCCTGATTATATTTGTTGTCTTGCAGTTTAAAAGTCTTAAAATTTGGAAAATTTCATTTTTTTTTATTGTAAAAGTACCCTTGAGCTAATATCCTGCAAGTCAGCTTTAAGAAATTAATGGTACAGCCAGGGAGAATCAGGTCTATTTGACTTTTCATCTTATTGAAAAGGTTCAAAATACAACCTACAGGAATTGATTTAACTGTCAAAGTTGGTATTATAAAAAATGAAAATTAACTGTCAAAGAGTAAATAAAAGGAAGAAAAGATGTGACACATCTATTCAGTCCTTGCTAACACAAGCCAGGGTCAGCTGTCCTGAAAGCAATCTTGGTAGATGTTCATTTAATCATATTTGAAAGCCTTTTCTTTGCTTAAAAAAATATATTTTCCATAAGCTACTCCAGCTTTTAGCCATCCTTACTGTTAAAAAACAGAAAGGTTGTCCTAATAAACTAACTCCCTTTGGGATTATTCTATCCAGGCAGCACAAAACACTTTATTTAGGAAATTACCCTGAAATTATTTTATTCCTAATGCAGTTTTTCCAACCCCACCTTACGATGTCTGTAATTCCAATTTTTACTACATCCAAACAGGAACATTAAAGAAAATATCAGATTTTTGGGCAGGGTGGTGGAGCAGGAGTGGGGTCAGTGGTGGTGCTCAGGATGTGAGGGTTTGCTCTCAAACCACTCCAACCTCTCCTGGGTGTTTGTGCCCTTCCCCTTGTCCAGGATGGCTGAAAACCTGGTGCAGGAAGGGCTCTGAGCCCTTTTTCCAAAGGCTCTGCCAAATCCTGGCATCTCCCATGGATGGGGATCCCCCACCCAGGGGGCTCCAGCTCAGGCTGGGCTTGGTGGATGATCCAGAAATTCTCCCATCAAACCTCATTTGACTTTGGGTGTGCTGGGATTTGTGTGACCAGTTGCTCCTACTGAAAAGTTTCATTCAGGGGAATAAATTCAACCCAGACATGTAGAATGTGTTTAAATTTTGGGACAGCAGAGAGCATTTGTAAATAGAGGCACTCAAAGCAGTGTTTGGGCTACAGTGGAGACATCAAGGGACAGCTTGAGGATAATATATTAGAATTATACAGCAATCTTCTCATCAGTGACCCAAGAGTGTTTACAGGACTCTGCTGAGGCTTTCTGAACCAAAGTGCTGTCCAAAATAACCTTGGCATGAGCAAAACCAGGAGCAATTGGCTGTCATTAATTATGGATTCGTGCAGAGAGGATAGAGCTTTGTGCAAAACCAGATCATTCCAGAACTCCAGGAAAGCAGGCTGCTCTATCAGCAAATGTGGCCCTTGCTTTACCTTCCTCTCTGGGTGATTGAAGAGAGGGATAACGAGGTTATTGTGGAGGGAAAGGAATGGCCAAGGGCTCAAATGCCAGCAGGGCACTAAACTTTGACATCAGAACCACTGCAGTGATTGTGTGGGGTCATCAGCTGTAAATGTGACATGAAAAATGTTAAAACTTCAGTGTACAGAATAACACAGCACACCAGGTTATGACAATCCAGGAGCTGAGCAGGAGCAACTGTTTTCAATATCAAGGAAAAAATTATGTCATAGCAATGCAGCTGGTCTAGCACGCTGAAATATGAGTTTTTAAACTCCATCAGTGTCACAGTGCTAAACTCTTTCATTGTCACAGACAGACAACAATTTGATATAGAAAATGATGTTTAAAAATGCTAAACTGTGCATTTTAATGAATTTCATCTCGGAATAAAGGTTATCATGTTTTGTAGGAGATAACAGGATGGCAGGCCCATGGCAGTGGGAACTGCATTGTGTCACCTGGCACAAATGTCATGAGAGAATAAAAGGTGAAGTGTGTTCCATAATTTTTATATTTTAACATTATAGTCTGATTTTTGTTGGCATTATCAGTGTTTTGCTTGGATTCAAAAGCAAAATAGCCATTAAAATTGTCTTCCAAGGAGAAATTCCAAATTCCATTGAAATTTAGTGACACAAGAGAAGGACCAGAATTAATTTCTTAAACCCCACTGGAATTACTGGAGGTTTTGAGCAGGGTCTCTTGGGGAAGCCATCAATCAGCCCCACTCATTCTGGCCCAAATGTTTATCATTAAATTGTCCTCAAAACTGTTTTTATTGTCTGCCACCTGACAACTGAAAGCTGATTTTAGCTCCACCCCAGCTTCTTGCACCATCACCTTTCATCCTCCTCATTTTTCCACACTGACATGTGCTGTGGATTATTTGCACTTGTCCAATAACTGCTAAAAATGGCATTTAACTCCCAGCCACCATGGGAGGTTCAGCTTGAATTTTCTGCCATTGTTGCAGCTTCACAGTCTGATTTGAAATGTCCTATTACATTTTGGGAGTCAATAATATTCTATCTATCTATCTATCTATCTATCTATCTATCTATCTATCTATCATCTATATCTATATCTATATCTACCTATATCTATTTCTATATCTCTCTATCTCTCTCTCTATATCTATCTATATCTATATCTAATCTATATCTATATCTATCTATATCTATATCATCATCTATATCATCTATATCTAGATCTAGATCTATATCTATATCTATCTATATTTCTGTCTATCTATCATCTATATCTATATTTCTATTTATCTATCTATCTATATTTATCTATATCTATCTATATCTATCTATATTTATCTATTTATATCTATTTTATCTATATCTATATCTATTATCTATATCTATCTATATTTCTATCTATCCATCATCTATATCTATCTATATTTCTATATCTATATTTCTGTATCTATCTATCTATCTATCTATCTATCTATCTGTCTGTCTATCTTTATTATTTTTTTGGCACCTGGCTTCAGAGCAGTTACTGCAGAGCTCTACAATTCTGTGTAAGTCATGGCTCTGATTTTCCTCCCCCCTGGTGCACTAACAGGAGGTGTTATGGTTACTACAGAGTGCAGTGCTGAAATCAGCACCAAGCCCACCCTGACTGCAGCAAAGCCCTGAGCTCATAAACCCAGATAAAATACAGCTCCACCAGAGCTGCCTATTAGTGCCTGGCAGTAGATAAATATCAAATATTAATATTTTTATTAACTGAGAATTCAGAAAGTAATCTAATTAGCAGCCTAATAAAGAAAAATATTTGCCTAGGAATTAATCACACCTTGAGAGAGTTCACTCCATTAGTTCTGACATCTTCATCTGAAGGAGCTGCCTCTGCATCCCAGTCTGGGCACCATTAAATGCAATTAATTGGGAGGAAACAGCTGTTGTTGTATCATTTGCTATGACCAAGACAGAGATGTGATTACAGAGCTTTTTGTTAGAAATATTTTCCAGATGAATCCTGATTATTCTGGAAGTCAGCAGGCTCCAGGAAGAGTGTTGGGAAATGTCTGGGAAATATGAGGGAGGGATTTCTCCACTCTCTGCTGGCTTCAGGCCACCCCTGGAGCTTGCCCATGCCTTGGGGTCTTCACAGCAGCTTGATGGGAGTGGAAATGAGGATTGTGAACAGCACAGACGTTTTCCATGTTTCAAGCAGCAAGAACTTGCATGGTCATGTCCCAGGGAACAGCACAGCAAACAACAGGAAAACAAAGGGATGAGGTTTTTCCAGCCCACCCTGTGCAAACTCTCAGGGTTCTTTCCTAGAATAGACATTAAAGTCAATTTTCCAGACTAGTTTTAAGACACCCAAGTGATGAGATAACCTGAGGGGGTTTTTTTATGATACTTCTTTACCTCCTGTCCTGATGTTCAACCTTCATTTTTCTTTTTCTTACTCTTCATGAAATTACCCCAGGTTATGAAATTTTGCCTATTATATCATTTAATTGCTCTCTCCTCTGACTCTGCAGCTTAAAAAGCAGCAAAAAAATACCAGCAAAATTAAACTAACAGATGTTGTAGTTGAAATAAAGCAATGCTAATTATTTATACTTTATGAAAAAAAATATCCCATTTGTAAGTTTAATGCTACACCACATCTAAATATTGGTAATAATGGAATATAGAACTTTTATAGTCTGTAGACATAATTGGTTTGATTTTTTTTTCCATAAAGAGAAAATCAGCTGCAGGTTTTAAAGGAATTGTTTGAGTCCTTGCAGAGAGAGGGGACAAAAAGTCCCAGCTCCTGCTCATCCCTTTGCCCTAAATCTCACTTTTCTCCTTGCAGTGCTCCAGACTCATTCATGGATGTGTGAATCCGTGTCAAACACAGCCTGCCATGATCTGAGGTGTGTTTGTGCTTCTGATTACAACAGGAGAACAATAAAAACTAAACACCTCTAAAGCCCTGAGGCAAAACCTGGAGTAAGTGGTGTTAGATGGGGACGAGTTTAAACAAAACCAAAATGTTTGTATGAGATGACAGGGAAGATCCAAGGAATTATCTTCCTTGCCAGGCTATAAAATTAAGTGGAAAGAAGCAGCCATAAAGCACCGAGGAGGAAAAGGTGGTTTCATTTCTGAGCTGCTTTGTGGAGCTTTTAAGCTGCACACCTTTGCTCCAGCCCTACCCAGCACGTCTGCTGCCAAAGATAGAACATGATTTAAATTTCCTCCAGGCTCCCCAGCCTTTCAGCATCACTGATAGCAGAGCAACAGTAATCCTCCCCTCCTGCCTCCTGCTTTTGCTCCCAGTCTCTTTAGTGGCTCATATTCGTGTTTTTTCCAATAATGAAGGCTCTCTGCTGATAAAACTATTACATATTTAAATGGCATTTTCAAGCAAATGTAGTCTCCTCTTCTAAACTTCGAGGCAAGGCAAGCAAAAAAGAGCCCAATTTAAGGGAAGGAGACTCAAGCAGATGGGTAAAATACATTCTCTGTGTGCCTGCACTAAAGTGAGAGGAGATATAAAGCAGCATGAATTGGTCTTCTAAAAACCTCTTAATGCAGTCTCTTTACTGCCCTTTTGCTTTTATAATACTGAAAAATGTTGTGTTTTTGTTGGTTCTTGGGGTTTTTTTCCCCCCTCTGGCTGGAAGTCAAGCCTCCCTCCAATCTCAGCTGCTGTGTCCTGGGAATTTTCAGCACTGCAAAAGCTCTTCTTGAGAAATTTTGCCTTCAGATGGCCAGAGCCACCTCATTCCCAGCTCAGCTGAAACCTGGGATTTGGGGAAGTGGCTCTTTCAGGCAGAGCTTGGTGTCAACCTTCCAACACCCAAACAAAAGCCCAAATTCTGTCATGCTGCTGTGCTCTTTTAATGAGAGCACTCCATGAGCCACCCCAGGGCTCCTGAGCAGTGGAATCTGAGGAATCACTCCCCAAAAAGTTGCCTCCAAAGCTCTGATTGCTTGGTGGAAGCAAACTCTCTGTAAAGCATCCTCCCTCCCAGGGCTGGAGGGATGTAAAAGCACATTATGGGGACAAAGCTGATCAGGAGGTTTTGATGGAGAGCCCAGAGCACAATTCCTTTCCTTCAGGAACTCAGGATGAGTGGTTCACCTTGGAAAACCAAGGTTTTAGGGCTGTTTGCTGTTTCACACTTGTTGGAAGTGCTGTGAAAAAAGAAACAACCAGGGGGACCTGGGTTGCTTCAGGCTCTCTCTGAGGCCTGGAGTCAACAGAGAACCAGCAGAGATTATTCTGTGAGGCACAGAGAGAAAAATGGAATGCTCAGAATCTTCTCCAAACCATTTCCCACACAAACAACCACTCAATAACAACAAAGGAGCATGGAGGAATTTTTTTTTTTCCCCTAAAATCACAGGAGTGGTCCAAGAGACTGATACCTGTTCTACACCAGGAGAATGTGGGCTGACATAAATAATATTCCTAAATCTCATCAAGCCCCGAGTTCTGGTGCAGAGATTTCCCCATTTTTTTTGGATCTAAAGCAAATCTGCTGGAATCAGAGGGCAGCCCAAGATAAATAGCAGGAGATTCAGGCCAAGTGAGAAAGAACAGAGAGGGCAAAGTACAAGCTGGCTCCAGGGAGTGGGGAAGGGAAAAGAAGCTCAAAAATAACATTGAAAAATGTTTTTGATTTTTTTTTTTCTTTTTCCTTTCCTATCCCTACCACTGAACCCACCAATAAAAAAAAAATCTCCCAAGAGATGGTCAGAGGAAGATTATTGTGGAAACTTCACAATGCTTTAAAATGCATTTTTTTTTTTTCACCCACATTCATCTGAGAGACTGGGAAAAAGAGATAAGGAGAGGAGATGAAATGGTTCAGGGAATAAAATATTAACATAGACACAGCATGTCAAAAGCACAAATAATGGAATATCTGATATTTGACTGTTTTGAGCTTTGTGATTCCCCAAAAGGATTTCATTTGCATTAATTAAATGTACATGAGTATCTTTCACCCACGTCAGATTTTAAAGAATTTTAACAACTTGGGAGAGAGGAATCACCAATATTCACATGGTGGCATGAAAAGGAAATTCCCCATCTTCCACTCTTTTTTCTGAAATTTCACTATTTCTCACTAGAAATTTTAGGAAAACATTCAATGTGCATTTTAAAAAATATCAATAAATAATAGTGCTTGCTGAGGAAGACTGTCTCTACCTGCTTGGTGACACACAAAACTCCCCAGAGGAAATAAATTAATGTAATCTAAAATTATAATTTTGTATGTGCTGTTCATTTGTACATGTGTTTTCATGTATCAAGCTACAAAGCAATGAAATTCACTTTAATTTTTTACTTTTTTTCCACTTCTGTTGGATGCAATGACAAAGGCTGATTCAGCACACCAGGAATAATTTTGACACTTGCAGTTACCAGATGAGGTTTAATATTGGAATTCAAGCTGTCAGGGGAAATCTGCAAGTGTTTGCAGATTCATGGGTTTATCCATAAATGTTTAAGAATTTGCAAGTATTAGAGGCCCATTTCCAAATAAAATTTAAAAAAATAGAAGAAGAAGGGAAAAAATACATTTTAATCATTAGGGGAATTAAACAGAGCACAACTAACAAAAAATTCTCCTCACTGATAGTAAAGCTGAGGCACAGAAAGAGCTTTGTTAGAAATATTCCTGATTTTTTTTAAGATTAATGATTATATCACTTTGTGAAGCTGTATCTATGTGCTCATCTGCATCTCCCCCTCCCACCACAAAACCAGCCTGGTTTGAAGGCTGAGCCCTTAAATTCTCTCCCTACAACATTTTCCTATGTGGATCCACTCTGTTAAAGCCCTTGAGAAAATACCAGATTGGAGTTTTGGAGACAAAAACAGGGAAATGTGGATAAAAATCAGCAAGACTCTGAGTCCCAGAGTCACAGCATCTTACTGGGAACAAGAAGAAAAGAGAAATAAATGGGAAGCTGCTGCTGCTTTTATCTTTTTTTTTTTTTTTTTTTTTTTTTAATTATGTTTTTCTCCAGGATTTGACATCCATACAGCAGTGGGATCCACACTCCCAGCAGAAGCAGGTGGCTGTTTCTCACCAACACGTGATAAGTGATATTATCAAAAGGTACATAAATAAAAAATCAACACCAGAACATATCTCAGGGGGTCTCATAATGTAAAGAGGGGTTTGTGCTGGGAGGGGTGAGCTGGTTTTACCTTGACATAGAACTATCAGGTCAAGGTAAA
This sequence comes from Cichladusa arquata, assembly GCA_026413545.1. Classification (NCBI taxonomy): domain Eukaryota; kingdom Metazoa; phylum Chordata; class Aves; order Passeriformes; family Muscicapidae; genus Cichladusa; species Cichladusa arquata. The sequence goes on along the minus strand of JAOTQP010000469.1, from coordinate 22,611,300 downwards.
AGTTTTGCTTAACCTTGAGGATGGATTGTAGAATCAAAAATATAAATGGCTTAAAGCTCCTCCAAATTTTCACATTCCCATCATGAGACAACACATAGGATTTAAGTAATAAGGTCAGTTTTTTCCTAAATTAATTAATTTGTAATATCAGTTTTAAAACAAAGGTGGTCTCAGTGCACAGGAAACCTGTTTGCAAATGCTTTACCAGTAGCAAAAAATATGGGGGATGGCTGACAGGGGTTAAAGCAGCAACACTGGCTCAGTGTTTTATATTTCATCTAAATTTTTTTTTGGTGTTTATACAGTGCTACGACTCACACATTTCAAGCACTAAGTGCAAATCATTTCTCTTCTACCACTGAGTGTTCCCATTCATCATCTGCATTACCCTTTCCTAAAGCAGGCAAAAAATAAAAAAACGTTTAAAAAAACAACCATGCTGAATTATTATTTTTTTATGCTCTTGAAAAGAAGGAAAAACTTTTTTGTTGTGTGAGGACAAGAGGTATTGAGATTAAATCATGCGGAGATGATTCTGCTCAGGCATTACAGAATTTTTGGGGAGTAGGAGTAAATAAACAAGGAAGGATATTTATCTGATCAGGTCTTAGGGAAGAGAGATGGACTTGATGACTCTTGATTGCATGATATTTTCCTAAATGATGCTCTTGAACCCACTTTTTTTCTCCCAGAATGTGATGCCAAATTACCTCGAGGAAGCTGAAGGGTTTGTAGGCAGAAATGTCCATCTAATCATTTAAAAAAAGGGCACAAAAAACAGAAACCAAAGAAAAACTGATTTCGCAATCTAGACACAAAATAACATTTTGAGGTCTTTACTTATCATTGGAAATTGTTGAAAGAAAGGATTGGTAAAGTCTGCTAATTTTGAGATGTCCCATGAAAAGGAGACAAAATAGGTCAGAAATAAAAAAAAACCAAACAAATTAGATATTCAATAAATTGTTGTCTATAAGCAACAAAAGTTTATAAAGGGACAAGGTCCTGTGTTCTTTAAAATGTGGTTTGTATGATTTTATTTATATCATTATATTTAGATTGCTTTAGAACAGCAGAATTATTGCCAATGAAGGCAGTTTTACCCTGGGTAGGGCAATCAAGGTGGAAATGTGTCCAAAATCCTCAGAGGATGGTGAGCTCTCCCACACTTTCCTCTGCTGACCACAGCTCCTGGGATCTGTGGCTTGAGCCATTTTTGGAAGGGGTTGGGAAGGAGCAGGATGAGGATCAGACACAAAGTCCCTGCAATCAATAATTTTCCTCTCAGGCTCAGGTCGCTCATGTTTTATTTACAGGCACAGCTGCAGATTTGTCAGGAGCCCTTTGAGAAGGCACAGGTTACAAGGAAGTTAAAGCATCTCTGGTCTTACAGGAAATTCTCCCCTTGGATCTTGGTTATTTTTCCACATCCAGTCACTGTTGCCATTATCATTATTCCTAAAACATGAAAAATGAAAGAGAGAAAATAATACCAACTAATACCTTGTGGAGAAATGGATCTGTTACAAACACAGATTGGGCAAAACCAAAGTCTTTAATTTGTTAAAAAAGTGTGTGAGGCAATCCCAGAAAGGTGAGAGGAGATGTGAGCAAAGTGCTCCAAGTTTCATCCAGCAAAATATAAAATATAGGAGATGTGTCAGTGACTTGCTCCCTGTAGGAGCATCCAGCTCTGTGGTGAATCAGGAATGCTGAACACGGACAATTAGGAGGTTCATTCTGCTAAATTGTTCTAATTACTCTTGGCAGAGACAGAACAATTCTATAAGAGTTAGTTATTATTTTTTTTTTTAATTAATTGAGGAATTTAAATGAGGCACTCGAAACAATGGTGCACTTGATTAAATATGCACAGTGCAATTGGCAACTGAACCCTGGAGCTGAAGGCTGTGGTTGTCCAGCCTGGATGGATTCCATGCCTTTCCTGCACAGGAATTTTAAACATGTCATGCATTTGTGCTCATAAATTGTGCTCATAAATTTCACAGCTTTGGGTTTGAAGGCACCTCAAAGATCATCTCATTCCAAACCTCTACCATGTGACAGGGAACCTTCCACTAGAAGGATTTCACTTGATGATGATTTGCTTGAAGGTTTCAAACCAAATAGAGTCTGTGATCCAGTGATAAATTCTTGGAAATCCCCACACACGTTGCAGATGAGATTTTTCAGGAGCACCCAGAATTTTCCTTGGTCTGTTTCCAATCCAAGGGAAAAACCAATTGATTTTGGTGGAAGCAGAATGAGGACAGTGCTGTGACTTCTGATAATGTCACCCTTTTATAAAAGATGGGCTGACAGCAGTGTTGGGGAGAGTTTTAGGACAAGAACATTCACATCTAATTTTGAAGGTCCCTTGACCTCATTCAGCATAATTTCTTGTCCAGTGAATTGCCTAAACTTTTAATTCTTAAACACACAATTTTCAGTGTTCAGTGAAAAACAATTAAGATTTGAATCCCATTCAGCCAGGTTGCCTCATACAACCTCACAACCCTCTTCTTTCTAAGCCAAAATAATCCCTTTATTAGTGGTGAAACAAAATTAGAGAAGAGCTAAAGAGCTTAAAAGCTAAATAAAAATATTCCTATGATTCCTATTCCCCTTCAAATAGTCTTTGCAGCATTTAAAAATGTCATTCAAAAGCTGCAGAGATACTTTGGAGTAGAACACTGCCTTGCAAGATGCTGCAGGGTGGTACAAGGTGTAAAGTTGGCAAGGAGAGATGACTGAGGTCCTAGAAAAAAAGTGTTGGTAGAAAATTTTGGTGTTTGGATGTTTAAGATTAAATACAGCAGAAAATAATTAAAAGGGTAGAAAATAGAAATTTCAAATAGAAAATAGAATATGGAGGAAAAGTGA
>JAOTQP010000469.1:22555718-22604763 GCA_026413545.1 Cichladusa arquata | reverse complement strand
GAAGAGAAGAGAAGAGAAGAGAAGAGAAGAGAAGAGAAGAGAAGAGAAGAGAAGAGAAGAGAAGAGAAGAGAAGAGTAATATAGTGAAAGATTGGACAGACTATTTTACTTTCTGAAACTGTTGTAGAAACTTTTATGAATATTTTGGCTTTGTTTTCCTGGTCATAAAAGTTTTAAACCAAACCAACATCCAGCACTGGAGGAGGATGCACCTTTCCATTCCACCAGTTTTATTTTTCTCTAATCATCAGTTTTAGTAGCATCCTTCCACTGTCCCCAAAATCTAAAAATCATAAAATCACTGAGGTCTAAAAAAGAACTCTTTGGCTTCTCTGGAGCAGTGCTGGCTGTTCCAGGCTGTTTAATGCAGGATCCAAACCTCCATCCCAGTGAACAGTCCATGAGGAAGATCACATCACCCTGCCAGTGGATCCATCCCCAAATCCTGCAGCTGGGATCCTGTGGGGGCTCAGGGCTGCCCTCTTCTCTCCCACCATCCAAAAATCATCAAAGCCACCACACATTTCAGGCTAGGGTGGTTGGGTTGGTGAGTTTGGGTTTTTTTGGATGCTGATTTATGTTTAATTAAGGAAAAAGCTTCGTTAGCTGGTTGTGTATAAGAAACTTCGTGACAACGATTGTTTCGACAAGTCAGATTTCTCAAAATCTAATAATCACCAGCTAGGAAGCAAGAAAGACACATAAAACTTGGGGGACACGTAAAAAACTCTCAGCAATGTCTAGTCCACCACTGGATTTTTGCTCCTTTTCAAACCCTAGGGCATGCAGTATTAGCTAATGGATTTTAAACTAGATGTAGCTCAGTGGAGAAGGCTTTTCAATTTTATATGCAGCAGAAAAAGTGAGTTTTCACACAGAATTTATATTCCTTGCTGAATTGGAGTCCATTTGCCTTTGATCATCATAAAGAAATATAAATCAGCTGTAGCCTTCCTTTTGATTCTTTCCCATCTCCCACAGACCCCTCAGGCAGAAGAGATTTGTGTTTGCTCTTGATTAATTTGCTGTTGTATTTTTTAAAGGCGTGTGCCTGTTGTGGATGTTGCACCAGGAACACCAGGGGATTTTTTTATGCTGGAAGCAATGGACAAGTCACATCTTTTCCTCTTATTAGTCCCATTCCAGGAGAGGTGCAGACAAGCCATAAAACCACTAGGCTTTAAACAAATGAGGTGGGAAGTGGTGGAGATGAGGGGGTTTTATAGAGCAGCTATTATTTCACATTTCTACTGGAAAAAAAATCCCACTGTAATTTCTCAGCATTGCTCATAGGCACTGTTAAACCTGGAATTACCTGAAGTTAACCCACTGCACATTAATTAGAGATTGCTTGGGCTAAGCTGGACTTTTCTGGAATCTCTTTAACATATGGGAGTGAAAAAAAAATCCTTAAAAAATTCAGCTTCAGAGGAAATGTACAGAAACTGTTGCCTGCTTCCTGCTAATTTACAGAATCCTGTAAATCCTGGGTTTTAGGGAAAACCTTGCAAAATGAGAAAGGCAATATTGCATTGTAAGGGTGAGAAAGTCTCTTTTTTGTCTGATGGAAGAAGGTGGGTGAATGCAGATGGAGACAAGGACAGGGAGCATCCAGCTGGATCTCAAACCCTGAGGCTGAAGGACTCAAGGACACAGGAAATATTGTCCCAAAACTGCCAGCCCTGCTTGCCTCAAACCACAAACTCTGAGCAGCAGAGTGAAAGAAGGAATTCTGAACCCAAGGTTCACATCATTGCTTGGTTCCCAATCCAAGGCTTTTACTTTAAGCCTCATGGAAACAAAACAAAAAAAAAATTCCTATATTTTTCCAAATTTCAGGCATTAAATACATTCTAAATTGCCTCCTCTGCTATCTTTTTAACGTGAAAAAAAAGTCACCAGATGGTAAATGTCTTTCAGATGTGTTGACCACCCTTCCTGAATTGCTTGGCAATGCCTGGGAATTTTTTTTCTTCAACTTAGCCACTGGCAACTGATGTAGAGAAGAAAATAAGTTAACAAAGGATGGAGGGAGGGAGGGATGGATGGATGGATGGATGGATGGGCAACTACAAATTGTTTGAATACTATTATCACTCCTCAGTTTTGTATAAATCTCTTATAATCAATGGTAAATATCCATGTTGTTGAAAGAAAGAATATTTTAGGGCATGCAATTAATTTTGCAGGTATTGCCTTGAAATTAGAAAACTCTCTTCTGCCTTCCCCAGGTCTGTAATTAGGATTTTGCAAGCTTGGCTTTGAAAAGAGATCTGAAAGGAGAGTGGTGTTATATATACACTCCCAAGATGCATGCAAGGAATAAAAATGTTATTCTTGGCCACATTGTTATCACTGAAGACAATATTAATGCATCCAATGTTATTAAAATGTAACTATTAGTCGATATATTGATGTTGCTGACTGTCCAAATTTACTCCTGCAGAGTTTAAATACTCCAGGCTGCATTACTGTTGGCAATAAAGATATTTAAAGTGCAGGAAAGTCACACAGATTCAGAAGCATTTTATGAGGTTAATCTAGAATATTTAGGTTAAATTAAGTTAAATCTGGGTGTGAAGGTGAGTGGGTAATTGATAAAAGAATGTCCTAAAACAAGAGTGAGGCCTTAAACCATTAAAATGAGCTTATTTCACTTATAGTGGTACCTATCTGTGTCCTTTTATTCTCATGCAAAGCCCCCAGACTTAATTTTAAGAAGGCTTTTTGAAATCCTTTTTAGACATCAATGACAATCAGGAATGTGAGAAAGGCAGGTTGGATTTTGGGAGTCAACAGAATCAGGTGGAAGAGCCAGGCTGGTTTTGCTGTCCTCTGGAAAACTCCTCCTTGGTGCTTATCAAAACTTTATTTGAACTATCAAAAACTCAAATCTGCAAAAATAGCCTGGAAATCTCTTGAGGAAAAAAGGACTTCTTGTTGACAAAACCAAAATCAATTGAGATAGTGTTGGATTTTCCTTTGGCACTGCTGTCCCCTGGGAGACACTGTGCTGTCACATTGGGAAGTTCCTCTAGGAGTTAAAGCACTGCATTTATACCTGAAGGACAGCTCCTCACCCCAGATATCTGCAAATCAAGCAGAGCACACTAAAGAACCTGTTGTTATCTCATTTCTTCTGCTTTTTTTTTTTTTAATTGAGAAATTAATTCAGATTTTTCTATTGTGCAAGCCAACGACTTCCCAACCTGCTGCTCATTCATTCTCTGTGAATGCATTAAATTGTTTAATATAGCCAAACATAAAAATTGGGGGCTATCACAGGGGTTTTGAGGCAGGATTTGCCAGCTGATGTGTGCTCTGTGTGTGACACATCTGCTTCCCCCAGCAGCAGGAACAAAATTCCTGCAGGGTCAGCGCTGCTGCTGCTTTGCAATTCCTTGGTGACAGTGATAGATTTTCAAACAAATTGGTGCTTATATTCCAGGGGAAAACTGCCCAGCAGGTCACAGCACTGTCAGGAGGGGTCAGAGCCTGGTCTGTGGCATTGCCCTGCCACCCCCTGCCTGGCACTGTCACCCTGCACAGGGGGTGGCTTCCTCCTCCCCGCCTCAGTGGCATGGACTAAGTGCTGAAATATTGCCCCAGCCCGCCCTCAGAAACATTCCAGTGCGTATTTAGTGCTTGTCCTGTTTGTGTGGGAGACAGAAAAAGGAAGAAAAGAGGAATCCCATCACGCAGGGACCTGTTTGTCCTGTCCTCAGCAGCCCTTTGGTGCACCACAGGCCAAGACCAACAAAAAGGGAAAAAGATAAATTAAATTATCTTATCCAAGCAAGACGCACATTTTCAGAGAGACCATCCTGAAGAAAAAGAGGATGAGGGCATGCAGTCTTGCAGCAGATCAGAAAATCTTCAACTCTACAGGAACCAATAGACAATTTGTGATGCACTGAGGGAATTTTTGGGAAGCCTGATTTTGTGGCACACACATCTGGGGCACTGAGATCTGCTTCCCTCCTGCCCCAGGTGTTTTTTGAAATAGTGCCAGGCTGCACACATCTTTCTGATAACAATGTAAGCAATGAATTGGCCATCACCAAAATCTTCCAGTCTTTTATCCAAAAAGCATCAGAGATCCAAGAAGGAAATTCATGGATAAGTGAAGGTGTTGGCAGTACCGAGGACAGAGATATTTTGTCTCTGCTGAAGAGATAAATCTGCCTTCAATGGAAGCACCAAATGTGCTATTGCCAAGTTCCAGCAGCAGAATGAGGCTGTATTTCCCCGTGCTCCTCTGGAGCAGGGCACTGATGGCAGCAATAATCAGGTGTTGTTACCCATGATATTCAGCATACAGAAACAGAAGCCCTAAAGCTGAGTGCTGTAGGAACTGAGCTGATTGTGAGATCAGGGCTGCTCTGACACTGTCCCAGCACTCAACACAGAGAACCTCTGCTTTGGGCTCACCTGTGCTCCCAGGGTCTCTGAAAAACAGTGCTGGGGGAACATTGCTCTCAAGGGCAGGAAAACACATAATTTCCTGTAGGTTTTTGAGTTTATTATTAAGGGGCACAACCCCAGTTTGTAATTTTCAAGCTGTTTGTGATGAGACTGCTGTGGGCACGTGGCAGAAATTCCAGGCTGGCTGTGGAGGGGGTGGGCACCCCCAGACATGCTGAGGCTGTGAGGATGTCCCAGACTGATGCAGCCTCCCCCAGCTCCAGCTGCCAGCCTGTTCTGTCAGAGCCACTGTGGATTGCTGCCTTCTCCACCAGCTCCAAATTAGAGCCTGGATCCTGTCACCAAGGAGCTCTGGAAGTGCAGAGGCCGGGGGAAATGCTGATTATTTTGACAAGGGGATCACAGCAAACCTCTGAGCTCAAATCATACTTCACTGTGGTAATTGAGAGGTGCATTTCTTCCCACTGATGACTTCTATCTTTGGAGAACTGCTTTTCAGCCTGGAATATTACTCATTTCCTTCCCTCACCGACACCAAATGAGCAGGTGGAGAGTTTTATCCTTTGCCAACCTATAATCTGCTGTTATTTCCACAAGGTAGCCCTTTGAGTCAGGTATTTCAACGCCAGTGATTCGATTCCTTGAGCAATGTTTACATAAATAAAATATGCCAGAGCAATCCAATTTGGGGTTTACGTGATTGCCTTCCCTCCCTTTGATCCCCAAAGAAATGTGATTCCTCTCCTCAGCACAGGTCTTGTCAAACAGAAACATCTCTGAGCTGCAGTCAGTCCAGACCCATCAGTTTTAACAACCTTCACGCAAAAAAATAAAACCTAATAAAATCTAAAAAAAATGAATAACCTTATTCCTAGAAAAGTGATGAGTGGAACAATTTTTTTGCAGCTTTGAATTATTGATTGCCCTTAAGCATCTCATTTCAAGCCTTTTCAAAGGGGAAGCAAACAAGAATGTAATTTACAAATAAAAATCAGTTTAATGAAAAAAAGTCCATAAGACAAATTGATTATGACTCCGGTATGGTTTTGATGAAGAATATTTTAAAATTATTTTGGAAACTAATTTTCAAGTTACATTCCTGTACTTGTTATTGACTGAACTTCTCAATGCACATATAGATGAAAACTAAGAAGAGAAAGCTGATTAGAGAGCGACAGAGATTTTCTAAAAGGGAGATTTACTGAAATGGATCCTTACTTGCTAAGGCTGCAGAATGTATTTATATAAGTGATTCACCATAAGGATGTGGGAAAATGTTCAAATATTTGTGTATCAAGTTTCAGACTCCCATAAATGTTTGCTACAGAAAGTAACACCGACTATAAAATCTCTCTGCTATAGAAAGCAATGCTGCCTATAAAATATCTCTTGGCTTCAAGTCACTCATTTAATTCAGGAAACCCAACATGACAGCATGAACCCACTGCAGATGCTTTTTTTTTTTTTGCTACCTGGGTAGTAAACACCCATCATGAGTCTGAATTCCTGACAAGCCCATGTTTCCATACCAATTCCTGCACCCAGTGTTTTTCAGATGTTGGAATTACAGATCCTATTAGGACTTGGCCCAAAAGTCAGTACCAGCAGCAGCTTGTGAGGGACTGAGTCTGCCACGAGAAATCCCAGTGGTTTTGTTGAAAATTCCCCATCCCAGGGCAAGGAAGAGGAATCTTGTCATGGTTGTGGTGCAGGACCAGTTGCTGGTTAGTACAGCTCAGATTAGGAAAGGTGGAGGAGCTCCTAACTAAAAGATAGATTTAAAATCTGTTATTTGAACAATATCTACCAAAAAGTGTCTGTGGGGCCACGTCCTGCAGCCAAAATCTCTCTGGAAAATTGGAATAATGTAGAGCTACCACTTCTCCCCTAGCATAAAAAAAAAGAGCTGGCTACCCAGAGCCCAGGTGAAACAGAGCTTGACTGAAGCCAAGACTGCCAGAGCATCACCAAAATTATACTTACATCCCTGAAATCATGGAATGGTTTGGGTTGGGAGGGAACCTTAAAGATAACTTGTTCCAAGCCCTTTCCACAGGCAGGGAACCTTCCACCATCCCAGCTTGGCACTGATGAACAAATCCCAGTAACAGCAAAACCCTGTATATTTAAATAAAGTTATTGTTAGATTTCTTCTTCTGCTCTGTTTTTACTCTGCAATACAACAGCATAATGAAGTAGAATCATAATATCTCCCAATTTTTTTTACAGTTTGGAAAACAAGAACTTGAGGACAAAATGCAGTGTGACATAGCCATTGCTGCAAACGTCGTGTGTTAGTTTTGATAATTGAAAATTGCAAGACAACATAATTATCTGACATAGTTCATTAAAAAAAAAATACTGCTACGGCAGTGTAAACTTAAAAAGTGCTTCAATTTGGGAATACCATTTTTGCTGAGAGGTCAGGGCAGGGTATTACCAGCTGAAAATCATGTCATTATTCCCAGGGCTGCAGTTCAGCTGGGGTAAAATATGACACACTGTCATTTAGCAGGCACCAAAAAATCATAAAACCCCCTTTGAATCATGTAATCACAGGTACCTCTGGGACAGCCTCTTTGTCCTAAAGAAGAAGTGAGGATATTTTGGAAAACACATCCACTTTATGTCTTCATCCAAGGCAACAACCACAAATCAATTGGATTAGAGCCGTGCCTGGGCGATCCAGGAGTTAAGGTTGTGCATGTCAGCATTTCTATTAGGCTGATAAGTAACCTGCTGTGAAAAACCTCAGCAGCAGCCTGCATGGGCTCTGCAAATAAGTTGTCTTATTATTTCCTCCAAATTTTAAATCATCGGTCATTTGGAACTCGTGTCAGCTTCATTTTGCTGCTGTGAGCCTGCCAACTTCAAGAACATCCTTGGGCAGATATTTATACCTGAAATACCAGGTGTGGATTGAATTTATCTCCACTGGCTGGGAAAATGAATGCTCAGCTGGTCCCTGTTGGTGGTGATGGAGGAGTTAAGGCTCCCAGCAATTTTGTGGAATGCAAGCTCTAAAAATTTATTAATAAAAAATAATCCAGCAAGTTTAGTCATCCTGGGTTTCTTTAATGAAAATATCTTTAAAAATATAAACACATAGAGTAAATATTCAGCTAAAAATGATTCACAGATGCATTTTTAAAGCCTTTGTGACAGGTTTTAATATAAAGTTTAAACAAAATTACCAGAATAAAGCTTGTGGATATTGAATTCCTGACTTTGTTATTCTTTTAAGAATATATGATCTGTTCAGCAACAGAGATAAAAAAAGTATTGCAAAATAGACAAGATCTTAAATAGTCCAAATTAACCTTGAAGGGAGAAAAAGGCAAAGCTACACGAACTGCAAGGAGAAACTGAAGGCTCAATCAGTCACAGGCTGTGGTTTCACTGCAAATACTGAGTGCAAAGGGAAAAAAAAAAGGGGGAACGTTTCAAACAAAATATTTTTCCTGTAGAAATGAGGTCACTCTGGGGGTTTGATGCATCAGAGCCCCAGAGGGGTTGGAGGCACCTCTGGAGATCATCCAGCCCGAATCCCTGCTGGAGCAAGGGCTGGGCTTTGGGAGCTCCAGGGATGGGAACTCCAGCACTGGCTGGGCAGGCTGCTCCTGGCTGGGCCCTTCTGCTGGGCTGAAGCACAGCTTCACCTGCCCCTCTCTCCTGCTGGGGGCTCTTGGTGGCCTTTGGGCCACCCCAGCTCTCTCCTGCTCCAAGCCCTGAATCCTCCTCCTGGCCCTTCGATGGGATTGCCCCAGCGTGTCCTTGCCTTTCTCTGGGCAGATCACCACTGGGCCTTTGAAGGACTTTGTGAGGTGCCAGTTGGTTTCTCCAGCATTTCCAGGCCCTGCTGGCTGGCAGCCACTCCTCCCAGTCCCGCAGACCTGCTGAAGTTGCATTTTTGCCCCCTCCAAAGTCGCTAAAGAGGAGGTTAAGCAATGTCTGTACCGAGGGAAGAACCTGCTGTACCCTCAGATATAATAAATTAGATTTCTACATGAGATAAATGTTCATTAAATGAAAGTGATGCACAACCTTTCTCCATTTTCCCCCTCACTGGCACTGCAGAATAGGACACAAGTGCACCTTCAGAAACAAAATTAATATATTCAAATAAGGGTTTTGCATCTTCAAAACAAGCTCTAAATATCCTTTAACATACATTCAATCTCTTCTTAAGCCATCAGGAAGGAACATTCAATTTGTTAGCCAGCTAACCAAGCAAAAAAGAGTTTACATACACATTTTTAACAATGAGTTTGGAAATTAAATCTGGGTTGTGTTGACCTCTGTGCCTGTGCTAAGCCCAGGGACCAGCTCTACTTTTCACTACTACCACCCACAAAAAAAGGTGCTTTTGGCAAAGCATCTTTGGAAACGCTTTCCAAAACTGTGCATGGAGGTTGAAAAATAAAATTTTAATTGTTTGGCTTGCGGTTCGCCCCGCAGAATATTGATAATAATGTTTTATCTAAGATAGTTATAATTGGTTTCTTTCAGGAAGCCACATTATAATCACATTAAGACACTTCAGGGTTTCTGCCCTAACAATGGCAGGTCCTGCTGGGTCTTATTACTTAAATGTGCTCGCAGTGGCTCTCCCTGCTGCTGCCTCATTTATCTTTTCTGGCCAGAGATTGATCCCAACTTTCCCCAAGTTGTATTTATTTTGCTAAGCAGAGCATTGATCGATGCCATATGAGCTGAGACAACCAAATTCATTTTTCTAATGAGAGATTTTCCAGAAAGCCTCGTGAAATTTATTTATTTGGACGATACCTTGGAGTTAATTACTCCATGCAGAGAGTGAGATAATAACCAAAGGATCAAACAAGGGTAATTGTTTCTCCCATTTGGCAAGGCTCTGCAGGAAAATTTGGGTATTCCTGAGAGGTTAACAAAACCAGACATGTCCAGTTGGGCTGGTCTGACACTGTTGTAAGACACATTGATTAACTGGGAAAAAAATATTTGGGAATGTAGCACTAAACACCATGGATAGAGACCAGCCACTTCTCTCTGTGGCAGCCCTGTGGTGAGCAGATGGGAATGTGCTGATGTGAAAAGGGGCATTGAACACTTCCCACTGAAATACAGACACACTCCCCTGTAAAAGTGCATGGAAAAGCAACCAGCAGCCTCCAAAGTGCTCCAGCCAGATTTGTGACACCATTTTAGTACTGAAATTATATTCATTTAACCAGTTTGCTTAAGGTAATTTCAAGGCAGAAAACAGCCAAACACAATAAAGTGTGTAGAATTTTAAAGTTGCTTTAATACTTGAATTTAAAGGAATTTTCTCAGCCAAGCAAGGCCACTCTGGGTCACATTCTCCATCCCCTCATTCCTGAGTGGGAATTCTCCTGGAGCACAGCCCAAGGCCTGCAGCAGTACCCCAGGAGTACCTGCCTGAATTCTCAGGTGTCCAATAAAGGCTGAATTTATCTTTATTATCAGTGCCAGCACTAAAATCCTCCCTCTTCTCCAACTTCTGGCTTTTACAAAAATGGCAGGAATTTAATCTCTCTGTGATCTCCATCTCTTGGTTAAATTTCATTATAAATACTTCATGGCCTAAAAACCCATTAGTGCAGATACCTGGGGAGGTAAACAGACACAAGTGTGCAATCTTATATAGAGATATAGTTCATATCTGTAGCTCACCCATCTCTAAACATAAATTTCACCTTGGCCGCATTTCCAATATTTTCCTACTTCTCCAGGAACATTAAAAAGCAAAATCCTCACTAGCAGCAGGTGCAATTGAAGCTAATTTTGTGTCTCCAAATGACAAAGCACAAAGCCTGCATTCTGTACAGGTGAAGCAGCAGCAGTTTGGGGATGATGTGTTCAGGCAATGAGTGAATTCCCTCCTGGTTTGTTCACTCAGCATGGCCTAAATTAGTTCTGCACCTCCCCTGTACCCCAAGCCAGGAGCATATGCATCAAACACATAGCAGAGTGTAGAAACCTTTAGAAAAATATGCAGCCAGGGGTAGAAATTAATTCCTGATGCTCCACCAGGGTGGCACCACTCTTCTGGGGCTGTAACCCAATCCAAACTGCAGAGCTTCCAAAGCTGAAAAGGGGGAAAAACATCTTAATGTGAGATAAACAATACTGCAAAACATCCTGATGGGGGATCAACAGGATGGCTCTGAGGATGTGCCACAGAGAAATTAAAATGGAAACCATACATTAATGCCATTAATGGCACTTTATCCCAGAGTTTTCTAAGTGCTGCAGGATCCAAGGGCTCAAATTCCACATTAATATCTATTTTATGGTTCCCTCTGCCCCAGAACGAGCCATAATTTCATTATCAATTCCAGACATCCCTGTCTGAGATGTATTTTCGGTGTTTACAATGCTTTTCAAAACAGAACTAATGAACTGTGTGTTTTAAGGGATTCTGGGGGGTTTGAGGGCAGGCCTGGTATCAGAGACAGAGAGGAAATGGCAGCAATAAAGTTCATATGATGCCTGGTGTACAAATAAAAGTTGCAAGCAGCAAGTGCTGTGTCTTTGCATAGTCGTGACTCATCTGAGCTCTCTGTGAGCAGGGAGGGGAAACCATGAAATGCTGCTTGATGAGAGAAAGGAAGAAGTTCTCTCTGAGAAAGGAAGAATTTCTCCATGCTGGGATCATGTCTGCCTCAGACATCTAAACTCATCCAGAAATTATACCCTCAAATTCAACATGCACACTCAAAAATAAAGAAAAATTACAGATATTTGCAATTTTCTAATTTTTTTTTGTCCTAGAAATTCTACTTTAGTCTGATTTCTTCCATCTCTGGTTATTTTTTGTGTTTATCCTCCCTCCTTGTTGGGCTGAGCTGGCTCCTGCAGCCTCAGCTCTTTGCCTGCTGCTCCTTTGCCCAGATTTGATCACAGCTAAGAACAGAGATCCCACTTACATCTCTGCTTCTGATCACTCTCAGGTCTCTCTCTACCTCAGCTTTTCACAGCTTTACAGTCTGTGTATCTGTGGAGATATTTGTGATAACTCCATGGATCTCTCTGCTATTTTATGCCTGGAATTATTTTGTTTTCTCATAATGCAAGAACCTCTTCTTCTCTCATCTTCCTCAGAACATCCAAATATCTTCTTTTACACAAATTATTTAACTGCTAGTTTTTACACTCCTTACATCCATTTGCAGTTCTAATCATTTTTTAACTGCAGAAATATTCTGCACATCTTCCTCAAAACTTTGTTTGTTTTTGCTTGTTTTTTGCATTTAACATGCACAACAATATTTGGGCAGATTAGACTTTTATGGGAGCAAAATGATTCACAGCACCCAGATGCAGGCTGTAAATGCACATCAGTGAGGAACATGTACATTAAAACATGTGCATTAAAAAAAGCAAATTAGAGAAATTTACAGATATTCTGGGAAAATCCTGACCTTGAACTGTCTGTGGCTGGTGAGAGCTGTAGCAAGGCTGTAAAGCTCCAGCATGTGCTGTATCACAGCATGTTCTGTTATCAGCACCTTTGGAGATGACAGGAAGAAACATATTTTTGCAGGATCAGTTCAGTCAGCCTAAACCAGACACTTAAAATAGGTCAAGGAGTTGTGAGTTGCAGCACTTAGTAGTCATTAATTTCAGTGATCAGCTCAAATGCAGATGTCTGCATGGAAGTTTGGTGAGAAAGAGCCTTAGTGGGATTTCCCTCCTGGGACCTTCTCCCTCTTTTCATCTCACCCACTAATAAACATTTGTCCTTGGCTTTATGGTGGAAATCCTTACCAAGACACACAAAAATTGCTATTTCTGCACCAAATCAGAGGAGAGGTGGCAAGGGCAGGGGGATCCCCCATAGAACTTGCAGGAAAACCCTCAGTGCACAACCCCTTTTTGATCTTCCAGGTTTTATCCCAGGTCTCACACCTGGAGAGAAGGTTATGTAAAACCTTGTCCAACCACTCTGTGCTTTGTCTTCAAAGCAGGTTCAGTTCTGCCTGCACAATCACAATCCTTTTTTCTGGTGGAGATCTGTGTCACACTTTGTTTGAAATTGTGGCAGGCTGACTTTTAACTTCCCTAGCAGCTGTGAACATGCTCAGAATTATGTTCTGGAGCAGGGTGGGTCTGATTTGCCAGTAATGGGTGAGCTGTTTCCAGAGGAAACCCTTCTCCAGGTTCAGGTGTTCTCCCTGCTTGCCCAGCTCCAGAACTTCTCCCTGGTGGGCAAACCCTTCAGAAGTCACTGTCTGTGTGTAGATAACCTAAAATTGCTCCAAGATCTGCCTGCTGCTGGTGTGACATCCCTGCAGTGGGGCATTCTCTTCCAGGTGAGGCCAGCCCTCATTATCCCTATCATTATTCTAAGAAAGGCAATTTAGCGATGCTTTCCCATCTGGAGCTCTCCTTCCCAGCTGAAATGTGAAATCGAGTCTGGGACAGGATCATTTTATCAGATTAGGGAGAGTTCTAGGAGTACTTGTGGGATTTTTCTCCTCAGGAGGGTTTTAACATGAGGAATGGCTCTGAGGAATGGTGGATTCTCTCAGGTGAAGAACCTGCTAGTTGATTAAATTGATTGTGTTTTGTTGATACAGGGATCCAAATTGGAAGTAGAAGAAGACATGGAGACTTCAAAGGGACAACCAGGAAAAGTTGTGTGGGAAGGGCCAATGATCAACATCCAGACCAGGAATTCTGTCAGAAAAAGCAAATTGTGAATCCACACTGGGATCACTCCACACAAACAGATCCACTACAGAGCATTGATTTGCAGAATTTTAAATTGGTATCTCTGCATATTCCTTAATCCTTTTGCTCCAAAGGAGATTATAATTAAGTGTATCTCAATGTTCCCAACCCAACCAGGTCCCAACCCCAAACACAGAGGAAGACTCTGGAGCAAGACTGAGCCTGCACCAGGCACACAGAGGTGAGAGGAGAAACAAAAGGAGAGAAATCAGGGTCTGCCTCTGTCCAGCTCCTGATAAATTGGGATCCAGACACAGCCCAGGGTAATTAATTGTCCTCTACAGCTCCATTAGTTTCTGTTGGCTTTAAGCACTTGCCTCTTAAAATTCTTTCCCAAAGCCTGTTTTGGCATGTTTTTTAATGCTTTTCTTTTATTTTAGAAAATCCTGGCATTCAGTTTGTGTAGGGAGCCCTGAATCGAATAAAATCCCCAGGAGACAAAAACAAGGAGTTGGTGGCAAAACACCCTTTTGTTCTGAGAGAACTTGCCCTGAATTTAGCAGAGTTTCTGCCCCCACTTTTCAGAGGTGACAGGGACTGGCCTTGATTTCATGGGAGCCTGGGGAAAGCATTTTCCATGTGACGTTTCTAGCTAGGAAAACCCTACTTGGAGATCACCCTGGGCTCAAAAAACAAAATCCCCATAACCACTAATTTATAAACTAAAATAAACAAGTTGAAACAAACATCTTAAAGAAAGACTTTCAACTTATATGTCTGTATGTCTCCAGTGTTACGCCTTCTATCATCATTTTTACACAACTTGAGTGGCTTCAGAAGGAATTTCTGGACTTAGGATATTTTTAGTCCCTCCTGTTTACATGATGCTTGGGTTATTTCTTCTGCCAGACTTCCAGGAATATGATGTTTAGAGAGATATTTGATGTATTAAAATTCTCAAAAGGAGGAGTAAATAACTTGCTGCAGAAAAAAAAAAGAAAAAAAAATAACATTTACAGCTGGATCCATGGAGATACCTGAAGGAAGGGAGAAACAACAGAAAAATGAAGATGTCCAATGTGATAAATATCATTCAGTATTGCCCATGTTGTTCTCCATGCACACATCACTTCCAGTGCATTTTGACTTTGATGTTTCATTACAGATGTCTGCCTGTGATCCTTGCCAGACTCCTGGTACACTGCAGTGCCTGCACTCCTGGTTTTGCTGGGATGATGCTGCATTAGGTCATTTGCTGTCCCCAGGTCAGGAACCAGCCCCTCACAGCACTGCAGGGAAGTGCACAGCCCTGAGACAGAAGTCTGGCACAACTCAGAGACAGCTTGTTAGGGTTTTGCCCAAAACAGACTTGTCTGACTTATTGCAGATTAAAGCAGCCTTAAGGGGGCTGGTTGCTGTGTTTACTTGAGGAATGCATTTGATAACGCTGTGATTATAGAAACAGACACTTTTGCTTAGTTGACCTGTCCTGATTTAATTATTTTACTGTGCAGAGCCTTTGCTGTGCAGCCAGGTGTCCTCAGCAATCAGTGTCAGGCTCCTGATGGCCTCACCAAAGGTGCCTCCAGGTCTGAGTGACCTCTGTGCCTCCATCCATGGATGTGCAGAGCCTGGGATGCTCTGCCTGCTCTTCCCAAAGCCATCCCCAGCACACAGGATGAGCCAGGGTTCAGACCCTCAGCTCCTGACAATTGCCTGGAAGTCTGCAGAGATGGCAGGATGACCTAAAACTTAATTTCTTCACTGGAGGACTGGTTAAGCTTTGGAGGAATCTCCTCAGGGCAGAAGTGGAGTCACAGAAGATGCTGAGTGGAAAAGAACCCACCAGGATCACCAAATCCATCTCTTAAGTGAATGGCTCATTGAGTTGAGTGTTTTGGTGGTGTTGTTTAGTGGGCAGGGGGGGGATTAAGGCAAAGGTTGGACTTAATGAACCTTGGAGGCCTTTTCCAACCTTAATGATTTGATGATTTTATGGTTGGTGCTGTTGCTCCAGCTTGGGGCACGCCTGGGCTGGAGCATGTGTGGGAGAAATGAGGGGAGGGATGGACAGGGCTGGATTTGCTGGGTGCTGCCCTCGTGGAGCTCTGCATCCTGCTGGCTGCATGAGAGAGCCAGAGCCAGCAGGTCCTGGCTGAACATACCCAAAATCCCCCCAAAACTGGGGCAGAACCTCAGCTAGATCCTGTCCTGCCCCAGGACTCACACAGCTTCAGGAACCAGAGAGCAATGGAATCATGGAATGGTTTGGGCTGGAAGGGACATTAAAACTTCTCTTCTGCCACTCCCTGCCATGGGCAGAGACACCTTCCACAGAGCAGGAGCTCTGCTTCTCTCTCACCACCTTCAAACGTTTGTTAATTAGGGAATATTGTTGTTGGTTGCAAGATTTTTTGGCATTTCCTTCCTATTTGCCAAGTACAGGTGGCCTTTAAGGCAATGAGAGCCAGGAGATTCGAAGATTCCCTTATTCCTGCTCAATTTGAAGCTGATGTTGTTTTGCATGAGGGCCTGGTGGTACCTCAGCACTCTTAATCTACCAACTGCAGGTCCTTTAAAACAGAGGCACTCAAGTCTCGTCATTTAATTTAGTCCAGGTTTGAAAGTTTTTGCAGGATATCCTCTTAATTCATTTTTAATTCCTTTATACATTTTTAATTACATTATTAGAGTGCTTGTGTTGAAATTCACCTGGAGTGCTGCACAGGGATAATTAGTTAAAATAGAAGGAGAAAGCCTATTGTGTTTGGGGCTGTTGAGGATTACTGGAATTCAAAATATTCTGGCTCTTTAACTCCAAGATTGTGCACTAATATGGTCCAAATGCAAATCTGCAAACATAATATTAACCTGGCAAGTGTGAATGGGAAAGAACAAAAAGCCAAGCAAACACCCACTTTTCCTGAGAATCACAGAATGCTCTTTATTATAAAAATAAAAATAAGAAGAAAAGGATGAAGCAAACAAGAAGAGAGGTTTTTACAGAGCTGGAATTAATTGAAACACAATGAACTCCCAAACCCTGCAGTGTAGAACTTATCCTAACAGCCTGAACACTCATTTCCCACTCCAGCTCCAGAGCACAGGTCAATAAACCTTGGCAATGGCAACAATTCCAGACACATTCCTATTTCAAACAGAGCTAATTTGCTCTTTATTTGCATTTGAATTTGAAAACAATAATGTTACATTTATGCTGTGGACCTGTAAATTTTAATTTTACTGGTTTATGTCTCTGAATTTTAGGGGATCACTTATTGAGCACTGGTAGACAAGTTTGGTTCCTTCTGGTTCACCCAAGAAAAATTTTCTGCTTAGAAAAGCTCAATTTGTTTTTAATTCTTTGCTCCCCTGATGACCATGACTTTTAATTGGTATTAGCTCAGAGTTCAGAACCTCACTGCTCACCAGAGAGGAGTGAAGTACAAATCAAGCTCTGGAAGGGACTTCAGAGAAAGGTTTGGAGATTATCTTGCTCAAGGCTGATATTGGGCCCAGTTAGGAGCTTTAACACCGTTTTGCTTCCCTGGGAAAACAACAGATTTCACTGCAGCCTGGAGCACGTGCTGCTCCAAACCTGACAGGGGGAAACACTGCTCAGCTCCTGGTGAGTTGTATGCATGATAAATTTAAGCAGATGTTTGTTAGAAACTCCCTGACTCACTGACGTCTTGAAAAAGAAAAAAAAAAAAGAAAAAAGAAAAAAGAAAAAAGAAAAAAGAAATAGAATAAGAATAAGAACAAAAAAAGAATAGAATCATGTTGTCTGTGTTTTACATAAGTCCTCAAATGCTGCAAGGGGTGAAAACGGGACCAAAACAATACCTGGAATAGCAGATATGAAAATTTTAAAATCTCAAGTGCCTTGCTATTTATTTATACCCTAAAGCACTTCCAAAAAATAAAAAGATAGTTGAAATTAGGTGAAAAAGTTGATGAAATCTACAGAGCAGCAGTTAAGATTTTTTGGAATGGAGGGTTTTGAAATCTGGAATTTCCACAACAATTTATAAAATTTAATTTTTCTGATCAGACATAAACACTGAGATTTAAGGATTAAGCAGAGATATTTGTTCAGAATTATAGTTCAGGCATTTTTTGGTCCCTCCATCTTCAGTGAAGCTTCAGTTCAGACCTCATTTTTGATGAGGTTTGTATGAAGAAACTCAGAAACAGAGTTGAAGACAAATTCCTAATTTTCCACTGGAAAACCACTTTGCTCATACATTTGAGATTAACCACTGCCTTTCTGTATATATTCCCTGAATTTCTTCTCTATGGTTTTACCATCCATCCTGATAAAACATCTCTGGAGGAGAATTTAAGTGAAAGATAATCCCCCTCTGGTACCATTTGTACAAGGACAAAGATCAAACCTGTCAGAAAGGGAAATTCCCTTCTCTCTAGAGGATGTGAGTGTCTGTATCCCACAAAAGGATCTGCAAACTGAATCTTCCTTTGGACACCAAGATATCAAGGAATCCTTGGAGACTGCCCATATTCCAAATTCAGTATTTCTTTTATCTAACAGTCAAAAAAGGGCCAAAGGTCCACTTAGAGATGACCAGCACTCTATGATTAAAGCCCATCAGCTCCTAAGTCAAAGACTGAAATATTCTGTGGGTAGCATAAAATTTCTTTGTCTTTTGACCACATCACCCACAGGACTCTCAATCCCACATGCTTGAAATCAAGTGAAGAATTTGTCCAGCCCATGGCTGCAACGTGGAGCTCACAGAAGGAGAATTAAAAGGTATCTTCAAAGTTCCTCTTGTGTGGGGAACTTGATGGATCCTCATTTCCCAGGCTTTTCCAGCTGGGCCATCCAGCTGGGACTGACTGCTCTGATGGACTTGCGTGAGGAAAAGAAAATTAAATCCCATTTTCAATCTTTGCTTTTCCTTGAGGTGGCTGTGCAGCAAAATGTCATTTATGAGGACATTACGAATTTGCAGAGCAAAGAAAAATCCCTTTGAGGGGGGGATGAAGGAACACATTGGGGATGGGGGGAATCTCCAGCTCCTGAAGGCCCCATTAGTTTCTAATGGCCTCGTCTTTCTGAAGGGAAGGGATAGATGGTGCTCCTGTGGCAGCTGAGGGATTTCAGGGACATTTTTCAGCCTGTGCATGACAAATGTGCCAGCCCAGTAAAGCCAGGCTGTGTTTGTCACTGCTGCAGTAACAACTCCCAGTAAATTCGAATTGCTGGCATGGGTCTGATTCAGAACCTTTTAATGCCTTTACAAGACCTGCCCATACAGACAGCTGGAAAAGGGGGCTGTTTTTCCTTGACCTGTGTTCTTTTTTTGAGCATTCTGGGTTTAGTTTTTATATTTGTGGCAAGCTGAAATGTCAGAATTTCAGGTCTCCACCAGACAGGTCATCAATAAATCATAATGACGTAACGCTGTGCTTGTAAAAAACTCCCAACCCCAACAACTCACACTTGTTGCCTTTCTAAGGTATTTTAATCCTTTGGGAGCAAGGGAAAATCATCTCTGCAAAAGTGTGATCAGAGCTGGAGTCTCTCACCATTCTCCCTCAGAAGATCTGTGTAAATGAAGGTTCTCAGGCCATTTCTGCATGATCAGCCCACTCCTTGTATTTTGCCCAGCATTATTTAATTTTCACAATCACTCCCATCACTTTGGGTAACTAGGTTTTGCTTTGTTGGGTCGTTCTTCACCTTTTTCTGGCCCCTGACCTGCCTGGAGCACTGTTCTGACCTCATGGAGAGCCAAGGACGTGTGGATCAGCTTTGGAGCATTCCTGAGCCTCCGCTCCTAACTTCAAACAAAAGCTCAAACTTCCAGCTCAGAAGTTTGTAACTCTGGGTGCTGGCCAGAAACGATGCTGTCAAGCTGATATAAACCATCTGCTATTGTATTTACCATTTTTTTTGGCTCTCTATAACTCTCTGGTTTGGAGAAAAGTCCTTCAGCACAGTCCTTGAATGCTAAGTCTTGGATGGAAGGGACAATATCGTCACAAACCATCAATTTAACTGAGCTCAGGGGAAGTAAAATAGCAAAACACCTCCCCAGCCACCTGGGAGATCCTGGGCCTGTCACACACAGAGCTGGCTGCACAGCCTTGGTTCCCCCAGACTTGGAAGGAAAATTGGTTTTGTGATGACAACAAAGACACAAGATTCAGAGCTTTATCTTTTTCCTTATGGAAATTAAAATCAACGCTTCCTTAACCAGATAAAAGTATTACCAATGTTTATCCTTTTGGTTGAAAGGTGGATCTCAGCTGGAGGGTTTCTTCAGGATGCGAACATTTCCATCAAAGAGAACATGGGAAATACTTTTATCACAGTATTTTGGCATGTTTTCTTTTTCTTTTTTCAGTTGGGGCCAGAAAAGGAAAACCCAAACAAAAGGCAATGATGATGTTACTGACAACTTGCTGCAGTTGAAGGTGTTCACTGGAGAGGGGTTGGACTTGAGGGATGTAAAGGTCCCTTCCAACACAAACTAGTCTATAAAAAAGGCACAATGTGCTCTTGTAAATAGTCCCTCTTCATTACACATTCTTGAAAAGTCCAGAACAGCTTCCAGCCCAAAACCTCGACCCAAACTCCTCAGCTTTTCATAAGCATGAGGCTGGAGTGAAATGATATCCTAGGAAGTGAGAAACTTATTTAATTCAGACAAATCACCTGGCTATCAGCTTTTGCCAGAGCCGACAGAGGGGTGAGAACAGCAGACTCAAGATGATGACTCCAGAAAATCCAAATAATAATCAAAATCCATGAGAAGTAATAGTGTATTAAGTAATCTACTCCACCAGGCTTTGGAGCATGCCACTCTCTAATCTCCACAAAAATAAAACATCAGTATTTATCTGTCAACACTGCTTAATCCATAGTCAGCACCCTCAGAAATGGGCCCACGTGAAATAAAGTCTGGCACAGGCACAGAGGCTGCTCTCCATCCACACTCCCCAAAATGTCACGGGGTGACGTGTGATCATCGTATTTTGCAGCACAAACCACTGCTGTCCAAGCACTGGGATTTAAACAGACAGATTTATGTGGCATTCCTCATCTGGCCCATCAGCTAATTAATTTTCTTTTTTTTTTTTTTTTTTTTTATTTTCTATTTTGGAAGACTGTTATAAAACTTGGGAGAATATTGATAGGTTTGTAGTGATGTTTTCATCCACTATGCTTTAAGGAATCTTTTGGCTAAACAATGCTGGAGAATGGAGGCTTTTGAACTTCAGTCCTCTGCACGTCAGGAGATTATGCACGGAGCACAGAAATTATTTTGAACCCAAACATTGTCTCTGAGTGTAACAGATGCACAGCCAGAGTTCTTTGGCATCTCTGGCACTCACCAGCATTGGGCTGGAGACTGCAGATCCCCCCACACGATTCTGACAAACCTGATTACTAAAAAATGATCAAATCTTTCCACGTCATGTGCAGCACAGCAATCAAATGTGAGCCAGCAACAGCTTGTCTGGCAAATTCTATTTCTCACCCTTATTAGTAAAGGATAAACTGCTAAAACAAAGCCCATCCACTTTAAAAAATTTTTTGCTTGCTCTGGGTTTTTAGGATATGCAGTTTTTCTATATTATCTTTGTTATACAGTCATTTAGAGGGACAATTTATGAGAGCATGGAGGACAAGAGGGGAATGGCTTCAGAGAGAGGAGGTTTAGATGGGATATTGGGAAGAAATTCCTCCCTGTGAGGGTGGGGAGGGTTGGCACAGAGCAGCTGTGGCTGCCCCTGGATCCCTGGCAGTGCCCAAGGGCAGGTTGGACATTGGGATTTGGGGCACCTGGGACAGTGGGAGGTGACCCTGCCCATGGATGGGGTGGCACTGGATGATCTTTAAGGTCCTTTCCAACCCAAATAATTTCATGATTATCTGAAACAAGCATGACTGAGGAGAAGAAGGGAAATGAAGAATTTAAATATGAGATTTAAAGAAACTACTCAGCAAAACTTAGAGCTACCTAAATTTAAATTCAGTGTCTGCTGTTTCCACCTAAGGACCCTTCCTTCTCCTACATCTCCATCCCCATCTGTGCCTCTTCTTGACTCTGTGCATTTGATGAAGGATCCGTGTTCAAAGCAAAGCTTCAGCACCATTTGCTCTCATTAAATCCCACTGGTGGCAATGATGAGTCAGGGCAGTGCCATGAACCAGGGCCCTGCTAATGGTGTTAAATGGGTGGCAAATGTTCTGTCAAGTGCTGGAGTCACACAGGCTCACTTTGCCTCAGCACTCATTTTTTAGGAGTGGGCCTGGAGGTGTTTCAGCAACGTTTTATTAAGACAAATGTGCACAGAAACGATTTTTAAATTACCGGTGTTCAGGAAAGCTGCTTGGAGATAAAAAGAGGGATTGTCCAGGGACGAGATGCATTTGTGTACCAGGAATCAGGAAGGAGGATACAACTGCTAGAAAAAGAGATAAAAGCAAATAAACCCAAACAGTCGTTTTATTCAGGATCTTCCTTATAAACAGTCCTAGGTACATTTTTAAAGTTATTATGAGAAACTCTGCATTGCTGGACAGCAAAGACACAACACAGCTGCACTTTTTCTTGTTGCTAACCATCCTTTAGTACCAAAAAAGCTGAATCTTTGTCTGTTCTTTGTTTCCTGAAAGCAGGTAAAGGAAATGCTGGAAATTTCACCTGAGGAAAACATTTTCCATTTTCTAACCATGTTAGTTTCATCCCCAAACACTTTTCTGTGCACACAGATTGGTAAATCATATCCATTGCTTATGCAAGGCACAATATATCCCCTACATTGCACTCAATAGATCAACACTGCAGTGATTGTTTTATTAACGTTAAAATCAAATTATTAATGAACAATATCAGCACCTTCTTTATGTTAATAATGATTAATTGCACTTCTGTTTTGGAAAACAGCCGACCTCCAGCAATGGATGAGAATAACATTTGGTGCTGGCGTCTCTCCTGCAAAGCTTACGAATAATTTGGTAGAGCAGCTAATTATCTGACAAAGCCAATCAGTCATTAATCTCCCAGGAGATTCCATGAGACCATCCTTTTATAGAAGTCAATCATTATTAATTTATTTTTTGCTGCTTTTCACTGGACAGACTCTCTGATGTCGCCACTCAAAATCTGGGGGTGCTAAATCAGAGCTCTCCTCAGTCTGCCTGATTAAATCCATGGGAGCTGCACCATTTTTATTAAAACCAAACATTTCTTCAGTTCTGAAGTTCTTAAAGGGAAGCGTGTGCAGAAATTAGTTTCAAAAAATCATATATGTTATATGGAAATGTTTTTCATAGGAATTTAATGCTTAGTACACAATCAAGTGGGTTTCAACCCAAATACCAGAAGTTTAGTTTGGATTCTGGGGTACACAAAGAGATTCAAAATAAGAATTATTAAACACTCACCACAGAACTGGTCCATGAAATAGTGGATAAAACTTCACAAAAACTGCTCCTATTCTCAGAAGAACGCTTCCATATTAATTTTCCTTCCAAAATAGGTCACTCTTTGTTATTAAATAACTATTGCTTGCTTGATTTCTTTTTTTAGAGGGAAACTACAAGGCTGACATGAAACTTGGGAGGTATTTTTGACTGGAATGTGCTTTTAAATGAGACCTACTTCTACTCCTTCTATTTCTTTTCTATTTCTTGCACCAGTTCCTCTTGTTGAACTTTCAAATTCAGGAGGAGATTATGCCCTCATTTATTCCCTCTTGCTCTGGGTTGCTTGCAGAACCTTATTTTCCCCACTCTTCATTCCCATCACTTTTTCAAAAGGAGGTGGGATGAAAGGGGTGTATTTATGGAATCCTTTGTGATTTATTATATATTTTTTAAAACGTGTGGAATACTGGATCACGTCCATAGGTGCACATCTGCAGGCAAATTGAGGAGCAGGAGAAGGAAAACGAGGTTGGAAGGTGGACAAGTAAGAGATTTACAGCATCTCGAGGGCAGGGGTTGTTTTTTACCCAATAAAGATGCAAGAAATGACCAAAACACTGAGTTGAATGCAATGAAACATAAAAAACTCATTGATTTTATATGTGAATATATCAAAAGAGGCTTGGATGGAGGTTATCCAGGCTGGGGCTGCTCTCCAAGGGACCTGCAGGAGATGCTCAATCTCCATGAAAATCCCAAATTTCAGCTCCTCCAACGCCCATGGGCACTGTGACCCACAGCCAGCATCCCTTTGTTCCCACCCTGGGGTGTTCCTGCACCCCACAGATGCTGTCCCTGCTCCCTCACAGGTGTTTGGAGGTGGGGAATTGATTCCCCTTGTGCCTCTCCTGCAGCCCAGAGCCCAACAACATCCCTGCCAAGATTGCACCCACGGAGCTGCAGGGTTTTACAGCCCACATCTCTGACAAAGTGGTGGCAAAGTGTTTCCCATATCTCTTCTAAAAGTAGCAATTATGGTATCTCCTGCACTCCAGCTGGCAATAAAGCACCTGATTGTGGAAGTTTTTGGGAAATGTCTGCACACAGCCGTTGCCACTCGGCGTTTTTGGCCTCGTGAACCCTGACACTGTTCACTTTGCTCTGCTGGCCAATTAATCTGCCTTCACATTAACTTGCCTGAGCAGGAGCACACAGTCCCAGGGGAGGGATGCATTGCTTGCCCTCCTCCTTTGCTTCCCCAGATGAGCTGCAGGCACTCCAGGTGCCCAGTGCAGTGTAAATCCCCCGAGGGGTTCAGGAGAGATGGGCTGCAGGGAGGGTGCAACCCAAAATTTCTCCTAAATGCACTGGGATCGAGCCATGAGGGGGAATCCCTGCAGAGAACTTGTGTTTGAAAAAGGGAAGCTCAACCACATTCCCTGCCTGTGTCAGGAGGCTGGAATGAGATGATTTTCAAAGTCCCTTCCAACCCAAACCACTCCATTAATTTTTTGATCTGTTCTTTACCAGAATCCTCCAGGATTTATATTAATTCCAAGTGTTGTCAGGTCAACTTTATAAATAGGGGACATATCAAGATATGAACAAGGAGTTTTTTCTTGTACCTCAGCCATGTAGAGGGTGATTGCAGAGCATCCATATGGCTCCTCTTCTGTGCTTGGTACAGCTACACCTGGCCCAAAACATTTATTGGAGGTAGTATCCCAGGAATTATATGGCCCCTGAGGCAGCAGAGCTGGTGTTTCTGCCAGGGTAAGTTATGTTACAGCTAAATAATGTTATAACCCAAAGTTCATTGTGCTACAGGAAGTGTGGGAAAAGGTTTAAAGGGATCTTTGCTTTCCCAAAGGATCTATGTTTCTTCACCTTCCATCCTTGCAGTCTAAAAATGTTATCTCTATTACCTCAACAATCTTTTTTTTTTTTAAGGCTTTGCTGGTTATTTCTGTGTGCTTGTAGGATTTGGTGGCTTTTTTTCCTCTTTGCTGTCTTTTATGTGTGCATGAAAAATGAATAGAAGCTGTGCAATAAAAGATATTTCATTAATAAAAGCTTTCCAGATCTTTATTAACCACTAGTGCCATTAGTCAGGGAGAGGAGAAAATTCCTCACAGTCAGAATTCCCAAGCTGAGACAGCAAAAAAAGGTAAAAAAACCTGTTGCAATTAAAAAAAAAAAAAAAAAAGTGGAAAATTCCAGGCTGCTGCCTTCACTGCTTCATGATTATGTTACTTACATTTATCTGATGAAAACAAACACTGGCTGTAAATGTAAAACAACAGGATCTGAAGCACAAGTGCTGGTGCCTGGCCCACAGTGGAACCATTTCCACCACACAGATTGCAGTTATTGCCAACACACCCTGCTTGCCCCTCATATTTTGTATTTTTGTGACTAACCACGCACTAAAGAGCTTCTCACAAATGCTTCATTAAGGAACTTTTGATTAGTCATGAATGCTTTACAGCCACCAAGAGATTTGCTGAATATTAAAAACTTCTCCTGTTCCACCTTACCATGAAAAAGATTGACATATTTAATAGGAACGAACAGTCACATCTTTTCTATAGTCATCATTTTGGAATCTAAAATCCAATATCACACCAAGAAATATTTGAATTAATTTCCTAATTAATTTCCTTAATTTCCTCTTTTTCATCCTCATTATTTACTTAAACATGATACTTGTTTCTTAGACACAGGAAGACACAAAGCCATCTCTTCACTTGTGATCCCTGCACCAAATTCTATTTTTGGGCAATTCCTGAAGCTCTGTGGAGGCTGTGCAGCAAAACATTCTCATAAACACTTTGCCCTGCAAAATAATTTTTCTTTTCACAGGAGCTCTTTCAGGGTGCAGGGGAATTTCTGAAAATACTGTGTTCTCTAAACAAAGAGAGATCCCAAAGGTTGGGTGCTCCATGAGCTAAAGAAAATGTTTTTTATGAGCTGGTTAACATGGCAAAGTTAACTACAGTTAATCAAACACAGGCATGAATGACCATGGTATTTCAGGCATAATAATTTCAGGTATTTCAGGGATAATAATTCTGAGGAAAATGAGCTCCAAGTTGTCAAAGATTTGGACTTGGACTTCAACTTCTGGCACAGAATTCAGTTTTAGATGGAATGAGAGACTTATGATGATTCTTGTCATGATAGTTGAAGTCTTAAGTGAAGAGCCATAGGAAAAATACTGTGAGGAAAATACTCTGGTGCTGCAAAAGTGAGGATTATGTTGAGGTTCTGCAGAATGAAGAGAAGCATTTTTGACAAATCATTCTAAACACTTCAAACAACCAAGCTTTGTAGACACTGATTAAATTACAGTAAGGAAAGAAACCAAATATTTGATTTCTCTTGGTAATTTCCCTTACTGGAGGACTTTGGACATCTCTGGTGGTGCTCTCTGACCTTTTGTACCACGGACAAAATGTTGTGTTGTGCTTCAATGGGGCTGAACACACACATTGGAGACTCCTCATTGCTGCAAGAACAGGAGCTGCTTTCCCACTAACTGGGAAAATTCTCTTGGATTCAGTGAAGACATTCATACACTTGAGACAAAGGAAGGCCCACAGTGTTTGCAATAAACTTTGCTTTTTGCCTGAAATAAAGCAGCCAGTATTCCATTGGCAGCAGGAACAGCCTCTCTCCTATTGATTTTCCATGCTGCTGCAGATCAGGAATATTGCCTGCTCCTGCCCAGCTGGAGGTGTTCGCTGAATTTCCAAGATTTAAATATTTATTGCTCTTTCAGTAATTTCTCAAAGTTTCCCTGAGTGGTTTTTTTTTTTTTTTTTCCAACTTGTCTGATCTACACCGATGGGGAGGAAAACTTTTAAAGCTGCCAAAAGCCAAAGTATTTTTAGAGAGGGCATCATGTATTGATTATTGCCAAATCTCTGTGGACTAAGACACTATGTTATTGTCAGCATTTTTATTGCTGCCACTGCTTTTCTTTTTACCCCTTTAATGGTTACAAGTGAGTCTAATATATTTTAGGTCAAACTCTTCTACCAGCTAGAAGCCACTGAGAACTTTCCATAAGAACCATATCCAGCTCCAAGAGGCAGAAAAATGAATATATTTGCTGTGTTTCTGTTTCTATCAGCCATTGCAGAGAAGAAATGCTATTCCTGTTTGTTTTGACAAGCAAAGAGAATAATCTCATTCTCCTCTTGATCTCACTATCCCTTCACAGATTACAGTTATCTCATATGTAATGTAAAAATCTTATAGGAGTTGAAATGCGTGAAGGGGAGACAGGAACAGGTCTCTCAGGATGCACAGAAACAGCAATTTCCCAGGGGAACTGGGCCCAGAAAACACAGGGATAATTTGTGAACAACGAAGAATCTGCCCCAATGGAAAATGTTGCAGGAAGTTCAATGTGATGCACATCTGAAAGGCAAATCCCTCCTGGTTCTGCTCCCCCCTCTCTGCAGCTTGGTCAATATTTACCCTCTCAAAACCAACCCTGCTCAGAGCACAAAGACAAAAAAGACACCAGGTCTTGGGCTCTTGGGTCCAGACCATTCGTGGTCCTATGGGGAGAGGTTGAGGGAGCTGGGAAGGGGCTGGAGAATTCCTGATGGAGCTGGGAAGGGGCTGGAGAATTCCTGATGGAGCTGGAAAGGGGCTGAGCCTGGAGAAAAGGGGGATCAGGGGTGTCCTTGTGGCTCTGCACAACTCCCTGACAGGAGGGGACAGCCGGGGGGGATTTGGGATCTTATCCCAGGGAACAGGGACAGGAGGAGAGGGAACAGCCTCAGGCTGGGCCAGGGGAGCTTAGAGTGGAAATCAGAAGGAATTTCCCCATGGATAGGGTGCTCAGCTCTTGGAAATGGCCAGGGAGGTTTGGAGCTCCCATCCCTGGAGGTGTCCAGAAAAGGGCTGGAGGTGGCACTCAATGCCCTGGGATGGGGATTGGGCACAGCTTGGGCTCCATGATCTTGGAGGGCTTTTCCACCCTTAATGATTCTGTTATTTTGTGATCTTCATGGCCAGCAAAATTTTATTTCTGCATTTATCTTCATTAAACAGCTTTTTATCTCTCCTGCTTTAGTTTATTCAAAAAAAAGGAAATCATATCAGAAATGTTCTCCTTTCTTTATGCCATAATTTGGCACAGACCCTGACATTAAGCAGACCTTTTTTTTTCAGATCCTGATAGCACATTTCTGTTCCCAAACAGCCCCAGATAACCATGGCCACTGCTGATGAGAGACTTATCTGTGGTGTTTCTGTCAGAGAAAGTGCAGTGTAACACAGGTCAAGCAAGCCAGGGTTTGTGTGAGAAAAAGAGAAAATTAATTGCAAAGCCCAGCTTACAACATCTCCAATAATGAGCTCACTCAGCTCACTGCTCTCTCTGATGGTGAAATTCAGGAGGCTGGGGCTGAACCTGCTGTGCTCCAGCTGTGTGCACAGCATTCCTGCCCGCAGGAATAAATGGGATTTTCATTCCTTGCACCCCTCCCTCTGGGCCAGGGCAGGGGATGTCAGTGGGGATGGTGTGACAGATCAAACAGCAGCCTCAGCACGCCCGGAGCTCCTGCTGCAGCTTGGACGTGCCATCCTGTGTCCCAGTGTCCCCTGTCAAACACCCTGGGACAGGAGCAGGAATGCTGCAGCTGCTTCCCAGGGGCACGTGGAGGGAGCAGGAACCACTCCAGAAATGAGGTGTGAGGAGAACTGAGCTCCACTTGAAAGGACTTGGAGAAAACTCAGGGCTGCTCAAGTTACTGGGTCGGTGGTGACGGAGAGGAGAGCAGCTCCTCTGCTCCGTGCCAAGGCAAATCCTTGGAAAACACGATGGGAATCACCCAGGTACACACATTACCAGCACTGGAAAATATTTCTTCTCCCCTTCTCTGGTGTTTCCTGTTGCTTGAGTAAGGGGAAGCCTGGAATGAGAGCTGGAGCTGTACAAACTCCAAGGATTTTAAAGCCCCTTTGCTGATGTGCTCTGGGAGCACCTTTCCAACACCAGTGCCCAAACCTGACACTGCCATCGTGCTCATCCCTGCAAATAACCCAGATCATTTTAACCAACTTCTGGGTGAAATCTAAACTCTCCCATGAATTTTACACACCCTGAGAGCAGCCACAGAGCCAATACCATGGCTCACATTGTGAGTGTCCTCACTAAACTCTGCACAGCACAGCACAGGCCAGCAGGACAATTCTGAATTTACTCAGCAGAGCTCTCCTTTCCCCATTTGTTACACACAAACCTTGTACAAATAACGTTATTTTCTTTTTTTTTTTCCTTTGCTTGTTATTCCCAGCGGCTTTTTTTAGTGCTATTTTGCCATTTCTCACAAGTTTCTCTGTGCTGTAATTATGCCAGTCTGCTTTCCAAATATACTTCTTTTTTGGCACTGAAATAGAAAGGTTGGGACTGCACGAAGGAAGGGGGAATAATTTTCACAGAATTATTTTGGTGACTTCAGGGACTGCACGCAACATTTTTACAGCTTTCCATAGATTTTCCTTCTCCCTCCACTTGCACATGTTTGGAAATCACTCAGGCAGCACGACATCCTGAATATCCCAGCCTAGGAAAAGCAACTGCTGTGCCTGCAGGAGTGGATATTTTACATGAGACAAGTGGTTATTGTCAACGAGACTGGGAATAACTTGCCTGAACATTTCCAAGCTGGCTCCAGCTCTGTGTATGCAACACGAGCAGTGATGGAGTAGCTGCAATATTTCTCCAGCAGCACAGCTCCCTGCAGACATCAGCAGGTTTTATCAGGCTCACAGGGAATGCTCCCACTGTTTATTGCACTGGGGAAGTTCTGCCTCCAACAGCTCAGGCCAGATTAGGCTTTTCAAAAGCCCTGATTCTTGAATTTTATATTTTAATGCTTTTTGACTGGAGGGGCTGAAGGGGTTTTTTTGGCAGATTTTTATCAGAAGCAAACAAAGAGGCAAAATATTTCCCAGAGACTGCTCGAACCTCCATAATTTGATATCATTTTGGGGCTGAAATGTGCAAACAACATGATTAGGCAAAATAAGAAATGCCATATAAGATAAAACACCCAAGAACTAAGCTCCTAATATTCTGAGATGACTTTGGGGCTGGTGATATTTAAAGCTATGAACTCCAGCTCTCTTAAGATAACCAAGAGAAATCCACTGCAGCTGTCTGCACCAAGGTGGAGATTCAAGGATATCTCCTTTAAAATCTCCGTCCATCAGTATGGGAGGCCAGCTCTCCTGCCTCAGCTTGGAACTCTCCCTCCAGCAAGGTTAGAGAGTGGCATTATAATTTCATAATAAGCCATAGGATGAGCACAGCATTCCTGATATGTGCAGGACTGTTTGGAACTGAAGGCACGAGGAGGTGCTTCCAATTCAATGATGGCAAATTGCACAGCCCAGTGAAAATACTGACTCAGAACTTTGTGCAGGGCTCCAGCTCAAGCCCAGCCTTTCCCAGCAAAGCACTTATTTCTGGGGGCAGCTCTCAGTTGATTTTAAGAGGGCTTTGCTGCTGAGATGTTTGTTGAAACTAAAACCAGGAGATGAGTTTAGCAAAGGCCACCCAGCTCTCCTGGCAGAGGCAGCAGCTCTCACATTGGCAGAGATGAGATTCTGCTCCCTGCCAGCACAGCACCCCTGCCTCTCTCTGAGCCCTCAGCTGGCCAAGGGACAGGTCTGTCACTGTGCCAGCCTGGCCAGGAGATGTTTGTGCCAGGGAAATTCTGTGGTACGTGACCCGAGCGTGGCATTTCTGCCATTCCCTTCCATTCCCTGCTCACCCTGCCCCAGGATAACTCTGTCATCACTCCTCAGTGGGGACAGAAATCAGATCTCTGACTCCATTTCCTTCCAGGCACCTGCCTGAAGCAGGATTAGAAGGATAACAAGCTAAACCTTCCCCTGCCAGGACAAATATTCTGTCCCACACACGATCCAGGACTGCAGTGATCCTGCCCATGGCAATTACCTCGCACACATAAGATAATTAAATGACTAAATGAATAAACAAAAATCCATATTTTGAAGCCATAGCTCAGCAGGTGATCTCCACAGGCTCCCCAGCTGGCACACTGGGCTTGGCAGGGTCACACATTCCTGTTTGTGGGATGGGGAGAAGTTTGGATTGCCCCACCATGGGGTTTGTTACCTCCATCACTCCTGACACGAATCCTCAGGAGGAGGATGGAACTGCTGAGGTCTCTCTGGTTTCTGAGACCCTTCTGCAGCACCTTATAATGTACTATTGATGTGACAGAATGATTTGGGTTGGAAGGGGCTTTAAAGTTCGTCTCATTCCACCTCTGCCATGGGCACCTTCCACCATTCCAGGCTGCTCCAAGCCCCTTCCAGCCTGGCCTTGGACACTTCCAGGGATGGGGCATGAAGAATTTAATGTGTCTTTAAAAGCAGAGGACTCACCCTTTTTAATAGGAAACTTCTCCAAAACAAATGAAACCAATTAGTAATAAAAGGCAGATCTCAAGAGTGTTAAATCCAGATTATCCACCCCAGATGAGGACTGGGGGCAGCTGATGGCAAAAGATTTTGGTCTCTGAGTTCTCAGTTGGAATTCCCTGGCTGAGCTGGTGGCTGTATTATAACACCATTTACAGACACTGTGTGGAATCAGGCATAATAAATCCAGGGAAAGAGCTCCCGAAATGGAGAGGGAAATTCGCACTTCATTGAATTCGGTGTCAGCTTCCATTAAATTCAAAGGGACAGGAGAGTCTTCACGGGGTTACTGAGCATCTGTAAACACTTCCAAGCATGCCCCAAGTTACAGGTTTATTTTTCAGCTCAAAAAAATTGGCCAGGCGAAGAAACATTTATTTCTTATTACAGAAATAGGAGAGCAAAGAACGAGACAAGAGGCTTCGTAAGTGAGTTAAGACATCCAAAAAGTTGATCTAAATATTATGATATCTGGGGTGTTATGCAGTTTAGGAACCTCATTGGATGTGGGGAATGTAATCTACTATGACTTGTTCTTCATTTTCATTGCAGGGTGGCCTTAGAGGCATTTGACATCCTCACATCTCGTGTCTGATGTGCTTCACGTTGAGGCTCTGGAATAATGGACACACTCACAGAACCTCAGGATGGTTCAGCTTGGAAGGAACCTCCACAAATCACTTGGTCCAACCCTCCTGCTCAAGCAGCACCACCCAGAGCCAGCTGCCAAGGTCAGCTTGGATAGGACTTTGGGGAACTGGGTCTAGTGAGAGCACTCTGCCTAGGCTGGAACAAGATGATATTTAAGGTGCCTTCCAACCCAAAATATTCCATAACTCTATGACTGTGTCCAGACTCCTTTTGAATAATTTCAAGAATGAAGACTCCAGAACCTCTCTGGGCAGGTGGTTTGGCCACCCTCACAGTAAATATGTGTAAATTTGTGTTTGGCCACCCTCACAGTAAATGTGTGTTTGGTCACTCTCACAGTAAATGTGTATAAATTTGTGTTTGGCCACCCTCACTGTAAATGTGTGTAAATTTGTGTTTGGCCACCCTCACTGTAAATGTGTATAAATTTGTGTTTGGCCACCCTCACTGTAAATGTGTATAAATGTGTGTTTGGCCACCCTCACTGTAAATGTGTATAAATTTGTGTTTGGCCACCCTCACTGTAAATATGTGTAAATTTGTGTTTGGCCACCCTCACAGTATATGTGTGTAAATTTGTGTTTGGCCACTCTCACAGTAAATTTGTGTTTCCTGATGCTCCTGGTTTCAGGTTTTCCCACTGACTCCTGTCCTGGAGCATCACTGGAACAAGCCAGGCTCTGTCACCTTTGCACCCTCCCTTCAGTGATTTACAAACTGATCCCACCTCAGCCTTTCCTCCTCCAGGCTGAGCAGCCCCAGCTCTCTTTGGAGACTGCTTCCTCCTCATCAAAAGGCAAACTGTCAGCTCCTCTCCAGGCAGGGGCAGCAGGATGGCTGGGATTTGTATTAATTAATCACAACTTTGAAATGTGGGAAAAAAACCACCTCCCTGTGATGAGGTTAAAGAGCTCTTGTTCAAATAAAGCTTCTTGCTTAAATATCACAGGGAGAAAAGAGGAGAGGGAGGATAGGTAAATATTTCTGTGATTAACCAGGTTTAAAGGCTGTGCCTCTCCCAGCAGAAATAGGAGAGGCAAATGCTGCAGAAGGGAAGTTGGCACCTCACTGCTTTATAAATCTTCCTGGGCAATGTTATGGTCAACAAAGCATTGCAATTCCTGAGCGTGTGTGACTTACTCATACATTCAACTTCAGCTATAAATAAATGCTTAATTGTTCTGCAGTTTGTGTGTGCCTGAGCCCAAGCACAAAATAAATCAGTAAATCAGGGTTCACTTTGGAGCCCTCAAACCCCAACTGCAAGGCTTCAGGCTTCAACTACCTTTAGGTGAGGGTTTTAGGGCAAAATATTGAAGCAGTTGGCAGCAAAAAAAAATCTTAGGGAATGAAATCAGAAGATGACTGGCAATAAAACCATAAAGTTTTCTTAAATCTTGGGGTTTCGTTGCTTTTGAGAGCTCAAAGGACAAACACGAGCTGGGGAAAGGGAAAGCTCTTCCAGGCTGAAGTTTTAAGAGTTATAAACTACTTGGAGTGGTAGGAAAGGCAAAATGAAGAAATTATTGCAGCTGAATTCTGTGTATGGGAACACCTTGGATGGCAACCTCTATGGAAAATCACCTTGTCTTTTTTTCATCATAAAGCAAAAGGATAGAGAAGAATTGATTTTTGAAAATTCTGTAGCACTGAATAACAGTCCAGGAAACACAGAGAGGAAAAGGAAGAAACAGAAAGGAAAGGGTAAAAAATAAATGAGTAACTGAAGCCTACCTGATGCAATTTACTACAGGGATTCAAAAGAGAAATAGAGAGATTACTGAACGATTAGTGAGAAATATTAATTAGTGGCAAAACAAAAATTACCTAAGTGTTTTCCTTATGTGAATTTGGATTGAAACTGGAGATTAAAAAGTGCCACAACAGCTGAACTCTGGATTCTAATGTAGAAAAAATTGTATGTGTTCATATTGTGTAGCTTGCTGGATTTTAACAATCTAAATATTGACCAAAACAACTATTACACACACACACACAAAAGAAAGGCTCTTGGATTCGAGGGAATGTTTTTTTTCTCTGAAGATTTTCTTGATAAATGAGTTTTTTCCTTTCCTATTGCACTTTTCATGTTGCTAACAAATGCAGGTGTGGAGCTCAGGAGGTTTTTGATGTGGTTGTTGGAGAAGGTGCAGATCAGGTTGGGATATTTGACAGGACCAACCAAGGAAGCAGCAGAAAGTTTTCCTGCATAGAGGAGCTGGAAGAGAAGGGAAACAGCTAAATTCCCTAAAAGAGAAGGAAAACTGTTGCTACCGAGCTAGGGTGTGGTGAAAAACTACAGCAACATGGCTTCCTTCATGAGGCAGAAAAGAAGCAAAAGCAAAAAGCCTTTATTAAAGAACCAGCCACACTTTTATAGACTGGATCGTGGGACTGAGGACAGACTTGATTTCAGGGGTGTAAGGAAGGTAACATCTTCCCAAACATGCTTTCACCAAAACATCACATTTCCCACGTACTCTTCTGCACAACAGCAACTGCTGGCTTTGCTGTTAATTCTCCCTCTCCTGTTTTCCTTTGAGCAGCCTGAGAAAATCCAAGCTGCTTTTTCCCTGGCTTTCACCAGTATCCCCAAAAAAAAAAAAAAACAAAAAAAAAAAAAAAAAAACCCCCAACAAAAAAAAAAAAAAAAAAAAAAAAAAAAAAAAAGAAGCCAAAAAAAACCCACAAAAAACCAACCTTCTTGCTATTGCTTTGCCATTCAAGACATTGTCATTGTCACCTTTCAGATGTGTAAGCATAAGAGACAGCAACAGCTGAGCTGTAGTAATTAGGAGGGAGAGATGTGCAGGCCTTGTCTCACATCTTTCTGTTAAGATGCAGTTTACACTTTGGCAGGTTTAAGAGTCCCCAGTGAAAATAAGCCATCTGCATCTGCTCCAGCACACCATTCTCATTTCTGAACCCTTCAAGCAGTTCTGGAGAAATCAGCATTGCCTCCCTGCTTTTTTCAGCCCTAAATGCAGTCACAAACCCATTAATTCTCTTACAGTAAAGCAGGAACACTGGCTCTAGACCTGTTCACAACGCATCTACTTTAAAAAAAAAATTTAAAAAAAAATTCCCATTTTATTCAGGCATCTACTGAGTTCCAAGTTTCACTGCTTTCTGTACTTGCAGCAGGGAAGCCAAGAGGGATGCAAGCAACCTTATTCAATTCTATTCACAAGCACCCTTCCTTGGGAAAGCCAATAACTTTCAGAGGGTCTCTGCAGACTTTGCTCCACTGCTTTGCACCCTGGAGAATGGCTG
This sequence comes from Cichladusa arquata, assembly GCA_026413545.1. Classification (NCBI taxonomy): domain Eukaryota; kingdom Metazoa; phylum Chordata; class Aves; order Passeriformes; family Muscicapidae; genus Cichladusa; species Cichladusa arquata. The sequence goes on along the minus strand of JAOTQP010000469.1, from coordinate 22,569,860 downwards.
GCTGGTAATCCTCTTTTCACTCAGTGAGCACAGACTCAAAGGTTTTCATTCCTGTGAGCTCAGAAGTTTCCATTTCCATTTGAGAAAGACATTTTCCTGGCAGTTCTCAAAAGATGCATTTGTAAAATAGGGAAACAACCTCAAGGAATGCTAAAGGAAAGGAATAAAGCTGTACGTGGACAGCCTTTCTACCTCAGCCAGGAAAGGAAATTCCTTCTCAGCACCAATGCCCCATAAACACAACCTACTCTGCAACTACCAAACACTTGATCAACACAAAGTGACCAGCTGACCACCCCACCCTGTACAAACACCAAACATTTTCCTCGGTGTTGGTTTCAGCCACCTGGGGCAACAGCCTTGAAAATCTCAGATGAAAGAAAATATGTATCTGTGTGTGCACGCAATAAAAGCAAAGAAAAAGGGTGCACATCAGATGGCTGCGACACATTAGAGAGGTAAAGGTGTTCTGCTGAACTCACTACAGGAAGACATGCTCATGTCAGTGGTTTTTAAACTTTTGCTGTCTCCAAAGATAATTACAAAGCCAAATCCACTGTTGTAACCATACCGTAAAACATTTAGAAGTTTGCAAATCCAAAGAGGTCGAAACTTGCTTCTTCCAACTGCAAAAGATTTGGATGGCCCAAAGCCAAGACCCAGAAAAAAACCCTAGTCAGTGGCTCAGGAATGCCAGCTCTTAACACCAACCAAATGCATACAAACCCTCTGGTAGGGCAATTCACAGTATCATCTCCCACAAAAACTCACTTAGAATTGCAGCTATCATTCACCTCCTTACTTCTGTGCCAGGGCAACCTAACTGAGTCTCACTTTGACACTCTCCAAAGTAGTCAGTGAGCAATTTTCCCTGCCTTGCTTTGGGGAATTCCAGCTTGGTGCTCCTGTAAAGAGAAACAAGAAGGCTTCACACTGCAACAGACAGGATTCCCTCCATCACTCCCAGCTCCTTAGTAAAGGCATTCCTGAGGTGCACTGTGCCCTAATAAATCAACAAAAGCGCTCCAGGTTTCCTGGCAGCTGGAAACTGGAATTCTGCAGTGAAGGCAAACACCTCTCCAGCTAAAGCAAACACAGCCAGGGAGCCCCTGCTGAGCACCACAGCTACTGTCAGAAGAGGGACAGGGGGAGAAGGTGGGATCCTAAGGCATCTGGCTGACAAAGGGCAGTCCAACATACAGACAGAAGATGGTCATAAGCCCAGCCCTGACACAGGCATTCCTCTGTGCTAGCATATGCTTCCAAAATGGTTTATCAGAATAAACCCACAAAACTTCATTTTTAGAGCAATGACCATATTGCCCTGATACAGATGGTACTTTTGCCTTTAAGAGCATTTATTTTAGTGTTTAGATGACCTATGTAAAAGATCCTGTAAAAATACAGAACAAAAATAGCCTAGTCTTAAACAGCTTATAACTTAACTCTAAAATAAACGAAGACAAAGGGAACAGCAGTGATCAGTATGAGCAGCACTCAGCTCAGCAGAACAAGATGACTGCTGTTTCCAGAGGTAAAGGAAGGCATTTGGGTTTTTTTTCTTTTAAAACTACATAAAAGAAGAAACCTGATGAAAGAGTTGAGAGAAGAATTATTAGGTGGGTTGGAATACATTTATGGGCCAACCTCTCAAACCACCTCTCAAACAGAAACAAAACCAGCATTTTTCAAAAGCAGCACAAGGAAACAACAGAGGGTAATGTTACCAGACAAACAGCAGCAAGAGCCCAGTTTCCAGCACTAATATTTGCTAGATTGCATACAAAAAACTAGATGGGCTGCTTCAGTACCTCATTTTCAGGCACTTGGCAAGTAAGGGAAAGGAGAAACCAAGCAGAGATGAAATAGTGACAGTAAAAGCAAAAGAGCTGACTGCCTCAAATGCTCTTACAACAGGCACAAGCCCATCAATACCATAAAATAACTCTCATTCAATAAAACAAAGGCATCTTCCTCAGATGCACCCTGAGAGCTGGAATAAATACCCAGATTTTACCATCTCCCCCTCCTGATTGTTATGCTCTCCCACAGAGAGTTTCCTGGTAACGCTTTCAGTGCAGGGATGGGACGTAGCAGAGGGTGTGAACAAATTTACTTATGTCAGACCCGATCTGGACTGCAAATCCAAGTCTTCAGCATCCATGGCATCATGGACCCTCACTCTGAGACCACTGTAAGGCACATTTCCCTTCCCACTCCCTTGAAGAACCACCAGATACCAGTCTCCAAGCAAACACTGCCTTTAGGGTAAAATCCTGATCTACCTACACGTGGTTAATTGGGACACAGAGATGCCAGGCAGCTGACAGTGCACAGCAATGGTGCAAAGCCTGCAGCCCCATCGGCAGGTGAGTGCCAGGAGCTCCCACAGCACAAATCATCCCCCCCAGCCTGAGGGAGATCCAGCTGGCAGAGTTGTGTTCTGTTTGGGAAGATGTGAGTGGCACTCAAAAGCCCTGAGTCTCAGGAAAGAAATACTAGATGAATGTGCTGGGTGAAGGACTCCTACATATGTATAGTGTAGAGAGAGACACACAAAGGAGGGCGGGGGGGCGGCTGGGAAGAGTGACAGCAAGACTTGTCTCTGGGCCTTGTGCTTATTTTGACCTTTCAGTTAAAGATTCTCCAAAAAGGCACTGCTCAGCCCCAAGCCTGATTAGATGTCTTGGGAAAAACAGAGTACAAAGCATCACACATGAATGAGCACAGAGCCATAACACGATCTTGATATTCCCACCCATCCATATGGCCAAAAAAAGCGACGATCTTCAATGCAAACATTGGCAGCAGCAATATGAAACTAATGTGTTAATTAGCAGATTTTGCAATCCAGCACACAGCAGAGACTGCTGATGGTGGCTTTTATATAGTCAATCAGAAGTGAAACAGAACAAGTACCACGTTACTTAAACCATTCACAACAAGGTTAATAATTTGCTAATTGCATATTTCTGGCCTGAGCAGACCAAGGTCTGTTTTTCAAGCTTCTTTTCTCAAAGGTATTTTGAAATGTATTTAGTGGGGCAAGCTCTCCATCACTTGCAACTCTTCTCTTTGTTAACATTCAGTCTCAACTTGAATGTTTAGCTTAAATTCAAGAAAGGCCACTGCCTTGCTTTACACAGCACCAGACTAAATGAGCTCAGTGATTTCCCAGCCTTGTAAAACTCTTTAGTTTTCAGCCTGTAAACAACCACAAGTTATTCTGAAACAGAGGCTAAATTACAACATCCATCAGATTTACTTCTTGTATAGGATTTTTCACATTAAATGCAAGAGAAGATTATGAAACTGAATTACTTAAATGCCATTGGAATTTAACATAATTCCTTAGCGTACATGGGTTTACACGCTAAATGCTTAAACTCTACTCTCCTAGAAAGTTTAAACAATAAAATAAATACTGCAAGACAGGTGAGATACACTATTTATTTTACCATTACACTAATATTTCTAAGAAATATAGAAAAAAGTATGAAGAAGATTTCATTTTCAGGAGATATTTGAAGTACAAACCTAAAGTTGACACTCCTGTCATGAACAATATCCTTTACATCCAGGATGTACCACTTATGGTGCATAAAACATCTAGACAAAGTTTGGAAAGAAAAGAACAAACAGGGATGAAGAACACGACTGAATTGGTCTTGGGGCTATTTCCAAAGCACAGAAAAACAGCAATCAATTGCACCAGGACTAGTCAGAGTCACATAATTTAAGGTACAGCTGCTCTGATTTCCTGCCTAACACACAGGCACTGTTCCATTTTATCCACTCACACCTCCATAAAGCCCATTAAGTGGTTCTGTGAAATGTAGTGGTTTATGGCATCCAGACTAAAGGCCCTTGGAGGTCAGAACGTAAGTTCACTACTCTGCTAGTAGTTTGCAACAATGGCTCCATCATTCTTTCTGGCAGTGAGGCCAGACTAATTTCTTATTTGTTTGTCTTCTGCCTTGAGCCATTAATTCCTTCTCTGCTGGATTAAAGAGGAGCTCCTCAGAGTCAATTATGCACATGTTTTAACCAACTCACCTCTCAATAGCTTTTCTGGCAATCAACAGATTGGTCCTGTCAGTTTCCCAGTACAAGGCATCTTTTCTTGAGTCCTTGAGCAGCTTTCAACTTCTTTTTTTGTTTGTTTGTTTTAAAATACCAATTTGATTGTCCTCCTCCCACCTCTTGCCCCTACTTCAGGGTCACTGCTTTGGTGAGGCACAATCAGTGAAAAATCAGCATCTCTGGCACACAGAAGTCCAAACCTGCCTGTATCAGATGGATGTAATTTCACTGGACCCATTTTACAGCATAATGGAGGAGCTACAGAAATCAGGCTGCAAAGATCATATCAATTCACTGAGTGTCAATTTTCTGACTGTACTGAGTGTAAGGAGCTCATATCTTTCTTAATCACCGTTTAATAATTTCTCCAAAGCCTCAAATAAAAAGTTCACTACCTCCCCTGTTCTGCCAAAGACTTACATACCATTCAGAATATTCAAGGAAAAAAAAAAAAATCCCAAAATTCCTGTCATTTCCAGCTATGGTTTTGTATTTGTCCTCAGCATGGCCTGCTTCTCTGCTGAATCAACATTAGCAGTGGCTTTAGACTTATTTTCAGAATACTGATGAACTACTGAACAGCAGAGTACACTACTGATGCTTGCTGAAGTCACCTGCTAGGAATACCACTTTTCTGAAATGTACCCAGTAACCCATGATTTCAGAAGCATCAGCCTTTTCTTTTAATTAAATAATTATGAGGTATGCTGTTGGTGTTGGCACAGATCAATTATTCATACCATTCTATGACTCCAAGTCAAACATCCAAGAAACACATTACATGAACAGTCACCTGCTGCCCTGTTTCTTTCCAGCAGCACTTTCTTACACTTAACACAGCCCATCCCTTCAGAAGTGTATATCCTCTGAAGTATACACCAAGATAACTACCCATCTCGAACCTCCCCCAAGACCTGACTTACTCAAGATGATTGCATGAAAAGCATTCATCTTTTGCAGATGTTAACCAGGCACTCCATATCACAAGGACTAGTACCTTCCTCTACTTCTGTTCTAGCATTGAACTTCCACCTCTAACCAGATTTCCACTGTGTGGCACTTCTCATTTTGTGTTACTTCTCATTTGTGTTATACAATAAATGCATCTAAGTTTGCAAAGAGCACAAGGGAGAGAGCTTATGCTCTGTGTACAGGCAGGAGCACAGGCCAGGTTTGGGTGTGGGTCAATATGACAGCCTGGAAGGGCTCTGCCTGTTACACCTCTTGGAAGAAAATAATTCCAAGGCAATAGCAGAATGAAATGTGTGGCTTTTACCAGTCCTTACCTTGGCATTTTCAAAGCAAGAAATTTATTTCCCATTGTGAACCCCCTGGCCCAGCTGCCCAGGAACACCAATACCTGGCTGCCTGTCAGGGACAAGATCACCAAGACGGCTCCAAGCAGCAGGAACAAGAAGCCCATGGAAAACTGGTTTCAGGAGAGGCTACCCATCAGTTTTCACAGCAGAAAGTCTGCTCATATTTATGCATGACCGCTCAAGTGAACTGCATGACTGCTTTTGTTGATCTGCTCGCAGCGATCCATTCTTTCAGCAGGAACACCAGGAGGAAGCCACGCTGGGACTGGGCAAGGAGAAAAAAAACCACCCCGTGGACATACTGAATGGGACAGAAAATTCCCCTACAATTTCTGTAAGTTTATTTCCAGCAATGCCCTGCATTGACTTTTCTAGCAGCTTTTTCAGACACCTTCACACATCAAAGCCCAAGCCACACCACAGTAGTCATTTTGACTAAATCTACTTTAGAAATTGATTAAACAATTGATTTTTTCATAGCTTAGATACAAAGTGACCTTTCCATCCCACAAAAAACCAAAGGGAATTAACACATGTAAATAGAGTCTTCATTTAAAAGGGAGTGTTTTTCTCCCTTAGAGGGAAAGTCCTGCAATACTTTATTTTTTCTTGCAGTTCTCAAAAGATCAATTCTCATTCCTCCACTTGAGCTTTTCACCTTTCTGTCCAAAACAAAGGCACAAGACTTCTCAGAGCATACACCAAAAAGCACCCTGAAGACAAACACAAGCCTTCCTATAGGTCACCAAGTGGTAAAGACATCACTATTATTTAATCAGCTAACAGTTCTATTTCAGTCTGTGAAGCAGCAACACAGAGGACAGGAGAGATAAGAGTTTTACAAGCACAAAAAGTTTTATTCTTTCTCTACACAGAAAAGAGGATTGTGAGATGTATTTTTCGTTACTGAGTGGAATAACAAGGATGGTCCATGTGTTTATACTGGTTGAGACCATTTCCCTTGTGAATCACTGCATACGTATAATTTCTACCTGCATAAAATAAACACATTTTGTTTTGGGCAAAGTTCCTTCATTAGGACCTCGTGCCTTCTGGTACTTCCTACATGGTGCACTTGGGGATGCAGATTACAATCCTAGAGCTGAACAGCCAGGTGTCATTTGTGTTTTGATGATCAAACAGGCTCTGGCAGCCTGCAGAAAACCGTGTCTGTAATTGTCACTGTAGCACCCATTAGGATCACACTGTGCTGACAGCATTGGGAGGAAGGGAAACAGATGCACAACCCAATGGCTTTCAAATATTCAGGTAAAGGATGAAACCACAGAACTGCGAGTGCAGGTCATTCTCCTGTAACAGCTTTGCTCAGTGCAGCAGCATCCTGGGACTGACATGTGGATGCTAAACACCTGCACTGGGCACAGACACAAACCTTTGATCAGCAAGAGAACACTGAAATGCAAAAGAACTTAAACAGAAATGTTCTCAGGACTGTGTGAGCAGCACCAGCATACAAGTTGCTCCCAGCAGGACACCCATCCCTCTCACCCACTGGAGGGTAAACACTACTCAGATGTTATTTGTCTGTAGCTAATGAGTTTGGCATTCACGGATCCATGGCAAGGGCTTTGCTACAGCAGCTCTGTGATGGTGGGATGCCGTAGATGTATTTGGATGGCTGGATCCAAAATAACACTGGTCTGTGATATGTCAGCTTGCCTACTCTTTCTACTCTTCACAACCCTTATTCACAGAGTTCAACAAAGACAGCTCTCCACAGTGGTGAAGCCTAGTTAAGCACTGTGAACAGTGGCCATTATCAGCACAGGTCATTAAGGAAAGCTTCATGATGCCACCATCCTGTACAGACAGGCATCAGACCCACAGTGAAACAGAACAATTGCTTGCAAGACCATGGATGGCAGGGGGCTGCCTGTGTTCTATGCCCAGAAAATGCATGTACAAAGTTCAAGTATCCATGCTAGTACTGCCACTACAACATACAGGAATAACTATAAAATATAATTAGCAAGAAACCATGATTGTCAGAAGTCTTTATATTTGTGGCACTCTGCTGAGCTTGTTACTGAGGCTACTGACACAGGCTTTCACCTCTGCTGCAGACCAGCTCAGTGTAGAGAAGGAAGGGGCCATGGTGACTTGGGCACTGTGAGGACAGAGACTTGACTGTCCCAAGCCCAGAGAAAGCAAAACAGGCTAAATGGCTCTTTCATCTGGTCCTGTGCAGCTGTTCATATGGCCACACTGCCAGCAACACCGTCCCTACTGCCCATCTGTGCTGCTGTGGGAGGTAATCTTGCAGGTACCTGCCCTCTGGGCAGTACAGAGAGCAAGAGCAGCACTTGCATGGCAGCTGCTCTACCCCACCACTCCTTTTTCTTTAGCTCTGCATCATCTCAGCAGTGCTGGGCACAAAGCACAAGCAGACACTCCAGCTCTGGGACTGCAGCTGCCTGTTACCGAGGCCAAGGAGCTCAGCACATCGAGTCACTCAGGGATGGCAGTGCCGCAGGGGCTGCTCTGCCTTCCTGCCAATTCAAATCCTGCCTATGCTGCCAAGAGGACAAGCTGGTAGCAATCACCCAGGGCCATTCTGAAATTGCACATGCACCTCTGTTGGCTGTCACACATCTGGAGAACAGTTTCTAGTTACAAATCCCCAAAAGAGAGGAAAAAATTTAGATCAAAGGAAGAAATAAACAGTACGAGTCAGCGTTACCCGTGACAGCCACAGCAGTGCCTTGAAAGGCACAGTCACACAAGGGAACCACACCTCTCCATCACAGCCATGAGAAAGCTGCACTGCCACGAGGATAAACAGCAAAAAGCCCTTGCAATCTTTGTCTTAAATCTCTCTCAAGTTTTGGGCTGATATAAAATGCAATTCACAATACGTTTCAGTTAAGGACCAGAATATAAATTCACAAATGCTATAGTCTCCCATGGCACTTCAACCTTTCTGCAGCCTCATTTCATCAATTTTATCAAAATGCTGAAAAGATCTGGCAAATAAACCAAGCCACTCTACTTCTCCATTTCCCACACTGGTACACACAGATCTCATGCAATTAATTCAGTTGCACATCAGCTTTACTATTCTCTTGGTAGTGAACTGCAATCTGTATTCAAGAAGTCAAACAGGAAGCAAATAAAAAAAAGATCAAAATATTGATGTCAGTGCAATTCAAAAGTCCAGGAACTGCTTCTGCACTAGAGATCTGCAGCACATACAACTTCTGGCTACACTAGGAGACAGAAGACAGGTGAGAAGAGCTTATGACTGGTGTGTGGAAGACAGCAAACAGATGATCAAAATGCTCATCACACGTTAGCAAAATGCTCTCACGTACCATAATTTTGTAATTCACTATCACAATCACTCTCTCCAGCATTTTAAGAAGGTTCAATGCAAAAAAATCTTGGGATTTTTTTGAAAGGCAGAAAGTGCTAAAGAGAGAGTTGCCATTAACAAACTCCAAGCTGTCCAAAACCCACAGCAGCTTCAGGGAGGACATTATTTCTGACAAAGCCTGGTCTAGCAGACCATCTCTGAAGCCATGGTTCCTCTGCTCTAAGTTTTTGTTGTCTGAAGGACTTTCAGCTGACCAGAACACTCAGCAGGCAACGCCAGGAGCATTTTCTCAAGCATTTGCCTGGCCAGCTATTTACGGAGGTTGGCATTTCTTTGTGGAAACTAGAGAACCCAAAAATTCTTCAGTGTCTCACACAGGAGCATGAGGGCACGGGCACTTGTAGGGACAGAGGGATTTCAAGAGCACAGAATCTTCAGGAGTCAGGATCAGAGTGGGGAGACAGGTGGTGCTCCAGTTCTTAATGTGACTCCACACAAAGAGCAGGGAAGCCACTTAACCAAACTGTGAAATGGTGCAGTACAGGAAAGCTAAAAGAGCAGAGATTTTGAAATTACATGCATGGGCAGAAACCCTCAGCTGAAAACACTACTTCTTATGTAGTAATTTTGAGAATTATTATAACAGGGTAAGATGTCAAACATACCCATTCTATTTATAGAATGACATGCAATTTAGTTAGAAAACAAGTTTCATCAGCAGAAATGCTTGAACACAATCAGCTTCCTCCACCTGCACGGTTCCAGGCACAACTACCATCCTGCCACAGCAGAGCTGCAGGGAAGGGTAGGACACAAGGACTGCATTCTCCCTGGAGTAACTTCAGCAGCAGGATGAACCCCATCACTGTGACTCAATGCCACATTATGCCAAGATAAGCTGACGCACATGTTTTTTTCACTGAAATCCAGAAGCACTGCCTTTAATTTCAGAATTAAGGAAAAGTGCAAAGAGAGGGAGAATGGTTATGAGTTGAAATCGTCTGCACCTGCAGATACAAAGCAGCAGCAAAGCATTTAGTCAATACCTTACAGCTGTGTATCCCAAGGCTCACCACTGATTCTATGTGGGTATCTGGAGCAAGTGGTGACACAATTCCTAAACTCCAGTTCCTGATACAGAACCAGCCACGCTAAACCACCACCAGAAGCAAAGATCAATGCCCTTACAGCCTGTGGCACAGGCACCAGAGACTTCCCACAGGAGAGAGAACAGGAATAGATACAAGTAGCAAGATAAAATTACAGTATTCAGCTACTTCAAGAAGGGAAACGAATTATCATTTTCTAAAAGGGAGCAGCTATGGAGTTGCAAGAATTTTCAGAGCAGCAGCGCTGGTGCAGAGCAGAGGCTGGGGAAACTCAACACTTCCAATCTGTTCCACAGTTAAACTTCAGAGCCAAAAGCAAAGCAAAATCTCACAGGTTTACCAGGCACAGAAGAAGTGATCCTAACAGTACTTGCAGTTTTTATACTACAAGCAAATCACTAAAGTTCACATTCAATTAAAGAATGGCATCTGGAAATCTCCTTAGGATCTGTTTAACTTGAAGATTCTTTTCACATTTTGATCAACATCTAAAATCAGATTATGCTACCACTTTTTTCTTTTTTACTTCTTTTCCCCCTCTTTTTCTTTCTTGAGATCAGCAGGCAGGACTTGAAAGGGAAGGTCTAAAAATAAATTCAGGCTATTAGAAACTATTTTAAAACTGATTCAATAAAACCAAACAAAAAAAACTAACAAAAAACAAAGCAAAAAATCCAAAACAAAACAAACCAACAACAAAAAATTGACTTAAACTGAAGACATTTGTTTCTTCTTTTTTCTTTCCCTCGCAAGCATTGGGAGGCAGCACTTACTTCTAGTTAACAAAAAGAAGACCTAAATTGTTTCCTGGAACCTTGGAATAGCTCAGATGTCTTAGTTACTACTTGGCTGAGGAAAAATTATTAGCAGTGAAAACAAGTCCTCCGCATTTATTACTTAAGCAGCTGGGGAGAAGAGGCAGAGCCTTAAAGAGCTCGCACCAAAGCACTGTGGTTCTCCCATTAGTCAGGGCTGCGTGTTGGTACAGGTTGGAACATCCTCCTTCATGTTTTTGCACCTCTGCAGCTTAGCAAGTCTGAGCTCCAGCAACTACAACCCCGGCCAGTTTATTAAGCAAGGGAGCATCTCAGTTATCACTGCGGCAAACCACAGCACGCAGGCTGATTCTTCATGGCTCCAGAGAAATATGCAGGTACCAAAACCTCCTCCATGCTGTTTTTAGAGTCTCCTAGACTCAGTGTGCCAAGAAAGGTTCCTTGGCTTTCACCACTGTGCTGGAGTAAAGACTGTGCAACACATGAGTTTACTGTTTCCCAATTAAATTAAGCATCTACTCTGCCTTCCGGAGCAGCAGTATCATGTCACGAGACTGTGCACATGCTCCTACTGCCTCAATCGCTCGTTTCTGAAAAACACAGCAAGAATTTATAGGAACTGTCTTCCGGCACCGAGACGAAACCAGACAAAGCTCAAATAATGATCAATATGAATCTTCTCTAAAGACACCATCACAACCATCAGGTCATCAAAGACGCCTCCAATAATAGGACAGGGAAAATGATACCAGCACAATGAAAGACCAGCTGGCACATTCCCATAAAGGCAAAAGCAGCCCTCCTGTGGTTTTCATGAACAGCAGAAGATGAATCCTTTCAGATACAGTAATCCTACAATCAGATACTCACAAGAAACACAAATAAATGCAAATCAAATCCAGGGCTTTAACAGCTTATAGGGAATGCAAAGGAGAGTCAGTAGAACACACCAGATCCCAGCACAGAGCACAAAGATGTTTCACAGAAGATCCAGGTGAGCAAAAGGGGCACCAGTCCAACCGCTGCTTCCTGAAACTAGCTTGTATCTGGAGGGCTAATTCTTACAAGGAAGCAGGCAGGCTCATGCCTCCTCTGACTGCTACCACCCTGCACAGCCTGCAAGGTGGGATGAATCAAACTCCTATCATCTTCCTCCAAGATGCCCTTATGCAAGATTGGGAGGGTTCAGCTCAGAACTTGGCTACAACAAACAATTTGAAGTTTCAGGAGGAAAAAAAACCAACAGCTACAAACAAAAACAGAACAGATGGAGAGGCTGTCAGTGAGGAGAAGAAACTGAAGTCCTTGTGAGTTTGCTTTGACAGGCAGCAGGAACGACTGAGACAGAGAAGAAGATGACAGAAGAGAGATAGTGTCAATCTATCCAATTCAGCAGTAAAGCTTCTACCAGAAAAAAATCCTCAAGCATTTCTGGGAGTGGCTGCTTCATCTCCTTCTGAACTGGAACTTGTCTGTTGTTCTCCCTCTCCAGCTGACAGTGAAATTTACACTGAAAAAGACACCATGCTTCCCTGTACCCATCACTGCTGGCGAAAGGAACACTCCAGAAAGCAAACAGCAAGAGTGGAAGACAGAAAGTGCAATTACTTTTGTCTTCTGTTGGACAGTGCTGGATAGCACACACCCCACACAGGCAACCTGGGTGGGTGCTTTTTCCTTCAGAGCACACCCAACATACAACTGGCACTGCTTAATTTGGCAGGCAGCCTCTCTCCAGGCTCACGGGGCCACCTTCGGCAGCAACAGATACTTCTCAGACTGGTTCAGTCCTTGCAGGCTCTGCTGGCATTGCCAGGAAAGCCCAAGCGTGCCAGCAGCAGCAAGACTCCAGCAACAAGCCCGCTTCACACAAAGACTGGCACTGAAGGGAACGGCTCCGCACACTCCTTACAGCCCTGTCAGCTATTCCCTCTGCCCTTATATGGGAACATCCCGTGGCCCCGCTGGGAATATGATGCTGTTGGTGGACATGAAAGGTAAGGCAATACCTGAGCTGTCAGCAGGCGAGGGCAGAATTTTTCTGTTCTGAAAAGCAAGCAGAGTCTTGGAGCCTGAACTCTTTGCAGCACTTACATGGGAGAAAGTAGAGATTAAGTGTGTCAACTGCTGACAGTCTGCACCCACCTTCCTCAAGAGTTATGCTGGTGATTTTAATCTTATTAGATATTGTTAATCGTATTACTAACTTAACTCTTTTCACATGTTGGAAGAAATTTAAAGAGAAAATTCCATATATGACCATGCTATAGTAAATGCTTTCTGGCCAAATCTCAGTTCAGGGCAAGTCCCTGGCTTGCAGATTCCAGTTCAGCTGCACACAGGTGTGCATGTGCATAGAAACACTCTGCTCAGCACCAAACTACCCACGAGTCACCCTCCCTGCCAGATTCTTCTCCATCCATAACTTATTTGCTTTCTTACCCTGTGATTCTGCTAAGCATTGCTGGCTTCTCAAAGTGACCCTATTAAAACCTGTGCAATTCCATGCCACACTTGTAGCAAGGGGAAACACCAATTTCCCTATTACAATGCAAAACCACGTAGCAAAGCAGCTCAGTGCATCAGCTTCTCCCTGAATCAGGGTGAATGTTTTCATCACTGGCTTAGTCCCCTGACGTCACACAGACACATCATTAATAAAAGTCATTGATTTTTGCATTTCATACACAAGGCAGAGCACTTCTGTGATCCCCGTTCAAACAGTGAGGTCACAAAGGAGCAGATCACATTCAGCCTCACACAGAATAGAGCACTTGTTTAAGTAAAATACTGACCCCGCTGTTTTACAACACTCAGGGTTGTAGCCCCTTCCTCTTTGTAACTACAGCAACACTCCAGATACTCTCCCAGGACTACTCCTGTTCCAGACTGCTGCCCTGAGATAAAGCAGCAGTCACAGAAAGTTTAGATTTAAAACCAGAAAGATCTCAAATTGCAACGCCTGGAACACAAAACACACCTGCACGGAGGGGCGCAAACACTTGCTGCAAACTCTTTCAAAAGGAATGTGTTTAAGGTGGAAAACGAGACCTGCAGACCAGCAGGAATTTCCCCGTCAGTGCGCTCCGAGCAGCGGGCGAGGGCCGGGCAGCTCCTCCAGCGCGGGCTGCCCGACCCCAGCGCGGTGCCACCGAGCACCGAGCCCCGCCGGTCCCGCCGCTCCCCGCATCCCGGCAGCGCTCCCGCCGCCGGAGGGGCTCGCAGCCCCGCCGCCCGCTCCTGCTGCTCCTCCGGGACGCGGAGCCGCGGGGACCCCCGCTCTTCTCCTCGTAGAGCCAGCCGCGGGGGCGGCGCGGAGCGAGGGGTCTGCCAGCCCACCGGAGCCCCCTCGCCCCGCCCGGGAGGCGCCGCCGCTCCGGAGGGGCCGCGCCCATCCCCCCACGCGGAGACAAAGCGCGGCCCCCGGGCGGCACCTGCCGCCGGCCGCTGACCCCCGGCAGCGCTTCCTCGCCCCGGGCCGGGCGCGGCGGCGGCGGCAGCAGCCCGCGCCTCCCTCCCCG
>JAOTQP010000469.1:22521634-22535400 GCA_026413545.1 Cichladusa arquata | reverse complement strand
ATTCTATTCTATTCTATTCTATTCTATTCTATTCTATTCTATTCTATTCTATTCTATTCTATTCTATTCTATTCTCTGTTATTCCATAAAAAAGCCTTGCCCAGTGTCAGGAGCAATGCCAGCACTGGGATGGAAACCCCTCCCTAGTCCCAGTGGCTGTTGTCCCATCCTACATGACCAGAAAATGAACTCAATGTGTAGTTTTGCTATTTTGTTCAGCACCCACATCTGCATTGCTGGCAATCACACAGCCTGTGCTTCACAACCAAGCAAAACAGAAAATGTAATTAATTTTATTCGAGAATTCTCTCTGAGCACATTTGCCACCCGTTTCATTTCACTGCCACCTCTGAAGTTACACTCTGACCAACATCACTTACCCTGAAGACACACAAGAAAGAGAATAAATATTATTATTGGTGTCTGAATATTCAGTCTATGTAAATGCATTATATACTTTGCTTGGCTTTGTCATAAAAGAAAGAGCAAGGCAAACCTCCTGCTCACACTCTCCTTTTGTCCTTTTTTTTTTTTTTTTCCCGAATTTTGCATAGTACATATTGCAAGATGTTTTGTTCTCAGTTATATCCCTCTAGTTATTATCTTGAAAGCAAAATTCAGACATATCCAGCACCTTGTGGTTTCAGAATCAGGGATGTTGGGAAGGACCTGTTACTTCATCTTTTTTGCATATGCCCTTGCAGTCTGCTGTTTTCTATTTATTCTGAAAACCTCGGGTAAAATGGAATCTTACAAATGAATTCATGAGAACAGGCTTGCAGGCAAGGAGCTGAGTTCTGGGGAAGGGAAATTCCTGTGCAGATCCTGATGCTTTGGAATAAGCAGAAACCACCAGGTTGTGCTGTTGCCCTTAAGCAATGCTGTGCTCAGCTCCTGGCTGCAGTTTGTCTGGGAAGACCCTGAAATCCTGGAAAACCAATTCTCTCAGACTCATTTTCACTTGTGATTAGACAGTTCAGTATTTTCCCCCAGATTTTGGCTTGCTTTGAAAGCCACTGGCAGTGTTTGCTGGCCATGAAATTCAGGTAGGAGAAAGAATAAAAATAAATAGCGAAATTTAAAGTATCAAAACAATGAAAATAAAAGCAATAAAAATAAAATAATTAAAAATAAATCAGCCATCAGCATAGCCTTAGGATGTAAACACAGCACAGCTCACCCAAAAACTGGCAGGTTTTTTGATACTTTATACCCAACCTATTTATTTTTCTTGCAAACTTCTAAACAAAATCAAGCTTCTCAGGTTTCCCACTGCACGTTTTCTAAGTAAACCCAGCTAAACTGAGCAGATTTGTTTCTGCAGGACTGAGCACCTCAGGCAGTGTAGTGACCCAGAGTTACTTTCCCATTCTGACTAAAGAGATGTGTTAATTGCAGAGGATTAATACCAGTTTGCATTAAATAAAGAATATTCAAGAATGGCCATGCAGAACCTGAACAAAGGTAAATCATGAAATCATGGAATCATGGAATGGTTTGGGTTGGAAGGGACCTTAAAGCTCATCCAGTTCCATCCCCTGCCATGGGCAGGGACACCTTCCACTGTCCAAACCACATCCAGCCTGGCCTTGGACACTTCCAGGGATCCAGGGGCAGCCACAGCTTCTCCCCACCCTCACAGGGAACAATTCCTTCCCAATATCCCACCTAAACCTCCCCTCTCTTGGTTTAAAGCCATTCCCCCTTGTCCTGTCACTCCACATCCTTAGAAAAATTCCCTCTCCACCCTTATTTTAGTCCCTCCTTCAGCTACTGAAAGGTCACATAAAGTCTGCCCAGAGCCTTCCCTTTTCCAGGCTGAACAACCCCAGCTCTCCCAGCAGAGCTGCTCCATCCCTCTGACTCTCCTGGACTCTCTCCAGATGTTGGGGAAGTTTGCAGAAGTAAAGTAGAAGAGCAGGCCAAGGATAGAATCACACAAGTAAAACTTTGTAGTCACCAAAAACCTGCAGCTCACTAAGAGGTGATGTTTTTGTCTCCTATTGCCACCCAGAGGGTTTTTTCTTCCTTGAATTCATCCGAGCACTTTTTGCAACCTTGTAAACATTCAGCATCAGGAACATCTGGAGCCAGATCCATTGCATTAGTGAGAAATGCCATGAGCCGTGAAAAACTTCCTTTTGGTTTGCTTTGGAACCACCACCTGCCAGCCTCCCATGAGATAAAGGAAAAAGGAAACCTGGCAAAGACTCAAGGCTGGATCCCCATTCTCTCCCTCAGAAATGCAGGTAACTGGATAAAAGCAGTTTTATGGGTTTGTAACACGACAGATGAGACCATCCCACCACAAAAACCCAAACTGGGACCACAAATCTTTAGTTTTAGAGCAAATAACTGAGAGGCACATTTGGAGATGATTTAGGTGAATTTACACCACTAAGCATCTGATTGTTTATTCTCCTCTTCATATTCCCAAAGATTATAGGATTCTTCCCCAACTACCCTTGCACTTTTTCCCTGGTGCTGAGTAACTTTTCCACGTCCTGTGCTTTCCTCCTCAGCTGATGCAACACCCACACCTCCTGCCTTCCCTCAAAGCACTCCAAGGAAAAAAAGGCTTTTAGCTCAGCTTGTAAAGAAGAAGGAGGAAGAATCCTTTTCTTTCATGCACCTCGGTGGGAATACAGCAGATCAGGAGTTGTTAGAACACAAGGAGCACAGCTCAGGTTATTCAGCTCCCAGGTGGGAGCTGGGGCTGTCCTGCCTTGTGGAGCACAACTCCAGCAGCAGATGATGTGCTGCACCGTGGTTTTCTCTCCTAAAATAATCTCCCAAAGGATACAACCAGATTTTTAGCTCCTGAAATTCACAGCAGCACATCAGAGCCTGCTCCTGTCCATCCATTTCACCGAGGTGTGGATCTGTCCTTTCACAAAGAGGGTAATTACACGTTGGATGCTCTCAGATTTCCTCCTGTCTAAATTATTGACAAGCAGCTCCTGCTCTGTCAAGTTCAGCGTCTCAGATGGGCTGAAAAATGTGAATATTAAACTCCAGAATATCTACAAACTGAGGATACAGGGGGAAATCCTCCCCCTCCCTTTAGACTCATTCAAAATCTGGCCCCACAGATCTGTTGAGTGCAATCAGGAAGATCCACAGAATAAAAGCAATCTGAAGGAGATCACCCAGTGGTTCTTTTAGAAAGCCTTTGACCCAATCCATCCCCAAAGCCTATTAGGGAAATTTGAAAACTGCAGGGTAAAAGGTAAATTTCTGCCAAGGATTAAAACACATTGGTGAGATAGGAAAAACAAAGGAGAAGAAGAAAGATCTAATTCTTGACATACAGAGAGGTTAATGTGGAGTGCCCTGAGATTTGCTGCTGGGACAGATTTTTTTTGTCCCTTTAAATCCCTGGCATAATGCAAGAAATCCTGGCTTACTCAGCAAATATTCTGCACTTCCCTTCTGCAATAAATCCTTGTGCTTGCTTTAGCTCAGGCTCCTGAGCTGCTGTGCCTCAGATTGTGACAGCACCCACAGGACAGGCAGGGCACACGAGGAGGGAGCTCAACCTCAATGTGGTTCCACTTCATCAGAAATATCCCGAGGGGGGGATCTGTATTACTTGTGATTTCTCATAAATCAGAGCAAAGACATTTTTTTCTTTTAAACATCCTGCCAGTCTGAAGCTCTGCAAGGTAGATAAAACATATTTTTCCCTTGTATGTGTATTAAAAAAAAAAAAAAAAAAAAAATTGGGAACCATGCTGGCACTGTGGAAAATGTTGCTGCTGTGTGTGAATGAATGACATCAAAAAGATTCTTTAAAACCAAAGTAAACTTTGTCATGAAGGTTTAAGTGATACCATGCATGTGTGCAGATGTTCAGCATGGAAATTAGCCAGCAAGTGGAGCCAACTGGAAAAAACAGTGGAGGAGCTTTCATGCAGATGAAGATTTATGAGTCTACCAATGGAGATACTGATGGATTCAGAGGTGGATGCTTGATTATTTAAAAAAATTAAACAACTCGGTAAAAGTGCTTATTTTTCAAAGCCACTCCAAAATGGTTAACATGTTTCACTGCAAAAAAAAGATAAAGCCCAAATAAATGTTTGGTGTTACTGCACATCCTCTTGATTTTGAATTGTTTCAGTCATGAGACAGAAAATATAGAAAACATTCTGAAGGAGCAGACAGGGAGAGCAGACAGGAATGTCTTCAGGGCAGCAAGAGCTCTGAAAAGAGTAGAAGCAGTTTTACACAAGGTTCTGCTCCTTCTTGACCATTTCAGCTGTGCAGTGACCCCAGAAGCTGACAGGCTGCCATGGGCACAGTGGTCAGAGAAACCTGACTCACATATCCTGGGCACACAGAGCAAGCTAAAAATCCTGGATTCTATAATGCTCACTCTTCAGAACATGAAGTGATTAATGGTCACTCCAGCCAAAAAGGTCTCTTGCTGGTGTTATTTCATAGGCACCATGGCAGCAGGAACTGGCAGAAAACAAAGCTGAATATTTAATTTCCATTGTCAGTTGGTGCAGTCGTGATCTCAGAAAATCAGCTGCCCTGAACCCACCTGCATTGATATGTGGGAGTCTGGAATATTTTCATTTGCTTTATAAATAGTGCTGTCAGGTGGAGAACCCCTAAACCACCTCATTTTTCTGAAAATATGTTTGGGAGCTTTCCCAGCTTACACAGTACTTTGACCCTTTTGAGAATAATGGAGAACTGAAGTCAATAATTGTATTTTATTTCAGCTTTTGTGTAGCACATGCAAAGAATTCACCTTCTATTCAAGATTAGCAGTTGGGAAGTTTTGATGATCCCTTATGGAAGAGAATTTGACAGTCACTCATGATTGGAAACTTTACTGTTCTTTCCAGATAAACCTACACAAATCTCTTTTTATTATTAATTTTACAATTTCTTCCCTTTCTTTATGTTACACTCATATGAAAGAAATGCATTTCTAAGCCACTTCAACCTATTTTCAGCTTTTTGGGGATAGAAAAACATTTTCTTTCCCCCCATCATCTCTTGTCCACTCTATCCTTATTTGAAAGCATCAGCTGATGTGGAAAGATCAAAAATATTACACCATTATTTTCATTTTATTTCTTTGAGGTCAGGCTGGTAGAGCACAGGTCACCAAAAATGATAGTGCCACCAAGACATAAAAAAATAAATAATCTGTGGAAGATACACACACACAGTGGAAACTTCTCCAGATACAATTTCTCTTCAAAAAGCTGCTTTATGTAATTCCATATTGACTGGAAGGATTTGCAGGGGAAAATACATCCAAATTAAAATCAGCCACTTTAAAAACATGGAAAGAAAATTGCTGTGTAACAGCCACACTTCTGCCAGAGAAAACCCAAGTGTAGAAAAGGGAGGAGAAGCATTTTTGAGGGTTTTACAGCTGGGAAAGCCTGGGAACTTTATTTTTCAGAATTCTTAGAAATGCAACGATTTGCTGCTCAGTGAAACAAGAGTGCTGCTTATGGAAAAGTGTTTATGGAAAAGCAGAGATTGAGAGGATGAGGAGCTCTGGAGCAGCCTGGCTTCTCCAGGATCCAAAGCACAAATCTATGAAATGGGATTAATCCCAGCAGGAAGAATGCAGAGATTGAAGCAAGCAGCAGTGCAGGATCAGCTGAGTTACCTGCAGCAGGTAATGATTAACTAAATTGTGCCAGCCCTGGCTGCTGCAGGAGCCCTTGGGAGAGAAAAGGGAAGGGAAAACCTGAGAACAGTTTCTGTCCTGGGGAAGCTGGAGAAGAAGGAGCCACTCCTCAGGGCTATCAGGCAGGTTACATTAATAATTGGAATTTTTAACTGTAAAAGCTCTGGGATGCCTTTTATGAGGACTACCTAAAAACAGAGGCCAGTCAAAATTAAGGGAATAAAAAGCAGTTTCTTGAAGGGCCTTCAGGTACATTTAGGACAGATGAAATGGACCACGGGTCATGGGTTTGACACTTTTATAAGTTTGAGCCCCTGATCCAGTGGCAGAGATGGTCTTTAAGGTCCCTTGCAACCCAAATATTTCTAGGATTCTTTATTTTGCTTTTAGAAAGGACCAACACCATGACACTTTTCCCCACCAGCAATCAGTTAACAGTCCTTTGAGGCTCCCCCAGAGGAGCAAACCCAGTTTCCTCCTTAGCCCCTTGGATCCCTGCCCTGTGAGCAGCCCAGTCCTGGCTCTGGGTGCAGTGCCATGGTTTCTTTTCCCGGGTTCCTGGGGCTGGCTGCAGCTCTGAGCACCTCCCAGCAGCTCTGATGTGGTGCCAGCCCCAATCCCCGTGGGCACAGTGCAGAGTCCAGGGCTGAAGGACACCAGGGAGGCACCAGAGCCCCTCCAGCTGTGCTGTCCCACCCTGTGCCCCCTGAAATGCCAGAGCTCTGGAGGTGGCATCACATTAACCCAGCAGTTTGGAGGGGACAGCTCACCTGCCTGTCTGATCACATCAGCACTTTCAGCACCCCTGGATCTGAAAAGGAAGCAGAAAGGCACCAACCTTGAGAGCTGGGTTTCCCTTCTGGCTGCTTCTTCCTTCCAGTAAAAGAGTTTTCCTGGGCCAAGAGCTGAGCACCAAAGTGGCCAAATTATTTCTGCCCAGAATTGCTGGTTAACCTGGATTATAAACAGGAAGCTGAGGAGCCACATGACTGCAAGGGTGTGCTATTTTTTATCTGTAAATAATGTGCTGAAGTAACAACACTCTGGCAAACAAGTGAATGAACCACACGCGTTTTTCTCAGCTGTGTTTGCACATCTGTGCTTTTCCCACTTTGCTGAGACCTTTCCCTCTTACTGCATGTGTTTTGTAGTTACTGATAGGAACATATCCAGTTTATATAGTGACTGATAGGAAAATATGCATGCCATTGCATATGTTCTATAGTTACTGATAGGACCAGGGTTTTGTATTTGTCTTGAAGTCCTTTCCAAGCTCACAAAAAAGTACACGTATGTTGATTAAATTGCTTTATAAAACCATTTGGAGTTTTAATTCACAGGGTTGACTTGTCATTTGAGTGGAATTTAGATTCCACATTGCTTCTATTAGAAATAAAGAAGCATTAACATCTAGAATAACTCAATTATTCAGTTTTCATGTCTGGAATTTCTTGGCTGTTCCAGTGTGGGACATCAGCTCAGTGAGAAAGGGCTGGCTCTGCTCAGGGAGCTGCTGGAGCATTGAACTATTTTCTTTTCCACTTCCTATTTTCTGACAAAAAAGAAAACAGTTTTTCTGGGGCTTTCTTAAAATAATATTTTCTGTGAGAAAATTAATTGAATATAAAACCTCTGGAAAGAAAATGTCTGAAAAATAATCCCAGTTGAAGAAACTCTGCTGTTCAGGTCTCATCAGATCTGCAGTTGTCACTCTCTCGTTGTCACCTGGCTGTGTGTATTTATTATGTGTGTATTTACCATCTGCATTTCAGAACCTGGAGTCTGAGCCAATTATTTGCACCTGAATTTTGGCCATCCACAACAACCCAAGAAGTTCAGCACACACAACCACTCCCAGCCCAAGGAGCTTGTTGTTATCACACTCTTGATGCCATAAAATGAAACATTAAACATCTTTAAAGGTCCAAAGGTGACCATGGCCAAAGCTGGAGAGAGGTGTGACCCTCAGGCAATGCTCAAAGCCAGGCTGGAGGAGATTAAAAAGCTAAAGGGACCCCAAAGAAGTGTCCCTGTGGAAATCCTGGGGGAAGGTGATGGGAGGAAAGCTGGGCCAGGGAAATGAGTTTGAGTTTGAAAAACTCATCAGGCAACCAGACTGGAGTCTCTCAGTTGTGATTTCTGTTTATTTCTACAGTATATAACAAAACGTGGCTTGGGTTATGTAGTTTTTCAGTAAATATTTTTGCACCTAAGTAATACTTCATTAATGCCAACAGTGCATTATTTCATATAAGTAACTACTGGCATTTTTATTTTGGTTATTAGTGTGTGACAAATGTTCCCTGAGACCACAATATTTCACCTCTGGATATCTGACTTTTGCTGTGCACATTAAGACATCTCTGCCTTTCAGTGTTGTAATTTGGAAAGACAATCTACACACACTTCACAAGAATTTACTGTCTCTCTTGATCCTTGACCTGTTTATATAGTAATTATTAACCAGCTTAATTCTGAGAACTCTGCACGTGTTATGTTTTTACACAAGATATCTTGGCATGGTAAAATGATGCCTCACACAAGTCAAGGTTGTTTTTGCTCAACCAGAACAGCCACATTAATTCTAAATTCAGTGTAAACAAGAAGCAGAATAAATGTTTTCCAAGTATGAGGAACAAACCTGGCAAGGAATAAAACACATTCATGCTTTTAAGGTTCATAATACAAGTGTGTAGAAATACAGAATCTTGGTTTTCAAGAATGTCAGGCATTTTACAGTCCATGGTTTGTGTATTGTTTTCCCTTTAATTTTGAGCTAATTCTTTACTTAACCAGCCTTAATCCTTAATCTGTTTCTTTTCAGGTATTTAGAATTTTTGCATATATCCAAGACTGGATTTAATTTGAGTCTGAATTGGGGCTGATCCTGAGTGGTTTTTGGTTACTGTATAGGGTTAGGGAGTGGTGAGAGAACACAGTAAAGAAAAGAAAGAGAGCAAAGAGCAATTTATTGAAGAAAGTTTTAAATTTGCTTTAAATGAGAGAGTTTGTGCAAAACAAAATAGAAAAGATTCATTGGTGGGAGAAGGAAACACCTATTTCTCATGGATCCAACAGGTGTTTATCTTTTGTTATAATTCTTTCTCTTATGTTTACATTAGAGAAAGGTCTCTAGCTTGGCAAAAACCCTAGCTGAGCCTGAGAAAGTTAATCCTCAAGATTTTCCCTGGGCCTGTAACAGCCACATCTTTTCAGGCAAGTGCAAATCAGAGCAGTGACTGAATTTACTGAGGAGAAACCAGCCCAGAACCCCCCCAGGAGCTTTGACACCCAGAACTGTGGGGCTCCATCGATGCCAGTGCTGCTCTCAGAGTTTGTGTGAGGATCAGAAGAGTTACTGCTTTTAACAACTTATTATTACATGGCTTCTCACACCAGTGCTTCCCTGATTTCCTGGAGGTCATCCCCTAAACCACTCCTATAAACCAAATACTTTCTTTTTTTTAACTTTCTCTCCATAAAATATCTTTTCTGGGCATTCCACTTTCCTTTTTCAGAATATCTCCTATTTCCAGGATCAGCCTGGAAACGAGGCTGCAGAATTAAACAGATTGTTCCAATAAAGGTCTCAGCAATGCTCTGTGGGCAGATGCCACCTCTTCCCTGCTTTTGCTCCTTCCTGCCCTGCTTTTGCCTTCAGGAATTGTGTCCTTGCCTTTGCTGCAGCTCTGCACTGACTCTGGATATTCAGCTTTTCATCGCAGGACATGTCGATTTTCCAGGCATAAATATATGCCATTGCAGATGTACAAAATGTGTTTTGCTATAATAAAATACACTGATTTACCCTAAGACATGGGAAACCTTCCCTAGTGCTTCCTCAATCCACAGTTCATTGTGCATTAGTATCAAATCAAGACTGAAATGGCCAAGAAGTATTTTTAAATGTGTTCTACCATAGACTGTAGCAGTGTCTAAAGCCTAAAAACTGATTTATTATTGTCTAAGCTCATTATTGATCATTAAAACTGGTTCTAAAGTGAGTGAAGTCCTGTAATTTACCACACACTGGAATATCCCAGGGTCTGGATCCTCCCCCAGTGTAAACAGTCAAGTTCAAATCAAAATTAATAAACTTGTGATAATTTACACCAAGTACGAACTGGCATTTCCCATGTTTACAAATATTTAGCTGTATTTAAAATTGCCTTTTTCACATTGAAAGGGAAAAAAAAGAGCCTTCCTGATTTATCATCTGAAATTTGTCTTTGCTTCCTACATTTGGTGGAGAGCTGGGAACCAAAATGCAGGGGGTGGAAAGAGGCAGGAATTGCTGGATAGAAATAGCTCCTTCCCCTACCATGGACTGTGTGATGGAATTAAAGTCAGATTTTTATATTTTTCTCTTTGACTAATATTTTTAGTCAAACTCTTTGCTATGTGAATGAGTGGGCACCTGCAAACAAACAAATTTACTAATGGTCTTTAGTGTTAGTAGTTCTAGAATCTAAAGATCTAAGAAAAAAAATGAGGCCAGATAAGAAAAACTCCAGAAAAGAAGTCTTATACCACCTCTAGACAGTATTTCTAGCAGGAAAAAGAATATTCTGAGACAAATTGAGGTAAAAAATGTCCTCTATTAATAAATCTCTGGGTTATTGCTACAAATATCCCCATTTCCCACCCCAGTAAAGCTTTATTTTATTTTATTTTATTTTTGTTTTTTTGCCTGAACAGACCAAAGCAGTTTGAAGATACGGACTTGAGTACCCCATTCGTGATCTCAGTCAGACAGGGGTGGGATCAGATTGCTCACTCAGAAGATATCAGGAGTGTTTATTCCTTATTAAGAACAATTTATCCTCTGATATTTCTGCATCTCCTGGGGTGGGCTTTAAAA
Source organism: Cichladusa arquata (assembly GCA_026413545.1). NCBI lineage: Eukaryota > Metazoa > Chordata > Aves > Passeriformes > Muscicapidae > Cichladusa > Cichladusa arquata. Next base: position 22,524,877 of record JAOTQP010000469.1, on the reverse strand, counting down.
CACGTGGAGCTTGCACAGGAAGGGGCCAGGAGAAGATCCTAATCTTATCAAGGCAGAGACATTTCCTGGTGTCCTGGGGAATTGAAGATTCCTCTCTGCATTTCAATAGCTGGCATTTCAATCTGAGTTTCAGAAATCCCAGACCACAGGACTTCCATCTCCTCTATTATTCAACAGTTTAGTGTGCAGCATTTCCTGATATTTACATCAAATGCCTTTCTTCTCTCATAATGTATTCCCTTCACCTGTTAAACTCGTTCTGCCATGTAACAGAGTGAATAATTATTATCCTTTATACAAGCTTATGTCCTCAGACATTTGAAAGCTGTTATTGTGTCCCTGCTTATTCCTTATTTGGCCAAATTATAACTGCTTAATTCCCTTCATTTTTCTTCCCACTTCAGTTCTCACAAAACCCCTGCATTTTTTATTCTGCCTCCTCTCTGATTTGCTGCCAATTTAACATCTTTCTGGGAGAGCATCTCTTATTGCTGCATGCAGTGGCCAGAACAAGGTTGCAGATAATCCCTGCTTTGGGACTGTCAGCCATGTCCAAAATCCTTTGAAGTCCATGGCTGCACTTCCATTGGATGCAAAGGGCACTGGATGCTGAACTTGTGTTTTACTTTTTATAATCCCTGTAGCATCCTCCTGCTCTCTTATCCATTGCCACTGTCCCATCCCTAAAACATAAACTATTCTTCATCTTTTGAGTTACTCTGTTTGTGCTGGTTTTGTGTTTGCAGTAAAATAATGTTCTCCCCTTGATGAATCTATTTTGTTCCTGTTTTATCCATGTTTCCTATCAATTCTTTTTTTGTTTCACTCTCCTTATTGACACTCCAAACCTTCTAGGATGAGCATAATCTGTGTATTTAATTATGATATTGTTTATATTTTTTTTCTAAGCCATTAATGAAGATCTCAAGTGAACTCAGACTAACAATCAGAGTGTGTTACCCCACTGGACATTTCCACCCATCTTGTGACCAGCTGTTCAAATGCCGTTTATCAGCATTTTTTTCATTTGTGCTTTAGCCAGTATTCAACCCACACACCATTGTCTGCAGCCAAGCTGACTTGAATTAATTTTTCAATTAAGATTTCATGAGACAGTGTCAAATGCTTTACTAAAATCCAAATATCTGTCAACTCCCATACTGAGATTTCTTCTGGTTTTGTCTTTTTTTTTCCCTTGCTCCCTCTGTTTAAAGCTAATTCTTCATACAAAGACATCAACAACTCTTCCATGTCTGGATCACTTTGAAATTGTGTTTGTCAGAGGAAACTGGAAGTGTCTGTGTGCCCAAAGCCACTCAGCTCAGGGTTTGCAGAACATGAAAAGACTTTGCTCTCCTTCACTCTGCAGGGACTGGGGTGAGCTGAACCAGGATTTTCTGCCTAAATCCTCTCTCAGATTCCCAGTTCTCTCCATTATTTTAATTCACACAGCCAGAAAACACCTTCTGTCCATCCCTTTTCATACAACAAGCAGCAGATGAAACTGTGATTCCACTCACTGATTTTTATACCAATGAGAGAAATCTTTCTCCACCTCCAGCCATCACCTGGTGTCTGTGTTGTGCCCAAACTACCAAACCCAGGCTCCTGAAATCCTCTTCCTTGAGGGTCCAAAGATCTGAATTTAAACAATCTCACTGCTGGACATCAATCCTCTGTTTCTTTTGTTTTCAGAGGGACTAATCTGCTGTTTATTGTTAACTAAAATAGTCCAGCCTGGCTGTTCTAGAGCTACTCTGTGTAGTATTTAGATATTATTTAATATCTAGTTAATTCCTTTCATTCACTGAAAATATAATTATTCTTGTCTTTATTAACTCACTGTATCATCAGTCTTTACTAAGGAACATTTATGTGGTTAAATAAACAGCAACTTTCTATGAACTTTCTTTCATATCCAAGTAAATCTCCAGCCACCAGGATGAATTTCTAATTAATTCATAGTAACCAGTTATAAGGTGTTCCTTCATTAATTCTGGAAGGGTATTACCAGAAAAGCATTTTATAATATATTCAAACTCCTGCCAACAGAAAGGAGCCAATAAGCAAGTTTTGAAGAATTAAAATGCTTTCTCCCTCCATGAGGAAAAATACAGGAGAACCATCAATACCCAACTTTTTAGTAGCCAGACACTTAGATTAATTACTGAAGGATTATGTATTTCTTCTTAAAAAACCAGATTTGAATCTATGAAAGATTTAAAGAGGCTTTTGAATAATGAAGAAACTCATTGAAATCAAAGAAAGCCAATGGCTTCTATTTTATTGCAAACATATTTTAAGGCTTGACAACAGTTGCAGTGTTCCCCTAATTTTTGCTGTAAAAGGGAAGTAAAACAACAGTTTATTGTGGCAATACTTCATAGTGCCCTACTTCTGTAAACTGTCTTTAAGCTCTAGGGTAAGGATGGAACATTCATGTTTTTAAATTGGATACAAAAGCTGTTGCTGTGCACTGGCTGCTGGAGCATGTATTGCCACAGAGAGACTCCCAGATTTATCAGAACACACTGATGCTCAGCAAGCTGGGAAGGTTTTTCTGCCTTGCTTTACCTGCTTGTAGCTTGTGCTCCTTTTAAATTTTTTTTTTTTTTTTTTTTTTTTTTTTGTTTTTTTTTTTAAATATTTGGGATGCAGAATACAGACTTTGAAAATGTTGGAGGAATTCTCCTGGAAGCATCCTCATCCCAAAATTCTGCAGGGTTTTAGCATGGCTAATTTATAAAATAAATTGGCTGAACTCGCTGTGGCTGCAATTCTTTATGGGGACACAATGTTCCACATGCAATAATGGGGACAAAATGGCATTTATTAAACTTTCATGGGAGGGCAGCAGCAGGGCAGGGGCAGTGGCACCGAGGGGCTGCTCCCTCCAGGTGCCACCAGGGAGGGACCAGGGGTGGCTTTGCCTCATCCTCCAGGGGCAGGTGACAGCAGGTGGCAGCTATGGTTTTATTTATTTATTTATTTCTCTATCTGTCTATTTATTTTAAGGTCCTGCTTCAGTTATTTGTTTAAGGTCCTACTGATTTATTTATTTATTTGTTTGTTTGTTTTATGGTCCTACTTATTTATTTATTTATTTATTTTAAGGTCCTACTGCTTTATTTATTTATTTATTTATTTATTTATTTATTGGTCCTACTGTTATTTATTTATTTATTTATTTATTTATTTATTTTAAGGTCCTACTCTGTTATATATTTATTTATTTAGTTCCAT
>JAOTQP010000469.1:22494710-22519710 GCA_026413545.1 Cichladusa arquata | reverse complement strand
ATCCTATTTTTCTTCATAGGAAACTTGGTTGTCCCTGATAGTAACACCCTTCAAAAATTATTTCCAACAAAACTGAAAGTCTTCAGCTATAACAGCCATATCCTGTTGATAATTGGATTAAGTCTTGGACTCTCTTTTAGGAAAGAGAGAGGTAAAACCCTTTTTATGAACTAGGCCTACAGTGGATTAGACCTCAAGGCTGGGCTTAAAGAGGATGGAGCTGTGGCGGGTGAAGCTTTTCTCATCCTCACAAAAGATAAGGGCAGGCAGGGGAGAAAGGGTGAGGAGGTGAGATACCCACAAATCAGGCTCTAAATACCTTTATAAAAAATTGTATTTCTTATAGTAAAGAAAAAAAAAATTTCATCAAGTGATTTTTCTCTATATTTATATTATGTTTTTTCCTAAGGCTGATAGTGCTATATTTACTGAAACTCTTTACAAAGTCCATTTATTTCTAATGACATTAAAGAAAAAAGTGAATTATGGGCAGCATGCTTAGTTTATTAATCTTTCCCAAAAGAGTCAGGGGAGAACTGCAAACATTGGTACCTTAGGCTAAGAAAGTTTGGCCCAAAATATTCCAGAAATGGTGTCCTGCAGCAGGTTTTGGTGTTGAATTTTTGGTGTTGTGGAATGATTTTCTCTCGATATTGGGTGCATTGTAGAAAAAAAAGTTCCCATAGAACAGAAACTGCATTTCCCACTCATCCATAGGGTAATAACAGGTCAGACAATGTCAGAGCAATCCTTTATCTTTGGTGGGGCTTTCCCTGGATAAATGTCCTCATCTCTCTGTGAGGATCAGGTATCAAATTTGGGCTCTCAGCTCATCTTGGCTGCTTTGGGTGGATAAAATGGACAGAAACAAAAGAAGGTTCCATTTGCAGTAAAAGTCCTGGCCAGGCAATGTTCTATCAACCCACACTCAGCACAAGACAGACATTTTTGCAAACTTCTTATGGACATGGAGTTTTATTTATTTTATTTATTTATACATTTATTCAGTTAAAAATCCAGAAGAAATTGCGTGAACATTACAGAAGTAGGAATATTTATTCGTAGAATAATGGCTTTTATCTATCTGTCCCTATCACAATAAGAATTCCCAGAGATTCAGACAATTTATTAAAGCTCCTATTTGAGCTATCAGATGCTGATTTCCAAGTTCTTCCTTGTGAGGTGTCCCAGGAAAGCACAGCAAAGTCAGAGTTGCCCCTGTCACAGACCTCAGCTGCAGGTGAAGTATTTTCTGTTCTCTCTGCAGAGTGGGAAGCAAATCCTGAAGTAGATTTGTCCTCTGCTGTCCAAGGAAGAGGAATTCTGCATTTCCCTGACGGCAGAAGGCACAGAGGTGATGCTCAGATGTGTTTGCTCACCACGAGTGAGTGCAGAGATTTCATCTCTGTGAAATCTCCCTCCTCCCTTCTGTGCTGTAGGCAGCTCCAAAACAGCTCTGCTGTTTTATTTCCTGCTTTCTAAATAATACCTAAGAAGCAGATAAAGAGGTAATTTTATGTTTTGTTTTAAGTGTGCATCATTTTCCCTTTCTGTTGTGACATTGATTTATGTATTATGCCAGAAATGGAAAATGTGTATGGAAAGAGCAGCAGCATCCCACACAAAACCACTCAATTCAGGCATTGCTTAGCCTGGAAAGTCACAGGATTTTAAATCACATCACAGGGGTTTTTGCTCTTAGACATCACCTTTCATTACAAGAGAAGATTCTATTTTTTCCACTGTGTCCTTCCACCCTCAATTGATCCAGTTCTCACTGCTGTGTAATATAGTCATTAAATATTTACTCTAATCACTGTTCACTGTGGTGGTTCTTGATTCCTCCCAGGTTCACCAGCCTTCCCTTTTGTCACCATCAGAAACTTTCCCTGCTTTTCACAGGAGCAGGAGGGTCAGGACAAGCCCCTGGTTTTCCTTTTTTTGCCTCTTACTGCAGCGGGTCTGCTTGGCAAAATCTGACTTTGGACAAGGGCATGGAGTGACAGGAAAAGGGGGAACAGCTTCAAAGTGAGGGAGGGAAGGGCTCAGGGGGATATTGAGGAGAAATTGTTCCCTGGGAGGGTGGGAAGGTGGAATTCCCAGGGCAGCTGTGGCTGCCCCTGGACCCCTGGCAGTGCCCAAGGCTGGTTGGACATTGGGATTGGAGCAGCCTGGGACAGTGAGAGGTGACCCTGGATGGGATTTAAGGTCCCTTCCATCCCAAACCATTCTGTGGCTCTGTGACCATGAGGAATCAGTAAATAACTTATGAAAGAAGGGTCAGCACAGAGAGGGGACAGCACAGAAGTGGCAAGAAACTGCCAGATGTGTTGTCACCTCGTCTGGATTCCTAACGAGCATCTCTGTGCTCGCTGGGGGCTGAAAATCATGTGGCAGAGCCAAATTCGTATCTGGGAGATATTTTGTGATGGTTTCCCAGTGTTAAAAAGAGCTGCATTACATTAAAAACCCCGTGTTATGCTCGGAAAAGCTCAACCTAAAAGGTCCTGGATGTAGCAATTAGCAGCATTCCTGGCTAATGTTGTGTTAATGCAACATGAATAATTCCATTCCCTGTGCTGTGGTGCTCCTGGTCAGGGACAGTTCAGCACAACAGTTCAGGAATAGTTCAGAAAAAATTGGTTTTAAGAAATACCAACTCATGCAGTGCAGGTATATTTTAATCTCTGTATTTCTATCTGTATCTGTATCTATGTTTACAGCTCGTTCCACCACATAGAAATGATGTTTCTCCACAAAACAACACTGAAAGCAGTTTCCCTTCAACTCACAAGTGTCTGAGTTATTTTAGAAAACAGATGTTTCTTAAATACTCTCAAGTTCAGCCTCATGGAGAAAATACTCCTTAATAATTTGGGTTACAACAATAAAGGAGATGAAAGTGAGCCCTTCCCATAAAAAATTCCAGACAACCACAAGTGCAACCCATAAGAGGAAATGCTGAAATGCTTTTGAACCCCGTGTTGCCATCTGGTGTTTTTCACTACATGTCATCCTGGATATTTCCCCTGTACTTAGTGCTGCAATTCATAAAAATCCTCCTCTAAAGGTAACGAGGTCTCAGCTCCACTTGTTGATTAAAAACTACTTCACAACGACATTAAGCTGCAAAGAACAACTAAAAAAAAAAAGAAGAAATAAAAAAAAAAAGAAAAAAATCATAAGCCCAAACCACGCACTGCCAGTCCCCATAGATTTAAATTTAATTAAATGAGAAAACTGCAGGACTCTTTTTGTTCACACTGAAGATTCCCAGAGCTATCCCAGGAGCTGTGCTCAGTTATTGCAAGGCACGGGCTCAGCCTGGAATATTGTTTGCTCATTAAGGCTGCCAGTCCCCCCCATTAGGTCTGGCAGCCAAAATTCAACTTTACAACTCCCATGGCATGTCCTGGGTCCATGGGAGGTAATACCCCACTTCCCCCTGTGCTGCCAATAAATCTGATATTCCCCCCATATATATGCTTCCTAACCCCTGCAAATAATTTGCTGTCCTTTGAAGTATGGAATTATTCATCTGACATTTCACCTTGTCTATCTACCAGCACCCTCAAGAAAAATATAACATCTTTAAGCCCAGTTTTCTATTTTTTTTTAATTCCTTTTAGCTTTAATATTTGTAGGTTTTCCCTTCTCAAAGACAAATTAGGGAATAAATGAGCCTGCAGACCAAGCTGAGAATATTCTATGTGATAGCAGTAAGGCAAAGAAATGAACATGAAAATGTCATCAGCATCATTGCCACACACCTTCTTGACAATACTTCTTTTTTCAGAAAAAATTGGTTTATAGTGTTGGAGAGAGGAAGGGAAAGAGGCTGAGGAGATGAGAAAAGAAAAAAGAAAGGGGAGAGCTGGACAAACTGACCTCCCTTGTGCTTCTTCCTTCCAGAAAAAGGTCATTCTTGTCTTTGTAACTGCTGAATTTTTTAAACTGGCCTGCTCTGACTGTGAGGAACTGTCCTTTTGAGCAAATACTGTGACTTTTGCAGATTAAAGGCCAAACCATGTGTTCATGAATTTTAATGTAAACAAAACCAGTTTTGGTTTCTTTGTTTGTTTTTTTGTTTGTTTTTTTTTGTTATTTCCTACCCCTGTTTTTAAGATCTTCCTGGGCTTTGTTGTGGAGGTGAAGGGCAGAGGAGCAGAATGGCCAAGGGGTAAAGCTGCAGCCTGCTGGAACACGTGTTTTCATCTCCTGCTGAATCTTATCCTCCATGCTCTAAAGAGATCACATTTACAACAAAGAGACCTGAGAGACTCACCCCGAACCAGCACCTGGAGCAGAGCTTTTCCAAGCCACCACTGACAGAAAAGGAATAGGAAATAAGATTAGCCCCGCTGCTCCTCACAGGCTCCTGTGAATCCGCTGGAGTCTGTGCTCTGCTGCAGCAGTGATCATTAATAACACTCACTGCCAGACCATTTGTACCTTGGTTTTAGGGAAGGAGTTAAAGAGACTGGGCTCTGCTCCCTGGGGAGGAGGCAGAGCTCCCAGAAATGCTCTGGTGAGGGTGAGGTGCTGCCAGCTCCATCCCAGCTGAGCTCAGCCAGCACCCAGCTGAGTCCCAGGGCAGCTCAGAGAGGACTCCAGCCCAGCAGCAGCTGCAGAAGAACCCAAAATTCCCTCATTTTCTGCCCTCTGGGCTCCTTGGCCACCAGTGAAGCTGTAACATCCTTCAACATCCACAGTTTATATCTGCAGGTGGATGTGCTCCTTACACTGATTTTTAGGAATAAAACACCTGTCACTATGGATTTATAGATCTCTTTCCTAATTTTTGTCTGTGTTTACATATTCCCCAGCCATGCAGTTTGCAGGGGCTGCTGTAGCTCACAAATTGAATAATGGGAGAATAATGGTATTAAGAATCATGGACTTTTACTTTTGATTCACATCATATTTTAATTGCAGCTGTTTTCCTGTGAAATGCTGCTGCTGGGAGGAGAGTGATGGGGAACCCCAGGAAAAATCCAGGCTGTTAATTTTAGCTCTGTATCCACCACGGGTTTTTCCAGCAGAGCTGAGTTTGCAGGGTGACTCCCCTGCCCACATTTTCACTTTTAGAGCTCCTCTGCTCACTAAGGATGCTGACACACCCAAAGTGCCATCTGTCACTTCAGGGGCTGGCACTGCCCTGCACAGGGGTGTGAGCAGTGCCAGGGACATCCAGGCTTTAATCCCCCCCTGCACCCCCTCCATCCTCCTCACACCTCTCCTGCTTAGATATTCCTGTTGGTGCACCTACAGAGCTACAGCAGCACCAGAGACACGCTCTGGGAATTAAAAATGCAGCTTCTATGAATATTTTTGGGAAAGAGCACAACTCCTATTACTTCACAACCTCACTTTGAAATCTGCCAGACAAGTAGTACCTTCAATTTATTTCATCACTGAATTTTAAGGGCACATATATATATATATATTTTTTTTTTCTTATTCAAAATTAAGAGTCTGGATGAATAATTACATTTTAAAGTGTATTTGCTCTGAAATAAAAGGAGTTATGCAGCTGGTTTTGACAGCTGCAGAGTAAAGGTACTGAAACTCTCAAATTGTAAAAACCACTATAATTTTTTGTAGTGAAAATTGAAATAATTTTAGCAGTATGCAAAATTGCAGTCAAGTCACCAAAATGCAGCTGAATTAATATTTGACTCATTTGAGCTGGAAGTGTTCACTCCAGCCTGAATTTCTTCAGCAGTTCATAGAATCCCAGAATGGTTTGGGCTGGAAGGGACTTTAGAGATCACCCAGTGCCACCCCTGCAACCTCTTCAACCTCTTGAAATTTCTGTGCTGTGCCTTAATAGCTGGAAGTTAAATTTATTTGCACACTCTCCTGGCTTCTGTTTGTAGTCTTCATTTCAGCATCATATTATCTATTAGTGTTACCAAAATACAGGCAAAATTAACCTTGTGTCTCCATTCTGCACTGGTTTTTGTACAACTTCAGCCAGGTTTGCTCATAGGGAAATGCCAGGAGTTGGTAAATCCCAAAATGTCCAGGAGACACAGGGGTGAGGATGCACAGGAGCCCTGCAGCTCCCATTGAGGAATCCAGTTTTTATCTGATTGATGCAAAATTGATTCAGTGACACAAATCACTGAGGGATGATCCATTCAGAATTGATCCAATGACACAAATCATCGAGAAGTTATCAATTCAAAATTGATCCAGTGACACAAATCATTGAGAGATGATCAATTCAGAATTGATCCAGTGACACAAATCATTGAGGGATGATGCATTCAAAAACTAATTCAGTGATACAGATAATTGAGAAATAATCAATTCCGAATTGATTCAGTGATGCAAGTCACTGAGGAATTATTCACATCCTGTGGCTGCTCAGGTGTGAAAGCTCAGCCTGGGAGGAACACACTTTTGGAGCATTTATTTGAGAGCTTGTTAAGTGTTTTAAGTTTCAGACCTGAGATATCAAAGAGATTTTAATTTGGGGTTTTTTTTTCCCTAAAATGTCTAAAAAGAGGGAATATCAACCCCTACCCCATCCCCTTCCCTGGAGGGAACTGTTTTGGCTCTGTGAAGCTGATGAGGTTAAAGTTGTGTGTGTGTTATCACTCTGTTCATTGGAAAGGTTACACAGAATATAAATAAGTTTAATGAGAAGAAGACATTGTAAAACAAAGCAATGCAGAGCACCTGCTTTTAAATTACTTTTGCTCCTCGTTTCTGACACAAATAATGTCCAAGACACGATGCTCTTGCACAAATCATTTCCATTCCAATGAATCAGCTCTTACCAGCAGGACAATATTTACACCTTTGCTTATTCCTTCAGCCCCCAGATTGCAAAAATCACCTCAGGACAGCAGCTAAGCAAAAATCTTCTGGGAAGCTACAAAATGAAAACGATTTTCTTGGCCAAGAGAGAAAGCTGGAGGGATGAACTCTAACATCTCTCATTTAGTGGGGAAGGACGGCAGCAGGATTGTGCTGAGTGGACAAAACTTATTTCCATCCAGTTCAGCTGCCCAAACTATTTTGGTTCCAATTAAGCAGAGAAGGGAAAATGCAGAAAATTGGGAAAAAAAACATTGACAAAAAGTACTGATTAGCTCAACTGGAGAGGCCAGGATGAAATGGCCCAGCTCCTCAAGGGCAGAAGAGAAACTTGAACCTATATTTGGAAATGACAAGAGCTATGGACTGAAAGAAGAGGGTGGTGATATTTACTTTGGTTTTCACAGTTCTGTCTTGAAATATTTTGAGGCCAAGGCACAGGAAAGATTGCCAGCAAGAGGTTCCATTTTACTGGTCGATGATTTAGTTCCTTTACAGGAAAAAGAAACTCAAGAAAAAACCTTAAAAATAAAATAATCGTGGCCTTTGATCTCTCATTTTCCCTATTGATAAACCATATCATCATTTTATAAAACACAGCAACTGTTCTTTCATTCTTTCATTAAATCAGTTTATTTGCTGTGCCAAGAGGGTGATGGAACCACAAGTGGAAAAGTGGTGGGAATTAGGATATTGGTGTGTGTTACAAATTCCTTTGAGTCCCTTGCTGAAGCTGTCTGGCATCAGCACCAGGGTGTTCTGTCATACAAAAACGAGGGAATTCCCAGCTGGATTGATCAATCTATCTGCAGCACACCTTTAAAAGAAGCACATTTTGTTAAGAATTACCTGTTGTTGTTTGATGTTTCAATAGGTTCCTTATCCATTAATATCACATTCCTATTATCTGCTATATAAATTCAACTTAATGTAAATATTCTGCTTGAAAATTCATATGAGGAACTAGAAGACATCCATAGATAATGCAGATCCCTCTTTGCAACTGCTTTTTGCCAGCAGTGTGTTCGTGTGGAGTTTTTGGGATAGTGCTCAGCCACAGGATGCTGTTGTGTCACAGTGTGGCCTGTGAATAAAATCCAGCCATAAAAATCAGTAATGAGCAGATCAGGGACTGCCAGAACAACAATTCCACCTCCTTCCTGGTACAGTTCACCCACTGAGCAAATATTTGTTCTTTATGAAGAAACCTGTCATTATTCTCAGTTTTACTCTATCTTGAACAAATCTTCATCTTAATTTTCAATACTCTTGAATAAAATTAGACTTCCTGGCAGATTTACTGAACAGTGTCTACTGCACACAGAAATTCAAATGATGGTGAGGGCATTTCTCTACTAAGTTTGCTGGAATCCAGCGAGCAAAGTATTTAATAGGACTAGTTAGGAGATTGTTCAGTTTTTAATTAACATCTCAAAAGAGTAGTTTCACATTAAGTTTTCAGTCCAGAAATGCAGGGTTTCATGTTAAAACACTTCAAGTGATTGTGTTAATCAGTTGTGTTGATTGCTAATTCTGTTTTCCCCTTCCAAATGTTTCACAGCTTTGGAGCTTCAAAGCAGAAGGTGTAGGCTTGTTACAAAGAAATGTAAGTTTATTCTTGTTCCATTCTGATTCCATTCTTATTTTATTTAAATTTCATTTCCCCACATTGTTTTGTTGGTATTGGTTTTGTTTGCTGCCATAATCCTAATTTCTGCAGCTTTTTTGGCTGATGGGATGCAAAGACTTTTGATGACTCTGCCTTGCAAGATTTTGCTGCTGCTTGAACTGGAAGTGGAAATCTGAGCTGGTGGTGTGACGGAAGTAGCACTTTTATCAGTTTCTTTAATCTTCCAAAGAAATTGGTGCACTCTGTTTGCTCCATTCTGCCTCCTTTCCATGGAGGTGAGTTTCAGCAGGGGAGCAATCACCAAACCCCCCAGACTCTCCTCTCTGGACCATCCTTCAAAAGCTGCATTTGGACCAAAGCTGTGACAGTTTGACACCTGTTTGGTCACTGGAACAAAATTAGTTCCAGCCTACTGCTGGAAGTAGGCACCTCCATCCAAATATTTAGATTAAATTAGGCACCTTTATCTGGAAACCTGGGCAGAGCTGTCAGGGCTGAATGTCAGGGAGATTTGTCTCAGGAACCAGGCTGGTGCTCAACCAGGTTCCCAACTATTCCCAGGATGTGGGCAGCACATCTTCCCATTTCCTTTCCATCTGTCCTTTCTAGGGAAAAGTGTGATAATGATCACACCCATCACACTGGACCAGGCACCACAATATCAGCTCCTTGCCTTACAACTCATTTAGTTGGTTTGGTTTTTTTTTTTTTTTTTTGCCTTAATCCCCCAGTTCTAAGACTGAGAAGCAGCAGCAGCCCCAGGATAACATCAGCATCCCACTGCTCTGACACTATCTGTGAATTCCCTCATTTCAGTGCCTTTTGCACCTCCAGCATCCCCTCAGATCCCCAGGGATGTGTGAGCCCATCCCACAGCAGCCCTTGGGATGGAGTGACCCCACTGAGCTCTCCCCATCCCCAAACCAGCATTATTTTCCATGCCATTGCAGCAATGCAATGCAATTTTCTTTAATTGAGCACTGCTAGCAGGCTGATGTCACAGAGCTGTTGTAGCCAGGCTCCTGGCAGGGCTCCAGTCCCTGGCTGGAGTGAGTTTATTCTGTGGTTTATTCACTCAGGGCTGTGTTAGTGCCTCGTAAAACAGGCAGATAGCACTATTATCTCTTAATTATGCTCCAAGCTTCCTCAGACTTCAGTGTCTGCCATCCCACATCAGCCCCAGCACATTCCTCTGAACCCCAGAATGTGTAGGAAATATAAATTGCTCTGCTGGAACACGGAGGAATAAATCCCAGGAAGCTGTTTTGTCAGTGCTGGGAGATTTATCAATGTATTATACTCAAATGTGATAAATTGCTGCTTCAGAACAAGCCAACGAGTGCATTCCTAATAGAATTAATTTTAACAGATAATTCTGACTCATCACCTGTAATACCTTACAGAAAAAAAAAAAAATCCCAGACACAGCAATGGGTTACTTATCTAGGGAATGAGGATTCACTGAGCAAAAAAAAAAAGATAAAGAGAGAAAGAAATGCTGAAATTTAAACTGCATTATCATTAGCTCTAACTGTTTGGACTGCAATAGGCATTTTTGAGGTAATTTCAATAATAAAAATATGTAAATGTCACACATAACTAACATTCCAGGATATCAAGGTTCCCAGTATTTTTTTGTGTGTTTGATGACCAACAGACTTTTTTCTGTGTTGAGGCACTTGTTAAAATAAGGAAATATTGTTAAAAAAGATGCAGATACAAAAGCCAAATGAAAACAATATCAATGTCTCCTAAATCCTGATTATTTTAGGTGAATTTAAGACATAATGGCACACTAATTAGTGTAAAGCATAGGATTACTTATTTTATACCTTATTTTTATAGTAGCTATTATTGATTAAAGATAATAATTTATTTATTCAATTTTAAATTCATGCTGACTGACCCAATGTCTAAAATGAAGTTTGAGCCAGGTTTATATTGAAATGGAAGGCTTTTACAATATAAAGGTATTAAGTAATCCATATCTGTCTCTGGATTGGCAAAACTGTTAGGAAGGCTGGCTGAATTTCATTTCCCTTGAAACAGGCTTGGAAATGGGAAGATTTAACTTAAATGATTAAAGAAAGATTCACACACTTAAGTTTAAAAGTTATAAATGAAGGATCTTGTCAGTTTAATGACCTTATTGGATCCATTAGGTCTTTCAGGTCCCTCCTGTTTTGGTGGGGGATGCAGGGGAGATGAGTTCAGGTGGGAGAGCAGACAGAATAAAATAAATAAAATCCTTCCCAAGCAGTAAATTCTGGCCCAGGGAAGAGCTGCAGGCACTCAGGAACAAGGAGCAGGGCACACATGGGATGCACCAAAATTCCCTCACTGGTGGCATCAGCAGGGGAAAAAAAATCCATCTGTGCCCTCCTAGAAAATCCAGGACAGCAGGTTCTGCTGATCCTGTGGCCAGCTGCTTTTTCACCGTGGAAAATGTGAAAATAAAATTAACAAAAATAAAATTTAAAAAAAAAATGCTGGAGCACCAGCTCCAGTAAAGGAGTAAAGTTCAGCTGCAAAAATTCTCAGCCCTTTCCCTGAATCAGCCCTGCCTGCAGCACACAGACTCTCCCCTCATTTCACATGTTAATTATCATTTGCATATTCATAAACCACACCCAGCACTTCAGCACCACCAGTATTTACTACACAGCCTAAACTCACGTGGCCTCTGCCTTCCCACGCTGTAAATTCATCTTTATTACACCCTGTGCCCCCCCGCCCCACCAGCTGTTCCACTGCTGAGGATTTTACCCTCAATTATTCCTCATTTTGCAGCTCTTGCAGCACGCAGCCAAATTTATCTCCAGGTACACATTACCTAATTTTAGATGCCTGTAAACATAAATGATTAAAGCCTAGCATGAGCTAATTCTGGTGTTAGGATTTAGGCAGGGAAAACAGCTCAAAAGATGTTGGGTTTTGTTCTAACAGCTCTGGTTCTTAGAGCTTGGAAGGTGAGGTTCTGAGCTTCAGACAAGCTAAGGCCAAAAGTTTGGCAAATATTGCAGAGTATCTCCTAAATTAATCTCTCCACAACAACATCCATTTAATTGGGAATGAAACTGCCCATAACTCACTACCAGCATATTTTTTCCCACTCCCTTTTGCCCTTTCCAGCACTAAATATAGAAACACCTATGCATGAAAAGCCATTTTTTATCCTTTATTTAAAGAAATCAAGAGGCATAAAAATAATTGTGAATGACTAAAAGTTATTCTCTGGTGCATTCCTAACAATGGAATGTGAGTTCTCACTGCACATCACTCACAGGAAGTAATTTTGAGAAGGGAAGCTGGAGAAATGAGCATTGTTCTATTCCTTGAACATTAACCTGCCAGTCTGTACCTATGTCTAAGTAAATTGAATACATTTTTGTTTTCAGCACTGGGATGAACATGTCAGGCTTCCTAGCTTGAATTAATGTCAAAGGAAAACTCTAATTTGATTATTTGTTCTCACAATGGAAAAAAAATCAAAGTGTTCATTGCCATCTACTGCAAGAGAATTGATTTGAAAGGGAAAAATTCAGGCTGGAAATGAAGATACCCAGTGACAAAGAAGGAAATGGAAGCATTCCAGCTGCAGGTGAGCCTGGCAGTGGTGGTGGGGTCCTGCAGACAGGCACTGGTTTCCTTTTAGACAGACACATGTTCTTGATGACAAAATTCAGTAATTTCTTTTAGCCAAAAGTCACAGAGAGGGGGAAAAAACCCCAAGCAGCTCAGTAGGAAAATATGTAGATAAACACTGAGCTGGAGGAAATTCATCTCAGCAGGATTTCTGAAGAAATCCAGGTTGTTAAAGCTGGATACTCCACATCCTTCTTTCTGCTGAAGAGAAGACATTAAAGAGGGGTGGGAGATAGATCCACACCCAGATTTGAGCACATTCCCTTCAGATCAAAGGGAAAATCCAGATCCATCCCATTGCACTGGCCACGAAACGTTTTGTCACTGGCAAGAGAGGGAATGTTAAATTACACTTTTCCAGTTTGAATATACAATCTTCAATTCTCATCATCAAAATATCAACTCACTGCTGTTAACCCTTCCTAGACAGCAGCTGAGTCCTTACCCTGTGAGCAGCCATGAGATGCTTGTGCTATTTATTTCACAGTTCTAGATCAGATTTAATCTTCAGTTCCTCCAGGTAAAAACCATTTGTTTATTAAAAGCATTGGGATCCCTTTGCTGTAGGGATTTGAAGGATTCATGGCTTCCCTTTCATCTGTAATTGGAATACTTATGTGCCTTATGCTTTAGCTGGGAAATATTTAATTTAATGCTGTCTGCAAGGACCAAAATCCATTCTTAATGATTATTTGGTACTAATTGTTCAGCTCTTATCACCTAGGAGTTATTTGTCATTTTGGTGGTATCTTGGCAGGATACTTTATTCATGAGTTAGCGTTATGTTGTCAGGCAGCAAATGACAGTGTGCATTAATAATAAATGTAATAATACTTAAATCATGATTTTAGCACCTGGATCACATAAAATCTGTATCACAACAGTGTTACAGTGCGTGCCAGGAAAATATTCTATCTCCCAAAAACAGCATTTAAGAGCAAACTTCATTGCAGAAAAGCAGTTTTTGATCTAAGACTTGTCTAAAGCATTCACATTATGCTCTATTTGTATAAAGACCTCACTCATGCACTGAGCTCAAACATCATCAGCCTCTTTTCCAGCATGTATTTCTGTAATTCCAGAGTTTTCCCTGCCCTTTCAGCTGCTGTTTGTGTTCTTTGAGCAAAGCCTGCTCCAAACGAAGACAGTTGGGTGAGCCATATCTACAAAAGCAAATTTAAGCCCAACTGCTGCTCCAAATGTGAGCTGGAGGGAGTGGAGCTCCTTTCATTGGCAAGGACCTGGCATTTTGTATTCTGGCGAGGCATCAAAAGATTTCTTTGCTGTGAATCATCTGCAACCTGCAAGAGAAATGTCTCAGAAATATGTGAAGCCTCCCAGATATTCACGTCTCACTCTCATTTAAATAAAACTTCCAAGGAAGGAGAAGTCATCCCTCGGGGAGTGAAGAATATTCAAAGTAAATATATCTCTGGGTATTGCTTTGGAAAAGTAAAACCAGGCAAACAAGCCCTTTACAATTTGTAGCAAAAGTTAACCTGTTATTTAGGATTATGGACTTAGACCTGCTGCCATTCCTCACATGAATAACTTCTTAAATAAGAAGTACAACAGCATTTCAAGGGGTTTTCACTAAGTAAAAAAAGCAGTTGGGCTGCAACCTTGCTGTAAGAAACATTTTCTTTTAAATTAAAAAGTGTTTGTGCAGGGGAAGAATGGCCAATAAATTCCAGTTAAAGCCAATTCTGTTTAAACCTTAAATGTTGGCTCTAATAAAGACTTCAGTGAAAATAAATAGTACCCAACCCTTCACAGGAGGGTTCAAGTGTGGGGTATATTTCCAGATAACGAGACAATCCATACCAAGATTTGTTTGAGGCAAAATGTGATTTTTTTCTCATCTTTCCAAAGTCCTTTCCAAAGTGGGCGAGAGACTTGAATTTGAGCAGGTTTGCCAGGCATCCAAGAGGATTAGCCTGAGCTCAATATGCAGATTTTCCTGGACTTTAAGCAAATATGTATTCCTGTACAAAAAAAAAAAAAAAAAAAAAAAAGGTTAAAAATTGAGTATTATATCAGGTTTCAGCCTTGACTACAGATTTCATAGGAGTTTAGAAACTCAGCCCATTTATTAGAAAGACAAAGGACAGAAATTTATTTGTGTTGCCATCACCTGATGTTTTGATTTGAGTTTGATTTGAGAACTTGCCCAGTTTATTGAAGGTTTGTAGAGAGGTGGGGGCAATTTTTCCTTAAAAAAAAAACAAACCAAAACTTGTTTAAAGGAATTTCATTCTGTAGAATGTAGAATTGATTTTGGTAATCCCCAGGTTAGATCAGGGTGTGACTGAGGATGAAGGGACTCTGTCCTTGCTGGGAATTTCCTCACCCTGCACTTAGAAAAGAAGGGAGGGAGGTTTGGCCAGCTGGAAACTAAAGCTGAGTGAGGGAAAAATCAGAAAAATCCCATCTCCACTGGCTTTTGGTGTGGGGTTGGAGGATTTGTGGTTCTACAGTTAATAAATCCCAGGAGGGGAGTGTATGGAATGCAGAACTCAACATAAAATTTTACATTTCAGCTCCTTCTTTCCATCTTTTGCTCACCTATTCTCTTAGAAACAATAACTGCAGCCATTACAGAGAAGATGAAATCCATGGAATCCAGGCAATATCCTCTTTTCTCAAGGAGAGAGGGAACATCTTTTCACAGAGGAGTCTTTGGTGTTAGGAAATCCTGTGGTTGTAGAATTATTTGGATTTAAAACCAGGAGGGCAGCCCATAACTAATACCTGCATGGGGAATTTTTAACTAAAATTCCTCAGTGCTGAGGAATAATTTAATGCCACTGGAGTGGACTTGACTGATTAAAATTGTTGCACTTTATCTTGATTTTTCAGTTTCCCCTGACAAGACCTGGTTTGTCTGCTACTGATAAGCTGGAATTGATTCTGGGTTTGTGTGGAACAAGGCAAAGTCCAGGGGAAGATTTTGGTGTGCGGTGTAGGAGAATTCAAAATATGGCAAAAATAAGATGCAAGGTCTGACTTTGAGATGTTTAGAGAGAAAATAATGAACTCAAATAAACCATCATCTGTTTTGCTTAATAAAGGAAAAGTGAAAATAGCAAGAATATTTTCTGCTCTGTTTAGAGCAGGGCTGGTTTAGGTTGAAAGCCCATTTATTAACAACAACAAGAGTTATGCTATGTGTTTTCTTTATGAAATTTAGATTTACCAGTGTCCTTCCCAATCCATGGCAGTCAAGAAGGTTTTTAAGACTGAAAATTCTTATTTTAAGTCTGGATTTCCCTTATTTTTACTCTGTGGGGGGGGGGTAAAAAAAATAAGACATTTTATTCTGGATTAGGTTATTTCAGATTCCTGCCCAAACTTCTTTCTTGGAGACTCCAAAAACACAACTCATGATTTTTAAAGGCAGCTCCTCATTTGCATTCACAATTAGCTACAGACACAAATATTCAGCTGCCTGCCTGCCTTTAGCAATCAGGCCCAGCAAAAAGACAAACTAACCCCTGCTATCCTCTGCTCATGTTTAATACAGGCAAAAAAAACCCAAGAGAATAAATAGAATATAATATGTAAATATTCAAATCAGGTTGGGCTGCATTTTAATGGTCAGTAACAGATTTTTGGGACTTTTTTTTTTTTTTTTTTTTTTTTTTTTTTTTTTTTTTTTTTTTTTTGTAATTAATGGGACCAGCTGCTAAAGAGAGTGCTAATACTGGTAGGGGAGTAAGATTCAAGAAGGCAACCCTGTGTGAATAATAACCTAAGTACCCATTTAACTTTAAGCACTTCTTTATGGGCCTGGAGTTAATGGCTTTACACATTTGGTCAAAGTTAAGCATATGTTTAATGCTTCCCTGAATTAGAAATTAGATCTTTGAACTTCAGTTTTGCTTAGACTCTGGATTATTCTGTCAGTGGGTTCATTTGGGGAAGACAGGGAAAATAGCAATCATTCAAAATGATATCTTTTTGTAATTAAATGTTGCCTGTACAGTATATTCAGCACATCAGCAATTAACATTTTTCTTCTTAATGTATATTTGACTGTAAAACAGCCATTAAATGGAAGTAACTGTACAATTGTTTCATTAAGATTTCCTCTTTCTCCAATCCAAGCAAAACTGCTCGAAGTTAACAGAATAAAATAACACTGACTCCAGTTTTCTATTAAATATCTCAGTGTTCATGCCTTCGACTCAGTTTTTGCTTTGTGCAATCTGGCAACTCATCATAATCAACTCTCATAAATTGTCATTTGTTAGAACTGTGGAAAAGCAGTGATTTACCCCATAAACAGATTTATTTATCATTTAAACACCCTCATCTGCACTGTACTTATTGGAAATTAAGGTGATCAATGCCCTTTTCAATATTTAAAGGCCATTGCACTTGCTCACAGTCGTCTTTAGAGCCAGTTATGCCAGTTTTCAATAGACACATATTCCAAACATCTCCTGCTTTATATCTGCCCTTAGTTCCCAGACCCAAATTCCCCCCTAAAGCCAGGTTTAGACTCATCAAATAAACAGAAAGTCATGTGTTGTTAGACAGAAAACTTCAGATGTCTAAGAAATTGCATAGGCTTATAGGAAGTCTTCAATAAATAAATATGTAGGCCATTTTCTACTTTAAAATGTGGGAAATTTGGATTCTGTCCACAAAAATCAGAATTTATCTCCACAAGAACCTCACAAGTCAAATCTAAATACAAGCAGGAAGTCCAGCTCCAATTATCCTTAGCAGACCCTTCCAAGTTTACTCCATCCTTCTGTCCCTATAACCACATTTGTGTTATCTGATATTAATATTAGACATGTATTGTTATTCTAATAACTAATTATCAGCCTCACAGTGCTAATTATGGCAATTCAGTTTGTAATCCCATCTGTTCACTTTGCACTGTTGTTTATTTTCTTTCCTGCTTTCAAAATACTCTTGGTTTGTAATTAATCACGCGTTTTGACTTTTTTTAATGAGAGATTTGCAGGTTGACTTCAAAATTTAGTATCAGGAGGGATAAACAAGGGCTGACATGGCCCTGGAAAGAGAAAATATTTTTGTGGTTTTGGGGACCAAATGATTGAAAAAAAAGTGGCTGTAAATGAGTGAGGGAACAGCTGAGCAATTTGTAAAGAAAGAAAAAAAGATCCTCTGCTGTTATAAAATATTCCTGTTCTTTATGCTCAGACCTAAAGTGCTCTCTGCATCAGCTGTATGGTGGATTTTTATTTCAGAATAATTGGAATTGTGTTTATTCCCACTTGGTCCTTTCCTTTGGAGAATGGACCTGCTGGGACAGAGGAGTTCTCCAGGAAATGAAAATGTGGTGAAGACCCTAAAATGTTGCAATGTGCTCATATGAGCACATATTTGTTGTCTTGTCCATATTGTTTATATTTGCCAAAATTCTGCATGGTGTGACTCTGATTCCTGCAGATCAGGAGGATTTTGCCTATGGGAATTTACCTCTTACTCTTCTGGGACAGCTGGATGTGCCACTCTGAAGGCAACATAGATATAACAATAATTATAATTATTTTAGCAGACAATTTGAGTTCAATAGTCCCCCACTCTTTTTGCTCCCTTTTGATGAATGTTGAGGGAGGGAAGAACACAACGAAGAACTTTCCAGAAAGCTGAAGGAGCACAAGAGTAAAAAAAGGAGAAGGAAAGATGGAAGATCAGATAATGGGAAGGAATTCCTCCCTGGGAGGGTGGGGAGGCCCTGGAGTGGAATAAAAATCTGGAATTAGCAGCTGTGGCTGCCCCTGGATCCCTGGAAGGGTCCAAAACCAGGTTTGAAATTGGGATTGGAGCACCTGGGACAGTGGGAGGTGTCCCTGCCATGGCAGGGGTGGCACTGGGTGGTTTTTAATGTCCCTTCCACCCCGAGCCACTCTGATTTTATGAAGAGCTCCCCAAACCCTGAGGGAACTGAAAGCTTTTCTCATTTTCTCAGGAATTTGCCACCACAGCCCCAGACCTCCCTGAAGAGAATTCAGCCTTTGGTTCAGCTCTGTGTGATTTTCACACATAAACACTTTCCTCTGCCATTAGTCTCGACATAAACTGTTGAATAACTGTAATTTTTGTGTTTATGATACTTTCATGATGGTGATAATTCATCTTAATAGCTGAAATGTCAGATTTTCACATACATAAAGAGTCCGGCCAAGAAAAATCATTATTATTTCACTATATTGATACATTTTGCTTCTTCAGGTAATATGAAGGATGAAGTGTAATTTCTTAGGAATGGAGAGAGAAAAAGAGAAAAAGAGAAGCTGAAACAGGATAAATTGAAACCTTGGAAAAATGTGATGAGACACCTTCACCTGAGTCACCTTTCCAGCCTTTAGTCTCCTTTGAACTAAAGGATTGACACAAAATCTGTTGTTAATTTCTTTAACACTTCCTCCCTTTCCCTGGAGATCTTTAAATCTAAAAATATCTACATTGCTGATCTATTTCTTGTGGTTAATTTGGCTATCCAGAAAGCTGAAACAATCAGCTCTCAAATGGAAAAGAGTTTCCATTGATCTCCCAGAGTAATTATGTTATTCTATTTTGGATTGTTTTGGTAACTTATACTGAAATGGATTGGAGGTAACAAAAACACTCATTCTCTAATTGTTTAGAGATTTAACTTAGATATTTTTTCTGAAACTCTAAGGTGGTCTAGCAATCTCGTTCTGATACCTTTTTGCTCTTTAACAAGTTTGCGCACTTCTCAATAAGTGGAAATTTATGCCCTCTCAAGCTTAATCTCATTTTCATTAAAAAAAAAGAAAACTAATAGGATTTCGGGGCTGGTTTGGGTTTTTTTTTTTTTTCTATCAGTGCTCTTCCAATTTGCTACAGTTTGTATGCTTTTTATAAACTGATTTTCCTCACACTCTCTGCTCTCTAAGGTGTGCAACTATTGCTGTGAAGATCAAAATTTCCACCCAAATGGTTAAAAACGCCTCAGTCTGGATTTTTGTTCTGTTGGATTTGAGATGTGTCAGTGTTTGGCTGATTAAATGCAATCCACCCTCCACAATAAAGAAAAGGAGAAGGGTGAATTTTTATTTTTTTTCTCTAGATGTAGCAGCCCCTGTGTTTGAGTTTTGTGAGGTAGTTTTTATCTCTCAATCTGCACTGCTGACGACAATGCAAAAAAATAATTATTTAAGACAAGAAAAAAATAGATCCTTCTTACTTCTTTTTTTTTTTATTAATTAAAAAGCCCAAGATATAAACCCTTCCTTCAGCCAGTGCTATGATCAGAAAAGTTTCCTTGAACCTGAGAATTGGATTTAGACCTTAATCTACATTCCTGTGTTTCAATGAGGGATCAAAGCAATAGGTTTGCTATTTGCTACAGATCTTTTATCCATGCTGCAATGTGAAACATCAAACAAATCTCATTTATTTGCAGCTAACACATGCACAGAGAGGCCAAGCCATTGTAACTACACACATGTAATCCAAACTGAATTACTTTGGAGTTGTGTCTGCACAACTGAAGTGGATTCACACCCTCAATATTCAATAATTCCCAGTCCTGGGTACTGCTGAGTGCTGGCTGTGAGACATTACCCACCTTTAGGACAGATTTTTATTTTACAGATGTTTTTCAGTGCCAAACTGCTGCTGAAGGCAGCACAGTTTATTTATTTCCCTACAAACAACTTTCCAAGCCTGGCCTGTTGTTGGGATTTGCCCCTCCAAGTGCCTGTGTGGCTAATCAGGATTTCTGTGTGCTAACACAGCTTAGAGTTGAGAAATTCTGACTGTCATCACCAGGGGATTATGCAGAGATTTAATCAGGTAACTAGAAACAAATATTACTCTGTGAGGTTTAGAACAAGCCATGCATTTAAATTTTCCAGCTTGTCCTGCATAACTAAACACCCTCCCTGCCCACACCACGTGTGCTGCCATGGGCAAAGGGCTTGGTTGGAGTGTAGATTTCATTTTTTCATATTTTTAAGTATCCATGGCAAAGGCATTTGTGAGAGATTAAAATAAAGTTTTAGCTAATTATCTGAAAGGGCAGGAATCACTATTGGAAATACTCCCCACATCAGCCTTGGCTGGGGGTTCTGCTGAGTGATGGACTGGCAATGGGAAGAGCAAGGGAAAAGTGATAAATTGATGATTATAAATCTGATACTGATGGATTGAGAGTTCCACAAGGAGCATTGGGGGAGAACAGCCCCAGAGTGTGGCATGGTGAGCAGCAGAACCACCTGGACCCAAAATTCACCCAAAAATGGGGACTTCTGGCTTCCAGGAAAATGGGGAGGGGGTTGGAAATCATAAAAACCCTCCTGTCCATATTCTGTGTGTGACCTTAAATTGTGAGGCCTCAGAGCCAGAGGTCAGTGAACACAGAATTCCCTGAGAGTGGATCAGCCCCTGGCACAATTTCTAACGAAGGTACCCAGTTCAGAAATCATGGCTCATTTAATTTTAAAAAGAGGGTCTTGTTTAATTATTTATGCTGTATAAATAATGAGATTCCAGCAGTCTAAGAAGTCACTGAAACATTATGATATTAAATCTTTGCAAAGAGGCAGGAGGTGAAGGGAGAGGCTCCTGTGTGTTAGAGTGAGGATTAGCAAAATGTGAATTAGTGAAGGTCTGCTGCATTCAATCCAGAATTAAGGGGGGACTATTTACTATTAGTATTACTTGCTCTCAGCTTATTAAAATTAACTCTATGAGTTGGTAAATAATAGAAAATGTGTTCGATGAAAGAAATGCTAATTTTTTTACTAAGAATGTTATTTGAAGTTATTTAACAAATTCCCTTTGCTATTATCTCTTAATAAACAGGAGGAAATATTCAATACCTCATGTTCAAACCTTGAATAATTGCAAGCAGATGGATTTTTTTGTTTGTTTTCTTAGGGTTTTTTTTGTACCTGTGTTCAGATTTGTTTGAAATTAAACTCATGCAAGGTGAAGGGTGTGGGAGAGGAGAAATATTCATGATCCTGGGATCCTGAGTTGGGAATTCAGCACTTGGTTGGCTGTGTTGGCTGCACTATAATAAACCAGAGAGAGCTCTCCTAAATTAGTGAGGGGTCTAGTGAACTGGGAATTGGGCTGGAGTCTGACAGCTGGAGAAAAGAGGTGTCTGCTCCCAAAGTCCTGCTGGAGGTGAAGCTGCTGTGGGGATGGAGAGGGGATTTTTTAGGAGAAGCACTGCCAAAATCCCTCCCAATTCCCGAGGAGCTCTAAACCCATGTGGGATGTGACACCATGAGGGGGAAACAGGAATGGGCTCCCAGAACACACAAACCTGGCACCAGAGACAAGCAGAATTATTAAACCCAAACTCCTCCAGCAGAGTCACCACTTTCTCCCATTTCCACAGGTCCTGCCCCATCGTTACCCCAATCCTTTATCAGCTCCATCCCATCACAGGGTGATCACCTCTGCAGCTGATGTCTGTCAGCTCCTTTCCTTCTGGAGGAATATCCATCAGCAGCACAGAGATCTCAGACTCTGCCCCACTCCTCGTTTTGACATGGTTTATAGCAAATGGCATCACAGGGCTGCATTTCAGCTGCTGCTGACAGCGTGGCACTGTTCAATTAACATTTCAGACACCTCTCCTCATTGTGTGTTTCAGCACTTCATGTTCCCACGGACAGGCTGCTCCTCACCTTCCCCAGAGGTCTGAAAGGCAGGAAATCCTCTGTGCTTTCCTCCACATTTCCTCCTCAGGTTGTGCTGAATTGATTTTGCAGATGTGACAGAACTGCACTCAAAACTTGCAGGTTGACACAGGGCAAACCTTCCCGGTGAGTCTGAGGGATGGGGTAATTCACCCACTGCTGGAAAATGGCAGAAATTTCTTGAAATTGCCCCACAAAATTCTGTTTGGGGCAAGTTGAAATGGATAAGGGCACATTTCAAACAGTGTTTAACAATGTCCTTGGCTGAAGCACTTAAAGATCATCTCAGTTTTGAGGCTCTTTTTCTTTTTTCCCCAAATAGATGTAATTTCTAAATATTGATAAATGGATAGATAAGTAAAACAGATGCAGAACCCAAAATCTGATTGAATTATCTTGCTGAACGGAGGTAGCTGACCTTTTACAATATATAAATACAAAGAAAATGTTTTTCCTTTTTTTTGCTAGAAGTCTTTTTGGTTTCTTGAGTCTATATTTGGTCTTGAGGTTGGAAATTTTTTTGAGGTTTCTTTTTTGGTTTTTTTGGGTTTCTATTTTTGTTTTTGTTTTGTGGGGGTTTTTTGTTTGTTTTGTTTTTGTTTCTTTAAGAAAAAGTTCAGATTTCCACAGAGTCTTTTTTGGAATGCACCAGAACAAAACATTTCAGAGTCCTGGAGGAGGAAATCTTTTACTGCTGAACCTCAATGGAATGACTGCCTTTGAATTACAGTGACTGTGAATCAGCTGGAAAACCACACAAACACTTTAATGACACAAAGTCCATTTCTGGATGTCCTTGAAGGGTCTTTAACTTTGAGACCATTTTTCTAGGCTGGTCAGGCACACTCAGGTACTATTTTGGGCAGAAGGATGAAAATGCTGATTTTCCCTTTGAATTTTTTGCTGGATAAATGCAATCAGTAAAACTCTTGCTTAGAACTGAAACAGGTTGTGCTTCCTTGAATAAGAAATATAAACCCAGCTGTACATAAGCAATGTCATCCCATTATAATTATAAATGTATATTTTTCCACAGCCACCATGGAGAAGTTTTACAAGCAAATGGAAAAATTCTGTTTTCCTTTTTCTTTTAGCCAGGATTCTATTTAATTCTTAAGACAGCAGGTGTGGGCAGGATGCTTCACTGGGGAATAGGCTTTGAATCTTGGATCTCACTTTAGGATAACTTCATCTGTAAGCAGAAGCATGAATTCCCTGTCTGCAGCTGATCTGTGATGCTCAGCAGTTTGATTTTCCTCTCACTTTCACCAGGGACAGAGATTTTGCAGTGCCTCCCCAGCCCTTGCTGTAGCACTTTACAGCATCAGGCTGTATTTCCATGCGGAGTGAAAATGCATTTTCATGACACACTCTTTATTTTATGGGAGGAAAAACAATCCCACCTGCTCAGCACCTTTGTGGGAAGCTGAATTAATGCTGCAGGGGAAGCCCTGGGTCAGTTTGGTTCCTGGCAGCTTCAAGGCACCCTCAGGGTTCTGGAGGTGTGATGTGAATTCAGGGTGCAGCAAAGCTGATACCAAAGAGATCAGGATTCACCTGATGGATCCACTAAAAAATGTCACAAAACCACTGACAAAGTCCCTGGCACTGCTGCCAGGTCCTCACCAGCACCCTCAAACCCAACCATAGGATCACTAAGGCTGGAAAAGACCTTTAAGAGCAAGTCCAACCTCCAACCATCGTGTTCACCACCAACCCAAGTCCTCAATCCACTCATTTTCCAACATCTCCAGGGCTGGGGCTCCCTGCACACCCTGCTCCAGTGCTTTGAAACCCTTCCCACGAAGAAATGTTTCCTAATATTTAATCTGAACCTCCCCTGGCAGAGCTTGAGGCCATTTCCTCATGGTTTGGCATGCAAAGCATTCGACAAGGATTTAAATCCTGGTGGGATCTTTGAGTGAAACAGCAGCAAGCACCTCTTGGAAAAAAAATTAAATATTAAAAATACCTGTTTGCAAAAATACTGCAAACTGATATCAATGTATGTGGAAACCAACATCTTTTTAAAAGGTAACTTCTGAAGTGAATAACTATTTAATTGTATTTCTGAAGGTTTAGCAGGATTTCTGGTACTAATGGAGGAGGTAAGGACATAGAATAAATCATTGCACACCTGTGCAAAATACAGCTGGGTATTTATTTTCATGCTTCCTCTTATTTTCCTTTTGCCTTTCTCTCTTTGTTCTCCCAACTGCCATCTCCTCCTAATTGTACTCACAACTTTTCCTTGCACTAGATAAATTTTATTTCTTTTCAAAGTGTCATCATTTCATCATTATGAAGTCCATATCTCCTTCCTTTTTTTTTTTTTTTTTTTTTTTTTGATGTTCCATTGACCTGAATTATTTCTCATCTGCTACAAATTGTTCTATTTTCAGAGCTTTTGTTGTCTCTGACTCATACATGCCAAGATAAGGTTTGAGATACTTCTGGGGATTTTTTTCTTTTACTAGTTGCTTTTTTCACTGTGGTCAAAAGAAATCTTCCTATGGTGGAAAGGATCTGACTCATGTTCCTGTTCCTTAATAGATAATAATAATAATATTGCCTGTGGCCAGGATTTTCAGGACAGGTAAATTACACCCCCAGTTCCCATCAGCTTTCCTTGGATCCTTCCTGACCTTTCAAGAAACTTGAGCATGAATTAATTTTTATTTTCTTGCTTTGAGAGTATTACTCTTACAATAACCAAGCCAGAAGAAGTGGAAAGCAAATGTTTATTTAAAGAAAGGTGAGTGAGCAAGAGAGCAACAGGGCAAGGAACATTTCCTCTGAGAGACAATTGAGCAAGAGAAAAGATTAAAACCAGCAGAATTTCTCAGAGCAGTAGGAATTATTACAGGATGAGATCTAGAAAGAGAAGAAGTGTTCAGCTCAATATAAATTTGGTGGGAAAATCCAACAAAAATATCTCTGCAGAACTCTACAAGAAGTTTAAAATATTTTAGGGGGAGGGGAATTTAAAGATTTGCAGTCTCAACAGCAGCATTTGTTGGTTGTTAATTTGTTTGGAGGTCTTAAAGATATTTAATCCTTGAATGAAATATTTCATTTTTGACATAACACTAGGACTTTTTAGGTAAGATCAGGTTTAGATCTGCAGTGTTGAGCCAAAAGTGTTGGTTGTGCTATTTATAGGTCAGATTGGATGGTCTGAAGGAACCCTGGAAAACAAAATTAAAATAAAATTAAGTTAAATTGAAATGAAATG
>JAOTQP010000469.1:22483866-22494378 GCA_026413545.1 Cichladusa arquata | reverse complement strand
GAAGGAACCATTGAAAAAAAAATTAAAATAAAATTAAGTTAAATTTAAATGAAATGAAATAAAGTAAAATGAAATAAAATAAAATAAAATAAATAAAATAAAATAAAATAAAATAAAATAAAATAAAATAAAATAATTATCCAATTGTTATAATAATACATGTATATTTAAAAAATATATTTTTAAAAATAATAATAAAGGAATTGATATCTGCTTTGGCCAGACAAAACTTGAGACAAGCAGGTTAAGGAAATTGAAACAAAAGTGAGAAACCTTCTGCACAGCCTTCATGTTTACCATGATCCTCAAGGCAAGAGAGAGGAAGAAATAAATGAGGTGACAGCTTGGGGGGAAGTGTCTGTGGAAAAGATGTCATTGTCATTGGGACAAGAAATGAGGAGGGCTGAGACAGGAGAAGAATTAGAAAAACAACTCTTGACATTTGCCAGGGAGAAAAGAGCTCCCAGCATCTGCAGCCAATGCAACAGCTCAGCACACCAGAGGAGCTGAGGATCTGGGAACTACAAATAAAAAAAAAAAAAAAAAAAAAAAAAAATTTCAAATTTCTCCCTGTGACGTTTCTGGGTTTGGTGTTACTTACAGGGAGAAACAAGGGAAAGTCTCCAGCTTAAAGCAGAACAAGGGTCGGGGGCTGTGGGTGACAAATTGCAGCATCAGCTCTGCAATTCAACTTTGGAGCCTCCAGAGCCTTTTCCAGACAGAAAATGCTGCTCCTGACTCTTGGAATTCAAACAAATTCCAAGTTTGCCTTTCAGGGCTGCAGAGGGATGGAGAAGTTCAGGGTGTTCCTGCTGCTCTTGAAACCTTTGGTTCTGCTCATGTGTTTTTGGATTATGCTGGGCAGTCAGAACTTAAAAAACCATTCTGTGTATGAGCAGAGATGGAGGGAAAATGATGGAAAAACCCCCAGGATCTGAGAGATTCAGGTGTGAGTTCTGGCAAGCCACTGGTCTAAATATTCACAGGAAAAATGAGTATTTGATTACTTTTAAATTGAATCCTTAATCTCTGTGGACCTCTTATGTTCTGACAGAAAGGGGCTTAGGAAGTATAAAATTACATATTCTTTTAAGCACTTAAAACTATTTAGAGGAAACATTTTCACTTAGGCACGGGAGGGGGAAAAAAAAAGTTTAGAAATAGGTACCATTCAATTTAAAGCAAAAAAAAAGAACTTTGGAAACTGCAATTCATTTTATTCATGGAGGACTCGTTGGGATTCATATGGGAGCTCATAAAAGGCAGAACCAGCGTTCCAGCTTTCCCAGCAGCCGGGGAGAAGCGGCGACTTTTCGGTTTGGGATTTACTTTAAGTGCCTTAAGTCTCACAAAGGAAATTAAGTGCACTGGAGCAGACAGTGCTGCTTTGGTCACCACTTCTGCACTCGTATTTCAGCTGCATTTGCCTCCTGGCCAGCTTTCCTTAGCAAATTGAAAAGTTTATGGCCACAGAATTCCTTGGGAAAGTTGCATTTGTGCTTCGCCGAT
The DNA here is from genome assembly GCA_026413545.1 of Cichladusa arquata. Classification (NCBI taxonomy): domain Eukaryota; kingdom Metazoa; phylum Chordata; class Aves; order Passeriformes; family Muscicapidae; genus Cichladusa; species Cichladusa arquata. The sequence continues at coordinate 22,492,869 of JAOTQP010000469.1, read as the reverse complement.
GGCAGGGATGGAAATTCAAGTCCCCAACTCCTTGTTTCCACCGACCAAACAGTTGGATGTGAAATGTTATCACCAAAAGCTTGGCAAATATCTTGTGGGTAACACCAGGATAAATATTTGGCCTTTTTTTTTACCACAATGAGAGGAATCATCTCCTCCTGTGTACGGAATTAAGGATATTTCCAGAATTCCAGGGGAAAATCCCTTGTATTTTTATCATTTTGTGTTTCCTAGGAAGCCAATATTTGTTCTATATCCTCATAAGTTTCTATTTGGGCTGGATTTTAGAGGAGGGAAGAAATAAAAAATCCAGATTTTAATATTTCTTTTGCTGGCCTGTATTTTCCAGCCACCCAATACAAACTCCTGGTTTCAGGAGTTTTCCTGGAGGCTTTTCTGTGTGAAAAGAAGAATGTTAGCTGCACTGGGAAGTGGGATAAATGGGAAAGAGATGTTTGGAAGCAGAAAATCCCAGTAATCAGTTCAGGTCAAGCCCCAGTGTCCCACCAGGACAAGTGGTCTTGGCAGAAGGTCTCTCCCAGCTGCCCAATTTCCCAGGCAAACATATGGGAACCAAATGGACCTCGTAAATATTTGTTTCCAAAATCAGTTAATGACAGGCTGCAGAGGAGCTCACAAAATTTTAATTTGATGGGAAGCACAGACACGAGGAGCCAGTGGAAATGGAGTCCAGAGCAGATGAACTTTGCTCCTCAGGGAGAAAACAAGCAAACAAATGAACAAACAAAACCCCAAACAAACAGAAAAAAACCCCCAAAAGCTCAAACAAAACCCCAGATGTGGAGAATGAGCAGTAGATATTAGGCAAGGTTTTTAATTTATGGGAAAGAGCACATGCAGTGAAAACCTTTGCTTTGATGATATTACCAGAGCAGCAGAGTGCAAATAGACTCTAATCCATTATGTTTTAAACTTATGAAATTTATTAGCCCCAAACTGTGATCTTTATTCATGCCAAGCTCTCTTCTGAATTTATGGCACTTGTGCAATCATTACTCAGCCTGTATGGAATCATATATTTCTATGAATTAAACTGAGAAGCAGTTTGCTAATTAGCATTACAAGTGTTAATGAAATGAAAGATCACATGAGTTGCAGGGAACAGAGAGACTTAATATCATCAGGCATTTGAGTCAGGCACAGCTGAAACATCCTCTTCCCATTTTCTGAAATTCCCCCTCCCAGAAGTCTCCAGAGTTTAGCAAGATCATAAAACTGGAGCAGCATTTCATGGAGTCCCTTTTAGTTAATATCACTGTATTTAATAAGATCTTTCCTGCAAAGGAAAGAAAATGATTGTTCTTTCTCCTAAGCCGCCTGTGTAAAATGTTCTTCAATAAAATCCAAGAAATTAATATTCAATGATTTACAGTAAATCTCTTGAGCACAGGAGGTTTGCTCGAGACAGGAAAAGCAAACACTTATGGGGTACATTATTATGATGGCTTATGCTAATTAAATTGAAGCAGAAATCCTTAATTTATGCTTTACCATCAAGTGCAAAGGGGAAAATTCTTTCTTGGTTCAAGCTTTATCTTGTTAAGAAGATTTACCTCCGTATTTCCTAGAATAAAGAGCTATTTTTGAGACTACTGAGAAAGCAGAGGCTTGCAGAGCTTTTCTCCATGTTGCCATGACACTTTGGATCTCAACCTACAGTTCAATACAATAGCTGCAATTAGGTTAATTAGAACATTATCTCAAAGTACACAGCTCTTGTACAAAAGAAGAAACATTCTCACTGAATATGCTGCTTAGTCACCAATAAATGATTTTTTTTTTTTAAATTACATTTTTCTAATTACAATGAATAATTTATTTCTCCTGTGGACGCTTGACATTTAAATATTGCAACTCAAAAAATAAACCATCCAACATCAGCTTAGGACATGAAGAATTTTTCTGACCTTTTAGTTATTTTCCTTCCATAAAATAATGAGAGAAAAAGAACACCTATAATAAGGGATTATATTATTTTGGCTCATTAGTTATTTCCAAATTCAAAGGCCTTAATGAACATCCTGTGTAGATGTGGTGCTTAGGAACAGGGTTTAGTGGTGGACCTGCAGTGCTGGGTTATGGGTGGACTTGTTGATCTCAGAGATCTTCTCCAACCTTCAGGGAGTCTCTGACTCAAATAAACAAAGCTTTTAGTCTGCACACACACACACAAAAATGCAGCCAGGTGTAGACTAAAAAATACAAGAAATTACAAAATTAAACATTTTTAACTTGATAAGATGGGGCTTGAGGCCACCAGGAGCCAGCTTCTCTTCATGTTGATGTTGTCAACTAAGAAAAGAACAGTTTTAGGGGCAAAAATGAAATATTAATTCATTTACTAAAACTCAGCTCAAGCATAGGAGGAAAAGCTACCTGCCCATATTTATCTTCCATAATCACCAACTCTCTTCTTGCCACATCCTGCAGGTAAGAGAGGTGCAGTCAGATTTATGCAAACCAGGAACATCTCTGGGGTGAAATTATGGAATTCCAGTCCCTGGGAAATGACTGCAAAACTCCCTTAACTTCCAGAAAATGATGTTTTCACTGATAAGAGCAGTTACCAACCAGAAGTTGAGCACATGAGGATAACTCACCCAAGAGAGAATTTTGGTACTTTCAGCTTCCAGGACATTTCCCCAAAATCAAGGAACACAGTTCACATTTTAAAGGAATTTGATATTTAGACCAGTTTAAACCTCTCAAGTCCATTCTTATTTTTTTTCTTTTTTTAGTGTTTTTTTTTTCCTTATTTCTTCATTGCTCTGCAAAGGATGATGTTTGTTATAACCCAGTTCTTTGTTCCTGTGAGACAATTACAAGTTTGTTGACCTGGTATTTCAGGTATATCTGACACAAACACAAAGATAAACACAAATGCACGCAAATTTCACCTAACACAAAAAATTCTCTTTTCAGACTGAAAAATTCCACTACTAAATTCCAACTAGAGCCCCAAAAAATAACTGTGAAGAGCCTTGAGGTCTAACAGAGCAAATCATTTTAGACCACAGGGTGAGCATGTTTATCGAAATGAGGTTTTCTGATGTTTTTCATTTAAAGAAGGAAGAAAACAAAATAAAAAGAAATCCTCTTTTAGATTTATCTCAGATGCATGTTTTAAAAGAGGTCTTCAATGGCCTTGTACTTCATGGCTGTGCCATGCAACTCCTCCTAGAACAAATCATGATTCAAATTCCTCATTTTCTGTGTCTGTTTCTTCATTTTTCCTTTTCCACTGTTTCCCTGCTCAATAGTGCCTCTCCCATATATTTAGGATATATGTGCAAGTGTATCCTACATATTACAGCACACGGTGTTGAGTGGATCACAGATGAAAAATTCAAGTTAAAAATCCCCTTCTTGCACTTGATCAAGCACCAGAGCCATAATCAGTGGGGAGAGGTTGGAAATCTGCTGTGGCAGCACTTCCCACCTCCACCTGCAGCATTTTCTCCTCTCAGTAACTTTCAGCTCCCCACCCTGAGAGCCAAAACCATCACAGCCACATCAAGTTTGGACTCAAGGCAGCGTTTGGTCCTACAGCTGAAAGTCTTTAAAACAAATAAATAAAGAAAAAAAAATGTATATTGTGCTTGTCAGAGCAGTGAATTAGCAGGGGAGACAAGGATGTGATGATAAAACGTGTGGCTGTGGGGAGAGTCACAAAGATGGCAAAATGTTGATTTTCCAATGTTGCTGTTTTCGTTCTTCTGCTTTTTGCTCTCTTCTGCTTTCACTACATTTCACCAAAATCTTCCTCCTCTTCTTCCAGGCAGCCATGGCTGCTGCTGCCAGCCCAGTTTGCTGGGATGGGAGGAGATTCCATGGAAATCTCTCCCCTTTCCCGCTTTCAGCTCACATTCGTTTTCACAGCAGCCCTGTCAGAGGTGAGGAGGAACATCCTCACCTCATCCCACGCCTTGTCTCCCTCTCCTCTCCCCTGCCACCCTCCCTGGGCCCTTTCCCACCCTTCTGCTTCTCTCCCTGCTCCTTCCCCTGAAGAACCTGACAAGCTGCAAGGAGTATCTGCTGCCACGTGTGATCTGGAAACCATCAGGCATTATCTCTGTTTGTATTGCAGATCCTCCCCCCACCAGGGGAAATCATCCTGGTGCAAATGGAAACCTGTCCTCAGGGGTCTTCTGGCAAAAAGGAAAATCCACCTGCGTGTCCCTGAGAGCTGGTGGCATCCTTGCAAGGTGTGAAAGAGTTTTTTGGGTTGGTTTTTCTCCTGGAATGTCTGTAATGTCAATGCTCACCCTCCAACAGGAGCTCTGCCTGCAGGTCTTTGGCTGAGAATAATCCTGCAGCTCCTTCCTCCCCAGAGACACTTCCCTCATCCTGCTGCTCCTTGGGGAATTAATGAGGAGCAGAGGGTGGAATAGCAGGACAGGGCAGATAAAAACACCCCACCAACCCTGAATCACCAACAGCAGCAGAAATCTGGGTATGGGAATGGAAATCTGGCAGTGCATCTCTCCAGCCCAGCCCCTGGTTCTGCAGCATTTTAGATACCTGACCTCAGCCTAGCAAAATACAGCGAATTTCAAAGCCATTTATTGCAAATACTTCATTGAGAAACAGGAATATTTAACCCCACCAAGGTGATGATGTGGCTTTTTACCAGACTATCAAAACCAATTTTGATTTTCTTCTGAGGACCAACAATTTCCTCCGTGTTTTATAACCATTAGTTGATATCACCTTCAAAATTAATATTTCTGCCCATCACCTCTCCAAAAATCTGTGTTTCCCAAAAAACTGTGTAGAGGAAGTTACAGGTGCCTCACAATTGTTGTCACCTACAACACCTTTGAACAGATTGGGCAGGTTTTTTGGTCCCTGGTTACTGAGCCCCATCTATTTGTCTTAAAAGGCTTTGTATTATATTTATTATATCTTGTTCCTCTGGATTAAACCAATATAATGCCATATATTGACACTTATAGAAGCACTTTGTATTTTTTTCCTGAGTACTCTTTAATTCACTGATGCAAGGCAGCAATTATTGATTTGTTTTTTCCCCCTCCCTAAATTTAGTAGCAGCAAATGTTACTTCATTAGTTTATCCACCTAGGGTTTTCTTCACAATAAATTCTGCTTTAAAGTATGCAGTAAGGATATTTTTATTTATGCCAAGGTTCCACCCAGAGGCAATAAAAAGCACCAGGGTCTTCCAAGGACTGCCTGGATTTTGCTCTCCCTTTATTCCTTAAGTTTGTTCAGCCCCAGTCCAATCTCAGAGGTTAAAATGAAGTTCATCTATAGGGAGGCATAAAAATGGTTAAAACTGGAATTAGAGAGGGAGGAATCCAAGCAAGGAAGCAAATCCTCACCATCAGCTCATTTCTTCCTGACCTATCACTTGGTCCTTGTGAGTTTTATGGGGGCACTGATTTATGGGACAAATCAATCATGGGCAGAGAGAAACCTGTCCTTAAAGTGTCTGCCTGGGGCAGCAATTGCAGGAGTAAATATTGAGTACAGAGTTCCTGGATTTAAAGGTTTATATTGAAAAAATAAAAAAGAAAATCAAAACCCACTCAAAACACAAACAAGAGGAACAAACTTTGAAACATTTGGCAAAACCATTAAAAATCCCTAAATATCCACTCATTAAAAGTTACCTCTGCCCTGTGAAACCCAGTTTGTTGTGTGTAAGTACTGGGAAAAGGGAAGTTAGTTAATCTTTGTGTGTATTAGAGTAAAAAATAGATATTTTACAAGGTATTTTGCTCCTTGTGGGAATAACAGAAATACTCAGAGGGCAAAGTTAGGGGAAAAGCTTTAACTCCACTCATGGGCAGCACGGGTTCCAAAAGCAAAACCTTCCCTAAGACATAGAGAATTAAAACAAATTAATTGATAATTCAGGGGGTTTTCATCACATTTTATTTCACTGAAAGCAGGGAATTGAGAGTACATCATTCCTATATGAATTTCAAGATACCTCAGCAGAGACTTTCAGAGGTTTGGGTTCCAATATCTGGGGATGCAGATGGACACAAGCACTTGAGTGTTGTCAGCTGGTACAGAAACAGACACAAGAAATCACTAAATTCAGATTTTTTTTCCCCTTTCAGGGAAAGAGCCTAAATGGCCTCACTGAGCTCAGTGGGAAGGGACAGTGGCTGAAAGCAAAGGAAACCTCTGCTGGCTTTGAGGACTTTAATTTTTATCCCATAATTCCAATGAGAAGAGGTATGTAATAGCTTTTTTATGATAATTATGTCTGTTTAGTCTTTTACCAGATCATTAAAGTTACTGATGTTCCTGGACAACCTTTTTTTTTTTTTCTTTGAACTGTTTTAACTGTTCTTATTTGATTACTGGAGTTTAGTGATGATAAAGATTTATAAGCAGCCAAGAAAAGCTATTTTTAAAAAGCTTTTCTTCAGAATATCAACAGTCTCTTCCTCTGGAAATAGTTTCAGTGACAGTTTTTTCTTTATTAAAAACCAATACGAGAGAAAATACAAAATATTTATCTAGAAAATATCACAAAGAAAAATAAGGTTCCCCCCACCCCCCACAATATAACAGGGAACTGGGGAAGGCAAGCAGAAAGAAAAAAATATTTTTGCAGTGAGGTCTGGCAGAAATTCAAGCATAAATTTGCTTCATGCATTGGGAATGCAGGATCAGGGATGAAATTAAGAATAACTTTCTTCTGCCCTAAAATTTCCCTCCCTTGGCATGGGATTGGTGATGTAAAGCCACGGGATGGGTGGGTGGAGACAGAGCCAGAAAAGTTCTTCCACCAGAACTCTGAACTCAAGTTTAAAATCCACCTCCAACAGAACACAGTCCAAGTGTTGGTTCAGAGAAATCAAACTCTGAGACACCTTCTAGAGCAAAATTTTCACCACTTGACAGCCTGAGGAATCAAAATATGACAGAAAAATCTCAATTTATTGACAATGAACTCATTTAAACACACAATTTTAGGTTTTTCTAATTGTTTTCTGAGTCTGAGCAGTTTTCTGCAGCTCACTGAGTCCAACAGCAGCATTTGCCACCTGCACTGAGATTCTCAGAAATTTAATTACAATCCCGTGCACATATCCCTGCAGTTTTGGCATCAATTCCTCTGCTATCACTTTGCTGTTATTTATTGGACCTGCTTAACCTTTGTATTTCCTAATAGGTTTTTAAAGTGGTGTTACAGGCACTGCTTGGTGTGCTTTGTGTGCTGCGTTTTTAGATCTCTACAGACATTTCCATAATTCTTCAAGGTGCAGACTGAGCTTCCATCAGCCATTAAATATCATTTATCTGCATATGCCTCTCTTGTTTTCCTAAGTCTCAATCACATGTATGTGCAATTTGATTTTCAGGTAGCAGAAGCTCCTATAATTTCTTTCTTTCCATATAAAACTTTCATTTACATTTTTAATACCACGGATTTTTCAGAAATTAGTGAATTTAAAATGTAACGTGTTTTAGACCACTGCTGTTAAAAAAGGAACAGGTGGGTTTGGTTTTGTTTTGGTTTTTGGGGGGTTTTTAGTGAGGTTATTTATACAGAAATATTTTATATGACCAATTATTTCTTCACTGAGGTGACTTTTCAGGGTCTGCATTGCCAGAATCACAGGACTCTGCTGTGCTTTGACACAGCCCTGGAACAAACACTGGCCTTTGTCCTGGCCTGCACCAGGAATGGCAAAATTTTGGTTCCTGCAGGAAGGGCCATCAGTGCTGAGAGGGGTGATGAGGAAAAGGTGCTTGAACTGTGCAGGGAAGGGGAGGAGATTGGGCACAGACACAAAATTTGGGTTCCACCGGATGTGCCACCACTGCCAGGCCAGAATCTGACTCCTTTTAGCTGCCCTGCAAGAATAAATATCTGGATTTTTCCTGCCTTCCTCCGAGCTCCATCAATTGACACAATTGTTCAGGTTTTTCATGCATAGAAGAAGAAGTGCAGTGCCCCAGGAGTGGCTGAACTCAGAGTGTTTGCCCCTAAAGCTGCTCTGCCAGCAAAGAACACCTCGTGTGCTGACAAAGGGGCTGCTAATGAGGAGTGGAAAAAGAAACCGGCATTGTTGGTTCTGCAGGATTCCTCACCGCACATCCCAGCGCTGACAGGATTTCACATCTCGATGCTCACCCTTGTTTGCTGTCACAAAGCAAATATTTGTCAGATCCCTGGACTCTGAATTTCCCAGGGCTGGGGCAGAGATTTCTCTGCTGTGCCAGAGGAGGCTGCAGGAATTCAGAGCAGACAATGGGAGGTCAAGCCCAGGAGGAAAAGGAGAAGGATGTGAGGAGTTCAAATCTGTCCTGAGGCAAGGACTGGCTCCATGAGCAGGTCCGTGGGCATCACCTGGAGCAGCCAGGGGGGCACTGGGAGCTTTGGCAGTTCCCTTGGGAGGTCAGTCAAAAAGGGACTGAAGGTGCAGATTTTTGTCTAGTTTTATAAATCTCAGAATGGTTTGGGTTGAATGGGTGCAGAGATCACAATCCCAGCATCCCCACCATGGGTAGGGATTTTTTTTTTTTTTCTGTTTGGGCATTTCCATCTCATCCCAGACCAGCAAACATCACAATGTGCCTTTCCCTCTTTGCAGCCCTCCAAAAACCCAATTTCTCAATAAATCACCTGTGCAACACCATCACAAATGACTCCTGTGTCACCATTCTAAAATATCAAACCACATTTATTTTATTCACTGCTTATGGCTGAGATTCAGAGGTAAAGCAAAGAAATTCAAAGCCAAATCAAAAATCTGGAAACTTTCTTCCCACTCTTTTTGTTATTCAAAATATCCAGTTGCTTTTCAAATATGTTTTTAATTGACTTCAGCAAGTTCTGCTCTGGGCATTGATGTGCCTTAAAACACCTTTGAAAGTCAGAGTTGTTTCTATTTACTAATTAGTTTCCATTTACATAAAATCAGTTTGTCATTTTCAGAGTTTCCTCATTTGTTTTCTTACAGTGAAGACAGGGGTTGGGAGCCAGAGTGTACCAAC
>JAOTQP010000469.1:22472500-22483852 GCA_026413545.1 Cichladusa arquata | reverse complement strand
AAATAAAAGATTAAGGAGAGAGAAAATGCAAAAAAAGTAAAAAAAAAAAAATTAAAATCCATGTGTCAAAGTTTTCAAAAACATAGATTTACACTACCTTGAAAGCAAAATATTTAAATTTATAATTACACAAAAGAGAATTTAAAAGTAAATGAGTTACCAAAATGGCTCTGATCGTGTTTGCCAGTATTTCCTGCTTTATTCCAATTAGCCATAACTTTATTATTTGACTTTTTTCTCTGCACCACTCATTCCAAGACGATGTCAGCGTTGAGTCCATAAGCATTTTGAGAATTAATTAAAATGTCATGAAATGGTTCTTTCATTAGCATATATATGGTCATAAAAATAATTATAATTACTTCTTAGAGGTGGAGGAGAGTTAAGTTTGATTGATGGAATTAATGAAAACGGGGACAGCTCCACCATACTAAATAGCAGAAACTTGGAGTATTAACTATCCACTATGTGAAGTTATAATAATTACAGCAAGAGCTAAAAAGATTAGTATTCAAAAAGAATAATGTACCTTAGAGCCTAAAATACCCATTGCAAATTATGGATGTATTTTCAACTGTTTATAACGTTCTCAGAAGAAAAATATCATTTTGATGAACTTCCAAAGGCTCCTAGATTAATAGGTATTTGCTGCCTTACAGAGAGCACAATCAATCCCTCTAATCTTGTTATCAGATGCTAAACAGCTGGGTGACCTGATTTAAGTGCTATGATTTTAAGGAAGCAATAACGGATAATAGTTTCCAAATGACTGCTAAGAATTTGCAAAGCTGTATAATACACCCAAAGATATGCAAATAAATGGCATTAAAAGAAACATTATAATTAGCAGCCCAATGCACAGAAACTGCTTGTGCAGCCATAAGCAACCTAATCTTATTTCAGTTGTGCTGCTTTTAATTTAGTCTCCCTTAAAGACCTGCAGCACTGGAGTGATGGTCTAGGAAGCTCAGGTGAGCACCCAAAACATCCAAAACCAGAATTAAGCTGCACTAAACTCCCTCTGCAGGGTCCAGGCCATGAGCAGGCTCCTTGGGGAGGTGGAAGTGGCCAAAGAATAATTGTTCATGCAGAAACAATTAATTTTTTTAATACATTTAATTCCTTTGTCATTATTGTAAGTTATTTCCAGATGGCAGGTGGCTGATTTTTTTTTTTTTTTTTTAAGAGCAACTGTCAAGTTTGTGGGGAATTATTTTGCAGGAGCCTGAACTGCATTTAAAGGTCTTTTCTTTTTTTATAAGACATTGCTAATCTCACATTTCCCCCCCTCGAATCACACAAAGAGTTTGGGCTATAAAAAGCACTCCCTGGTAGGAAGGAGAGGGAGGGAGTGGGTACCCACAGCTGTGCCTGCTGCTGCCAGGGAGTTTGTTTTCCACTCTTGCATTGATGGAGATGCTCCCACAATTGTGGTGCCAGATTCTCACAAATGCCATGTTTTGCAAACTGCCAAATTAAGGAGGGAAAATCTTGGGTTTTAAGCACAATGTTTTAAATATTTCCCTTTATTTTTCTACTGAGGGAGCATATGGTGGAAGGCAACACATTTCAAATGGTCTGGCTGGTGCCAGGGAAGCATCACTCTGCTAGCAGGAGAATTTCTCTGCTTGGAATTGTTGGTTAGTAGGGAGAAACTTCCACCAAACAGCAGAAATATCTGCAGTGCCTCATTGCCAGAACTGCTTTCCCTTGAGCCATGGTCCTTGTGCTGGCACTTGCAGGGATGGGGTTTTATTTTCCCACTCTCAGGCTGGGTTTACAACTCCTTGTAGCTAACCTTGACTCCATCAGGACTGAGCTACCTTGAATGAAGGAATCAGATGGACCTGGGATGGAATGTTGCTGTTTCCAGGTGAAACAATGACAGGGTCCCAAGGCCTGTCCCAGGGTTTGTTCTCACCTGAGCATTTTGATCCCACGAGGAATCTGTGATGTAGGCAGCGCTCAGTCATTCCAAGGGCTGAAGGATGGCTGGAGGATTCCTCCTCCTGCCAGAGACATCTCTGCAGCCCTTCCCTGTCCCTAAGCTGCATCTTCACCTCTGCCTGGTGCCTGTCCCTCGCCCTGGGCTGGACAGGATCCCCTGCCCTGACCGGGGGAACTCCCACCATTTATATCATTTCATTTCTCTCCCCACACTCCGTGACTGGTGTGTTAAACCCTTCCCTTCACACAGCTGTGCTCCCGTTGTGAGTGGAGAGCAGGGTTTTATTCACCCATTATTTCACTCACCCATTTATTCATCCATTATTCACTGCTCTGAAGAGGTGAGAACTCATCTCAGGGCAAACTGGTGTTTCTTCTCACTCCTCAGGAGCAGGAGTTGGGAAACCTGTGCACCTCAGCTGGGAGCTTCACTCACTTTCAAGGGAAGGAAAATCCACCTCCAGCAAACTCTCCTTGCCTGTGGGAATGAGGAGCTCCAGCCCAGCAGCATCCCAGGCTCATAAATAGGGATGTTGGAAAGAGACTGGAATTTTGCAAGTAGAACCATCAGAATTATTTCATATTAACTTTACCTTTCTTTATTCTTATTCATATTGAATCATTCTCCTTAGAGGCTTCCTACCTTCGAAATTAAAGGGAAGAAATGCAGGTATAGAAATGAACTGATTTTTTTTTTTTTTTTTTTAATGAACACTTTGCATTTCCATCTCTTTGGTTTTCACTCCCAATATCAGCTTGGTTGCAGTTGCTTGAACAAAGACATTTAAAAGGTTTTCATATGACATTGCTTTCAAATTAAATATTTCTTTATGGAATGAGGTAGATTATTTAAATTTGGCATAGAAAATAATGCATTTATTAACATGCCATGAGTTACATTTTCCAAAATCTCTCAACCCTCCTACAAATTTTTTTCCCTAATATCACCACTGATAAACCTTTCACTATGTCAAAGGAATTAGGCTAAATTTAAGCTTTTCTGATAATCCTAATTAATGCTGCGATCCCACTGTTTATCTTTGAAAGTATTTACCATGAAATAAGAAGAGTTAGGCTCAGAAAAGTAGAACTATGTTTCTTCATTTTAAATAAATTTGGTTTTTTCCCCCTTATTTCTCTGTTTCTCCGTCCTAGGGAAACAAACCTGGAAACAACAAAGTCCTGGAAATGGTCCTTAAAAGCACAACTTATCCCATTGAGATTTCTGCATGCATCTTTTACAGAAAATCATTGAAACCTAACACCAGCTACAAAAAAAAAAAAAGGTCTAAGGAGATTATGAATAAAAGCTATTGCTGGCTTTGTTTTTAATGAGATACCGAAAGCATTTTTATTCTTGCCCATATTTTTACTCACATTCAATGTAACCCAAGTTATTTTCAAACTGACTCTGTTAAACAGGACAAAACCCTCATATCTCCTGCCAGTTTAGGAATATGCAGGTGCTTGCATCTTTCAGAGCCTTTGTGAATATTGTACAACTTTCAAGTCTAACCTACTTTCCCTCCTTATTTTTTTTTTTCCTAGAAATGTTCTATAGTCCCTTATGAATGTTGCAAAAGATTCACAAATTCTGAGTGCTGCATAAAGTGGCAAAAATTAACATCTCCAAGAGTGTCATGGAGATGGGCAGACGTCTCCCCCCAGCCCCAGTAGGCTTGACTTTGATGAGACTGGCTTAAAAAGGAATTTTTAAACCTCTCCAAACCTACAGGAAAAACATAACACCAGTGATGAATTTGCTGCAAAGTTACCTGTTCTCCTGTGGATCAAAAACACGTTGGAATAGACTGAAAAACACTACTTTATACCCCATTAAGTTTATTATGCTCTGCATCCCTGAATTTCTGTGTTTCCCAAATGGCTGAGTGCAGGAATTCTTTGGATACGACTGGGGTTTGGGTTTTTAGCTTTCTCCTGTCTCCAGCCAGGTAAATAAGGCAATAAATAAAACACTCAGTGCCTCAATGGGTGGAGGTCCAGGCTGGGTTTGGAACACACAGAGTTCATTGACTGCCCTGGGAGGGGGCAGCTGATTCTGATGTGCTGAGAACCAGGGCTCTGCTCCATTTACACCCTCCAACACAGCTGAACCACAAAAAAAAACTTGTAAAGTGCAAGAGAAACTGTGGGAGCTGCTCCTGCCCATGGCAGGGCTGGGATAGGGGTGAGCTTTAAGGTCCATTCCAGCCCAAACCATTCCATGGATTGAAAAATACCCATTATTACCTTTCAGCTCTTGAAGGAGAACACAACCAAATTCTTTCTCCTTTACAGAATTTGGTGGGGTGGGATAGGAAAGCCCCAGAAGAGGAAAGCAGTCCCACTGAATCCTGCAGAGCTTCAATTTTGGCATCTCATAATTGCACCTGGCCAGTCAGAAGAATAAAAGTGACTGAAAGCAATAAATCTCCCAGCAAAATCCCATCATAAAATCTATTTTGCTTATAAAAACACAGAGAATGTTCCTGTTCAGAGATCCAGTGACAAATGAGGGGGGAAAAAAAAAAAACATTCATAGTTTCAGAATACCTGACATTTAATTACCAGAGACTGCTGCTCTCAGAAGATGTACAGCAAACTGCATGGCCTTGGCTGCAGTACATGAAACTATTATATTATCAAAGATTTATTTCCTAAAAGTGCATCAATTCCAGCTAAAAGAAGCCTGAAGTGGCCCATGGTACACTGCATGTCTGACAGGTGACTTAATGGTGTTACTACAGAAACTAACAGGCTTTTGGGGTCTAACAAATCCAGCATTTCCTGCTCCAGAGCACTCAGAATGTGACAAGTCATTTACTCCAGCCTCTGTTCCCTCGCTGAATATTCCCCCTCCAAAGACAAGCATTTCCTTTCAAAGGGAACCAGCAGTTAGGGCCAAAATCCAGGTTAAAATTTCCCAGTCTTCCCCCAGAATTGCAAGGTGCCCCCATTTATACAAAGAGAGACATAAAGTAAAAGTTTAGGAATGAAATATCAAGCTTTTTCCTTCAAAAAATAAAAAATAATTGCTTATTTTTCTTTACAGGATAGAAGGTCAAAGAAGTGAAAAAACTGTTTTTTCTAGAGGAAAATGCAAGGACCTGGGAGCTGTGATTTTCTGGTTTAGAGGAAGCACTGGGACTTTAACCATGGCACTTTTATTACTTTTATTGAGAATTTAAATCCAAGAAACAGTCCTTGAACACCAGAATTTTGCCAAAGACTTGAAAGAGATGGCTGCTTCTTGTTCTGGCTATAATACTCAATTGGTAAAGCAATTATTTTCCCTCATTTCCACTAAAAAAACCCCAACTGATAAACTTTTGTTTTATACTTTAACAACACTTCTTTTACTAACTCACCCAGATTGTGCTATAAAGTGTTGACACACACAAGAAAAAACAAAAAAACTAAACCAAAAAACCAACCATAAAACTCCAGGTTATGACACACAGAGCCTTTGCTAAAACATCAGCAGACTCCTTTTTTGGGCCACTGCTCCAGGATATATATTTTTACTCAACATCTTTGATTATGCTGCCACCAGCAGCTTTTAAGACATAAAAAGGCAAATGACAGGTGCTGTCAGTGACTGGAACAAAAGCTGTGGAAATTCACTGAGCGTGTAACACGGTGGATTTTAGCAAAGCTAAAAACCCACGGTGGCTTTGACTAACTTGATCTTTCAGAAAGCTGTTTGAGGGAGAGAGGCACAAAATAATGAATTGGATGGAATGTTACATAAAGAACTCCTCGGGGTCTTGTCTGCTGCCTTATCTCATAAATTGTAATGATTTTCATGTTAGATCAAAGAAGAGCATAAAACAAAATTGAGATGAAAACAACTATTCATTGCCCTCGAGTGTATAGCTTTTGTTTTAAGACACTCATAAGTGGAAGGTATTTCTTCCTCTACACAAATCACTGCTCTGTAATCCTGCCTGTGACAGCAGGAGCAGCTCCACTGGTGGAGCACACACCTCTCAAAGCAGATTTTTCTGACTTTCCTCCCAACTCGTGGGCAGCCAGGTGGTGCCTTTATTCCCTTCTGGTTTTATTTTAAATTTTTGGGGAGAAAAGGGGGAAAAAAGGGAGATTGTCACTCTCTTCTCCCACCCAATAAACCCCAAAAAACAAAAAAAACCAAACCAAACCAAACAAACAAAAAAACAGCAGCTGGGGATTTGAAAATCAAAGCATGCATCCTGTAGAGTTTGCACCAAAAAAACCAAACAACACAACAAACAAACAAACAAAAAACAGGGAATAAAGTTCATGTAAGCAGCAGGAGAAATTTTTGCTGCCATGATCATTCACCAAAATGGGAATTCACCAGAATTCACCCTGGCTTGGGGAGAACTCCACAGAAAAAGGACACATGGAAATGTTTTCCTCCTCTCAGGTTTAGGGCAATAAAAGAAAATTATGGAAAGAAGATAACTGATGGTGCAGCCTGGTTTAGGGAGAACAGCCACCCCTGGCTTGCCAGATCTGGAATGTTCTGGCTCCCATTAATCTCAGGAAACAGCAATTTCAGAAGATTGGAAAATGTCTGCTGCCTTATCTCATAAATTGTGATGGTTTTCAGTTCATATGATATTAAAAAATAAAAAATTTCTCACATCTAGAAGAACTGTTACATCATTAACACATCACCAATTCCTAAGGAAACATTTTCAGCAGAGATTAATCCTACTAAAATTCAAATGCTGGTAAGTTTTACAGGCCAGAAAGGGCAGATTTTTATCAAGTTACATTAAGTAGGAATGAAGAGAGATCTTATCCCTTCTGTGAACTGCAAGCAGGGTACAAAACAACACTGAAATCACATGCAGTTAAAAGGAATTTTTAAAAGCTCAAGTCTGGGATGT
This sequence comes from Cichladusa arquata, assembly GCA_026413545.1. Classification (NCBI taxonomy): domain Eukaryota; kingdom Metazoa; phylum Chordata; class Aves; order Passeriformes; family Muscicapidae; genus Cichladusa; species Cichladusa arquata. The sequence continues at coordinate 22,477,028 of JAOTQP010000469.1, read as the reverse complement.
TCCTTTTCACTAACAGCATAATTGTGTATTTACAACAACACAACTATTAAAATTTATTTATAATTAAATTTATCACACAGGGATACAGTGATATGGAGAGGTGACTGTAAGGAATTATCTACAAAAAAAATTATCAAACTCAAAGTAAGGTAAAGTTTTTTGACTTCCTCATGCATTATGAATGAATTAATTCACCCAAAACTTCTTAATGGAGAAATATTTTATTATAGTACAGGGATAAAAACCTCATGAAACCTAAAATGAAAATGCTTACTATCAGAAAAAATGGAAAAATAATTATTTTTCAAAGTTAGTTTCTTCTTCAGTTTATTAAATATTCACAAGCAGGTCTCAAGTCCTTTAAATTTGTTATTTGCACAGATGCAATATTTATTCTTTCCTAAGTGTTTTGCTTATTGATGACCCCAGTGATCCTCACTCTGGACCTGCCTGGGATCCCATTTCATTCCTGTCACTTCCCTTCCTTGGCCAGATTAATTTTTTTCTCTAACCCCAAAGTTCTTAGTGTTGTCTCCAGGGCTTTGAAACCCTTGGGGAGGGTTGGAGGATAAGTGGGCTGGGAAATGACAGAAAACACTGAAGCTTTTTCTGTCTGGCTCACCGAGACCTCAGAGCCACAGCTCCCACCAGGCTGATGTAAAATTTATTGGCTGCTTACAGAATTTGGATTTCATTTTCTTTTCCCCATGAAGAGCAGTGCATGGGCTGAGATAGGAAGAAGTGAAGAAGATATTTTCCACTTGTGCTCATTCCAGGATCTCAGGATCTGCTCCTTTGCTGGGGTGAATTATGCACTGACAGCTATTAACATGTTTTCTTCAGTTCACATGAGATTAAAAAATATTTCATGAACCAATTATTTTTTTCTTAATACTCACCACATCTCGTGCAATAATCACCTGTTACTGTTCAAAACTACTACCAATTACTATAAATAATACCAGAAAAATTGCTATTTCAATAACTTAAAGACAATTTTATCAACAATTAAATATTTTAGTCAATGTGTTCAGCTATGGTTCAGTCTGATGAAAACAGAAAAACCAGACTCAAGTTTCTCTCAACGTTAAGATCTGTACATGGAAGGAAGAAAAAGAGAAGAATATAGGGTGTGATAGAGAAGGTAAAGAAAATAAAGGGTATTTCCCCCAATATAGGGCCAGAATTAGACTTAAAATTTCTTTGAGAAAGTTTAATTAAAAATAGACATCACAACAAGAAGTCTTAAAAGCCAGAGTACTTCCCATCAGCCCTGGTACTTTTGAACTTTGATGAATTATTAGACAGCAGCTAAATAATCCATAGAGTGAAAAGAGAGAAAAAGAATTCCTTTTTTTAAGGATATAAATAACTCAGAGCAGGGTGAATTCTCAGTAAATATAAAGAGGGAAAGTCATGTTCAGAGTTGAAGGCTGTGGCTTGATTGGACAGCAAATTTGTCATCGTGGGCAGGAGAGATCCTGGAGAGCCCTTCAAGCAGCAGAGATGGAATTGTTTGGAGAGCATTTTTCCAAAGGCAAGGGAATAATTGATTAGATTGTTGAAGATTGTTTTGATTGTTAGAGATTGTTTGTAATTGTAATTAAAGATTGTAATTGATTGTTAAAGATTGATTCTTTAGCATCGATGAAAAGTCAGTCTGGGACTGTTTTGTTTGTTTTCCCTCCTCAATTTTGAGCTAGTGAAATATTTCAATACTCAACATTCCCAGTTACAGCCCTGACCCCAGAGGACACAGAGCACAGCTCAGCCCAGTCTGGAGATCAAAGACAATTTGGAAATAAGAGTCACATTCATTCCTATTTGTGAAAACATTCATCAAACCTGAAATTGCCTTTATTTCATCTCACCCTGAATTCTTTGCCATCAATATGTCAGATCTTCAATAATGTTACCTAAGTGAGTTTCCAGTACAACAAAATCAGGCAGTACCATCCATTCCAATAATTTTTTTGAGGTATCAGGGTGTTGATTCATGTACCCAAACATCAGAGAAAATAAGGATAAAAAATGAGAGGTTAAAGAGAAATTCCAAAAGACATCAGTATTCAAATAAAATATAAAAATTACTGCACTGAACCAATAAAATTAACAATTACAAAAGGGAAAAAATATATTTTAACTTTGCAAAAAAACTTTGATGATTATGAAGTGATTGCTTTGTGTCAGACCATTTACAGGCGGTTTTCCTCCCCTTCCTCCCTCACAGTGGTGATTATTTCCACGTGCATTTTGGAAAATGAACAGTGTTAGGCTTTCAGAGCCTTCTGAAATGAGGATCTCTGATCCAACAATCTGGAGATTTGGTCTCATCATGAAGGCTTCCTAATTGTGCTCTCCTCAGATAGACCCGAATTAATTCTTGCCATTCATCCCCTGAAAAGTATCTGGGCTGATACACTGATAATAATTTTCTTATCTCAGAGACAGACAGTTAAGGGAAGAGCCTGGGAAAATAATGGGAAACGTTGAAGGTGATTATCATAATGAGAATGTTAATTAGCTCATTTCAGACACCAATTGTTGGCACATGAATCAGCAAGCAACTCTCCAAGTGTTTTCATGAGACTTTTCTATTTCTAATCTTTTCCTGTTTCAAATCTTTTTCCATTTATTCTATTTCTCTTGCTGTCATTATGGGCGTGAGGATCCTTGCTGATAAGGAAAATAAAAGTTGATTTCAGCAGTTGAAGAAGGTGTATAGCTGAGAAAGACATGCATAATCTGTTTCTCTACTCCCACAAATGATTTCCATACATGACCAGGAGTACTTGGCAATTAATGCAGTCGAAGGCAGGCAAAAATGTGAATTGTTTCTTCTGTTCAATGGCCAGGGGATGTGGTACATACTTGAGCAAGGGTTGTGCACAGTCTCAGCACCTGAAATCCACATTTCACCATCATCCGTGGGCTTTTATACAAACAAAAAAGCAGAGGAAGAAACTTTTTTCCTTCTGTTTTTCCAGATTTTTCATATCTTCTCTTCCCTGAGCTCTGCCTTTTCTGGACACCCCCAAAACCTCTCCTTTCTTACTTTGTTATAACAAGAAAATCAGCCCCAACCAGGATGCAGATGAGGCTGATGCTCTAGAGAGAAAATGGTTTTTCCACTGCTCTCATGTCTGTGGTAAACAAGGGCTTTGGGGCAATATTGGCATTATTTTTCCAAACTTCATTGTGGACTTGGTTTCTCTGAGCTCCACTCATGGCACTGCTCTCTCAGATTCCTACCACCCATTCCAAGCCTGCTGTAAATTGTTTATATCAGAGGAGGGTAATTTTGTTTTCTTCCCCTGTGCCTGATCTCCCTGTTTCACATTAATTCTCCCTCTCCCATTAATTCCCTGTTTCAGGGGCAGGAGTTCTCTATTTTAATATCAGGTTAGAAATTCAACAAGCTGACATCTCGTCCCACTGCCTGGACAAGTCATGAAATTCCCAAGTTTAAGCTCCAGTCTCCTGGGACATCTCCCAGCACAGCAGGATCCAGTGCCCAATTTAGATTGTTTTCAGGAGACAGGTTAGTCCTGTGCTAATTTGGGATAGATGTTCCAGCAAATTTCCATGGGATGCATCAAGTGCTTGTTAAACTCTGATTAGTTACACCCACTTGTAACTTTGCCCACTCAAAGCTCAGCCAAATAACACAACTGAATTTATCTTAAAAAAATCCTCAGATGGTCAAGCTGGTCATTATGAAGAACTCATCTATCAATTTTTGTTTTTCAACTCCCTGAAAATTAGTGGAAAGCGAATCAGAAGGAGCAGCTTGGCCATGCCCACAGCAAATAAGGGGAAAGAGAAAGCAAACAGAATTTTGAGGGAAGGTTTGTAAGAAACATGTAAAGATACAAAAAATGGACTCTGCAGAAATAGGTGGAGCTGTGTTTTCATTCTCCAGGGTCTTTTCAGAGCCAAAAGAATAATCCATGTTTTCCCATATAGTCCTGTCTCTGAGTACAAAGCTTTTTCTCCACTAACCTCCTGTTGGAACCTCCAGAGCAGAGGATGCTCTGTGCCTCCACCTCTCCTCAGAAACAATTTTGTTTTCCCTCTGGCTTCTCTTCTGCTCAATCAGCTCCACAAGATCTCATGTGTGTCCCACTTCCCACTTTTCAAGCCTCCTCAGGGCCAGGCACACCTGATCCCACAGCTGATCCCTGGTACCAAGTGCCAGGGCATCAATTCCTCAGCTTTCCTGGCCTCTTGAGGCAAAACCTGTTCATTTCCATGCTTTTAAGTAGTATTAACTTTTGAATTTTTCTGAAAGTTTTTAAAAAAATTATCTATAAGTACACATATAATTACTGGTTTATTAATAAAATATATTTACATAATACTTTCATGGCTAGGAATGTATATAGAGCTAAAATTAACAGCTTGGATTTTTCCTGAGCTTCCCACCACTCTCCTCCCAGCAGCAGCATTTCCACAGGAAAACAGCTGCAATTAAAATATGATGTGAATCAAAAGTAAAAGTCCATGATTCTTAATACCATTATTCTCC
>JAOTQP010000469.1:22454908-22467441 GCA_026413545.1 Cichladusa arquata | reverse complement strand
ATTGTTATAATTTCTTGTCCTTGAGCATCCTGAGAAACCCAAGGCTTCAAGGCTGCTTTTTCCCTGGTTCCCAGCAGCATCCAACGACAGCGGAGGATTAATATTTACTCCCCACAGTTTGTAAGCAGGGATGGCACTGCCCAAAGTGCCCGAAACCCATGGGGTGCTCCCTGTGACTGAGGGACACGGGCTCTTCAGGAGAATTGTTTCTGAGAGCAGTCACAAGCTGTTACTCTAACGAGCAGCACACAGACAGCTTTTCCTCCTGCTCTTCCCCAGTCCCTCCTGTCAACTGGAATTACGAGTCCCACAAACCACCCTCTTTAAGCAGCCTATTTATAACTGCACAAGAACGGCTCAGGGCTCAGGCCTGCAACATAAATTCACTGTTTTGCTTTGTTTCTCCTGTTTTTGATTAAGGAAATTGTGTCTCTTCAACGGATTTGATGTCACCTGTCAGATGTTTTTAGCAATTTATGCGGTTTTCAGACATTACTCATGGGAGCCAGGATGAGTATTATATTTATCACCATTCATCATAAGCTTTCCCAATTAAGACAGTAAAAGCTCTTCCATTTTTATTTTCTGTGGAGCTCTTTCTTTCCACATTTGATTTTTACCCTTTGTTTTTTCCATATTTGTTCATGGTCTTATTTTTTATTGTGTCAGGGAATCCATAACTCCTCGTGGACTAGGTCCCTTCAGGCTACCTGTTGCCATGGAATTTAGCTGCAACCCAACAGAAGGTGCTGTGCCCAACAGAAAAACATGAGAAGTCCAGATTTCCAGAGTAAAGTCACATTTTTCTTTAAAAGAAACAATAAAATGTGTCAATGCTGCTCTATCAGTCTGATCCCAAGCTCCTGCACCATTTTGAGCTGCCTTTCATCATCCTCTTCCCTCTCTTCCTTTTGTTCATGTGGCCATTATTAAGATTAATATGTAAAGAGATGATTAAATTTGTCAGGGAAAAGCACTATTATTAAATCTATTTGAGTAAAAATTTTGGTATCCAAGGTTTTCTTTGTGATTTGTTGCCTTTGCAGCACTATGTGACATCATTGAGAGGTTCAGCCTGATCTCCACAGCCATTCCAAATAAAGCCTGGTTTAATTTTTTTTCACTGTGAGTACCTCTTTATGTTCCAAAGAGGAATGTCCAGTGTAGATGGTTCTGCAACAAAGGTCCAGGCCAGGCTGGAGAGGATTTGGAGCAGCCTGGGACAGTGGGAGGTGTCCCTGCCATGGCAGGGGTGGCACTGGGTGATCCTCAATGTCCCTTCCAGCCCAAACCCTCCTGTTGTTGGATGCTGCTGGGAACCAGGGAAAAAGCAGCCTTGAAGCCTTGGGATTCTCAGGATGCTCAAGGACAAGAAATTATAGCAATGATTAAACACCTGTTGTTGATCACAGAGCTGTACATGTGCTACGTGCTGGTTTGCACAAAGCATGATTTCAAAGAGGTGTTGCCTTCTTGGCCCAATGAGCCTTTTCCATTTTGTATTGCACAAACTACCCTATGTAAGTGTAGTGTTTCTTTAAACAAAGCTCTCTTTAGCTTCTCCATTACACAAAGAACTATGTTGCATTATCCTTTTTGCTGCTCCTATAGCCAAAATGCAGCATCCTCCCAGCATTCTGTGATGATTCTGTGGCCATTTCACAGAGGATATTTTCTTTCTCTCAGTTCTGTCCCATGTGTAACCCCAGCTCTGCTCCCCTCAAACCCTCAAACTGCTCCAGACTTGGTTTGAAAACTCCCACCACAGGAAGACACAACCAGAATTAAATAACGTTTGACATCCTAAGGGTGGCCAGAGCACTTGAACCTCTGACAATCACCTGCAGATAACAGGAGAGTTGTGCTGTTTCATTTCAGTGATTTATTAAGTAGCAAAAGACAAGCACTGGACTTCATCCTTTTATGAAGCAGTCTGCAGCTCCTGCTGCTGGAGTTTTGAACTGAAGGATGGTTCCCTGGTAATTTGTAATGGCTTGGGAGATGGGGCTGCTAAACTGGGCAGGGCTGCAGATGAATCAGCAGCAGCAGCAGCTTCCCCAGGTGAAAATAGCTGTGTGTCTTTTAAATTTTTAATGGAGATTAACACTTTGTCACTGCAGTGCATCACTCAGTGCAGCGTGTGGAGAAATGCTGGGGAAGGAGAGGAAGCTCTGAACAGACACAATGACAAATCCCTGACATAAAGCCTGTCCTTGTTTGAACCAGCATTTGCCTTTCCAAAAGAAAGGCAGACACATTCCCATGACAGAGGACATGGGATGGCTTTCCATTTATTTGTTAGTGGATGTATAAATCCGAAGGAGAAAGTTAATTAGACTCCCTGTGTGCAAGGCAGTGGAGTACACTCTGATTGCTAATTATTTTAATATAGGTAAACAGCTATTGACAGTACGAGTCATTTTCCCCCATCTCCAGTTAAGAGGCTGCCAGGTATCAGTCTAACAGCTCCGAGCGAACCTGAGGCAATTTAAATTATGGGTTTTAATCAATATGTAAATTGTTATTGTAGAGCCCATCCATGATAGCTTGCTGCAGCTGCCCCACCACTCCTCAGGGCTGGCAGCTGCTGGCTCAGGCCAGGCTGGGATTGCTGGTCCTCACCCCAAATTCCTGAGCTGACTCTCCTTTCTCTGCTCACTCTCTACTCAGAGGATCTCTTACCCAGCACATTGCTCAGCCAGAGCTGAAAGAGGCAAACCCCCTCCCTCCTGCTCCCCAAGCTCAGCCTCCCTTGTCTCTGGGTCTGAGGAGGGGGTTTTGGGGAGAAAATGCTCGGAAGTGCCCCATCACATTTATTTGCTTTTGGCATTGTCACCCAGAGGCAGCTCTGCCTCAGAGCTTTTGAAAAGTCTTTCAGCTCATCGTTCCCAGCAGCCAACTCACCTTGTATTCACCTCTAACTCTCAATTTACTCGTTACCTTAGCAATAACAACAAAAATTAATAACCCCCCAAACTTATTATCTTGTAATTTCCCATACTACAGCCTTTAAGGCATAACCTAATTTAAAACTGTCCAGTTCTCAGTGTTTTGTACTTAATATTTGAGATGTAGCAAATGATGGCTCATTTGTTCTTGCAATTCTATCAAAAAAGCGGTGCAATATCTTCAATTTTAGTGAGCAAGTTTCTCTTGCAATTTAATTACCATGTTGTACATTTTCCTTTGGTGAAATTAGATTTAATGCTGATTTGGTGAAGGATTACTGAGATTCTTTTCTTTTTTATTTAGTTGTAAATGTTCCTTGGGAGCCATTTCTGATACCATTTGATATACTCAGAAGTAGAAAACAGAGAGGTTCTCCAACATTGCTCCTTCCAGCTGGCCTTAAAAACATATTTCTCTAAACCATGACCAAAAAATTTATGTTTGGATCAACTTTAGATTAAGCAAGGCCAAAAAAAATATGGTTTGCTTGAAGCAATTAATATTTTCCCTCCTCCTAGAGACCTGCAGAAAGCAGCACAAAGTAATTGGTCATATTTTTCAGCCCCAGAGGTGTCCAAACTGCTTGGTAGAGTAAGGGGCAAACACAAAACCACTTCAGAAGAGGGTGAGAGGCAGAGAAATTAGGAAATAATTGGTCTGAGAAGAAATACAGAGCAAGAAGCCCAGTGGGCAGAGGAAGAGCCTCTCCATCAGCCCTGAAGGTTCCTGTTTCATTTATCCTGTTTTTCCTGTGCTGGGGCAGCAGCAGGGAGAATCTGGGTGAATTAATGTCCTGGCACCCACCACTGGCCCTGGGCACAGTGAAGTGGCCACTCAGGGGCCTGCCCAAGAGGCCACCCTTGCCATGGTTGGCACTGGAGAGGATCCATGACCCAACCTGGAAGATTTCAGAATCCCTCCATCAACCACCACCCCACTTTTAGAAAATTGGGTGAATTGCTGCTCTTCAGCCCCCAACCTCCCCTTCCATTTGGAGCAGGAGCTGGCTGTATCCCTGAGCATTCAGCACATCTTCTGGCCTTTTTGGGGAAAAAAAAAATTACTTGAAACCACTAAAAAATATCTCCTTAAAATAAATTTTCCCTAACACTGTGCTCTTGTGGCCTCCTGCTCTTCTGCAACCTTGAAACTGCACTGAATTCATCACAAACCTAGAGACTGGTTCTTCTTTACCTCTGAAACACCCAGAATGCTTTGGGCAGGAAAAAATAAGAATAACATTGTGAAAAGTTGCAGTTCTTTGGCTTAGTTTTGAGAGGCCGATTCCATCGGGATCTGTGGACAGTTATTTTTATGCATTCATTGCTCATTGACCAGGATAATCAAATAGAATATTCCATTTGCTTCCTGCTGGTTAAGTGCCTAATTCAGAGCTAATTGAAGTCAATGGGCAGATATTCACAGACTTTAATGGACCAGCCATAATCTTATGTCTACCCTTGTTGTGTAAGTTATTTTATTTATCCTAATTATTTTCATCTTCCCATGCATGCACGACCAATTATTTATTTTATGTGCATAATCATCATCTGTAAGTGGAAGTATTTTAAAGTAGTTATTAAAAGGTATTTCAAGGCCCATATTTGCACAGACCTGTGGCTATGATAATGGCACAGAGAGAGATTTTAACACAGTATTGCTTTGGTATCCACTGTAACAGTTATTACTATAAAAATGTGTTTAAATTACAAGGTTTTTTTGTTACTGTGGCTCCATGGGCAGAACTTGAGCCACTAATGTGATTATACTAACAACCTATACATATTTATGCCCTAATGGCACTACTTTTCAGCTGCTGGGAGCAGAATATACCCTGAACAAGAGCCAAAGTTTGAGATCCTTGGGAAAAAAAAAAAAAAAAAAAAAAAAAAAAAAAAAAAGCTTTAGACTATCTCGTTAGTGTTTCCCAGGAAAAACAAACAAAAAAACCCAAAAGAAAGCAACATAAACAACCCACACACACAAAAATACCCCAACCATGCAACGAAAAACAAATGAACAAAACAAAGCAAAACAAATACAAAACAAACAGAAACAAACCAAACACAACAGAACAATCCTCCAAAACCACAAAAGAAAAACCCATATGTCAAAATCTGTGGTTGTTTTTCTGCATATTAAAGCATTTGCATTTAAAAATACAATTTTAAAAACCCCACACATATTTTTCAGCTTTTCATGAATCTCAAGCTGAGACAGGGATTGAAATCAATACATTCTGTTAGTGATGGCTCTGAAGTTGGAATAATTCTGGAAAAACCATGTGAACCAGGAAAACCAATGACATGCACTAATAATTCACATTCCCTTCTGTTCTCTCAGCTTTTGAGGATTCCTCAAGCCCTCAGGGTGCTCCAAAGTCTCGTGTCACTCGTTGTGAAGGTCTGGATCTTGTGTGAAAAATTACAATCTGCCATTCCACCTTTCTCTGAGCTTTCTTTTGGTGGAGTTTCATTTTCAGGAACATCTGCATGTGCTGTAAAAATTCCTGTTATGAGCCATATTAGCCAGGACAAAGCAAAATCCTCCTCAGTTCTATTTTGTCATTGAGTCCCTCCAGGGTAAAGACAGGTGAGGCTCAAGTGCTTGGGAAAATCTTCTTTTCTCTTGCCACATAATCAGTACAGAATCCAAGTATATAATTACGATTCCATACACACAATATTTGGATACTTAATAGTGCATTAAGCAAGTTACATTGAATGTTTTGATATAATTTAATCTCACTGAGTGTCAATATTTAGCTCCTAATTAATAGCATATTTACTTCTCTGCCATACATTGGTGTGCCAATTATGAGCTTAAACACCCTTCCCCAGCTCAATACTTGCCATGGAAATTAAACACACCTGTCTGTGGTGGAACTGCATCAAAAGCAAGGAATTTGCTCCCAGAAAACCTTTGATGCAGTGCACAGTGTTAATGCAGTCTGAAGGTGTTTTGTGGATTATATTTTCCTTCTGTGATCAGTGTTGCTGCAATGGGTGTTGTACATCCCCAAGAAACACAGACCTGCATTAAGAGGACTTTAATTGTCACCTCTTGTTTCCTACACTTGGATTATTTCCAGGTCATCTTCCTTTCAGGTTTATTTGGGCAATAAATTTACAATTAACTCGAGCCCATCAAGTACTGCAAAAACTGAAATTGTGCCTGACACGCTATTTTTTTGCTCCAGAACTGATTAATTAAGAGGTTTAGGCAGTCATTTTTCATCCAACATTTGAGGAAGAATTTTGACAGACCTACATTCAATTAAAGTGTCTTCCATCTCTTTTCACCTTTCCCCATTTAGCCCTTGGTCTCTGCAGAATAACTCTGTTATGTGGTGTCTGTGAAGAATTTATAAATATTCCAGCCTACCTTTCCTTCTGCAACCAGGATAGTGGAGCTTTGCCCTACAGACATTTTCTTTTGGGTTTTCAGTTTAGAAGAAATTCCTTTGCATTTTTGTCCTATCTGGATATAGATAGATAGATAGATAGATAGACAGATAGATAGATAGATAGAGATACAGATTATATATAGATAGATTCAATATAGATAGAGATGATATAGATAGATATAGATATATAGATACAGATAGATTAGATGATATAGATATAGATAATGATGATAGACATAGATATAGATAGATATAGATATAGATATAAATGCAATAATATTATACATTTATAACTTTAAAGTAGAAGATTTAGCAAAATACAAAACTTACATGGCTTTTATACAGAGTCATGTATAATTATGTATTATTACATTTGCTTATATGTTATTCTTATATTAAAATATTATGCTATTTTCTAGCATAATAAGAGTTTTTTTCTAGGAGTTTGGAGATTCATCAGGCAAAGAAATCCAGTCCCACTGTTACCTTGCTGTTGGACTGGATAAACCATAATAGAAATTGGTTAAATGAGCTACAAAAGAGCTGACAAAGGGTTGATGTAGCCAGAGGAATTAAGCACGGTGCTCTCACTCTGGTTTCTCAGCACAGCCCCCAGCTGATGGATCCCAGGAAGCCTTTCCCAAGCTCTGTCTGTGTGTGGAATGCTGTGGGTGGCTGCTCCTGCCCCTTCTGCTCTGCTCAGGACATATTTCCTCAGGAAGAATTTGGATTTCATCACATTTAAGGCACAGCTGTAATGGCTGATCTGTGCCCTCACTCCTTTGCTGTCTCCACACTCCATCAAATGCTCTGTGAGTCAGGAAACACAAAGGGAAAAACCAAAATCACAAAAGCCACCCACGCAGGGAAAGGATGGAGGAGATCACGACAGAGATCACGACTGTTCTGCAGCAGAGCCTTCACTCAGAAACTGTGACTCTTTTGTTCCCCAGCGTTTTCTTTCTAGAACATTTTCTGCAATTTCACCCAGTTTTTCATGCACAAGGAAAGCAATAGCAGAGTAGAACCAGAGGAAATACAGACAAGAAGGAAAATACATATATACAATCTTCAGCCAGGGAATAGAAGAGATGTAGACACCAGCATCAAACCTTTTAAAAAGCACCTTTTATTTCAAGTATCTCATAAACCTAAATTGTGCAATCAGCAGAGAATTCAGCTGGGCACAGGTTGACCAGAATTCAACTAAATCCCAAGTGAAAGATAAAACAGAACTGTTTTTGGCATAGAATTTTAAATGTTAGCACTGGATAATAAAATATTCTGTAATGACTCTGATGACTATTTCTGTTAGGACTGAGCAAAGCCTGACCACAGCAGCAGGTGCCAAGGGAGGTGTGTGATTTCAACATAACCACACTGCCACAAGTAAATATTGTCAGAGCAGCACTTTTGCTATTCTAAAAGAATATATGGGATAACAGATGTAAAAAACCCATCTTCCTAACTCACAAAGTCCTGGATTTCTTTAATAAACTTTTCTCCTCTTGACACCATCATCCAGCTCATCCCTGTGGGACCTGCACAGAAAGAATCACTCAGCAAAAGCCTTTCACCACAAATTAACACCCCTCCAACTCTAAATATCCAGGATCAGGCATGCAGATAATTGCTGACAGTTAATCCACAAAGGAAAACAACTCACTAAAGTTCAGCCTAATCGTGAATACTTCCAGGGAAATTATAATCTACTCATGGTGGTTCCAGTTGAGGAGCAGCCTCTGGGCTCACCAAGTGAATTATTCACAGTGGATTTTTTGCCACATTTGCAGCCATAGATTTTTCCTGGCAGGCCACTGAAAGAAATGCAATTGCATTTCCCTGCAAATGCAAATGGCAATGCCAATCCAAATGCAAATGCAATTGTAGGAATGAGATTAGAATCAGCCATTGCTGTTATTAAAGTGAGATAGATCTTTGGCTTTAAAAAAAAGTGCATGTCTACAGAACATCAGGAAATGCACTGGGAGACTTCAGCCTGTGGCTAAATGTTCATCTTCAATGGAAAATATTGTCCCAGTGGTCAGAAAGTCAGCCCAAAACAGCAGCTCCTCACTGGCCTATTAATCACAGACAAATGGGATCAATGATTTTCATTTCCCAGGCTTTCCCAGAAGGTTTCCCCATGTCCTAAAGGATGTACTACACTGCCTTCCTTTTCCTCTCAAACTCTGAGCAGCCATCCTGATATTAAATTCTGTCCTATAAAACTACTTATCAATATTAAACCAAAGAGGGGTTAATATCCTTTTAGGAAACCCAACTAACCTCCAAAGAAAATAGGCTTATTAAAAAATATATATATATAGACTGTATCCTTGGGTTTCTAAGCTCAGAAAAAGAAATCCTTCTGAACCAAAACTTCTTGGAGCTTGTAGTATTTGCTGAATGTGTGAACAAGTTAAAGGAAAAATATTCAGGGAGAAAAAGACAAAAGAGGAAGGGAAGCAGCTCTGTTTCTCCAGTAGATTCTATTATCTTTTTGGGAGGTGGATGGGGGTTAATGCAGAATGGAAGGAGCTGTTTGAAAATCAGAATAATGCCCAGCCACCCCCAGCAAGGCTCAAATAGTTCTTTCCTTATTCCCACAGGAACACGAGGCTGATGTCCCTTGTCTGATGGAAACCATTTCCCCTCTGATTATTCACAAACATGACTTGGGATCAAAAGCCATCCCAATTTATAAACAAACCTAAAACCAGCTAAAACCACACTTCAGTGCTTGAACTCTAAGGCTTCAAAATACATTCATGTGAAACATTTTTCAGTGCCTCCCTTGGGTTTTTTTGTGGTAACTTTGAACAAAAGACAAGTTCTCATCCAATGTATATTTTTTTCTAGATTAATTTCATTTCCATCAGCTCCTTCATCAAGTACACATAGAAGTGTCAGTCCATTTTTTCATGGCTATATCTTCTAGAATTTTAAACACAAACATGTAAATAATTTTAATGATAATTAAAATCAACACATTTAAATATTTGTTTTTCTCTAATTTTTCTTTCTATACCTGCATGGGACTGTTCAGCAAAACAAACTTGGGGAATGGGAATCTGGTGTTGAGCTCAGCCATAAATAAATTAAGACTTCGTGAAAAATGCAGAATGTTTTTTTAAGCTTGTGTGGTGAGAGAATTTCCAGACCCCTGAGCTCAGGGTCTGGCACATTTCTAGCTGGAAATATGGGATTTCTCTGGCCTCTCACTAACTACTTTTTAAATCAGTTTATTTGTGGAGCCACTCAGGGCCTTTTCTGTCCCACTTGCTCAGAGCCAGAATTTATCTGCTCATGTGGGATGCTCCTGCTGGCTGGAATGGGCTGACTTGTCAGAAAAAGGGAGCAGAATTGGACCATCAGTGTTTCCCATCAGACTCACACAAAATTATATCACTTAGAATGCAAAATAAACTTGATATTCACACTCTGGATTTTTTCAGGCTCTTAGAACTGCCCTCCCAGGCAATTTGGCTTTCCAGAACAGATTTTCTCTTCTTCCTAGAATTAATTAAAGTGGTTCAAACCCAGGCTGGGCCAATCCATTCCTAGAAATAGAGTTTAAAGATCAGCCCTAAGAAGAAAAAAAGTGTAAACTGTAAACTGTATTTTTCAGCCAGTTGTGCGTGTGAGTATCAGGAGATAAAAGGAAATAGAAATTCCTTCAGCTCCAATGTGGTCTGTGGTATAAAAGCTCTCCCAAGCCTTTCCAAAATATGGAATATATGGAACATATTCCTGGGCAGGGGAACCATTCATGTAAATAGTTTATTTTCTTAATATGTTTAATATTCATATATATATATATATATATACACATAAATATATGTATATATATAAAATATTGGACATATTATAAGCTAAATAATTTAATAATTTATAACTAGCATCCATTTTTAAAGATAATAAATTATATTATGAAAATATTATATATTCACATATATGCATTACATGAAATTCTGGTTATATGTGAATTAACTGCCATCCAAACATTCCTCAGTATCTCCGGCACCTTCTAATGTAACAAACTCTGTTAGACAGTCTACATTAAATACATGAAGTATTTTAAGACAGCAGATGACAAAAATCCCTTCAAAACTGTTAAATCTAAGACAAAAGTGCCTGTGGGGCTGTGTGCAAGCAAGAATTTTAATTTCAAGAACAAATGTGCCACTCCTGTTCTGAAAATTTTCCCCAGAATGTTCAAACTTACAGTTCCATGTTGAGTTTTTCCACAGCTTGCATTGTTGGAGATGATCAGTAAATGAAGCAGAAAACGAAGAAAAGGGGAAGATTATTCTTTTGTGATGAAGCCATTAGATAGAGACTGAGAGAAGCTACAGAAAAGATCTCTGAAGGGAACACTCATGAGGCTGAAAAACATTAATTTTCTACTTGATTTTTGCCTGTTCAGTATTGAACTTTTGCCTCTTCTTTTTTTTTCCCCCCAGAACGTCTGATTCACTCACCCTGTATTCAGTTTGAACAGAGTTACATGTCATGACTGTTTGCAGGTTTTAATTAATTTTCCATTCTACTTAACAAAGCTATTTAAATGCCCAGAAACTTGAATTAATAAAGTTTTGTCTCTGTTAGTTACTCCCCTACCCATCACCTCTCATTCACCTGGTTGACTCATTGTTTTACTGCTGTTGATATTTGCTGTTCATATAAGGTGATTAGTAATTTTTGCCATCTTTTCATTATCAAATATAAATCTGATTATTGCCTTTATAATTTTTCAGACTCTCTCCTAAAAATATTTAATTTAAATATTTAATTGAATCACACTCCTGGTGTTTCCCCATTTAGGCTGGGATTGACTGACTCTGGAATCACAGACAACTTTTGCTTTGAAGAAAGTAGAAGATTCTTGTTATTAAAAAGGGCTGGAAGATAGAACAGAGCAGAAATGAGCAGAAGTTCTCTCCTTTCATTTCTCTGTCTGGTTGGTGTTATCCTTGCAGGATAAATAATGAACCAGGGCTAAACTGAGTCATAACCAGGCTGAGTTTAACAACCCACATGTGATTAAAGGGTGACATGAAACTCTCAGGCTCCTGCCATGACTCATAGTTATTATTAATCTGGTTAAAACAATTTGTTACTCAGAGCTCAAGGGTGAAACTTGGACTTTTTCTGTTCTTCATGCAGTGATTAATTTCTTCCTATATGCAATAAAATGATAAATAACCCAGAATGTTTATTTTACAATGGAGGCATTAAGGCTGTCTGTCATTGACCGTTTTTATGCCAGAACTTGAATTCAAGTTCATTCTGATGTTTGTTGTCTAATGAGAAAATTGATCAAGGTGATAAAAGGGGATAAAAATGATAAAAAGCAGATGTTTCCAAGCTGTACTTCACTAGTAACAAATGTTGTCTCTTAAAATTTTATACTGAATCTTCCAGAAACACAAGATAAATCATGCAACTTGCTCCTTAGTGCTTTGAAACATTGGCATCAACCAAAAAGCTAAAGACAAATCAAGAATTAAAATAATTATAAAATATTCACCTTGAATTGATACAGCTTTTGTACAGAGTCTGTTCCAGGGAGGCATTTTTTGAGGCTGGCTCTCTCAGAAATAGTACTGAAAAATATTGCAGGAGTAAGGAGAGGATCTGCCCAAGTGTCTGATGTGGGGGAATCTGACAACATTCTGAATTTACATAAAACTACAATCAAAACCAAGGAACTTCTTGAACACAACACAGATAACAACACCACTTTATTTAATATAGTTTCCATTAATATTATTAAAATCACTAATGCTAATCAGCTTGAAATTTGCATGAGAATGCCAGCATTCATTCCACACTGAATGTTATTCCAAATTTTGTTATTGAAGTTTGGCATCAATGGAACTTGAAAGACACACAGAGTCTTACGAATCTTCTTTCAAGGTTTATTTGTCTGTAAATTCAAATGGTTCTCATGTAAACAAGATTAAATTGCCTGGGAAGAAGGGAACTGAAAAATGCCTTGCTTTGTCTGCTTTAAAATATATCCAAAAGTGAGCTGAGCTGTGCAAACAGGACTTAAGCAGAACTGGATGAGAAGAGGCAACAGCTATTTTTGTAAAGTCAAGATCACAGAATCCCAGGGTCATGGGATGGTTTGGGGTGGAAGGGACCCTAGTGGAATGGTAAACAGCTTGCA
>JAOTQP010000469.1:22429384-22445953 GCA_026413545.1 Cichladusa arquata | reverse complement strand
TCCCAGATGAGCTGTTACTGCTGCTGGGAATGAAGCAGTGTCAGGCTGTTCCCATCAACAGCAACACCAAACCAAACTAAATAAAATAAAAAAAAATAAACCAAAGGAGGGAATTTTCAATTTAACTCCAGAATAAAAAATAAAAGATTGTTGCTCAGTGGAACTCATATCTAATACAAATATCCCTACAAACCTTGGCTACTCCTGGGATGCTCCATATATCAGGAGTTTATCTCCAAATCTTGGTGCATTATTTATTGCCAAAATATTAAACTACATCCCCCAGTATTGGTTCAGGCTCCCAACCTCTGTGTCAGAGCAGCTGTGTCTCTTTAGAAGTTCATCAAGCTGTGCAAATTATGAAGATTTTCATATTTTAATATTAAGCCCTTCACTTCAGGAAATGGAGCACAGTTATTCAGGACTTCAGAAACAATTACCTTTCAGGAGTGGACACTGCTGCAGATTGAGGCTGTCAGGATTCCTGTGCAGCCTCTTGCTGTAATAGATGCCATATTCACACCCTAATTTCCATAAAAATAGGTTTTACAGAGTTACTGTTCTGGGATTTATTAGATTTTCCTGCAAAGCATTATAATTATCTCATACATCAACCATAACTAGTGCTTGTTATAAATGCCAGTTGCAATCATTCCCTGATTTTGTTGATGCTTTAAGGATATTGGAGTTTTACTTCAGTTTATTGGGAGAAAAAAAATTAGTTCATGTGATTACGAACTGTGAGTTTACTTCATTGTATTGAAATTAATGACAAACTTCAAACTCTTCATCATTTGAAGTTTCATTGACACAAAAAGCATCACACAAATTAAATGTATTAATTAAAAAGCTCAGGGCTTTTTTCACACCCATTATTTCAGAAGTGTTCGGGCAGTACAATCTTGAGTTTGGGAAAAATATGAAGCAAAAATATTCAGATTTTCTCACTTATATGCAGAATGGTAAGAAAATGTGCAGACTAATTATTCAAAGCAAGAGTTTGGACCAAATATCCTCCTTGGGTCCATCTGAATGTGAGTTATCCTGTGATCTGTTTAATGTTCAGTCTCTGAAGGATTAGATAAAAATCCAGCTTGAAGAGCTCAGTGCAGTAAATATCCCTGTGCTTTAAATAAAGGTGATACAGTTCTGCAGCCCAAGAGTCACAGAATTTTTAAAATCCAAAAGGAGAAACAGCTGCTCTATAAAAACGGATGGATTGCTTCCTTCTACGAATATCCTGAAATTTCAAATTATTTTTCTGTTTGGCAGAGAACTCAGAGATCTCAGCTTTGTTTCTGCCTTTGAAGATTATTTCTCTGAGTTTCTCATAACTGGTGCTACTGCCTGGGTTTTCACAAGTGTGACCACCACCTCAAGACTGAAATGCTGGGTTTGACACTTAATCTGTTCCATTAAAGACAACAATTACAGAAGAGTTATGTTTTCTAGGGTTTTTTTTAGGTTACATACTTTTATTTTAGTCAAAATAGAAATGTTTCATAAAATGGCTTGGGTTGGAAGGGACTTTAGAGATTATTTATTTCCAACCTCCTTGCCATTTGGAGTTGGAACATTTGCAAATATTCTCTCTCTGACATTAAAGTGTTTAGAAATATTAGAGAAAGAAGAGGAAAAAAAAGAACAATTCAAGTACCTGGACCAAATCCAGCATCTTGTTTAACATCTTGTTTTTACTGAGATCCCTGCTCTGCTGGTCTGTGCTGCCCAGTTGCAGAGAGATATTGAGAAAGGAAAAATCTCTTCACTGGGGCAGTGATCAAGAACTGGAATGGATTGGCAAGGAAAGCCTTGATGTCCCCATTGTAGGACTGAGGTTTGCCCTGCTTGAAGCAGGAAATTGAACTTCCAGAAGTTAATTTCTGCTTTTTTCATTTTTACCTCTCCTTTGTTTAACCTTGATTATCTATTATTCTATTTGAAATACCTCTAGGTTAACAAACAGCGAAAAGAAATTTCAATTTTGGCCAAGTAACCCTTTTTGCTATGCATTTCACTGGGTCTGGGTGGCACCAAACCTTTGGGTGTTCATCAGGTGCATTTCTCAGATTCCTTCTCCCAAATACTCACAACTGAGATATTCTCATCTCATGAGATAAATATGTTTTTTTCCAGGAGGAAACAGGGATGGTGATCTCAGACAGAAACACTTCCAGCAGCAGAAATTCACAACATTAGCACTTCCATTAAGCACAGAGCAGAGGCAAAGCAAGGTGGAGAGGAGAAGAGGCCATAACCTGGTTTGTGCTTCCACAGAGCAATTTATAAATACTACATTTCTCAGAGAAAAGAGAGTTTTCGAAAGTCTCAGAGGTAATTAGCCAGACAGGTTTTGGCACTTGATTGATTGCTTTTTGGAAAACATTAAAGCCCCCAGAGCTGCAACAAAGTTAAAAGCTTAGGTCTAGACATGAGGTCATCATTCTTCATTATCACTTTATGTGGAGAAATAAAAAAGCGATGCACTTGTGATTGAAACCGAAGCACTTATTGATAGAACTCTGCACCATAAACTCCCTTTCCCCTCTGTGCTGGGTAACAAATTATCCCATTTACCAGACAGCTCTTCCAGGTGCTTCCTAACAGGTTCCTCCCTCCAGCCCCGAGCTGGCAAATGGAGCAAACACAGAAAGGGAGTTTAATCCACACCTGTGTGCCCAAGCACAGCTGATGGATTGTTCTGAACTTCCACGGTGTCCAAACAGTCCTGGCTTATGGGGGGGGGACACTGGGAGCCTGACAGATGATTATTGATGCTCCCCAGCTCTGAGATCTCACACAAAGCACAATTCCTGCAAGGAAACCTTCCAAGGCTGCCAAACCCTGGGAGGAAGGAGCAGCAGTGATTCATGGGGTGATCTCCCATCCCATGGCCCTGCTGGCATCATTGGCTTCAGCCCATGAAAAGCATTTCAGATGGATGAAAAATACACCCATCAGACATTTTCCACTAGTTGCAGATCTCCCAGGACTGCAAAAATGAGTGTAAATACTCCTGGTGATGGGGACTATTCATAGAAAATATATTTTGAAGTTTATATTTTGAAGTTTATATTAGGAGCACTGTGACATCACCTACATTTCTGGGTGTCTTGTACACCTCCAAAAGGTCAGCTCTGGAACTCATAAGAGGACTGTGAAGCCAGGAGCTGCTGGAAGAGTCTCTCCTCTCTAAAATGCACAGAGATCCCAATGTAATTATTCAGGGACTGAGATTCAGTAAAAATTCTCAGAAATATCTTAGGAAAGCTGATCCTGACATGAGCCAAGAGGACAAATCACTGACTTCTTGCACTCCCTTTGTGCCCTGCATTTTGTCATCCAAACTAGTGAAAGGATTGAAGTGCAGCTTCACAAAGTTTAGTTTAAAAGGTAATAAATCCCAAATTATCTACAATGATGTCTGGCATTGAAACCACTACATGAAAACCTACATGGAAAACACTTGCACTGCACCCACAATTGAAATAAAATAGAAATGACAACCTGAACTTGGGGACTGCTCTTCCACAAAAGGGATCATTCCTTCAAGGACTTGGGAAGGAGTTTCCACCCACTCCAGGTTTGGAAAATTGGAATATCTCAGAATGTCAGTCCATTAGCTGGAGTGGTGTGACATTGATGTGACATTTGTTTGACAATATTGATATTAAAACAATAGTTCTGTGAAATATTGGAGGGGTGCTGCTCTCTGATTGTTTAACCCATGTGGTTTTACTCCTGCTTTCTCTCACAGTCACCAAAGTTATGGATATTCCAATGAGAGTCAGAGTTAATGATAAAATACCCTGATATATCCCCCACCAACACAAAATTCAATCTTCTCATTTTTAAAACATTTCAGCTCCCAAATCAAATCCTGCTGCTGAACAGAACTGGGTCTCTGCAATGTGGTACAGACACAATTTCAGTTGTATTTCCTTGTTCTGAGAAATCTGCTGTAGTGGGTTTGTATATGATTAGACCATTAAAAATGCACCATTTCATCCTCATAGAGAATTCATTATTTCCTAATAGTGTCAGTTGTTTCTTCACTGAATTCCCTCCTAAATCCCCCCTTCAAACCAACCACAATAACAAAAAATACAGAAAAAAAAGGAACAAAAATCCCCAAACCCTCCCACTTCCAGACATGATTAACTGAGTAGAAGTTGTTATTAAATATGTATCAGTTGAAATTTTTCCTTTTACAAGAATCTTGGAATACTCACAAGTGGAAGAGCAGGACTGGCCCAGTTCCTCAGGAAGGCAGATATACAGCAGGTTTGATGGAAAGAGGAAGAAGTCAGCTTTTATTACATGAAAAGGGGGAAAAAAAAAAAAGCACCAAGGACTAAGGGAGAGAAAAATCCATAGTTGTATTTTCTGTGAAAAATTCGAATGACTGTTCCACTTTTAAATGTACTCACTACACCTATCAAAAGAAAATTAAGAATAAAAGTTACCTGAACATCTTGGGACTAGAAGTATTTAATTTCACAGCCGAGCCAGACTGATACTAATTCATATAAATCACAGCCCAGCTTAGCAGAGAAGCCATTTCCAGGGATTGCCAAGATATGTCTCTTTCAAACTTCTGAAAACACTATTTCACTCCTCACATAAAAGTGACTGGAGGAGCTGAGTGAGAGTCCACGGGTTCCTTTGGCTGACTAAACCCCATTAATATATGGGGCCATTTGCTTTGGTGAAAGCCACGTTCTGGGCTTTGGACAGCAGGCTGATGGCTCTGTGGCTCTTCATATTTCACTTTATCACCTATTTTGTGCAAGTGGCAATAGCTGAGTGCCTGAGATTTGTTTCTGGATAATACTCACCATGAACAATTTCAGCTGCTCCCTGGATTTTCTTTGCTGCAGCCATCACAATAAACTGTGCTTGCAGCTCCCACAATTTCACCTTTTCATTTTTTTGGCCACCTTTCCCTCCAGTGGCATGCAGTACATTCAGCTCATCTTGCAGTATTAATAACACTTCTACCTTAATGTTAGCCTGCTTGTCAAATCAGAGAAGAAAAATAACTACACGGGCTTTAGGTTGATTAAAGATAGTAAAACTCCAAGTTACAAAGATGTGAGATCAATACTTTATGTGAAATCTGTGCTCTGCTAAATCCTGCTCCCAGCAAGGCTTTCAAAAGTCCATCTCCAGCCTGGCCCAGTGCAGGCTCTGCCCAGGTAGCTTTTGTCTCTAAATTCCAACACAAATTAGACAAGACATGTCCAATGCCTTGCACATATTTTATGTCTGCCTGGAGCCTGCATATGATTTATTACAGGGAAGACAAGCCTTGCCTTATCCTAAAAAGGGTGAGAATCTCTCAGTGAGACTCTAAGAGGAAACACTCCAGATCTGTTCGGAGGCAGATGCAAATTTGTATTTATTAACAGGAGCCTCAGATCTGAGGAAAACAGGCAAGAAACATCAGCCAGTCGAGTTTCAGGAGGAAAGACAAAAAGCTGGAGAATGCTGACCCTATGTCCAATTTATATTTTTTAAATACCTTTTTCCTTGTAAAAGAATCTTTCACTCTCTCCAACTCAGCCACAGCTTTGCTCCCAGAGATTTCTCCTTGATTTGCACAGGAATGGGGGGAGAGGAGGGAGCCCTGGAAACCAGGGGCAGCTTCTCCAGGTGCTGCATCCCCCTGCAGCTGTTTGTGGGTGTGTTTGCCCATCCTCCTCGGGCAGGGCTGCAAAGAACATTAAAGAAATGAGGAATAACCTCCCTGAGAGGAGACACAACATCCCAGTGCACCACAGCTCTTCCTGGGCTGCAGCTTGGCTCAAACCCAAATCCTGCCTCTCACCCCACGAGCTGATTGTTCTCCTTCAGGGTGATTATGCAAAAACTTTCTTCTGCCTCCCTCCCCTTCCCCTCATTGTGCAATTTTCCTGGTGAAGAGCTTTCCTGCAGGTGCCACCTGCTGTGGCAGGACCTGAGGAGGTCACACACCTGTGGCACTCAGTGTTTCTGTCATGGTTCTGCCAGCAGCCAGAGCTGCCCTCTGGGAGGTTTCTGGAGTCCCCAGGAGCTCTGGAGATGGAGAACAGGAATGTTCTTGAGGTCACAGGGAGAGAATATAAAAGGCCTTCAGCATCTCCCAGAGATGTTGATGCACAAGATTTTAAGTTGATGAGACTGGCACCTCATTATATCAAAATGTGAGGGCTCTGAAGGGGGGGAAAAAGTGAGGGCTGACTGCAAGGGGTGCTCAGAGGTCACATCTCACTGTGAGAGGGACAGGCAGGCCTGCTAAAATTATCATTCACTGGTTGTAAAACACTTTCAAAACACAGACATTTGCCCAGTGTTATTGTGACACATTCCAAGAGCTCCAGCAGGACTTTATTGGGATTAAATTCAATGCTATGGAAATGTCCCTACATTGTCCCTACAGTGTAAGGCAAAGGGGCTTCCAAATTAAACTATTTATTATTATTATTATTATTATTATTGTTGTTGTTGTTGCTGTTGCTGTTGTTGTTGTTGTTGTCGTTGTCATTGTTGTTGCTGTTGTTATTACTTTTATTATTTTTATTACTACTCCTTCCTTCTTTCTTCTTCCTTCTTCTTTCTTCTTCTTCTTTCTTCTTCTTCTTCCTTCTTCTTCTTCTTTCTTCTTCTTCCTTCTTCTTCTTCCTCTTTCTTCTTTCTCCTTCTTTCTTCTTCTTCCTCTTTCTTCTTTCTTCTTCTTTCTTTTTCTTCTTCTTCCTTCTTCTTCGTCCTCCTCCTATTTGTCTTGGTTAATCATGATAAACACCCTGAATTCAAATTGTGACTCAGCTTTGCTACTCTACCCCAGTTCAGGTTTATCAGCTCTTAAAGAAGCATAGAAGATAAAGTGCTAAAAAAAAAAAGGAGGAAAAAAAAATCTTAGCTCTTCTGGCAAACGGGTAAAACTGAGCTTTGCCAGGGAGAGGGGGGAAAACAATAAACTTGCATTTAGTTGGTAATCGAAAAAGAATTAAAAAATAAATCAACAAGTCGAAAAGTTTCTTGACATTTGGGGAAGAAATCAGAACATTTTTGTGGAAGGAAAAAACATTTTTGTGGAAAGAAAAACAAATGATTTCCAGTAAAAGCTGTCTTGCCTTGACCCAGGTGGTGACAGGAGCTCGTAAGAAGCTGTAAAGGAAGGGAGTTTACCAAACCTTTAACTACAGGATTCATTCAATTTAATGTTCTTATCTCCTTCTCCTATTTCTTTGCTCCCAAGAGGTGGCTGGGGAAACAGTCAGCATGGTTTCACTGTGCAAACACCATTTTTTAAAGATGCAGCATTTAATAAAACACTCTGGTTGCTTTGTGTGTCCCAGCTATGGGAAAAAAAAAAAAAAAAAAAAAAAAGGGAAAGAAATCCCAGTTTTTCTTCTTCTGTCACAGAGGATCCTGGCTCAGATACACAAAATAATCTGGAGCAGTTCCCTGCTATTCACAAATGCATTTTCAAAATTTAACAATCAGGCATTGAGTTTTTGTTTCTAAATTCATTTTCTAATTTAATTGCATGATAACAATTTAGTTTCTTTTTTTCATTTAAGTGATTCTCACTTAATGTCACATAATTTTATGTGTTTGACATTATGCTGTGTCTCACTTACTCAGTCAGAATACTTTTGTCTTAAAAAGTGCAAAAGAATCCACTGAATCACAGCTAAAATACTCAGATAAAACCAATTTTTCCTATGTAAAAAACTCTATTCTTAATGGGTAAAATTTGAGCTGAAAACCTGTTGAAATCAGACTTGAAGCAGTTGTCAGTTCAAAACATCTAAAACAATTAATTCAGAGCTTAATTTTATTTAACAATATTATGACCTAAAGCAGCTATTATTCCTAATTGTTTTATAATTTAACCATTCCACACTGCTCGTGCTCGGTTCTGTTAGCACCAAATCTGAAGCAAGATTGTAATTGATTGAATTTTACATGTCAGCTGTCTTTATGGAGCAAACATCTCCTGCATAAGAACAAATATTAATGAGAAATTCCTTCAAAAAAGGGATGGCTGAGGGGTTATTATTTATTTTGATTTCAAATGGAGTGTCTAAGAGGAGCCCCATTATTAAGGAGATGAAAAGTGAAGGGTGTGGATGGAGCCAGTGGGGAGGAACCAGCCTGACCCTGACTCGACACACAAAGGAAACAGCAAGGAGCTGATTTAATCCCTGTGAACACCAATGGAAACCCTGGAGCAAGAGATGATAAAATACAGTGCAAAGACCACCACAGTGCAGTGGGAGAGAACCCAGTGTGCCTGAAGTGCCCAGGTGGTGGTGGCAGAACTCTGGAGGTTGGATCAGGCAGAACTCTCCCCCTTTTGCAGAGATGTTGCAGCTTTCACTGGAAATAATTTGTTTTTCTTTCCACAACAAACTCCCCTGAGTGGCTTTTCCTGTCCTTATCTTGTTCTCACAGCAGCTGTGCTGTGCATTTCTGGGGGTAAACCCCCCAGTTTCACATGTGGAGAGGGAATTCCAGAGGAGGAACAGCTGCTGGAAAATAATTCAGAGAATCCCAGGATAGTTTGGAAGGGACATTAAAGCTCATCCAGTTCCACCCCTGCCATGGGGACACCAGCCCCAGGGTGCTGCAAGTCCCATCCAGCCTGGCCTTGGACACTGAATAATTCAAGGAATTTATGGACTGAGTCTCCAAGGGCAGGTGGATGAACAGTGAAATTAGGCACTGGCCAGAAGAACAGCAAGGATTTTGAAGAGATTTCTTCCCTCTCCCATGTGCACCAAGTCATAGATGCACTAAATCTGCTTTAATGTTTATTATACCACTGCTCTTCAGACTGAAGAATAAACTAATTAACTGCCCTGGTAAAAAGTGTTGTCTCACATCCCAAAATAATCACCAAGAACTGGACAGGGCTTGGAGTAACCTGGTTTAGTCCATGGCAGGGGTGGAATGAGATGGACTTTAAAGTCCCTTCAAAACCAAACCATTCTGTGATCATATGAATTAATATTTATTAAACAAACCAGACCAAAAAAACCCTGAACAAACCCACCAGTATGAGGCCATAATATGACAACCTCCCAGAGTGGCTCTGGTGAAAATCTGCAAACATTTAGACATCCCCTTTCAAAGCCTTTTTGCCTGTAAGAAATACTTCAAAGGAAATTGGGGAGTTATATGCATAATGTGAATGCATTTATTTATTTCACAGTAATAAAAGTATGATTGGAGCGGAAAACAAATGTGAGAGAGGATTTTAGAATGCATCTACAAGGTAATTTTAGAACTATTTTGCCTCAAGCATTAAGAATTAAGAAGGCTGAAAAAAGCAGGAGATTGTTGGTTTCATCACCCTCTTCCCTTGCAAAGGGCTGTAAAAAATGAATGCTATTGAAGAATATTGAATTTCTAACAGAGAACAGCATAATCTATCATGCACCAGGATGTTATTGCATTTTCCAGCATAATTATAAACCTGAAACCAGGAATATATTGAGATATCTGAGCTAAGTGGAGTCACTACCTGATCCTATCACTGGGATGTCTTTAAAAATTACAAGTCTTAATTAATAAAATTATTGTAGCTTGCCTAGAAGGTGACTTCCAATATGACTGGGATATTTAGGATCCT
This sequence comes from Cichladusa arquata, assembly GCA_026413545.1. NCBI lineage: Eukaryota > Metazoa > Chordata > Aves > Passeriformes > Muscicapidae > Cichladusa > Cichladusa arquata. Next base: position 22,436,331 of record JAOTQP010000469.1, on the reverse strand, counting down.
TCACCTTTCACTGATAGGAAGATTTTTTTTTTCCCTTAGATTTTTTTTCTTGCTCCTTAAATTTTTGGAATGTCAATGGGAGAAGAAATAAAGGGAAAAGAGGCTGATCTCATAAACCATGGAAAGTTAAAGCAGAAAATGTGAATAGAGTTTGGACATCAACTTGATTTTAAATTAAGATTTTAGAGGATTTGAGATTCCTTTTTCTAAGTGCCTGAGCACTTAGAAAGTTTCTAGCACATTTGTTAGAGAATACAACAGCAAATAAGTCAACTTTTTAAAGAATAATTTGTTTTAAGCTTTTTGTTACTTGTTAACTTGCACTAATTGCTCTCTGCATCAATTAATGTGGCTGGCATCCATTAACTAGCTATGAAATATTTTTGAAGTATTTGGGGTGAAAATATTAATAGAAAATAATCTGAAGTGCCAGAAATAGTGCAGGTTATTTGGAGCTATCTGACAGGCTGAATCATCTCTGATGCACACCAAGGACTTTTCAAAAGCCCTAAAATTATCTTCCACTTCCCTGACTTGAAATCTCTCAAAACAGGACAGAATTCACACCAAAAATGAAACCTTCCCTTTAGATTCCTGATTGACACAAAGTTGATTTCAGATCTTCCCTGGGTACAAAAATAGTGCTGAGAAATTGTGAATTGTGGAGGAGGAGATTTGGGGCAGTGCAGAAAATCTCACCTATCTGAACTGATCTCCAGCTCCTTCTTGATTTTCTGGGGATTCTTTTGAGCACAAAACTCTTGTTCTGCAAGGAGAGCATTGTTCCTTAGCCCCTCGAGTTTAAGAGTCAATTACTGCCACCACACCACAGAAAAGGCTTTTATCATAGTCCTGTGCAGGTGCTGAATCAATCTTCAATCTCCAAACTCTCCCTGGCATCACAGCATCCCTTAAATTCCCTTCTGGACTCACTGGAACAGCCTGGTGCCTTTCCCAGCACCATTAATTCCTGCTGGTCCTGCCCCAGTGAGCACAAGAGCTGGTTCCAGTCACAGCCAGGCTTTGGGAACGGGCATTATCCCTTTTCTCTGCTCGTGAGGAATGCATCCAAAATAGCTGTGGCATTTTCCCCTAACAGCCTCACATTTCACTTATGTTTAATTTGTTACCTGCTGTCTCCCTCGGAATCTTTTCTGCATTACTGCCCTCCCTTCTGCTCTCCTGTATTTCATTTCTGCTTGTTATTCCTTTTTTTTCCCTGCCCCTTGAGAGAAGTGCTTTGCATTTATCCACTTTCAGACACAACCCCCTGGATTTAATCCAAGTTCTGAACTCTCCAGATTTTTCTGTGCACCCTCCCTCCTCCTGCCCTTTGCCAGCAATTTGCCTCGTAGCTTTTCCAGGACAAAACTTGTTTGGTTTTCCTTTAGTTCAGGTTCCCAACCATTAATTTCACTGATTGGAAGGAAGGATGGGAAGGCAATGAATCTGAGTGAGAATCAGATAAACTTCCTATTGATTTTTCCGTTTTTTTTTTTTTGGAAGTCTTTGCTCTCAGGTCACCAAGGGCAGTGACAAACAGGATGAGAAGCAGCAACTGGTGAAGGATTTCTGATGGCAGCAGTGCCAGAAGAACACAGACATCTTCCAGACCATTTTCATTCTCTAGCAGCTTAGGAAGGGAGAGGAAAAATCAAATTGTGAAAATGGGTTTATATGGAAATTTGCAAGTGGCTGATTCTATCTTCCCTCTTAACAGATGGAAAATAAACCTCATTGTCCATCTATGGATTATATGGAAAAAGATTTTTGGGAGCACTCTGAAAGAGCTTCTAATACTGATAAGCAGAGAAGAAAGGTACTCACTTTATTACCCCCATTTTCATATCCATCCTCTCAATGATAATCTCAACATGATCCTTTCTTTTTAGTTATTAGCTCTCTTTCTAAACAGATACAGTCAAACAAAACAAGCAAGGAATAAAGAATCCATGGAGATTTTGAAAAAAAATTGTAAACCAACAAAATCTGATTTTTTTTTTTTTTTTACTGTATCTCTGGGACATTTCAATAGCAGATTAAGGAGAAATGAACACTTTTGGCAGTGCACATTTGTTCCTTCATAACCTTACTCAGTGGTTTCAATGTACTTTACATATTTTTAACTTATTGCCTGGGGAATAAGGATTTATATTATTTACTTATTTTCTTCTTAATTAAGTGGCGTTGCCTTTCTTTCAGGGACATATTTTCTAGTTTAGAGATGCAGAAAATAAGACAGTGGAAGAGCCATCTCTTATGAAAAATTTTTTGACTCTCTGGAACTACTCAAATCTTTGACTCCCTGTCTACTTGTCCCCCATTTCTAAAGAAAATTTCAATATTGTTTTCAGTTTCCACTCTGACTTTTCATTGCTCAGGTGTTTCCACCACCTTTGCTGTAAGACAGCAAATCCTCCATCTGTCTCCACCCAGGGTGGGCTCTGCTCTCCTGCCTCCATCCATCCTGGCAGCACTGGGAGTTTCCCTTCATGCAGCACAAAGAAAGTGAAAAATTCCCTCCTTTTGCAAACATTTTCTGTCCATGCTGCAGAGCTCTCCAGCCAGGGGAGGAGGGGTGTGAAGGAGCCTGGAGATGCTGCAGGAAGGGCATTTTCTGTCGGGGGAATCTGGGTGAATCACTCAGCTCTGCTGGCAGCCCAAACCCAGCAGCAGTAAAGCCTCAGTTCCTGCTTTACAGGGTTTGTGGGATGCTTTGATGTACTGATAGGCACTTCTTGGCAATTCCCAACAGGTGAGTGAGAACCTCTGCAAAGAATAAATTATTAGCACAGACACTTCCCTGAGTCTCTTTCATGGAAAATGCTGCCATGTGTGGACATCACCTACAATAAAGGTGATGCTTTTCAAACAAGGATCAATTAAATATGAATACTATTCCAATTGTGAGATGAGCCCCTCAAAGCAACAATCAGCCTCCGTCAGACAAAAAAAACCCTAAAAATATTCCAAACCTATAAACTTAAAGTATATTTTCCCTAAGGAATTCCTACTGGAGAGAGTAGGGCTGACTTATCAAGGAGAAAATTCACCTCCCTGTCTGCTTCTGCAGAGGTTTATATCCATCTCTTCCTCTGCCTGGATTGTTTTCTTCTAAAGATTTTTCCTACAAAGGAAAAAAAAAGAAAAAAAAGAAAGATGTCTCCACAGATTGATTAATAATGTTGTTAAGCTCATCTGGCAGCACTTTATCCTCTGTAAAAGACAGGTGCCCTTTGCAGAGAAATATTCCATTCTTTCTCCTTTTCTCCCTTTTTTCTCTCTGTACAAGCTCTACCATCTCGGGAAAAGCGAGTGCTTTGTCTTAATGGCAGTGACTGTCTGCTCTGGGAAGCCCTGGGAAGACAGAAAACCAAGGATGGGAGATGGAGAGAAGCACACAGAGAAGTTTTACTACTTTGGAAGGGCTGGGAAAGGCTCCCTGCCCTGCTGGCAGCTCCTGCAGAAGTGTCAGTCCTGGGACACACTCAGTACCACTGCAATTATGAGACTGGAACAGGGCAAAAATGGCAATTTTACTGAAGCTTCCAGCAAACTGATGGGCCAGAGGGCTCCAGCTCAGCTTCAGGCAGTGCTTAGCATCAATTTAGCAGCTCTGGGATGAATATTGACCTTTATGAATATTCCCTTCACCTCCAAGCAAGTCTGCAGCAAAGCTCTCCTTCACAAAGTCAAATTAAAAATTCCCAATACCAGACACTGGAAAGACTGCCTGGATGGTCCCACACAGATTTTTGAACAGCCAGACGCCTTATAAATTGAAAATTAGAGATTGTCTACTTGGGATAATTAAACCCCACTCTCCCACAGCCCAAGCAGGACTTTGAATGTGTTGATTTTCAGAGCTTTGTGTGGATCTGCAGAGAGAGCAGAGTTTTGCTGTGCTGACTGAAGACCCAAACACATTTCCCATGGAGCAGGAGGTGAATTTTTGTGTTAATCCTGGAGTGGGAGCTCCCAGTTTGGCCATGGCAAGGCTTGTCCTGCTCTGGAGCCCCTTGGATGCTGCAGGGACTGAGCTCTGGGAAAACCCATTAAAGCTGCTGGCACTGGTGTGGCAGCTGGATTCCAGGAGGAATCAAATCTGTGCCTGATTTCAATCTGTCAGGGCCCTTCTGAACTATCAGTGACACTGCTGAAGTTTCTTTTCAGGGAGTGATGGATTTAGCAAGCTGCTCAGGGGGGGAAAAAAAAGCTTTGGTTTCCTCCCTTCCTTCACCTTTGTACATCGTGTTGTTTGTGCTGCAGTGAGGGAAGAGAAGATTAAAACACCTCTTATTAATCTCCCACCCTTCACGAGTGATTTAGTGTTTTACAAGCTGGGTAGTGATTGCTGATAAGGAGCTGGGGAACATGGCAGCAGCCTTTCCCATTTGAATTTAGCACACAGCTCCTTCCATAACTATCAGCAATGAAAATGAACTAAAGAGCACTGAGAGCTAGCAGGATTTTCCTTATTAGAGTGAATATCTGCTGTCATTGCTCAGAGAAATGGCATTTTTGCAGTGTGGGGCCTATGGGGAGACACACCCTGACAGGACCAGGGAATGGTGGCCCCTGGCTGGAAAGGAAAAAAGGGATTCTTGAGGTGTTCTTGAAGGTTGATCTCGAGATCCAGCAAAAAAAAATACAGTTCCAGATAACAACAGTGATCCAAAGAACAAAGAGAAGCAATTAAAAAACTACAATTGCAAGTCAAGGAGAACTAATACATAACATAAACCATCCTCTCCCTGAACATTCAGCACCTTCTCACTCCTTCTTTTCAATGCCTTGACAAGATCTACACTTCTTCCCTGGAGCTGAGAGGCTGAAATTGCCATCAAAACCATTTCCAACCAAACCCTTGGATGCTGTGGGACATGACAGGGACATGATGCACTGACTTTATCCAAGGCACTGGTATTTATGGTCTGGTCTTTTGAAGCAGAGATGAATTCAGTGACTTTTTCAAAAGAGAGAGGTGTAGGAGTTGGTAATCTCGCTGCTGAACAATATGAAGTGGTAGGCACTGGAGTCATTCCAGAACAAACAGCATTTTTCCTGCCTTTAGTGAAGGTTTTTTGAACAACAAACCACCTTACAATACAACTGACAGCTGTCCCAGCGCTGCAGACTGCTCACACTGCAGCACCTCCACCAGCCCATGAATATTCAGAATACGTTCTGGGGATCATTCTGATCTCTTTTTGCCTAAGAGAATACTCCACATTGAAATTCAGGTCCTGAAATGCAATTTTATTTGTGTTTTACCAGTAAGCCCTACCCAAGATCTATCCCACTGAGCACTGTGGTACCTAACCAGGGAATATGGATGAGGTTATCCTTGATTACCTTCAGTGGGAATCACAAAACAAAGTGCTGGAGGAGATCCTGCACTCAAATTTCCACCTTTCCAACTCTTGCACACCAGTCACGGACGGAACTGCTTCCCTGAGCACAAAGGATGGTATTGCTCTAACACAAGCTGTTAGCTTGAATGGAATGTTTCAACAAGATTAGTCTCTTTACCTGACTCTCTAATGCCTTTTCTCTTTTCCATAAGGTGTCAGAGAAAAGTGATGTACAATTACTGCTTTGTGTGGTGAGTGCGCAGTGTTTCTCCAAAGAAATGATTAAAAGCACTTCTCCTTTCCCTCCTTCTGCTTCTGGCCAGGCTTCCAGCAGTAATGAAGCCTGTCATAAGCAGTGATTTGTCCAGAGAGCACTGAAGGTTAAAAATCACATCTGAGGCCCTTTCTGAAAGTCCATTTCAGTCATATTTGTCTGCTGCAAGCACGAGGAGGCAGCAGGCTCTACATGGCCAGGCACTTGCCACCTTTTCACCCTGACAAGGGCTCTGGGCTGCACCTGGGGCTTCCCCTCCCCAGCAGGGTCTGTGGGTGCCTCCTGGAGGGGAAAAAACTGGGGTTGAAAAACCTTCTGTTGGGTTTTGGCCTTTTCTGACCCAGAGATGGGGCAATGAGAGGCATTTTTACAAACTTTTATTCCATTTTCAGCCTGATATGAAGGGTGAGACAATACAGATGTTGCAATTCACACCAGCACAATCAGAAGCCAATTATTTCCTAATTACAGTTCATTATAGGTGTTTCTTGGCCTATCAGCTTTTGTCACATCATGCTGTAAAATGCCTTAAAGCCAATCATCTAAAATCACCCCTCATGGGTTCCACTGCAATGCATCTTTCACAGTTCTGTTTCTCCAAAGTATCCAGTCTGATTTGCAATGCCATCCTTTGAAACTTTTTCCCAGCTCCATTTCTCTCTCAACAACATCTGTCCTATCCCATGGCATTCCTAACATTTCTTATCTCCACATTTACATACAAATATATAATGTGTGAGCCTTCTATCAGGCCCTAAAAACTCTCTACAAATCCATTTCCCACAACCTTCTACCCATCATTGCTGCATATTTTACATTTTTACACTCAAATCCCCGAATGAGGATGGAATATTTGATAGCAGATCATTTCACCTGAAATTACATCTGAATTAAGACTTATTTTTGCTCCACATTGCTATCTGCTGTTATAATCATTGCCAATGACACTGCAACATTTTGCCTTCAGAGTTATGTCTCACTTTAGACCAGAAATATCATGCAGAACTCCTCAAAATAAGTTTTTCAGGAGAAAAAAAATAGGAAACCATTCCATGACATGACACAAACCACTGGAAAAGGCAAAGGCCATGTTGACAGCACATCTTTTTCAGTACTCCAGATTCAGAGTCCCAAATTTTAAGTATAATCCTCATGTAGGAGACTGATTTTCAATTTAACTTGATTTTTTACAGTATTTATGGACATCTAAGACTGGATTAATTTCACAGGAAGGGAGGAATGGAGAGGGAGGGAAGGAAGGAAGGAAGGAAGGAAGGAAGGAAGGAAGGAAGGAAGGAAGGAAGGAAGGAAGGAAGGAA
>JAOTQP010000469.1:22406896-22429284 GCA_026413545.1 Cichladusa arquata | reverse complement strand
GAAGGAAGGAAGGAAGGAAGGAAGGAAGGAAGGAAGGAAGGAAGGAAGGAAGGAAGGAAGGAAGGAAGGAAGGAGAAGGGAATTTTGATTAAATGAAAATACACAGTATATGATAAATTGCATGTGATGAGAGTAGCAGGTCTTTAAAGGATTCCTTTCACTTTCTTCAGCCAATAGTTATAATATATTTTATATAATTTCACTTTCTTCAGCCTTGGAGTTATAATGTACCCCATACACACCTAAGCACTTTCAGGAGATTGATTTTCCTAAGAAGTAACATTTTTTAGAGCAGCCCTAGTCCATCAATTAAAAATATACATTGAAATATGATCCAAAAACTTCTCCCTCAGAAGAACCCAACAGCCCAAACTTCTCACCAAGATTAAGACATTCCCATAAAGTCAAAGTTTTCTCAGCAGCTCCCTGGAGGTGGCACCAGGTGGAACAGAAATATTTGGAGTTCTCCCACAGAGAGAGGTCAGAGGGAAGTTCTGTCTCCCCTGGCAGTACTCACACTCTGCAATCTCATCAGGAGTTTAAACTGTATTTCAGTTTGAATACCTGAAACATGCACGTGTCAATATTCTGGGGACAAAATTTAGCACCAGGGAGATTATTATGAGCATTGGATGAGTAGTTCTACATGGAAACTTGGGGTGATGGAAATAATTCATTCAGCAGAATGAATGAGGACAAGGAAGAATTAAACTCTGAGTATTTAGGACTTTTCATCCCCAGCACAGCCTTCAAGGGCGTTTGTGCTTCCTTTGGATGTGATTAAAAAAACCCCAGAAGTTTAGAATAAATGGAGAGGGAAAAGTAGGAGATAATATGAAACTTTTCACTACAGGTCACCACATAGAATAATTTAGGAAGGGATCTTTGCAGGTCATCTGATCCACACTGTCCCTTAGAGCAGGGCTGACTTTGGGGTTAAACCAGGTCACCTGTGCTTAAATTTGTAATATTTACAAAGACAGTGTTTCACAGCCTCTGCAGGGCTGTGTTCCATCACCACCATCACCACCAAAAAGCAGATTTAGTGCCCTGTTCATCCCATTGAACTCCTGAGTTAAGAGTGGAGGAAAGTATTCAGGGAGATGTTGCAAAATTCCTCCAAATTCCAGTATCAGAGTGAAAAGTTTAGACTAAAAAACCTCACAGAAGGCAAACTGGATTTTTGCATTTAGCCCAAAAAGCCCCCAAAAACACCCCAAAAAACATCCAAAAACCAAACCAAACACTCAACCAACCAAAAAACCACACCCCAAAAAACTTGAAACACACTTCAGTCTCAACTTGTTCAATGAAAAATAAAATAATTGCTTGGCCAATTTTTTTTCTCCTAAAAACCTTGCTAGTCTCCTGGAGTTGTGTAGCACTTATTCAGGAGCAGAACTACTTTACCATGGCCAAAGGAAAGAATTCTTTTAAATCTTTAAAAGAAAAATCTTTTAAATTTATATGGCTTGCAAAACAAGCAGCAAAATGTGGTTTGATTAAATGGATTCCTTTTCAGTGGTTAAATTTTTAGAGCTCAGATGGTAGAAAGAACTGATTTTCAATGACAACATATATCTTTCTTGTGTCTGATTAGCTGTTGCCATTATTTATAGCTTTGTGCATGTGATAGAAACACAGAGAAGACAACATGAATCTTTCTGCCTCTGTTGACAGGCCAACTAATCCATTACTAAGTCTCCTCCATTCTTATTCCACTTACCTGTAAACCAATAGTGTCAGGGCTGAATTATATTTGATATTGAAACTATTGATGAATTGCAAAGGTTAAAATTAAAGTGTGATTTATGTTGTGATCAGTGGCACGGTGTTAGAGCACCAAGTGATCTGTGCAAAATTATAACCATAAATACACTTCAGGCTCTGCTTTAGAACCTCTGCCAAACAGCTCCACTCTCCCTCTGCTTCATTCTGTCCCCCCTTTCCTCTCTCTGAGGCTGTAGCAAAAGAAATGCAAATAATTTTGCTGATAAAGATCATAAGCTGCCTGGTTTTGATGATTTTCTGAACAAAAGGAAGTTGCTCTATTTCCCTGGGGACTCATCTGAAATACTGCTGCAATCAATGGGGAAAATATTGAGTGGTACAACACATGCTCAGCTTCTCCTTCAACAACAGCTACAGTTTATAAAATTCCAGGTGTAATTCACTGCAGTTCAGTAGTGCTGGGCATCTTTACTATGGTAAAAAAGTACTTAGCAAATGAAAGAATTATTTCCTCAAAGCAGAATAAAAAGTGTCTCTATCCATAAGCCTCTGCTCCCTTTGTGTAGGCACCAGTTTTTCAGATGATATATTTAGCAGAAATGAATGGTCCATTTTCTATACACACAATCTGTACTTTGTGAGGAAACATTCCTAAAATGTCTTTCTCAGAGGAAGGTTGGAAATCATTATCCTACCCATATCTCCCATTTCTGAATCCATTTTCCCTTCAGGTGCAGGACCAACAATGCAAGTCCCTAAATACCACTGAAAACAGGCTCATCCTGCAGAGGTGCAAAGATTAATAAATTCCCTTTCCTCAGCAGATCCATGGCACTCCGTGCACAACAAAAGGGAATTTCAAGTGCACTTTTTTTTGGGTGTATCTTCAGCCAATTCCTCCATGGCACAAAGTCAGAGAGCTGTGAGTCCTCTGTGTGCAAATAACTGCTGGAAAAAGAGCCAGAAAAAGGCAAAAGTACCAATTTCTGGGAACAGCAAATCCAAATTTGTTGTTCCTTTCCTTCCCAAATACAGAATTACAGAATCATAGGCTGGTTTGGGTTGGAAGGGACTTGAAAACTCACCAAATTCCAAGTGCCCTGTTCCAGACAGAGACACCTCCCACTATCCCAGGCTGCTCCAAGCCCCATCCAGCCCGGCCTTGGGCACTTCCAGAGATGGGGCAGCCACACATTTTCTGTTCCTGTGCCTCACTTTCAGTTTGGAGCTATCCCCTCCTGCCCTGTCAGTAATTCCCTTGTAAAAATCTGCTAATTAACACCTGAGCAGAGAGCACAGACTGAACATTGTGAAAAAACAGCACAAACCCCACTCACCACCTACCCTGGATGACAAAGGAGCATCAAAGAGTCTCATTGGGAAGTCTTTGCAGATTTAGAATGACCCAAAATCCTGGTCTGAATTCCTGGATCTGCTGCTGAAGAGCCCTTTCAATAATCTAATAATCCCTGTGATGCTGAAAGTTGGGATCTTCTGTGGTTTTCCTTTTTCTGAGGATGTGACACCAGGCATGACTTGGACAGGCTGGGACAGCAGAATTTCTGTAGCTCTAAATAAAACCTTAAAGAAATATCTCTCCTGATATTCCCATGCTTTCATCTTGCTGGAATTTATGCTTGACTTTCCTGCAGTAATTTATTGGTTCTTTTTTTTAATAAAGAAGCAACTTCAGCTGGAGAGCAACCCAAGGGGAGAGATTTGTTAGCACAGCCCTGATTTAATTGGTTACACTGAGGTTTTGCACTTCTACAGGTGGTGGAGGAAAAGTAGAAACAATGACAAATGAATAAATTCAAGCTGCCCAAGAAGTATTTATTTCTCTGTTTACAGTTTCCAGTCACAGAAGATGTTGTGTCTATTGATCCTGACATTCTGTGGGCCAAGGATGAGTTATTTCACCCACTGCTCCTCAAGCACTGCTCCACACCTTCCTGACAGAAAAAAAATCATTTGAAAGTGTTGCCTGGTCATCTTTTGAGGTTTAAAGGCCAGGTGATCTACTGCTCTGAGTTCTCATTAAAGGGACTGGATGGCTCTTTGTTAGACACCAGAAAAAGGAAATATTGGCAATATATCTGCCTGTCTTTGTATCTGCCTCAGTTCAACTGCAGAAAAAAAATCCCCACACTCCAAAAAATATGTCCAGCAGAAAGAAAGTGTCACAGGATAGAATTAATTCCCTCACAGTTAGGCACATCTCCCATAATTTGTGTGATTTTCAGGTACTTGCAAGATTTTTTACTCCAAACAAGATTATCTACATTTATATAGAAAAAAAAAAATTGAAGCTCTGACCTTCATAAACTTTACCAGGATCTTTGCCTGATTTCATCCTAAGAAGATTCAAGTTTTGAATAAACTCATAAATCTAAACTCTGTCTATAGGTTAGAGCAAGAACTACACAGAGCTAAGAGAAACAAAGGGTATTTTGCACAAAGAAGGAACTGGACAAAGTTTCCTTCCATTTGTTTTGAGAGTAGTTCATTTGGGTTAGGAAACAACACAGCAGCACTGGGCCATCTTTTCAGAGCAAGCCCTTAGTGCACCAAAAATGGTGGAAGTTTAGAGTGAATATAAATGAGTGAAATATTTCTCATTTGGCCCAACAAAGGCCATTCCCTGAATTGCACAAATGCCCATGATGTAGCTGGAATATCACAAATATAGAGCTGCTAATATGGAAGCCAAGGAAAGTGACACAGTAAATGACACTCAATTTATAAAGTAAACAGTAGGGTTTTTTTCCCCCTAAGTTGTTTCTTTAACTTCATTGATTAGCAATTCATCATCCTATTTAAAATTCAATATTAACAAAATTGTAATGGATCAGCCTGACTCTGAAATCAATTCCATAGTCATAGCCATGGCCTGTTATGAAGCAATGGCAATGCTAATTTTATTCTGCCAAATGTAAATTGAGTGATTTATCACACCATTATACACTCACACTGCTCCTTCAATGGGCTTCAAAATAAAAGGAAGCAAAAAAAGAAAGTTCAGGGTGACAACTCCCTAATTTTGAATTAAGTACCACGGAGTTTAACCAGCCAATCCTATGAAATGCAAGAGAGGATTTTAAGAAAAGACTCAGAACCTGATCTGGCCTCTCTGACTTCAGCCTCCCCAATTTTCTCTGAGAATGGTTGAGTTTATGTTGAGTGAGAGCCCAGCCCTCAATTTCTGTCACACTTCAGGAAGGGATTTAACAAATATAATGCAGGAGTGAGAAGCAGAAATGATTCTGTCCCTGATTCAAGGCAAACCTGCTGGCTCAGGTTGTTGCTTTATGGTGAAAGAACATCCCATGAAGACATTTCAGGAAGTTTTGGAGATGCAACTCAGAAAACCTGCAAAGCAGCCACAGCTCTGGGACTAAAGCAGGGCTGTTCACAGAGGTTGCCATTACCTTGCACACATTAACAACTGTGCAGAACAAATTTCCCTCTCAGCTGCCCAACAGCACAAATTCAACCAGCTGGAGCTGGGTTAGAAACCCAAAACATCACCAGAATGGAGCCTGGTGGGACCAAGGGGGGTTTTGCCAAACTTAGGGCAGGAGAACACAACCCACCATGGCCAGAGCAGGCAGGGAAAGGTGCTGTAGATCAGGCCCTGCCAGTCATAAATCCTTTACAAAACAGATTCCCACTGCCTGGAATTTCAGGAAAACTCCTCTGGCTGTGAGCAGTGAGCTGGGGCAGGCACTGATTCCACTTACAGAACATCAGCAGTCCAAAATAAAGTGCTTGGCCTGAGTTAACTTCTAGGAAAAAAAAAAAAAAAAAAAAACCACATCAAAATATCCTGTTTACAAAGCACAAAAATGCCCCAAGTTTCAGCCATCCCTAATTGCTGTTGTGAGTAATCTTTTCCAGGCCTTTTTTTGTATTCTCTCAATCTGTCTCTCACCCCTACTTATTGCATATCTAATTTACTGTGAACAGGAGAAGCAAATAATATTACAGCTGCTAAAGGAGCTGGGATGCCTGAAACAGTCCAGCCATTAATGCTTTGTATAACTGAGCTTTTAAGGGGTCTGACTGCTGGCATTATGCAAAGTACAGTCATTTCAGTCATTGCTTTGGTGGCTGCCACATTTTCACAGGGACGTGCTACACGGCCTGGGGCATCTCTAAATAATGATAAAAAAGTCAAAATGAAAGTTATTTGGCTTATAATTATGTAAGAATCATTCTAAGCCAGCCTCAAATGATAACATATATTAAACATAAATTAGAGCCTGGATTCTTGGCAGAAGCCTCAGGGATTGATGTGATGCTGTGACAAATAAGCAGAAGGGCAATTGTTTAAAAAGCTGCATGAATGACTTATTTGGTTATAATGTTGCCCCTCTGTAACCTCGCGCTTCTTTCACTTTTTTTCCCCCTAATTATTCCTGGTAGAAGGAAATGTCTAAACCAAGTCCAGGACATTTTTTGAATCTCTCAGAAAAAGCCCAATTTTGACATCTTTGAACTGCAACCAAGTGCACAGGATGGCAAAGAGTGAGTGGGTATCCCTGGAAAACTTTTGAAAGTGAATATATTCAACAAATTTGCAAGACTTTTGTTGAAGACTGGAACATTTTTTCATTTCAGTAACCTGAAAATAACAATAACAAATTTTTGGGGGGCCACAGTCCTCTGGGAGGGAAAAACCACAATGCTCTAAGAGCATGAGCAGATCCTGGAATTCAAGTGCTCTGCAGGATAAACAGAGCTCTGGCACTCCTGAATGCAGCAGGATGTGAATTGAACATGGATTTTCCCTCCCATTAAAGGAGCCCACGGGCAGGTGGAGCTCAGTGAACCCATCCATGGAGCCTGTCCTGCACTCCATGGAAACTGGGAAATGCTGCATCTGTCCTGCTTGGAGAAAGTTCTTTCTTTTTTCCTTTTAGTTTTTTCTCCTCACCAATATTTAGCAGAACTCTTTTTTTCTTTTCTTTTTCCCCCAGAGCAAAAATACTCTAAATATCATGTAGTGCACCTGTTTTCTTGCTCCAGCAAACATTCATCCATCCCCTACCATTCCAAATGCTGGCAATAAGGCATCACATTTATTTCCTACAAGGGATTAGCTCCTTATAAACCCACAGTGCTGCTGCACTAACAGGGAACAACTGAAGGTACAAGTGCTGCATTAATACTTCACCATCAACTAGCTTTGATCCTCCGTGGCTGCAGCTCACCAAAGCCAATTAATTCCTGCTGAATCCCTGCCTGTGGGCTAAAAACACCTAAGCACAAGTTTAATGTACTCTGACTGCTTCCCCTGGGAGGGCTCCTACAGACAGGAGCCAGTTTTAAACTAAAGCATCTCCTGAGAGCAGAGCAGGCAGAAAGCTCTGGTTTCCCTCTAGGATATTTAGCCAGAGATTTTTTTTTTTTTTTTTTTTTTTTTTTTTGGCACCCAAATGGGTTTTCTGTCAGAGATGAAGCTCGTGCTGACACTGTTGTACCAAGACAAACCTGCATTTTATTCAGGGCTGGTGGAATTGTACACAGCTGCTTCTGGGCTGCAGTGCAGGCACACCAATCTGCAGATGAGCTGGGGGAAATTTGGCTGGGTATTTGTCCCAACACACCTGAAAAAGGTTGGTGACCTGCAGGGAAAGCTGTGAGAGCACCACATGCAGGGCACATCCCTGCTCCTCAGTCTTGCACATATTTTGTAACCTTCCCAGGGTGCTGTGATTCACATTGAGCCATTAATTCCCTGGAACTGGGCTGGCAACACTCCATTTATATTTAATCCACCGACTCCTGAATGTTGATGTGTGCCAGCAAATCAAATGCAAATGCAAAGTAAAATGTAATCTGTGAGAGCTGAGGAAAATGATCAAGTGAAATAACTAAATCAAACCCGATTCCTTCCAAATGAGCAGAGATGAGCACAGTGCACTGAATTTAAAAGGTCCAGCAATCCAACAAAGTCTCTGTAATGAATCAGGAGCCTTATCCAAGGGGATCCTGAAATAACCCAGGGCTCCTTTTATTTGTTTCATTCATTACTTTGTTTACCAACACTAAAACCCTGTGCACTGCAAGGTGGTTGTGAAGAAATCAGAGACTGATTAATGGAGAAAATGAAGGGAAAGCAGTCCCTGATTAACTGGGAGATAAACAGGATTCTTCTTTTTTAACCAACTTCCTTGAGCTGAAATGAGGCTCAGAAATCCTGACCAGCACTGCTGTTGTATTAAACATCCCCATCTCAAATCTAGCATCTATTTCAGAGGCAGACTTCTTCAAAGGTTATTCCTGTGTTATTTTTGCAGCTTTTTATTAGTGGTTGCAGCAACTTGCTGAAGAGTGAAGCTTAAAAAAACACAACCCAGGCGCCCTAAAGGCTGTGGACAGAGAATTAAGAAAAATGTAATATGCACTTCAAAAAGGTCATGATCTCACACGTTTTGGGATGGGTTTGTGCAGGGATGGAGAGGGGGGTGCTGCAGGTCACAGGACAAGGCAGGAGATCTGACTGTGCACATCCTGCACATCCCAAATTGCCTGAACTCAAATTATGAGTGATTTCTCCTTCATTAAAAAAAAAAAAAAAAAAAAAAAATTACAGTTCATAGGAATATCTGAGTTTCAAGATTCTCTCAGAAATTAATTTCACAGGCTGCAAAAATGCTGCAGAAAACAGAGTTCTGTCTCTTTTTGGCTTTTGCAGCCAGCTGAACGTGCTGAGATCAGGGCTCTTCTATCCTGATACAACTTGAGAACTGCATTTTGCACAAAGCCTTTAGCACTACAAGATTAAATGTGAGATAAAGGGCTGTAATACACCCACTGCCCTTTTATTGAGTGCTTGCAGTTGCAGCACAATCCTGCATGACAAAACTTCTGCCCAAGTTCTTATTCTCTTTTTTTTTTTTTTTTTTTTTTTTTTTTTAAATGGCATGACAGCTGGAATCACTCCATAAATGCACAAGCCTCAAAATACTTTCTTAATCTCGATTTATGATTCCTGAAAAGATTTAAGGGGATGTTCAGGTGGTCTGTGGCCATTATAACTCCACTAAAACAGTGGGGCTGCACTGGGTTACATCCTCTGGAGACAGAGCCAGGAATTCCCAAAATTATCATTTATAAACTGATGGAGAAGTAGTGAAATTGTCACTAATGCTCTTCATGTATGTCTTAGAACCTGAATTTGTGAGAGTTACGGCCATTGGATCCAAATTCAAACATACTTACAATTTTGCAGTCGTAAATCTCTTTCTCCATCTTTATCCCTTGTTATTTCCAGCTGAAATGAACTTGTGCTGGTGGAACTGAAGGATAATCACAAACAGAGTAATAAATACTTTATAAATCTGATTGTAAAGATATTGATTTGGGAATTCTGAAACAGTCTTTAAATGACTCTGTTGCTAAGTGGGATAACTCGGAGGCTGAGGGGGAACCTCAGCTGAAGAGCTGAAAATGCTCCAGTAAAATCCACCTGTGGGAGGAAGACATGTTCATGTTTCAGATAAAATCAGACCCAAAAAAAGAATTTATGCTCTTTCCCACACTCCAGATGAACAATTTTACTTACAGTGGAGCCAGCAGATGCTTTCCCCACCAATTTGTGGAGCAAAACCTACAAACCTGCAGAGTAAGAGCAGCAAGGATGTCACTGAGGGGTAAAAGTCACATTCAGGTGTTTTTAAAACTTTCTGAAGTTTAAAACACAGGTGTTTTTGAACGTGCCAGCTGGGAAAATCTATATGATTAGACTGTAATTTTAAGAATATTGCTCTGCCTGTCTGCTGTAATCAGGGGCTTCTCTGAGGAACTCATCTTCTCTGTTTCACCAAAGAGCTCCTTAATAATTTCTGATTTATAAGATACCGTATTTGTGCTCAATAATGGTAATTTTATGGATTCCTGAACAGCTCCTTGAGTAATGTCATTATTTAATGTCAAAGGAGTGGGGAGTTCTAATAAACCAGCTGCATGTTTTCTCTGTTTTGCATTCTGCCTCCAGAGGAGAAGTCAAAAAAACCCCAAGAAATTTGTCATAACTCACATCATCAGGATGGATTTACCAATCACAGAGAACTGAATTATGCCTCTTATTAACCAACAAACTCAATATTTAATATAAAGGCAACCTAAAGGAGATGATTACTTTTGCAATATCAGCAGAAGATTTTATCATGCAAAGGTCCAAACTGTCAGAAAAACAATGTTTTGTAAAAAACCTTTCATGAATCGTCCTCTGCCTGGAGTAAATTGGACATCTCTGATAAACTCTGACACTTGAAGGGCTGGAAAATCATTCAATTAATTCAAAAATTATTTTAATGGGAAACATATGTGTTGCTCTGCCACTTAACTAATAATGAAGTCATTGTGATGGAACATTTAAACCCAGGAAAACCTCTGCTGGAAGGACCCAAACAGCACAGGAAGGGGTTTGGTTTTTTTCAGGTGGTACTTTCAGCATTTCACTTTGCAGCCAGATCTTGCAAAACTTTTTGGGATTTGGACAAAAATTCCAGTTGCACACCAAGGAGCCTGCTGGGTTTTAATGGTAGGTTATTTTACCCCATGAAATTCAGTACAGAAGAAAACACTTTTCCTTCTTCTCTGGGTTTCCTCTTTTTCTTCAAATCACATGGGACTCAATGTCATTGAGCAATGAGGAATTTTTAATTTCCCATATGCATCACATATTATATATCTCATATTTTTGCTATTTCTGACACTGCAGACAATCCATCACTCCCAGAAGGTAGATCTTAAATGGATCTGCACTGAAAGTGTTTCCCAGCATGAATTTCTTTTTCTCCTTTTTTTTTTTTTTTTTTTTTTTTTTTGTGGGAATCTAAATTTTTGTCCGCATTTAATTACAAAAATTGCCATTGTGAGAATAGAAATCTCCCCTGGTTAAATTACAAACAGGTCAACCCTGTGATCTCTATTCCAAAACGCTCTCAGTGACATTATCCCTTTAGTGACTTCCTGCTTTGACCCCACACCTCTCTACCTCAGATTTCCCCTGAAATTCCACCTGGAAACACAACTTGGGGTGCAGCAGGAGCCCTCAGGCATCTATTTGAGCAAACAGGGATGAGATTTATCCCATGCTGTCATTTCTGCAGAAAGTCCTGCCCCAGCAGGATTAAAACCCCTTCCAGCTTGCAAAGCTGCTCCTTTAGAATCACATTTTCAGCAGTGAATGTGTTCTGATCTCAGCTTAACACATCACAGCTGAATCAAACTCCCCCTTGTTATTATTTCAGGTGTAAAGATGACAAAGCCTCCCCAGGCTACCTCAAACCTCCCCTTCTGCCCCTCTGATGCCCTGGGCTGATGTTAGAAAGAGCAAATAGATTGCAAGGAAGTGGGATGAACTCACACATTTGGTTTGTTGTTATCTCCAGGCCACCACAGCTCAGTGTAATTCACCCAATTCTGTAATTTCTGCCCAAGAAACTCCCTGCAATGAGATTACAGCACAACTGGAGGTCACTTCTGAGCCGTGTCATCCCCAGGAAATTCAATGTATGCTTGCACTGTATTTATCTCCAGTGGATGTTGTGCAGCAAAAAGGATAAAGCAGAGGTGTGCAGTGGGCAGAGAGATAAAATTGAGAGTAAAATGTTGGCTTGGGAGGGTTCATGGCAGGGAAAATCTCACCAGGCTGACCTGGGATGCTGGGGCTGGGTAAAGTCACCTGAACTCTTCTTTTTTTTTTAAGTCTGTTGTGTTTAAAGTAGATTTTTTTGGGGTAGAAAATGAATTGTTGCACATGAACACACGTGGGACAAAAATTATCAAGGAGAAAGAGCTCCCAACCCTACACAAACGTTCCAAGGCTCTGAATTGAGGTAATGATTTTTTAACTGAGGGCTCCACGTCAGCCTTGCAGGCAGGCAGAGAGTTTCATGTCTGCTGTAGGAAACAGGGAATTCCAAATTCCTCAACAAATGCCTGCTAAAATCAGGTTTTACCTGGAAATGTGCACTAAATGTTAAACAGCAATGGATTTTCTATGTAATCAAATTGTTCTCCTATTAATACTTCTCATGAAACACATTTTACACTGAATCCCATTAGCTCTCCTTTTTGCAGTTAATTTTTTCACATAACTCTCTTCCTCCCCTTGTAGAAAAAGCAGGGAAATATCACTGAGTTACAAATTCCATTTTTGTTTCCATCAGCTCATTATATAAATTATTCAGAACTCTTTTATGAAGTGGGGATTTCAGCTTCCTTCACAGAAATAAGGAGAAAAGACAGTCCTAAAACAAAACAGAAAGAGATAAAACCCCCTAAAACATTTGATGCAACTTTAATTATCCATCCCATTAAACTGCTGCTTGTTCACCAGTTTATAATCTCAAAAAATATCCTTTATACAATAGAAGTTACTCAGAATATTTTGTACACTTACCATAATCACCATTCCAAACCTCCTAACTCTTCCTCCTCAGAGGAAAAGAGGAAAGAAAACCACAAAAGGGCAATTCCCAAGGCACAATTATTTCTTGTGAGTTTGAACTCTCAATTTGCATATTCATCTCCAACAATCACCATCTTCTGCCACCTCCCCAGGTCCCTTTTACAGCAAAATTTCCTCTCCCTCTGCAAGCCAGAAGCCACCACCTTGCACATTGCCAAAGGAGGGATTTTAATCAAAGAATTCCAACCTGTGGCACATTTCTTAATCAGAAAATATTTCCAGTTCCTATTTTGAAAATAATCAAAGGAGATTTCTAGTATTTACATTGCACCAGGAGGAGTTTGGGAGCACTTTAACTTTTCTATCAAAATTCATTTGCTGTACTGAAATTCAAATACTGTGTTAGCAGCCAGTGGCTGCTTGGCAATCCAGGAAAAAATTAATTCACTTTTTTAGATGGAAATTTGCACCATGACAATAAGAAGCACAGGTTTTCTTTTTCTTAATTTATTTAAATCAAGTGTTTACCACTTACTGAAATGAAACACGTAGAAAGAGGATGTTATGATTAATTAGAAATTCCTTTTGGATTACTCAGGATCAGAGAGGTTTTGGGGTTTTCCTGCTGGAATCACACCAAAGTTTAGTTGTGCTCACACTCACTGATATTGATTTTGGGGTCCAGCAGAGAACAAAACAGGAATGTTCATCTTCCAGCCTTGCCCTGGAGAAGGAGAAGCTGGAAACCTGGGGTAGAGTCACCATAAAACAGCAAATTTGACAATTCTCAGACGTTTCAGAGAAGAAACAGTACAGCAAAATCAAGATGGTTTGTTCCAAGAAAGCAAATGCCAACAGGAAACCACCAGAGAAGATTCTACCAGAAAGAGAAATACTGGGAAAAGTGCCTGGAACAGGGGAAGATGAGACACAGAGAGAAGAACAGATGAAGGATGATATTTAAAGGTAAAACAACAGACAGGATTGTCTTTCCTGACTCCATTTCCTGGTGTGCAGTGTAAATTCTGCTTTTCAGCAACACAGAAGTGTTGTCCACTGAGAGACACAAACCTTGGAAATGAATCTCATTTAACTTCTGTGTAATGACTCACTTAAGGATCAGGTTTGTTGGGAGGGATCTCCAGTTCAGTTCAAGTGTCTGGAGAGCCAAGCAGAGGCTGAAATTCTGGGGCAAAAAGGAGGCAGAGCTGGAAAAGGAGTGTGACAAGAAAAAGCAAAACTTTGGAAATTAAAAAAAATCAGTAAACGCCCAGCACACACCAGCAGTGTCATCCACATCAGAAGAAAACATGTTTCCTTCTGAAGATGAGAAAGGGAAGTCAAGAAGTCATAATTTTCATCTGGAACATCAAACAATAAACTGATTTCCTTTAGATAAAACCCTGTTAACATCTGGATCGTTAATTATGAAGCAGATGACAGTTGACAGCAGATGTCAATTGTGTATTTAGAGATGATTCCACTGATTGAAAACGAAATGTTTTATCTCCCCAAAATAAAAGACACATAAAACAGATTCTAACAGTGTTGCAGGGGAATGAAGCAAGTTTAAAACTCTGTATCTAGGAGAGGGTTTTTATAAGCTACCCTATCAAACTGCTCATATACATCCAGCCCTAAATTAATAATGGAAACATGCCTGAATCCTTTCAGTCAACATCACTCACTGCTTCTTGGGAATATGATAAAAGCTGTCAACAGGATTATATAAAGGAGTCAGGATTAGTGGTGTCTTTTTGGAAATTGATAGCAAAGTTTCTGCTGAACAAAGTTTTGCTCCTGATATTTTCTGTCCATTCTTGCTCCACTTTTCAGCAGCATAACAACGAGTGAACATTTAAATATGTTATTTGCTCTTTGATCCTTTTTCAATAAACACATTACAGCTTGGCTGTTTTATTTTTTAATATCCTTTTACTTTGTTTTGCATTTATTGATTTGTTTTTAAGGGGATGAATTGTGCTGTTCGACACAGAGGCTGAAATATTTTATAGTTGTTATTCATTACTCTGGATTTCAATAATCTGTGGCACCTCCTTGTCCTTTAAAATATTGGCAGCACTCTGTGGTTTTTATTAAAATATCTGTGATGCTTCTTTTTAATTTGTCAGATGAGGGATGGCACAGGTGGCAATGCAGAATAGGAGGATTCATCTGAAACAGAAATAACCCCCAAGGACATTACCCTGCTGTCTGTGTTTATTCAAACTCAATGACTTTTGTGAGAATTCTGAGTGCCAGTCCAGGTTCTTTTCACCTTTCCAGCAGGTAAACAATAATTTTTCATCTGCTCTGATAAATTCCCATCATTTCTTTCCCACCTTGCTCAGGGATATCTGGAAGAAGTAAAAATACCCAATCAGTTAAAACCTGATTAAATAAATCAGCGTATCCCAAATAACCTTGGAAGTTTCAACAGTGCCTATTCCTGTTTCCACCACCAAGAACAACCAGAGCTGAGCAGATACCAGCCAAAGACATGAATTTATCAGATAGGCCACAGCAGCGTGACCTAAAACAATAATTACTTCTTTGGAAAGCTGAAAACCCTGCAGAAAAGCAGATTGTTCAGGTAAATAAACATGTCCAGATTGACTTGGAAGCATTTGCAGCTGGGACAGAGGAGTCTTCATCAGAGTACAAATAAATGAGAGCTCCCAGAATTAATATAAAACCTCATCTCATCTTGCAGCCTGAGAAAAATTAATCAAATCAAATAATTTATTCAAGGAATAGCAACTGGAGGACAGCTGTCATCTCAATTAAATGGACTCCTATTGCCAGTCATGCCACATCACTCCTCCCTTGACCCCAATCCATCCATTTATGTAGTTATGAGTTAGACAAACTCCTTCAAGGTAATTCTGTCTTCTAACCCCATCTCTGCCTTCTGGGAATTTAGTTTTGTCCCATCAAACTCTGTTTCTTGTCTAACAAGCTGATAAATTCCAGTCAAACTTGGTAATCTTTGAGGAGTCCTCAACAATTTGACCCTTTTATACCTTCCTTTGATATTTAACTTTTTTTCACTTAGAAATTAAAAGTATTTTCATAAACTTGCAAAATGAAAGGACAAGGATTTGTCATGATAAAAAAAAAAATCCCATTTGATTACACAGCTCTTCTGAAATTATTCAGCCTTTTCCTCACTTTGGTACATGAATTTTTTAGTATCACAAAAATCATAGAATATCCTGAGTGGGAAGGAACCTACAAGGGTTATTCAAGTCCAAATTCCTTTGTTATCATCCAGAATGTGAACATCAGCATTGTTCTGAGTGGGGTAAGATGCACAATATTTGCAGTATATTCATTCTTACCTGCTTTAGCTCTATGTACTTTAAATGAACATCTCACAATTTTTGCCAGAGAAAGTTGTGATATTCTTCCTTGCCAGACTATCTTCCAAGAATTTCCTCTGGGACCTGGAAATTGTGAAATCTGTTGAAAGGAATAAGGAAAATATGAGAAAAACTCATCATTGGGATGATTTAAAACGTTCCCTTCATGAGATGTGTCTGGAACAAGGAGATAATGAAGTCACACACATCCTGATGAAACATCATGGAAGAATAAAACATTTTATTGAATGTGATGAAAGTAATGTGAGGTATTAAAGTTTAAAACTCTCTCACATTGTAATTTGTAAGCTTTTATGGCCAATATCCATGCAAGACATTGCTACAATAATCACTTAATTCCTGACTCCACAGAAATTAACTCCACAATCCAATGGCAAAGAGCAGAATCATTTTAATATTCTAACTGTTAGAGGATAGTGTCTTATTTAAATACAGATGCACTTTGAACTCCCTGCTCTTTCACAATTTGGCTGGAAAATAATAATAATTATACTGCACATTATTATTTTTCAACAGTTGTATATTATATCCTTACACAGAGATAGGAATATGTTCCAGACAGGGAAAACAACATATCAGAAGTGCAGAAAAAATAGGATCTTTTTCCAATTAGGCAGCTAATAAAAGTAGCTTAATAATCCTTTGGAGGAAAAAGAACACTGATATCTTCTAAGGTTCAAATTTAAGACTTCATTTATATACAATATTCTAACTAGGAATAGAAAATAAAAGGATGTATCCTAGATAAAAAGAGACAGGGATAGGCATAGCCATTGTTTTTTACCTGGTGTGCTATATCAAGACAGAATAGAAAGAAGAAAAAAATTGATTGTGGTTAAAATTTGGTTATTATCTGGCAAAATAAATGGATTAAAGTTTCTCTCCTCTTTAAAAAACCATTAAATACTGAGGAGCAGCTTTTAATATCAGAAGCCATGACACATTTGCATAGGAAATATCCTATTATTAGAGGAATTCTGGAGCATTTCTTCTGGAGATAGGCTGGATAAAGATAGATTTCCTTTCATTTCCACAAAGCTTTTAATCAGAATTCTGCCAGACAAGAGGTTCCTGCTGTCCTTAGCTCTGAAATGACAATTTCCAAACAAACCAACTGGATAGTAAAGACTGAGGAGTTTGTAAAAGAATTGGTGAAAACAAGGCTTCAAGAGAGGAAACCATGGTGGCAGAAACACAATAAAGAGATATAAAAACAAACAAAAAACCCCAGAAACTACTGAATATTTCCAAAATCTGCTCAGCCCAATCAGAAATGGCTCTTCCCTAAGCCAGAGCATGATTCAGCCTACAAGAAAACAGAGGCACTGAATAAAAACCACTCCCCTTTTGTGCTCTGGGCTGTTTTCAATTCTCTCCTTGAGTGAACAAGTCGTGCAGAAGATGCTCCCAGTCACATTTGTGCTGTTGCTTGGGACCTGCACTAGTATTTCATCTGCTGCCTTAACCAGCCACCCACACATTTGACCTTTTGTGACCAAAACACACTGAGTTTTAAGCACAGCAATTCAAGGGTGACATTGTGGATGAGCCTGAGGTGGCCTTTGTTGTGAGGCTCTGTCTTTTGAAGCTTCATGTGCATAAATTAAGCTGTATAATTTTTAGGCCTTCAGTCAAAAAGCAATTTGTTTCCTCCCATTTGAAATGGATGAGATTTAACTCATCAGGATTTTGGCTGATTTTGGTGCCATCTTATGGAACGTGAGGGCTCAAGGAAAGGACCTTGATTTTCCAGCCTTGGTCATGGCAATAAATTGTAGAACAGAGCTGGTGAAGGAACCAGACTTTTATCTCAGGAGAGCTCTACAAATACAGCAGATTCCTTAGACTGTTTCCAAAATCATTTAGTGCCAAATCTACCAAATCTCTAAATTTGTAGAACTTCTGGTTTGGTCAATTTCTGGGAATTTCTTCTCAACATTTATTTAATAATTAAAATCACCCCCTCCTACTGCTCTGTAGCATCCTATTTTTAGCACTTGCTTCCCAAGAGATTCCTTGCTAGGTCCATATAGGAGGTTCAGGAGAGTGGGAGTGAGATTTGAGCTTTTAATATCAAAAGCCTCAGAAGTTATTTAAAACTTGACAAATGAGGTTGTTGCAAAGCAACTTTGATATCAAGCAAAGTTTTCCTCACATTCTTTTTCTGTACACAGTAAGGTTTTTGGAGAGATCTCTGTTTTCTACCATCATATAGATGTGAAATGATTTGAGTTTAGAGATATTTTATGTATTTTTCAACTCACTGTGAGTCCTTGAAAAGTACTTTTCTAAGGAAAAAAAAATAAAAGCCCCAAGAAAAAGTTGTTCAGATGTTAAGTCATCTACTAAAGTTTAAGGAAATAAAAGAAATTCATCCTACTGAATGTTTCCTTTGGCTGAAGTGACCTTCATTTCAGCTGGAAAAGGTGAAACATTGACACCCAAGGTACTTTTCTGAAGCAAATTAAAAGAACTGGAAAATCACATGAAACAAATCACAGGGGTAATTAGGACAGTGTAATTTTCTCGATCTGGGCAGTGTAAAACACCTTTTTAAATGTCTAACTCCCTGTTCCATCCCAGTGGGAATTAGCATTTCATACAGAAATTAAGGGACCCTGAATCCCTATCTGGAGTTTCCTCTCCAAAGTTTTGACTTCTGGAGGATTCTCTGGGTTTGATTTTTAACAGGTTTCCAGGCCACACTTTTTTGCTGAAATGCAGAAAACGTGACTGTGTCTTGCTGGCTTGACTCAGTAGAATCCTCCCTGGCAGGTGAGGAGCCCACAATGTCCACCAACAACTCCAGACTAAGGAGAGGAAATGTCACTGTTTAAATCACCTTCAGGGCGGAGAATGCAGCATTTGCATGGTTTTCTATTTGCATTTGTGTGGTTCAACTCCCCCGTGGGATGGGCAGGGAATTTTGTTGGGAGCTGCTTTATCTACCAGAGTCAAAGTCATTATCCACTCTGGAGTCTGTTGCTGTTTGTTCCAGTGATAGAAACACCTGGGAATTCTGTTTCAAATTCCTAACTGAATCTGAACTATTAGTTTAAAAATAATTTCAAAAAAATTAATTGCTCTTGTCTACTTTGGAAAAAAGTGTGCCCTAGTTTTTGGAGGACGTGCTCTTAACTGGTTGCAATATCAAATAATCCTGGCATGGCACGTCTGCTTTCCAAAGGAAGCCATGAATGACCAGATACAAATCATCTGCAGGCATTATTTTGTGAACTGACTTGCCTGAGCTTTTAAAACAGATTAATTTTTCCACCGTAATGATGACTCCAAATTTAACAGATATTAAGGATCTTATTTAATCAGCAGATTGGCAAAGACATCTTAGGCTTCTGGATTCTACAAGAAACAGATTCAGACAAAATTAGGAATAATAGAGCACAAACATCCTGTTTGCACACAGGATTTGGAAACTTTGATACTTTATCTTTTCCAGAGTCTCCAATTATCCACTGGAATAGACTTTCTTGTTCAGCAAACCAGATGGGTCACTCCAGTTGCACTTTGGGGATTTGTAGAAGGCAAAGAGCTTTGATTAATCAAACATGTATTTACACATGACCTGGTACATTTATTTTACTTATGAGAAGTGAATTCTTTTTCTTGTGAATTCACCTTGCCCTTAAAATTCGGATGATAAAATGGTGTTATCACTGTTTTAATAAAATTACACTCTGCCAGGGTGAGGAGTGAAAAAAGGAACCAGAACTGGTGGTAATCAGTTTCTGACGTCCAGGTGGGAGTGCACAAAGCATCCAATCCAGGTTTCTATTTAAAGATAACATTTTTCACTGCGGTCAAACATTGTCAAGTAAATTTTGCAAAATACCCAGGAAATGAAGTGGCACAAGTGGAAAGGTTTCAAGGCTCTGTAAATCTGGGAGCAGGGAGTGGCTGAGAACTAAGAGAATATAAAGGGTGCTCACCCTGTTTGGGGTTTTCTTCCTTTATTTATTTCCTTGGCACCAATTAGTGGCCACCATTAGGGATAAAATACTGGAGAACTCGTGCCTCTGGTGTGCCCCAGTCCACACAGCACACAAATAAATGTAATGTCCACACCAGGGTGAAGCTGAAGGCAGAGATGAGGATTCTTCTCTTTTATGGTTTTTCACTGTGGAGAGAAGAAAAATGAAATGACCTTTATGAAGGAAATGAGGAAGAATCCTCACAGCACAGTAAAACCACAATGTCTGATTATCTTAAATAAA
Source organism: Cichladusa arquata (assembly GCA_026413545.1). Lineage (NCBI taxonomy): Eukaryota > Metazoa > Chordata > Aves > Passeriformes > Muscicapidae > Cichladusa > Cichladusa arquata. The sequence goes on along the minus strand of JAOTQP010000469.1, from coordinate 22,409,512 downwards.
TTGTAACATTGGAAACTCCATCAAAACCCTGTATTAGGAAATTTTTAAATATTGCAAATTGCTGCAAATTAATTTCTCCAGTGGCTGCCAAAATCATCCAAACCCATCTAACAGTGCTACAGTTGTAAGAATCTTTTTGGAAAAATGTTTTGCTGGCTTTAGGCTTTTAACACTCACCAAATCTGATCTGTCAAATTCAAGCTGTTCCAAGTACTGGAACAAAGAGATGAGAGAAGAAAATTATTGTATATTGGAGAAGAGAAACTCAAACCTGGTAAACAATCAAAGAAAGAAAAGTGACTAAACCCGTGACTTTCTATATTTGTATTTTTCCTTTTGATTGATTAGGGACAAAGGATGAAAATTATGTGACTTACACCTTACAAAAAGAATTTTTCTTTTCTTTATCTACACAATAAAACTAACAGAAACCAGGAGAGCAAACTGATGTCACCAAATGTTTTTGTCTAGATAAAGTTGAAAAGCAAGGAGGAGGACTGGCAGAAAACTTTGTTCTTTGAGTTTCTGCTCTTTTTAACCAAAGTAGGCTTGCTGATCTTTGTGTTGTTATTTCTGGTGCTGTGAAGTCATTTAAATGTGATGGCATTTCTCATCCTTTCAGCTGGGGAGGATTCATGTGACAGGTTCAGATGGCTGTAGATGGATGTATAGGAATTAGATATATTTTCACCATAATCCAGAGCATCTGAAGGTCCAGTTCAGTAGCCCAGAATTAGTTTAATGACATTTAAAATCCAATTAGCCTCCTAATCTGCTGCTCTCATACTGCTGATCAATCTCTACCTTTGTCTTGTCTTTAGCATGTATTCCATCCTAGAAACCCAAGGGTTGATTGACTTTCTTTAATTTTAGTGGATATAACATATACATGTTTATTTTGCTTCAGCTAATGCATTATTTCTCCTTCAGTTTGATTCACAAGATGAAAATTAATATTTGCTACTTCCATTTACTGTTAATATTACCAGTAAATAATAAATGTTGCTCTAGTAGAAGTTGTGAGTGTTTTCCACACAGATCACCTTTTTAACTAAAAACAAAGTCTCTGATCTTCCAATGATATTACAGAGTCTTCACTGAGCTTTTCCAGGCAAGGGTTCTCTGGTTTTCCAAGGAAATAATTAAATTCTAGATGGAAGTCAATAAAATCTAAACTGAATTGAGAATGCTGCTGTATTTTCAGTTCTTGACACGAGTGATGGCTTTTAAGCAACTGTAGCACAGAGATATTGTGAAACTCTCTGAGATATTTAATTCCTCCTTAATTATACTGCAAATATTTCATAGCAATGTGGTACTGGGAAACTTCAAATAGAAGATTAAATCTTCCTGGGATCCCAGGAATTCTTTCACAGTGTTTTCCTGTCAGTGTTCCACAGGCAAAGCAGCAAATTCCAACCTTGATCTGCCCAACCTTGTGCTGTGACAAGGTTATTTTGAAGATTTTTGTGCAGACCATCGGGTGGGATATTTGGGATGGAACTCCCACAGCCACACAGGATTTGTTTGTAAGCTCTCAGAACCTGCTGATCCTCCACTCTGGGCTGGAGTATCTGTTGCACTGGGCTCATTCTTGGATTTTGCTGGGTGCTGGTGGCAGGATTTCACTTGTACATTCACACACATTTAGACATCTCTGCCCATGAACTCTCTCCAGCTGGTTACTCCCTGTCTGCCTTTGGCACAGGAGGCTCTCACTGCCTCTCTGATGCTCAACTGCTTGTTTGGATTCCTGGGAGCTTGTAGCAAACACTGCACTCCCCCACAATTCCAAATGCACTGGCTCTGTACGAGACTGTCTGTGGGCTGCTATTTACATTGGAGGTGGCTATAAATAAAAAAAGTCAGCATTTTTTCATTTTCACCATCCACAGATGTATCTAACAGTGTAAATTCTGTAGGATAGAAGGTATCTCTTAGCTGTTGCTGCTGGTTTGGGTTTTGCCTTCTCTTCCCTGGAAGGGAATCAGACTATTTCAGAGCAGCCACTCCCAGCCTTAACTCTTTTTATCCTTTTATTATTCTGGGCATTGGGAATGTGTGAATGTCATTCCAAGCTCTGATTTTACTCAGAAATATGGCAGCAGCACCCCCAGTCCCTCAAGGGGAGCAAGGGTAGAAGAATTGGAATTTCTAGCAGCTATTTTTGACGCCAGCCAGGAAAGTCAGGGCACTGCAGAGCTACCTGCAGCTCCTGCCTTCAGGGAGAGGAGGGAGCACAGGAACTTTCAGCTCAGCAGCTTCTCATTCTCCAGCTCTGGAAGAGCCAAGCTGCTTGTGACAGATGAGCCCAAATGGAGCAGAAGGGGCTGTGCCCTCAGGAAAAGGTCGGGAATGGGGAAGTCAGCCAGCAGTTCCTGCAGGATCCTGCTGCTCAGCCCTCTGTGCAGCACTGGAGAACAGGATTTCTACTTCAGGCAGCTCAAAGCTCCTGCTGCACAAAGCCTGAGACACAGGGAAAACCAGAGAGGAGAGGAGAGGAGAGGTTCGGAGAGAAGAGAAGAGAGAGAAGAGAAGAGGAGGGAAGGGAAGGGAAGGGAAGGGAAGGGAAGGGAAGGGAAGGGAAGGGAAGGGAAGGGAAGGGAAGGGAAGGGA
>JAOTQP010000469.1:22389466-22406253 GCA_026413545.1 Cichladusa arquata | reverse complement strand
CAAAAAAAAAAAAAAAAAAAAAAAACAAAAAAAAAACAAACCAAAAACCCAACTAATCTTGTTCTGTTTAGGGTATGAGAACCAAGTGAACTGAGCTAGAGTCCTCTGAAATCTGGCTCATTACTTATGAAACCTTTGGAAAATTTGCTATCTTGGGAGAGCTGATATATTCCAGATGTGCTGCTAAAAAGGATGAAAAAGTTGTTTTAATCAAATCATGATTTATTAAATAATAATTCTGGAGACTTCTTTCTCTGCTTGTCATCCAAATTAGAGTCATGGCTGTGGGGGGTGTTTGCAGTTTGCAGTATTGGTGAGTTTTCTGGTACAAAATCATGGGGTTTATTCCAATTAAATCAAAGTTCCTTTTCCATCAGTTAAAATTACCTGAAGTGAATTTCTAAAATTCTCATTTTTCAACCTCAACATCACAAGGCAGGCTTGTTCTGGGGATTGAAACTTATGACAAATGAGGAAAATGTCACTTTGGAGTGTGCCTGAAGCTGAATATCCATATGATGATGTAGGGCTTGTTGTACAAGGACATCTCCTCATCACTGGGGAGTTCTGGGAAGTTTTACAGCAGTTTGATTTCACAGGAACTTTTATCCCATGACTCCTGAATATCAAAATACATGTTGGGCTGTAAGCAAATCTCAGTTTTGGATGTAAATATTCCAACCCCTCAAGGCTGAGTTAATAAGTTAGAGAAGCTTATTCAAGGGAGAAGAAAGAGCCTACTTAGGCTGTCAATACAATTCACAAAATGAATTTTTGTGCTCTGTCGAGGGAGTGTTGGAGTCAATATCTGCTGTGCAGAAAATGTCAGACACCATAGGAGTGCAGAGCTGTCTTTCTTGCACCACTGTTTTCAGAAAGGTGGAAACTCTTCTGCCTTTAAAATGACAGCAGTAGTTTGGAAGGTTTTTAACTTGTGTATTGAAGGGCTGGGAAATTTAAGAATTTTTTTTTTTTTTTCCCCCCCAGAGCCTGGACTCATTGCCAAAAGAGCAAGGGTTTGCTATGGAGTGATGTGAGCAAGACTGAAACACCAAAAGAAGCAATGAGAAAATGCAGGATGAATTACCAGGGGCAGCAAAGGGCTGCAGGGCCACATTCCTGATTCCTGAGAACCTTCTGACTGGACTGGGTTGGGTTGGGTTGGTGCATTGGAAGGACAGCACTGACCCAGAAATCACTCCTGCCTGCAGAGGGGCTTGTTCAGCACCGTGCTCTTAATTCTGCCCAGTCCTTCCAAGTGCCACAAAATGTGAATACTAAAGGCAGAATTTAATATAACTGGAATTCATCCACACTCACTCTGGGCTTCTTCCTCCATGCTTTCTAGGATTGGGCCATTAGAGTGTTCTTTCCTGGAAATCTGGTCTTTATGGTCTAAATTGTCTCTTGCACTCAGAGAGGATCTGAAAGCAAGGGCAAGACTTTTTTTCTCAGGAAGAAAGTAAATTTCTGACTTTCTGACATTTCTCTGCCAAACTCCTTTTACCCCATCAGATGTGACAAACATTCCTCACGTGCTTTTCTTCATATTTTCCTCTTCTCTTTCTCCCAAAAAAGCTGTAGGAGCCCATCCCACAGGCCAATTATCTGTCTCACTAAATTACCCTGATCAATGGGTCCCTTTGGTCCCTGGGTGTGCTCTCAGTTCACAAGGAGTGTGAGGGGATTTGGTAATTTAAAGTCAAGCCTTCAGGTGGGGCTGCATGAGCTCACCTGGTCTGGAGCAGGAGTGTGCAGGTGAGCAGAGCAGAGCAGCTGCTGCTGACACCTGAGCTGAGCCTGAATTCACCTTCCTCCCTGTTCAGAGGCCCCAGGATCACCTCATGCCCATCAACACCTGATGGCAACAATGCCACCAAATTTTGCACAGTTTTATCTCCCTTCCCGCACTCAGGTCAAAGTTTCCCACAATGGCTCATTCACCCCCTTCAGCAAATTTTGCCTGGTCCTTAAGAAAATGAACAAAACAAACAGAGGGGGAAATCCATCCTCAGCTGGCCAGGGAGCAAAAGCAGCTGTGGATTTCCCATTTGGGCATTAGAAGAGAGAAGGGAGTGATTATTTATAAACTGAGGTTTGCACACAATTTTTAAACTGCGTTTAAGGTTTTCAGCTTTTGCATCCAGGAGAACAAAACAAGAATGAGTATTTTTCATCTTCACCTTTCTGGGGAGAAAACTGCAAGGATCTGTTAAATTTCCAGGATTCTTAGTTCAGCTCAGACTGGTTTGATGCCCACAAGCACAGATACAGACACAGCTCTTCATGGGCATCACCAGGAGCAAGGATTTCATCAGCCTGGGTGCATTTCATTTTCCTCAGGTGACTCTTGGCTGTCAGTCACTGAGGAACTGCCTGAACCTGGAATTCTTTGATCTGGGCTAAATCCCAGCAAGTAAAACAACCTTTACAGAAGTTTTCCTCTGTGTGAACAGCAAAATCTTGTGGTTTGGGATTGAAAAATTCAGTGTGAGGTTTGACATTCATTGAATACAACAGATCCACACCTGGTATGGATTTGATCAATGTTATGTTCACAGATAAGTGATTTTTATTTATAATTGCTCTTCTGAGACAGGATTTCAAACTATGGCCCGTGGTACTTTTCTTACTATGTAATATTAGATTTGATTCCAGCATTTTACATAAATAAATTGTAGAAGTGTTCCTTAAAGCAAGATGCCATATACTGAGATGAGTATATGAGGTCTGAAAGAAATGAAAACTCTGGCTTTCAAAGCCATACTCTGGTGGGCTGACATTTAACTTTAATTTTCTGCAAGTCAGTCAAAAATATGGACTCCAGATCCCACGGAAGGGGCAGACAAGAACTGATGAGAGGGTCAAATAGCAATAGTTGCCAATAGTAAAATTTATATTAATATTTGCCCTCTCCAGCTCCTCCAGGCAAAGATCTCTCCAGTGAAGTATATTTGAATTATATGGAAAAAGAACATGATTATTACAATCTGGAGAAACAGATTAACATGAAATCATGAATAGCTGTACTTACCCAGGAGAGGGGATAATGGTCCTTCTCTTAAAAAATTACTTTAAAAGTGCAACTTAGTCTTGAAATGTTAGAATTAGTTCATCTATTTGGAAAAAAATTATAAATAAAGAAGAAATGTTATAAAACTATTAAACTGTAAATTTTAATACAACAGGGAAAAGCAATACATTATTTACTTGAAACTTGAAAACTAGATAGAGGAAAAAAAAAATAGGAAAAAAACTCAACAAATTCTTACCTTTTAAAAGGAGAGCTCTTCCTCTCCACATGAAGACATCCACAAGCTCCTCCTTTTCTGCTCCTTCTCTTCCACCTCCCCAGCATCTGCCACCTGCCTGCTCCCAGCCCATCCCCAGCTCCATCCTGCACCCTGCTGCTCTCCACAGCAGGACCACCTTCCCTCTGCAGTGCCTGCAAGCCTCTTTCTCTAGAATTAATTTAAGTGCTGGAGGAATGGCCTCGAGCAATTAAAATTAGGAAATCAAACAGAACAGTTCTCCAGATAACATTTACCAGTCTCCAGCGGAGTGAGAATGTCAATATGGCTTGATGGGGGTTCATTTGGAGCAGAGGAAATGAGTGAAAAAATCACAGAAAGCCCCTGATTCTCCCACAGCCAAACAATCTCTGAATGCACCCAGCAGAAGCAAATAAATCATGAGACGTGGCCTTTTTAAAGGTCACAAAATAACAAGTGGTTCAGGATTAATTGGTATTGGCACGTCTATTGTAAAGAGAGGGGGGAAGTGATCAATGATCAAGTGACACAAAGAGTCCCAGAAAATGCATCCATCATAAAATAATGGCAAGGTGGAGGCAGTGACCTCTGGTGTGAGCACCAGAATGTGAGAGTGGGGAGGGAAAGAGTGACTGGAAGCAGAGGTTTTGTGCTGGGAAATAGTGAATGGGCTTTATGGTGATAATAGTATGTTAAACTCAGTTCAGCAGAGAGACAAAGTTTTAATGAAAGGGGAAATTAAAGTTAAAGCTTGCAAATCCTAGAAAACCTGAGGTGTTGAAAAAAACTCCTTTGGAGTGCAAGGATGAAGGGAAAATACCAGCAAAGAATCATTATTCAATGAAGCCAGGTTCTGGTAGATAAGTGGGATTGATTGTTCACATGAAAAAAAATACCAACAGAATGCATTTCCATGGGACTTTGAGAGGTTTCTTTTTCTGTTTGGCTTTTAAAATTAATTTTGCATTTAATGATTTACAGTGCCAGAGAGCTGAGCTCCTGAGTGGCTCCTGGTGCACTTTTGTGGCAGTGAAGTCACAAGTAAATGACAAAATCTCACTGATATCCCCTGGGATTCCACATTTCCTCCCACAGGATGGCTGAAGTTGGGATGGGCCAGCTCGTGGGGAGTTGCAAATAACACAGAAAAAACTTTTCCAGGTTAAATTCTGCTCCCAGGTATGCAAATGAGTAAAGCCAAAACCTGTAGGAAGCACATTCTTCTGTGAAGAGGGAATTTTGAACTTTTAGGAAGTTTTCAAAGGGTGGCCAAAGTTTTTTTACTAAATTCCACCATTCCACAGCACTCACAAATAATCCTGATGTCATTCCTGAAGGCACTTATGGAAATTCCTTATGGATCTTTAATCCCTTTGGCTGAGCAAGTTTTAAAGCAAGTTGAAATCTTAATAATTTTTTTGTAAAATGCAGAACTTGGAAAATAAATAGATGGAGTTTGAAGCACTCTGGTCTAGTGGGAGGGGTCCCTGCAGGGCTTTGGGATCATCTTTAAGTATCTGTTCCATCCCAAACCATTTTGTGATTCTATGATAGTACAGTTAGGATATTTATGCTAAATAGACAGCTGATTTCTTCATTCATAATTAATCACATTTTAAGTTAGAAACAAACATTTTTTAAAAAAATTAACTAAAAGAATGCTACAAACCAACCAAACAATCAAGCAAACAAACCAGACAAAGACATTTCTGTGGTTTTCTCTGATTTCTGAGGAACATTTCCAGAAAATTTAGTCAGTGTTAAAAAGCCCAAAAACCTGAGATGTGAATGAATGAGTGATATCACAATTCTGGTTTGATCAATAACCACCCCTGCAACCTTCAGCAAAATCATTACCTGGTTCTGATGTCATTTTTAAGGCAAGTTTCATCCTTACAGAAACCTGAGGACACAAATGAAAATGTTGAGCTGGGTTTTGCTCACAGAGCACGGAGCTGATTGGGGTGGGAACCTCAGGACAGGAATTTACAGCTCCTGAAAAGGCTGCTCAGATAATCACACAGAATTCTTCTTCTCTGAGCTATTGGTGACGCATTTACAGTTAGAATAAAACAAGATGGAAGATTGTAGCATCTTGAATGGATGTTTCTATAGAATAATAATAGAAAAATAGAATATTTCATCAGCTACTCTGCTTTATTCTACACCCCTTTTCCTCCCTGTTCATAATTCACTCCTTCAACACAGATAGAGACAACTCTGCTTTGGCCTAATAAATTAAATAGGAGAATATTTTTCTATTTACAAGCAGTGCATTGACCACAAAATATGATTGTTCTGGTGTAAATTCCTGTTCAATTATCACTCCATTGACCCTTTTCTATTCCATTTATTTCTTTCATTTCTTTCTCTCATTTATTTCTCCCTGTCCATGAAGGGACCATACCATGAGGCACTTTTACAATCAATAACATGTAAAGGACACAGAATTTGGTTAATCCCATTCTCCCATGGGGTGCATGTGGAGAGGCAACATCAGCAAAAACATAAGGAAATGGACTCAGGTCTTTTCCAACCATAAGAATTCCATGATTCTATATTTTCCTGTTGTTGGTGATGCAGTACCTGGTTTAGTGATTTTTCTTCATTTTAGCTTATTCAGTTTTAAGTTCACTAAAACATTTCCCCCTTTTGTTTACGAGAATATTTAAGGAGAGTGCTAAATTCCACACCAGCTTTTTTGTCCTTTTTTTGGGTAACTTTCAGATTAAATTAGAGTTTACAGGATCCCTTTAATTATCTCCATACTAACAGGCTGTTACAGTATTAAAACACAAGCAGTACAATCCCACTTGATGGAAGATAATTTTCTTATGCAAATGACTTTGGTTATGAGTAGATAATTTATAATCATAAATATTGAATTCAAACAAACAGAGCTTGAGCATTCCAGAGTGCAGTGGGGAATGGAGATTGCAAATCATTGTGTGTCAGGCTTACAGGAAAAGGTTGGTCCCTTTATTGCCTTTCCTTTCTGCTTCATCCAGACTAAAAGCAATTAAAGAGAATTCAGGCTGTCATAAAGGACATCCTACCATGCTCATACTTAACAGCTATTCTGGAACTGAGGTATTTGTGAACCACAATTTTATTTTGCTTTAATTTTAAACTAGCACAGACCTGAAAACTCCTCTCCTAGAGACAGTTCTAAAATAATTGGACTTGTGTATAATGTTTAATTGTGTATTGATGTGCTCTTTTTCCAACTGCATCTCAAAAAATTGTTCTTGTTTTATTTTTTTTTTGTTTTTTTTTTTCACTTCTTTGTTTTGTTGCATTTACAAAAGGTAGGATTTGTGGTAAAATCAATGAATTCTGAGAAATTCAAATTCACTTTTCAGTGAATTCAATTATTTGCTGCATTATCCCTTGAAATTCAATAGATAATTATTCAGTAGGAACATTACCAGGAGCCACAAGAGGCTTTTTTTACTGTAAATTATTCAGCTGGTGAGGGGATACAAACAGTATTATTTCTCATTTGGAGCCTTTGCTGTAATCCAGATTATTCTCATTTCAAATGCATTTATCAGTCAAAGGGAAAGCAAGAAAAAAACAGGTGAGATGATAGCAATTGTGTAAATTGTGTAAATCACAGAATGTAAGGGAATAAAGCAATGTAAATTGTGTAAATCATAGAATTTAAGGAATTACAGCAATAAATGTTTCTTGATTCATATTGTAGGCTGAGGAAAATTGCCACAAAAATCAACAAGTTCCAATCTCCCCCTCTTTGCTCAGCAACCCAGAATAAATCAGAAAATCAGATTCAAGAAAAGAACTCCAAAATCAAGTCCTACCTCACCATGGCCACTAAACCCCATTTTGTCTTAAATCCACATTTTATTAAAATTTTTGAAATTCATGCCCCATGATTACCAGAAGCTTCTTAAATGGGAGCCCAGTGAAGAAAAAAATTGAGTTTAATTCAGTGATCAGCACTTCAAGAATGTAAAACCAGATTTAATTTGTAAAACCTTATGAACATATGCCATTATGCCTTGGATTTCACACTTAATGTATTTTCAACATGGTTAAATTAAGAAAAATAAGTAGAGTCAACTGAATAACCTTAATAGCTGGTAGTTAGAGAGCTGAATTAGTATTTTTTGTTGCAAATTGAAATATTAAGTCCATCTGTTTTTCTCTGAAGAAATTCCTGAAATTACAGGGTTTTTCAATCAATTTTTCTATGAAATTAAAAATTTAATCAAAACCTACACGCTTCTGTCAATTTAAAATAGTAATTTTAATAGCAAACTGTCTTAATAGTAAATAATTTTGACATTAGTAAAATTAGTAATTTCAAAAACAAAACACCCACCAACAGGAAGGAGAACTGAATACTGATAATTGTTTCAGATATAACTCTAAAATTAATATAAATATAATAGAAATTAATACCATTGAATTCCACCAAAGAAAGGACTACAGTTTGGAAATACACTTTTCCCATGCAGGAACTTTCATTATTTGCTCTTGATAAACTGCTGGAACTTCTGCAGAATTTAACTATGGAAAGAGTGGAAACAACTCTGCTTTATGGCAGAAAATTAGAAAGTATAGATCCTTTAGAAAATAGATATTAATATATATAAATATATATATAAGGTCACATGTGTGTTTTTGTGAGTCAATACTGAGCCCCTGCCTGGAGAAGGAATAGATAATTTATCTCACAACACCCAAATATAGCAAATACCTGAGATTTTACATTCCCTTCTACTTAAAGCCAGAGTAAATTAGAACTTTGAGTCCCCACATCCCCAGAGCTCAATTAAAGCTGGAGTTTAAAAAAACCTGAAATCTGTGTGTCTGTGCAACATTCCCCCATTTTCCAAATCAGGCAGAAGGCAATTTATCCCAGGCTCTGGGCTCTGCATAATGAACTTTTCTTTTTGTTTAACAACCTTGTCTTAAATCAGCTGGGTCTGGGCTGGATTTGCACCATGCCAGGGACAAGAGGGCCCAGAAAGTCACATTTTATTAATGCCCTGAGTGGGCTTTTATCATCCAATAGATCTCCTCTCCTCACAGTATGAGGATTTAATCTGATTCGTTTATTTATATATTTATTTAATGTATTATTTACTTATTTGTTGTTATTTGAAACTGCTTTTTTCAAAACCTACAGTTTTCTTTAAATCTCAAAGCAGTTTAAAAAGTGGTTGTGTTTAGAGCACTAAAACTGTAAACTCCTCTAAATATACATTCAATACATTTTTTTTTTCCTCCTCTTTTTTTTTTTCCACCCAATATCCTTGCTGCTGGTGATGTAATGGATGTACCAGCAGATTCCTGTGGGAATCCCTCTGCCACCTTCCTGGGAATTAATCTCCTTGGTCTGAGAAATGTTCCCCAGCATCAGCATGAGTGGATGATCGATAAATGATCGATAAATGATCGATAAATGATCAATAAATTATCAATTCTGTCCCCATCTGGGGACACCTGGCAGGATGGGAGGTGGTGCCTGATGAGAACCCAGTGGCACCAGTGGCTTGACAATAACTGGGGCATTGCCTTGACTCAGAACTCTCAAATAATCTCATTTTTTATTTGTGTTAATAAACTTCACGTCTTGTATAAACACCAAAGGTTTGAAAAGTGTGGCTGATCAACCCCATCTAAATAAAACAAAGTTCAATTTTCTCCTGAAGGACTTCCTGAAAGTTTCACTGTTTCTCAGGATGTCCATCTTAATCCAAAACCATTCACTTTTCCTTTCACTCATTTGGACAGCCAATGTTTTATCAATAATAAATACAATTTGCTTTTTTATTTGCAGTGTTATAATTCGAAATTATATTAAAAAAATACTCCCAGAAGAAGCAAAATTGTGCTTTCCAAATCTACCACTCCAGCAGCGTGTTAAAAATCCAAGAGTTTTGATCTATTTTCAATCTGTGACTCTGTTGGGTCATTGCAGGGAAAGGTTTGTGAAACTGTGGTCCCCAAAATTTGTGTCAAAAATGCAGGTGAGAGTTTATGAAAATCTCACTGCCAGCCCAGCGATCTCATCACAGAAATTAATAATTACTTTGCACTGAAAAAAAATCCCAGATGAAAATATAAAACTATTTATTAAATAATATTTAGACTTACAAAGAAGATTTTCTCCTGTCCTAGAAGAATAAAAATAATTCAGTGTATAAACACATTAAAAGGAAAATTTCAACCATCTGGTCACTGTAATTTAATCCTAGATTCAAGAAGAGGAAAATACATTTAAGCTTTAAAAGACCATTCTGGTACAATTAATTCAATTAGACATGAGTACAGGTGCAATAATTTCTGAGAATATTACTACAGATAAGGGTAATCTACCTTTAAAAAGTCACTTTTATGATTAGAAATACACCTTAAATGGGTGTAGATCTTAAAAGAAGACAAAGTTTACTGATTTTTTAAAAAATCTGAATCAATTTCAGAGTAAACCAGGAGGAGTTCCTGAAGTTATTCTATGTTTCTGCACAGTCATTGAAGAAAAAAGCTGGAAATAACTCAAAAAACCGTAAAGGAAATATTACTGCTTCACTAGTGATAAAGACATGGATTAACCAGACAAATTCTGCAGAATTTTTGCTACACCTTTGCAAAAATCCTGACGGATAACTGAGAAAACTTAATTATCAGCCTACTTATCAAAGGACTTTCATGTGCAGTGTCACTTTCGCACGAAGGATGGGTTTTATCTGTTTATTACTGTGACAAATGTAGCAATATTTAATACCATTTCCTTGATGTTTTGCCTCCTTTTGGAGTTTGGGGTTATTATTTCTACTCAGAGTGGAGAGCTCTGCAAACAAGAAGGAAAAAATCAAAGTTTCACTGGCACATCCTCAGGTAGGAGAGCCCTGGACTCATCCCAGAAAAACCAAACCAGAGCAGCCTCTTTAAGGTTATCTCAATTATTGTCCACTAATTATTTATCTCCACCCCACTCAGGGTATATTCCTATTATGACCCTAAAGCCTCACTCTAAACTGATTAATTCAATCAGATAAATGATTATTTTCTCCTCTAAGTGCTCTTGCACAAGTTGATACACAGATAAAGCTTGTGATTCTATCTGATTGATTTAAAATTATCAGCTGATACAGAAACAGAACTAAATATTTATGAGCTGCCAGTGACAAAGGAGAGAGGTGATTAATTTAATTCATTTAATAAGTGCAGTGGGTATCAGATATTTGCTGGATGTGAAACATTCACTGGGACTGTAAATATTGGTGGCACAGGGTAAAAACAGTGGCTCAAAGAGGTCCAAAGGTAGACTGGAACAGAATGAAACTCAAACTGGGGCTATCACACTATTTCACTTTAAAAAATCTGAATTTATGGTTTTAACTCCAAGTTGAAATTATAGAAAATCCAAATGAGCAGAACCCAACTAAGTTTCTACAAAGAGAAAGATCTGAAGCATCACCTGTCTCAAAAAAAAAAAAAAAAAATTATATTCAAGAAATTTAACTGAGCCTAGAAGGAATTGATCACTTGTAGCTGGAATTGAGAGATAAAAGATTTAAAAGACACAATGTAGGAAAAAAAAAGGGCTGGAGAGTTTCTGTCTCAGTGGAGTCAAATACAATGTTCCACCAGAGAAACCACACACGGGAATATTGTTTTAATGAGCAGATTTCCATTCCCTTCCTTCCAGTAAAAGGTTTAAATATAATCATTTTATGACTTTATCACTTACAGATTGTATTAATAAAAGAATGAAACAGAACTTACAAACTTGCTGAATTATGAGTTGTGTTTGAAAAGGAAGAATTTCTGTTCAAACCTTGGTTTCCAATGGATTAATCTCATTACTAAAACAACCCCTTTTCAATATACATCCTTTATGTTCACTTTTAATTTAAATCTATAGAAAGATATCGGAATAAAATAGAATTATTATATATATTAACTTCTTAATTAGTCACTCACAGAGCATGTAGACATAACATTTCATGGATGTTATTAGAGACAATATTTTATTGGCATCAATGAAGAAGTCACATGTTTAAATTCATAAATAGCTTTTCATGCCTATTTAAATCTATAAAAACATCTTCTTCATCATCCAGTTGTGAAAGAGCAGGTTTTCCCAGCTTTTCTTCCACTCAGACAAAGGACAATTATTGTTATTTTTGTTGCCTTTGTAAAGTTTTTTTTGCACTCACAATTCCTGAAGTACTGAATTTTCCTGATGTTCTCTTTTCTTTAACCACAGCTAATTTTGTTAATCCCCTGATCAAGCCACCATTGATCCCAACCATTTCCCAACTGGTGGTTGTTATTTATTTCTTTATGTTGTTATTTATTTATTTTTCCTTTCATATTAGAAATACTTTGGTAGAATACTTGGTTGAGGATAAAAAGTCACAGTACATGGACAAGTTATCAGTGGCTTCTGTCCTGTTTCATGGCCTGAATTAATCAGGATATCAAAATCAGATAAGAATTCTTTAACATTTCTGCAGTTTTGATTAAACCTCGCTGATTTATTCTTTCTGCACTGTGATGTTTAAAAAATTTGTGAGACTGAGGTGCAATGATTCAACCCATGGACTTTTAAAATTATTTATGTATCATTCTTATATCCATGGACTTGTTAGTAAAAGAATTAAATCCTCTTGTTCCAACCACCTTTTGTAGTTGTTAAATCTACAACTTATTTGTAGAAACCTGGACTAGCTTGTTGCAGAAGCAATGCAGCAAAATGTCTCCTCAAATTAAATATTCTCTAATTCTCCAGTCTGGTTGCACATTTTAATTATGACTCTAATGAATTGTAAATGTGACATCAGAATTCTCGTCTGACACCAAGAATTTTGATTTAATTAATAAAAAATAGAATTATTCTAAGCAGATGTGTTTAATGATCGTGGTGCAATTAAAATATGCACTCAAGCTTGCAGAAAGTGCATAATCTCAGGATATATTTACACACTATTCTCTTTGTTTCACTGGAAACTGTGCTGGTTTCTGACACAGAACTACAAACGTGCCTTGGACATCTTTAGGCAGGTTTTGCATTGGCCAGAAATGTAAATTTAGTTGAAACAGAAGATTCTACAGGTCCTACCCATATTGTAGGCAAGGAGAATTTGGTATAATTTAATCAGAATTTGGGTTTTCTTCCTTCTCTTCAGTTCTCAGTCTGAACAAGAACAGCATTTTCAAATATTTCTATTAAAAATACTGAGGCTGCTGTGCAGATGTGAGGGAGGGATCAGACAGAAAAATCTCAGTGAACAAAAGGTGGATTTCCACCCATGATGTTCTACAGAGACTGCCCCTAATCCCTGGCAGTGCCAACCATTCCCTCCCTGCTCTCCCTTTGAACCCCTTGGAAATGGAACTCTCTGAAGAGCCCAGAGTTCCTTGAAGGCTGATCACCAAAATCTTCAGACAAGGTTGGCATTGCAGGAGAGAAAAGCTGATTAAGGCACAGAGTCATCTGCCTCAGCCAAGCTGCAGAAAAAACCCCAAATTCTATTGCAGGAGGGCTTTGGAAAATCCTTTCTGTTTAGATCAAATGCTTGAGAGTGTGAAAAATGTTGGTCAAATCTCTGAAGACCTGACTTAGTGGGAACTGAAATCACTTCTCTCCATGTGAAATAACTCACAGGCACCTAAGCTTTGGTAATTTTTACTATATCCAACCAAATATAGGAGAATTGAAGAAAATCCTGCCTCCTCTGGCCATGCACATTCCCTTTGCTTCCCTCTTTCTTAATTACAAATATCTGTACACCCAAATGTACAGACATAGATCTGAAGAATGACCTTGAGAATGAATAGGGATGCACAAACTTTGCAGTAATTTTAATATCCCAAGAACTGTGATGGGTAAAAAGAAAGCTAAATGAAAATTTAGAGTTTATGCTTATTTGGGGGAAAAAATAGGAGAATTTCCATAAGTGACTAGAAAGATTTATCAATTATTTATTTATAAAAATTACAACAGGGAGTTCATTTTGAGAAAAGAACAAAATTTGTACATACTTCCTAAGTGTTATTAAAAAACCTCAAGCCCAGTGGAGTAAAAAGTGATTTTTGTGAGGTCATGGGGTTGTGTGCAAGTTGGATTAAATGTATTCTGCAGGAGCTAACTGTATTTATAATAAAGCTATTTAAAAGTCTTTGCCATAACATCCCTGTGCCCTTCAGTTCCTTTTTTCCTTCAAACAAGGCATTGTTCACTTTGCAGAGCTGCTGGGTGCCTGGGAGAGGGGAAATGCCTTCACCAGCCACTTCCATTATCTTAATTACCACATATGTATAATGAGTCCTTAAGAGAGGAAAAGGAGTCTAAAAGGAAGGGAGAGGGTTTGTGGTACAGCTGGAGCTTCCTTAGAACAAAACCAGTTTGGGTGGGCAGCACTGCCTGATGCAGAAGGAAAAGAGATTTGGACTCCCCAGCACTGCTGTAGACACTGCACATAAAAAAGGTGATTTTTTTAAAGAGACAAACCACATCCTTGAGCCATAATTTTCCTGGATTCCCTCTGCTCAGCCTGTGAAATGCAAGTGATTAAATTTCTATTGTTCTGCAGCCCAGAATCCACAATGAACTATGCTCTCAGTGGGTTTATTTTTCATTTGGGTTACTCTGCATTGCCATAACTGACAGGAGATTTCTGTGAGTATCTCCCTAGCCCAGGACAGTGGATCTTTTTTAACAATGCACACGATGGTTTTTTAAGGAAATATTCTCTTTAACACATTTGTGGTATTTGATATTTTGAGTCACAGGAAGATTCCTTTGTCTGAATCTTTTAGATTCCTCATTTAACAAAAGCTTCCAGCTCAAGGTTGAGAGAAAGGAATCAAACAAGGCAAGATCACAAGACTGTAAACTAAACTCACAGATTAAACAGAAAATTAAAATTGGGGTTGGGGAAGGAATTTGATTTTAATAAAATAGCTTTAGATGTTAAAATTGTCAATGAATGCCTCATCCTTCTGCAAGGATCATCTTCCAAATTGGAAGGTTCAGTTGAATCAATCTTTCCATTACTCTGTTCTCTACCCAGAGTCAGCAAATCCAGGTGCAAGAACTGATAGCATTGACTTGAAAAATTCATATTCAATTCATTTTCATTGGATGAAAAATGCAAATGACTGAAAAAATTAAAATTCTGTTTTATTCCTAATGTATTCCGCCAGTTCTGAATTTTTAAAATTTTCAATGGAAAAAAATAACTAAAAAGAAACAAATAAAGATTCAGAGTTTAAATGTATTTTTCTTTCTTTCAACTGCACCTTTATGAGAAAATTAAAAATGTGATAGTAACAAGAAGATACAAGTTTTTAGCTTAGAAGAAAATGTAAATTTTTAAGGTCAAAGTCCATTTGAAGTGACAGTAATATTGGCTGGATATTTTCTTACCTTGCGAATTTGATGAGTTGATTTTTCAGTTTGTATTGAAGAACTTGGATGTCCATTTACAACCTATTTTTGGGGAAAAAAATTGAATAAAGACATCAATGAAACAAAATAGTAAGCTGGTTTTTTTGTGTCTTCTTTTTCTGGAATTCCTTAATTAAATATTATAAGTTTAGAAATAAATATTAAAGGCAGCACTGTCCACAAAGTGTGATCCACTGAAACACTGAATTTCACACCCTGGTTTCTATATTTTTCTTCTCACCAGGACTAAGTCATTATTGTATCATTAACAAGAAGTGTTTTAATAAGAAATTAAGCCATAAATACTCTTAAAACCTGGGCTTCAAAATCATCCAGATGCTTTTCAAGCACAACTCTCCAGCTGCATTGAAAAAATGGTTTTCACTCCATTTTCCATTCAGCTTCTCTTTTTCACTTTTATAATGGATTGGAATAATATTAATTTCAGATCTGTCGTGTACCTCTATAAAAAGTCAGATTTGATCTCCAGCTCAGCTTTTGGAGATGGTTGCCTTTCTCTGCTGGTTATTTTATCTGACTGTTTCAGCAGTGCAGAGCTCAGGTGGTGGCAGCCAGGGTGATAAAGTCCTGGGAACTGGGAATTGTCAGGCTGATTTCTGCAAAAGCATCTGATCAACTCACCATTTCCTCTGCACGTGTCCAAAATAATGGCTCAAAGATTCCCATAAATATTATCAGGAGGATTCAGACAGAAAAGTGAAGAACTGTCACACAAACTCTCTAGAAAAGCACCACCAGTAAAAGGCATTAATTCAGGAAACTGCATTCTCTAAATGTAAATCATAGAAACACTCACTACAATATATAGAGTGAAGGAACAAGACTAAGGATAATTTCCTCCTGATTTTATTTTAGTATAAGCTCTGTGATCTGTAAAAAATAAAATAAATTTAATTTATTTGGAATTAAAATTAAAATAATTCCAGTTCTTTTTCCTGTGGCAGCTTGGAATAATAATTTCTGATTTAAAAAAAAAAAAAAAAAAAAAAAAAAAAAAAATTACCTTGGAGAACAAAATCCTGAGAGGTTTTGTCCAGCTAAAAGGGTAACGGGGAAATCCCCATTGCTGTAGATTATGGATGCTGAAGAGCAGCAGAGAATGACAAGAAGCTCCAGTTCTGTCCCCAGAGAGAGGTGCAAACCCCAGTAATTCCCCTAAATCCTGATGGGAAGAGCTGAAAGCCAAGAAGGCTCCTTGGCCTTTTTTTGCTCTGAGAGAAAAATGATTTTGATCCCTCCCTAATGAAAGGGCACAGGGCACTTCTGGGGCGAGTCCTGGGCTGGGGGCACAGAGCTGCAGAGCTGCTCTCCTGGCATTTGGAATAATGGAACTTTGCTGGCATTTATTTAAAGCAGTGATGAGCTCTTTGCTCTCTTTCATCATATAATCCAGAGGAAATGATTCTTGACCACTCCAAGAAAAAGTTCCAAATGGCTCGTACTCAACTGCAGAAGATTTGTTTTAACATAATTTGTACTAAAGACACTGGGAAGGTTTTATTAAACCAAAAAAACAACAAAACAAAACAAAAGTTTAATCCATTTTCATTCTAATTTGTTCAATTTCTTTTTCATTAGCTGCTTGCTTTCTTTTTGCAATACTAAAAGTGACTTAAACTGAGCTCTAGCTGAAAACTTAAAAAAAATTGGGATCAGCTCTTTCAGCTGGACTTTAAGTAAATTATGCTCCACTAATTTATAATACATATTTTTTTAATCCAGTCTCTAATACACCATGTATTTAAAGGAACATATTTGAAATTATAAACTGAGACTTTAGAAGTAGAGAGCACCAATCCAACAGTAAAATTTTAATGGAAAGTGTATTTGAGGAGGTCTCATTCCTAACAGAGGAAAATATCAAAGATACAATGTCTGTAAGGAGCACCTATGGCAGTGGCTGAGCCTTCCTTAAAATTTATAAAATAATTTTATTTGTTTTTTAATTTGTGACTTTTTTATCAGTTTTCTAGAGAAAGAAATTTTAATTGTTGTTAGAAGGTATTTCTTCAGCATCTGATTCAACCTCCACCTCATTTAACTCCATCCCAATATTTTAGGAATAC
>JAOTQP010000469.1:22367948-22380557 GCA_026413545.1 Cichladusa arquata | reverse complement strand
CTGCAGGGTGATTTCTTCAGGGTGTGATAATTTCTGTAATTCAATGGTTTCGTGGGTTTGGCTTGGGGTTTTGGGGGGTTTTGTTGCTTTAAATGTGAAGAAACTTGGCAAAGTGAAGGAAAAAAAGGCCACTGGTATATTCTGTCTGCTTTTCACAGCTCTGCCTGTGTGGTTGCACCATTTTAACTTGAAGAGAGTCTGTCTAGAAAAAGAATGGTCAACAACTTCTGGAATAATCCTGTGTTGTCTCACTACAGCAGGGAAAACCAAGAAAGCAAGCAAACAAAATCCAACCCAGAAAACAGCTGAAAGTAGGATCTTTCAGCAAAAGTGGGTTGTAAATACAATTAAGCCACATATAAGGCATGTTTAAAAGTAGATACAGCACAAATGCTCCATAAAGTGCAGCTCCATGCAAATTAACTAAATTAATAGTAGCAGAAATGGTGATCATTACATTATTTTCAGTACTCCTCTTCCTGCAGCTGTATACAATACTCAGCCTCCACTCGACCACTGAGTAAATCAAAGCAAAGTGAATTTAATAGGTCTATTAAAAGTGCTCTGCTAATGCATCTTTATACAACTCAGAAGAGCAGCAGCACTGCTCCAGAAATCAGGATAAATATAATGTGTCCTCCCAAATAGCAGTAACTGATTTTAACAGGTACTTAGAAAGAGAATATTTGTTTAGATCAATATCCAATTAAGAATCCAACTATTCAGAATTTACTCTTTGCTTTCCCTGCAAATTATGAAAGCAAAAGCTATTAGTAAATCTTATTAGTTTCATGCTGGTCTCTCGAGATTTTTTTTTTCCACCTGAATACTCTGTGTCCCTTAAAAGATAATTTTAAACACAGTGTGATATTGATTGTTTCAAGGCACTAATGTGAACTGATCAAACACAACCAAAGGAGATTTTACTGTATGCACAGGCAAACTGAGGACTATGATCTGTCAACATCACAGGTTGGTATTTCCACTTTACCCAAAAATTAACAACTAATCAGTAACTTAAGGAGAGAGTGGAGCCCTACTAATATTTGTAATCATGGGATCTGTATAATGTTCCAGTGAATTAGCTGCAGGAACGTCATAAAATATGGACTTCAAAGGCTGGGAAGGTTGCAGATCTATTATTTTGAAGGAAGGCAGAAAGAAAATAACTCCTTTTTCTGTTTTCTTCCTGCATTCTTTGTGTTCCTTCTTCCTAAATGACTAATACTGATGCAAACCATACCTGCTGATTTCTTTTATGCACTGAATAATGACAGAAGATGAGAAGGGAGACTAGAATCAGGTTTCTTTACAGAAATAGCTGCCTAAAACCTTCCTAAATACAGGAATAAAGGGGAGGTACAGTAAGCTACAATGTTGAATGTAAATGATGAGATTTTCCCCTTCCACAGAAGAGCCTGGAATGCCTCCCTATCTATCTCTTTTTAAGGAATAGTTTTCCCTTTTCAGTCCTCCAACCTCAGTCTTGTTCTGCAGGACAAAAAAGAAGTTTGTCCTGGGATTCAATATTAAACCCACAGGTAGCTGGACCAGTGCAGGCAAGGGATTCCAAACTAAGCACCACTTTCTCTCAGTTTTCCTAGATAAGAGCTGGACTGAGATCTCAGAGGGATGGAAGCCTCCTCTGTGCCTCCTGCCATCCCTCAGCTAATAAATATCAATTGCTACAAGTGGCCTGGTGCTGTCTGCTAATTAGACCCTCACTTGCACACTTTAACTGGAGCAGTGTGACAGAATGAAGGAAAGGATTCTGAGAATGCAGCAGAAGAAATGTTTAAAAAATCTGCTTTTCTTCATTAAATACATACACACAGTTATACCACAAAATGATTTTTTTAGCTTAAAACAAAGGGGCAGAGTAATTTTCACTTTACAAGCAGAATTCCTGCACATCCCATCATGCTTCCACACCAATAATTGTTGTGATGAATGATATGAGCAGCACATCATTTAGTTTCATAACTCCTCCTGACTGTCAGCCCCTTGATGTCAGACAACATTCACTATGGCAACAATATTCCACAGTCATGCAGATGCTGGAGTAGAAAGGAAAAGGGGGGAAAAGGAAAAAAATGCTACTAACAAGAACCAGATGGTAAAGAATTATTGCAACAAAACCGAGTTGGAAGAAAAAACTGGAAAAACTGCTCTAATTTCTTTATATACTGCTACAATTTTTTCTCTGCTACCACCTGTGCTTTTCAAAAATGAGCATTTTAAATTTTTTACGTAAATTAAAGGCTTCTTTAGCTGGGTGTAATTCCAGGCAAAGGAAGACAAAAGCCATCACTGACTTGTAGAGGTTTGGGATCAAATACTAATTTGGCAGCAGAGGAAGAATCAAACTTATTTCACTATCAAGTACAGTCTTCTCACTTCAGTGACATACCAGTGTCAACACAAGTATGTGGAGCAACTTCAAGAAAATTTCCTGACATATAAATATTTTTTTTCTTTTACATTCTATACACTTGCTGTTTGCAGAACATGATAATATATTTATTATTATGCACAAATACAGCAATTAAAGTGGTAACTCCAGTTATTTCAGGAATTAAAATAAGGATTTAGCAAATGTTGCACCAGCCCAGGCAGGAGTAGTATCTGCATCATGCAGCAAAGCAGTCAGGGGCTTCAGTTCTACTAAAAAAAATTACAGAATGGCTCAAAAAAGAGATATGATGCTCACCTTAAAATTTGTAAATATGAAGCAAATCGATTCATTTTTCACCACTTGCATGAATTTGGATTCAGTCTCTAAAATCACTGTTCAAACACAACCAAGAGTTAAATCAAAGAATTTATATTATGGAATATGTGTTCTTACCTTCAATAAAAATCTTGCTCTCTTGAATGAAACTAGAGATTGGTTATATATTTGTATAGGCATTTATAGATGAGATCTTTACAATTTATTTTTTTCCTTAAGAAAATAAATGTTTTTGGCATCTCAAACACTCTAAATTTTCTACCAACTGTTCAGAGCTGGTTACAGAACAAATCAACAGTATGAACATCATCTAACTGTAGATAAGAAAAGGCATCTGACATTTGAAACACAATCAAGTCTAGTCATTACTTCCCCTTCTTCCAAGTGTGCTTAGCTATATTTAGAATGGCATGTAAAGAATACGAAGTCTGTAGAAAGTATAAAGTATACATAAATCTCCCCCAAAAAGCTCCTTTATTTCTGGAGATGAAATTTTGGCCTATATTTCTGATATGCAAATTAAAAAGAAATCACAACAAAAACTGTACAGACGGCTCAAGTCATGATACTTGTATTATTTTGTGTAAATAATCCTCAAGCAAATTATAATAGAGCTCAAATTGTCACACGCCACCTTTTAAAAGGGTGACACTCATAAGCTCCTTAACGCTGGCTTTGTGCTCTGTTTTATTCCACATCAAGACAAGTTATTTTACATCCCAGAGTGGCTGAGATGAAGTTGCTGACATTGTTTGTCATGGTTTCAAGGCACACCAAGCTGTTAACAGAGCTCAGGCTTTGTGACTTGTCATCAACTCCATCTTCGGAGCAACCCCAAAGAAATGGAGGTCAGCCAGGCTTTGTTCTGCACAGGCAAGACACAATTTGCAGCTCCAGGATTTTGGAGCCTCTTCATTTAGCACTCCTCTGACAATTCTGAGAGGGGGAGCTGGATGCCAACCAGGAACTTTCAGTTTTCCCTATTTCAGTGGCAGCGGAGCCGCACGGGTTTTGAACGACGGGTGTCGTCGTCACCTCGCCAAGACACAGCTCAACCCTCCAACAGTGGGTTTACCCACATCCAGCACTTTTTTGGTTGTAGTTAAATATGCCAGGGCTCTGGCTTGGGTTTGGACTAGGAATCTTTTCCAAAGAAGACTGGCAGCAGGTGTTTTCCACTTGCATATGCAATTTGTTTAAGCTCCATATGATCCGCTATATATAATTTTTACTTATATAACAAAACAAGGGCGTTTCTCAAATGAATCAACCCCCAGGCCTTTCTCATCTGACAACAGCCATCCTGCAACCAATACAAAGTAATTCCAAAGTACTTTGAAGACATAAAACCCTGTCTGAACACTCCTAAATCAAGGCTTTTTCCAAGGAATTGACAACATTCAATCTTTAAGGTAAGGAAACCAAAGAAGTTGACAAAAAAAACAACAAGGCAAAAGCAAGGTTTAAAAGCAAGCAAAATCACATTCTAGACATTCTAGACTGTAGATTCTGTAGGAGCAAACTTGACTTTTAAAAATTAGTTTAAAATAAGATCCCACTAATAGGCACAATCGCGTAACAAAAATTATACAAAACATTGAAAGTCCAGAGAGAAGAAAACATATATCTGTGTTTGTTTCATATACAGATACAGAGTGTTTTTTGTTTGATTTGGTTTTTCCAGAGTCCTCAATTCACAAATTAATGAGTTCTTTAAAACCTCAAACCTTAGCTCATCTTTTCTCTTTAGGACAGAGCAATGAGCACTTTGGTAAGTCTGACATTCCCGTTTAAATTTCTGGAACATCCAAGGAAGATTTTCTTATTCCTTTAAGCACTGACAGATGCCAGCTGACCCAGCAGAAGTGAACTCTGTCAGCTGGTGATGGCCAAGAGGGCAGGAGTGACCCCAGACTGATGATTTTACCCAACAATCACCAGATAAAGGCAGGGTGAGCAAAGATAAACAGTGTCAGCTCCAAGTGGTGACACGATGAAAGGCAGACAATAATGAACATTGTCAGAGATTGCCAAAAAGATAGGGATGAGCAATGTCCTGTTGTTCAGCCAATTTCAGTAAATGAAGATAAATGACACTGGACACTGATTAGAGAGCAAATGGACAGAACATGGGTAAGATGTTCTTTAAAATTGAATTTTTGTGCTTCTTTACACGTAGCATACAGTACAGCATGGCTATACACTTTAGCTTTTCCTCATAAATTTGTGCTGTTACTCTGGAATTACAACAACTCCAGCCCAACATGGTGCATATTCACACATAAATAAATTATTTTCAATTTCACCCACACGGTGAAATTCTTTCAAGACATTTTGTGTTCATTTTCTGCCCCTGAAGACTTGTAATTCTGGTTCATTAGAAAAATAGCTTCGTGGTGCCCTTATGGATTCCATGGGTTGAGTTTTCTTTTCAAAAGTGTTGCATGAGGAGGGCTTAGTCAGGGCTTTCAAGGAGCAATTTTAGAAATTGTACCTGTTAAAACTAACAACAGCAGCTCTAAGAGTGATGGCTGTGGAATACAAACAGCAAATACTCCTTGAAGTTTATGTAACTCATTCTCTGCTAGGGATGGTCTCTAAATGTTGCCCAAGCAATGCAGGAAAGCTGAAGTGTTTTGATGAAAAGGAATCCTGTTAAGGCTGGTGGCTGGGCTGGTTTGTGCAAACTGCCTCGTTCAGCCTTCAGAAAGATTGTTCCATAGCCTTGTGGAGCACTGCACACCAGTGCTGGGGAGTCTGGGATGGTTTTCAGGAAGCTCAAAAACTCCATAGATGGTGATCAAATGAAATTGCAGCTCAGAAAAGTGAGCCCTGTGCTGGCTCTGAGTCCTGAGCAGGGCAGAGCACAAAGTTTTCAAGTCCTAAACTTTTCATATTTCCATGTTTGGGGCACCCAGGACAGCAGTGCCAGTGACACAGAGAGGAGCTCATCTCTGCATGAACACAAGGAGTGACAGAGCTCAAGCACCCTCAGAACAGCCACAGCCAAATTCCTTAAGAATGCACTGAAATAAATGTCCACTCAAAGGAGATAAAGCAAGAGAGATCACAGCAGCTGCTGGGCTGAGAAGAGGCCAGAAGTGTGCTGCTCTCCCATTTTATCACTTCTGAATGGCACACTGATAGTGAGAGGCATTGAGAGAAAAAAAAGATTAAAGTAATTCCTTCAGTCAGGAAGACTGAGAGGTCTGGTTTCTGGGATGTCATTTCTCAGAAGAGCGACATGGAGACCTTTGCTAGAGCTAAGATTTACTCAATGCACTACTGCAAGCACTGGCATTAATGCAAAATATTCCAAATTTTCATCTTCAAATCATCAAGTGGAGATAGGGAAGGATTCCACACAAAAAGTGTGTGAGAAGTGCTGAGGAGCCTGTTCTTACTTCCCTCATCCTGGAAATATGAAGTGCTTGAAACTACTCAGAAATAATCAAAAGCTGAATTCCTCTGTGACACCACTGCAAGGTTTCTTGTTCTTGTATTTGTCATGTTAATGAGCTTCCAGCAGATGAAGAATTAGTCAATGCCTTTCAGGTAAGCAGGTCAAGAGCAGTAAAAAAGAAATAGAGGATTGTATAGAACCATAATTCCACTGAAATGATCACAAATGGATGAGGATGGTGTTTTAGAAAAGAATTATTTAAACAATAAATAAAAACAACGTAAAAATTCAGGTTAAAACAAAAAAGTCAAAGTTTCACAAAGTAGTGCTGAGGTACAAAGAGACTGAAGGTCTGATTCTGCTTAAGTGCCTACATAGTCAGTAGAGGAAAACAAAAATAAATTTCACATTGAGCCTCTCTGTTAGCCAGTGAAGGAAGCTCATGACAAGTTTAGATGTAAATATTCAACTTGTAACTGTCTAGTGAGATAAATTTTCCTTAAGGCCTCTGCCAATCAAGTGTGGCAATTCTCAGCTTAACCTTTACAAAAATCTTGGTGAGAAGAGCCTGGGCAGTGAGTTCATGTCACATTTCCAACAGCCTGAACGTGGAGCAGAGTCCCTGAAAGCTCCTGCATGGAGCACTCACTATTCCAGGGGAAGAATTCATTAAAACCATCCAAATGCCAAGTGAAAGCTCCTTTCTGTGAATGGAAACCCAACAGCGTTCTCTAAAATTCATCCTTTGGTCAGTCAGCTCAGCTTTGGCAGCACCATGGTAGTTTGAAGACCAAGAGAAGCTCAGTGGTGGCGACCACATCACCTTTGAGAGTTTTTAATCTGTCCTTAACATCTTAAATGCAAAAGACAACCCCAGAGTTATGATCAAGAATGTGCTGTAAAATACTTTACCTACATAATTTTAAAAAAGCAACATTTTAGAACTCATAAATTCCCTTAGTTCCAAGGCAGTGCACATCTTCCATGTGCACAGATTCCTCTGGGCACATTCCAGACCAAGTGGCCCTTCCTTTTCTGCTTCCTTGCACAACATTTGTGGGCAGTCACTTAACAGATATTGAATGAATCATGCTGGAATGCTTATGAACATCCCTTTTCCTCTTGGTTTTTTATGGGATCAGCCTCTCTTTACTGAAATATTGCAATTACCTGAGGTAAGCAGCCATCTGTGGATCCAGACCTCAAACTGCAGCATGTGTCCATCACATCTTGCCCTGCACATGCTCCACCTCAAATGTGGCAAGGACAACACAAGACCCCAACAGCTGATACTCAGTTGATGTGAATCGTTCTTATTTCAGCAAACTGAAGGATCTAAATCAGCAAAGAAAATAATGAAGGCTACAACTTATTTTTTCATTGGAAATGACACTGTGCTGATCACAGTCAGGTTAAATTCAGGGGAGGTGTTCCTCTTCTTTTGGCTTTATTGTCTGTCCTAAAGAGGTTCCAAATGGTTGCTGCAACTTGACCTGTTCTCTTGTTATTTCCTTAATTCCAACTCCATCTACATTAACTAAATATATGTAATTTCTAATTCTTAGAAATCAGCCCACCTTTAAGCTCGGGGTCCAATCTTTATCTCCCATTAAACAGATGTTTGTAACAGCAATAGATCCAATGCTGTGTGGTGGCTTTAATCCCTTTTCTTCTGATGGTTGGACTTAAACAAGAGAGCTCCTCTCCACTGTGAACTGAAAAAAAAAAAAAATCAGTGTGAAATTTCATCACCTCTTTCTTATTAACCTCTGATAACCAGCAGAAATGTGCTTCAGTGGTGTGCTACTAGAACTGCCTGCAAAAGCATTAATGAGTCTATGATTTTAAAAAGGCTTTTTGAAAGAAGGATCTTGTAAAAAATTCATTTACAGCATAGCAACTCTAATTGGTACAAGCTACAAACCGATTTTACAGAAGGATGCTGAGTTGCCCATTTCAGCTTGCTAAAGCAATGTATTTCCAAAGCAACATTGCACCTCATTCTGGAAGATTCTTTAATTAATTTGAATGCTGAAGCACTGCAAAAACAAAACAAAAAAAAAAACGTGTTATGCAACATTTGGTTTCACTGAGCCATCCAACAGCATAACTTTTACCAGTTTCTCTATGTTCCCATTGTGTTTAATTCTGTTACTTGTATGAGGCTGCAGATGTCTGTGCCTTTTCCCCACAGCTAAGACTGTTCTCTCATATAATGTAATGGCTACAATATAACCCCCAGATCCAGGACAATTCACTTGTTATGGGAGGTTAATAATTTTTCCTTCCTACATTTTTATGGAACATTTACTTTCAAACACATCCTAGTGACTGAGGTGTTAATTCAAAACAGGCCTTTGAACAGCTAGTAAGAAAATGAGAAGGGAAATCCAATTTCAGAAAATGCGTAAAACTGTGCAGAGGGGGAAAAAATGTCATTTTTAGAGAATTGTCTGCGGATTAGTTTGAAATTCACCTCCCAGACACGTGGTGATGTTGGACAGAACAGAACCTCACTGCTGTGCCTGATGAAAAACACGACAGCCAGAGCCTGGGGATTTGGGAGAGCAGAGCTGCAGCTCAGGGCTCTGCTGCTCCTGGCCCACCTCAGTGGTGCTGTTGCCTCTTTCCCAACCTGGAAATGAAACTCGAGATGATTTTAGTGAGGGCATCTTTACTGAAGTTATGGAAAGAGGCCCACAAAAGCCCAGCCCCACAGGGGTGAGGACATTTTTATAGGTTCAGGAAATTAGCATAATTTATAAAAAGCAATTAGGAGGACAAGTGATGATGCAATTCCCCCCAGTTCAAGCCCCTTCTCTGGAGCCCCCCTTCAGCACTAGCTGTACTTTTTCCATGAAATGTGTCTCAAAGAGTTGTTCTCAGCCTTGGCTCCCAGGAAGAACCAAGAGAGCACTGGGGTTTGTACCCTTGTGAGCTCCAATTTGTTTTGTCTTTGTGCCTGGGGAAAGTACTGAGGAAACGAGCCACTAATGCAATAGGTGACAGAGTTACAAACATATGTGTGAAGAGTACAGAGAATATAAGAGGAAAAAAAGGCAAAACCCAAAGAGCACCAGTTTCAGATGAGCTCTGCTGCAAAGAGACCCAAGCCCAGCCCAGCTCCTGAGCCCGTTCCCAAGGCAGGATGCTCCTTCTCACAGAGCCAGCCTGCTCTGCTGCTGCCACCAGAAATAACTGAAGTCCTTCTTCATTTAGCACATTTCATGGGGGAATTAATAAATAAATGTTGGATACTGGGGGAAAAGGGGGAATTTTTAAAGTCTGTGCTCAGACACGAAATTTCTCAACTTTGTCTGCTGGTCCCAAACATGATTCAACGCTTTGCCACTATTGAGGCAAAGATCCTGCTGGTGTAGTACTGATTCTGCACCTTTGCTGGGCACAGTCAGGCTCTAGAAGGACTCATTCTTTCCACTCAATGCCATGGCTGGCATTTGGGAATAGATGTTTATTCAGAGTGAACTGAAGAAAGAAAGAAATAATCAGTTTATCAGCAGCCAACAAAGCACACATACTGTGATGATTAATATGCATTTGAGTGGAGAACTGCTCTTTTTGCCATTAAAACTTGTATTACTTAAATCACATCTTTCATCAAAGTCTTCTAATTGCACTACAGTTTGTGATCATTTAATTATCTGTGTTTTCTTTTCAAGATGGTATCTCTGAAATGTACCGTATATACCAGAGTACTTCTCCACTTTTAAGTGTAACTTGGCCAAATTAATTTCTCCTAGAAAAAGGGGAATTTCAAAAGCATTTTCTTCTTGTCCACTTTGGTCTGAGGCAAGTTAAAAATGCAGAGCAGTCAGCTCTTCATTTGGAGAGGTAGACATCATAATTATAAATTCCTGCTGCAGTTTAAGGTTCACAGGACAAACTCACAATAGCTTCATTACAAATTCCCTGTGATCTCTTCATACATTTTAAGCACCTGGAATATTTGCATTTCTGATTTTGCTGGTGCAGCCTTAACAAGACAGAGATATTCTCACTCACTGTGGACTGGATGAGGCTCTGAACACAAATCTGTTTTTTTGTTGTTGGTCCTGGGTGTAATGAAGAGAAAGAAGGAAATAGAGATCAAAAAGAAAGGTAAAGCCATTGCACTGTGACTTCTGTTGTGACTTATTGCAACTCACCTTTTAAGGGATCATCTCTTCTTAAAGTGAATGAAATTATTTTTTAAATGTTCTTTTTCCTGCTCCCAGCGAGATGTCCAGGATTTGAGGGTTCTGCCAGGTCTGTTTTGAAAGAAGAAAAACCCTCCAGTTGAGTGTCTACACACTCTAATGTAGCAAAGATTTGTTTAGGATCATGCAGAGGAATAGAGATTTGCTGCTTTATTAAATGGAGTAGAGATTTGCACTAAAGAAAATCCAAACACGATGGGAAATCAAGTTTTACAAATATGGCCCTTTGTCCAATTAACATGTGATATAGCTCTTTCCATGGGATCATTATGCATATATTATATGGACATAAAAAACTGTAATGACACACAGGAACAGCACATTGTAATTAAAATGGTTCAATGAAAAATAACTCAGAATTTAGTTAGTAACAATAATTTTCTTCTTATCTGTGAAATTTTTTTTATATATTCGGTGCATTTTAACAGTATTTGGTGTCATATTTAGCTGAAGATCAATTGATTTGTCTGATTAGAGCACAAGACATAATGGATGTGTGAGAAAATCTGTGTATGATAAAGATATATGTATTTAACTTTATAGTATAACACAAAGATAAGCTGATAAATTCAATTTATATGAAGATAATGGATTTTCTTCACATGGGTAAGTATAAAATACATGTAAATATGAAGCATTCTTCCAGACACTTTTAATTCCTCTTACAGCACCATCAGAGCTGGCACTCTGATGAGCTGACAATATCATTCTTTGAAATATTTTTACAATGATAAAGAAGGATGAGATTTAATAAAGAGGTAATTAACAAGCTGTAATACCTAAACATGCCTGTTTATGTGGGGTAGCAGATTTTTTATATACTCATTTTAGTCAGCTCTGACAGCAAGTCTGTGGCTGATGGTTATGCCAGTCATAATTAAAACTCTTTCCCATTACATTCCTTATCACAACAGATGGGATGATTTTGAGAGTAAGAGGTACCAGTTTTATATCTAAAAAAAAATTTACTTGTGGCACTCTATTCTTTCTGCTTCATCCCTTTGTTTTCTTTTCAAAGGAAGGATTAACTTGAACACCAAAGCTCTGGTATTAATATTAAGGCATTATAGAAACCACAAATAGGATGATTGGAATCTGAAAGCTAAACATGGGAATGGATCCTAAGCCACGATAATAATATATTGCTGCAAGCTGCATTTACAGATCAGGTTTATAGTATAAAATCATAAATGTTGTAGAGAATTCTTACCAGTCATCTGAGGGAATTAGCAACCAGGCACTTAATTGACTTTTACCACTGCTCTGAAGCCACTGATACAATCTGGGTGTGGTGCTTGATGGAAAAATCAATGTCAGTCTTACCTTAGAGTTATTGAGGGTTCAGACTGTAATTTCCAATAAAATAATAAATTAACTGGGAGTTTGGGGTTTTTTTTTCTCTTTTGTAGAAATTAAAAACATCCACCATGGATAAACCAAAACAAGCCAAGACCAAATAAAGAAAATAAAACACTAATACAGAATAGTGTTGAGTAACAGAAACTATTTGTGCACTTGAATGCCTTTGGAATCCTGATTGCAGTCCTGTGTTCTCGAGCCCAATTCACAGGTTAGAATAAAGGATATTCATGGTTCAAGAGCAAAACCACTCAGCATCTTGTACTCCACCATATTTTCATGTAAATGAGAGAGTTTAGCAAGACAGACACAGTTCCTCAGAAGGAACAGGTGGGAAGCCAACCGTGTTTTCCTTTTAGATCCACGGAAAACAATTTTCCTTAATTACACAATTATCCCAAGCAGCATTTTTTCCTGCCTGAAGAGGAGCACAGGAATGCACGAGCTAACAAAGTGATGAGATGAATGGTTCATTTGCTCAGCTTCTTATTTTATTGGAATGGCCAGTCCTTGGCATTCGAGGCAGAGGTACAAAACACACTGCAGCACACAGGTGTTGAACAATTTTTCCCTTGGAAAGGTTTCCTCCTTTCCCTCATCCTCTGGGTGTTCTCCAGAGCTGCCATGGCAAGCAGCTGCTGGCTCTGTGCCTGTGCTCCCTAGCTGTAGCTGGGAGCAATTCATCACTTCAAAAAGCCAGCTCAGCACACTTGAGCCATCTGAACTATTTCCACCATCCCACATTATATTTGAGAATATAATTGGAGGGGAAGAGAGGACTTCAACTTTCATTGCTGTTATTTCCAGGAGAGAGGCAAAGAGTATTTCTATTCTATTCTATTCTATTCTATTCTATTCTATTCTATTCTATTCTATTCTATTCTATTCTATTCTATTCT
>JAOTQP010000469.1:22340464-22367848 GCA_026413545.1 Cichladusa arquata | reverse complement strand
CACAGGGTGCTCAGGGCAGGCAGGGCTGCTGAGAACACACCCAGCCTGGCTCCAGGGAATCAGCTCTGAGGGGTTTTTGGAAGGAATTGTTCCCTGGGAGGGTGGGCAAGCCATGGCACAGGGTGCCCAGAGAATTCACGTGACTCAGAAATTATTATGTATCATAATTACAGCATACTGTGTCTTCATGTTTTTGTATCATATAGTGTAATATAAATACACAATATGTAATAAAAACAAATTTGCTAGTTTTTTTATTTGTTAAATTTTATTTTTTTTTGTATTCATAAATTCTTCCTCTTTTTCTTGTTCTCCTTGTTTCAAACTACACTTCTTTGCTATTCTGACTACTTCAACTTATTTGCTATTCTAACTATTCTTCTCTGCTTCTTCTACGTGTTTCTAAATGCTTATTCTTATTCCTATTCCTATTCCTATTCCTATTCCTATTCCTATTCCTATTCCTATTCCTATTCCTATTCCTATTCCTATTTCTTTCCTACTTTCTTATTCTTTTCAATCCTATTCTATCCTTTATTTATTTTTACACTCTTTAGGATAAACTTTGACATGTCCTAACTCACATGCTCAAGTCCAAGTGAACTTGGAGAAAGACTATTTTAACAGGGTAAGTGGTTGAGGGAAGGGTGGTTTGCTTAAAATGGATGGAGAAAAAGGATGCTTTTGGCTGAAAGTATAGGACTCCTGTTTTCTGTTTAATTTTCTCAATATATATTCATTTCTGTAACTGTTATTTACACACAAGTATAGATTAGTCCTTAAATACTTATTAAACAGTAGGAATGAAACACAGAGACCTCCAAGAGAAAAAACACTGTGATTTAGAAGGAAGTTTGTGAATTTGCACTTCCTGAGAGTTCTTAATGGAGCACAGTTCCTGTGCTAGGAAAAATTTCATTTTGAAACCCACTGAAATGAGTGCTACCCTTGCTGCTGACATTTTAAATCCTTTTCTTCTGCTTCTGTGGCTGAAAATTGGAAGTAGGTCATGCTGCAGCATTACCTGTTACAGATTCTCTACCACAGGTGGAAAAGGAGGCCCTGGCTCAGCAACTCAATAAAGTTAATCAAAACCAGATAATCATAAGATATGAGGCTTTCTCCACAGCAAAATTAGCACTGAAGTCACAGGAGCAACAAACGGGAGAGAAACTCTAACAAAGTTGATACCACTCCAAAAAGCTCCAGATGTTCATTTGCAGGTAAAAACTTGTAATTAAACTTTCCAGACACTGCATTTGCAGAGATTAGAACACTGAACTTTACATATGAAGCACTGATGAATATGAAACCAAACGAAATGATTCCAGTCAGATGGGAACAGGCTGATTCCAGACATCTGTAATCTGGGTATTTATGATCAGCCCTTACAGTCACTTTCACAAGGCTGTCCTTGAGAAAATGGAGCAGTACAGCATTAATCAACATTTCACCTGTGGGCTCAGGACACAAAGGAATTGCTCTGAAATTCCAACCATCCTTCAAAAACCTGTTGGATCAAAATCTTTCAATTGTTCTAGGCATGCACTTTTTGATATTTACTAGTCCAGCGTTGACTAAACTCAGCAAAATCTGGGGTAAATCAGTGCCACTGTGTGAATTCCAGCTACTTATTTTTTAAAAATAAACATAGACATCTAAAAACTCACACAAAAGTGTGAGCATATATTACACAGGCACGGTGCTGTGTGGTATTTTCATGGCAGGATGGGAGAAATGTTATCACAAAATGCTCCAGAGGAAAGAGATTAGAAATAAATGACCCCTCACCTGGCTCATCAGTGTAATCCAACATTTTCTATGATGTGATGGAATTCTTTACAGATTTACAGCTGCTCCACAACTTTTCAAATCTTTATCCCCATTCTACACATAATGGATTCCAAAGCAACTCTTCACACTCAGAAATCTTTGAACTTCCCCTTTAATTTCACTGCTGAATTCTCTGCAAGGTGCTTGGGCTTGTGTGCATTTTACATAATATAAACACCTGCACATAGGAGGGCTGCAATAAGAAGTTAATTATGTCATAAGAGTTGCAGGGTCTTCCTTTGGATTTTCTCTGAGAAGTAAAGCCAAGTTCCACTTGCAGCCTGTCAGCTTCCCTTTGAATTGCCACAATAATTAATATTCTTTTCATCTGAAAGTCTGCCACCAAAAATGGGACAGGTGGTTTCAAGAGCTGCTAAAAGCTGCTAAATATCTCTGGCAATGGTGCCACAATGTCACTACAATGATGGCTTTTCACCCAAAAAATTAGTCACAAATTTAGTTTAGGTGGTTTAAATGCAGTTCTGCTGGTTTTCCTATACATTCATGTATAAAGGGGTGAGTTTATACATAGATATATAGAGATACAGATGTGAAAGGAACAGGGGTGATTACTGAATGCAAAGAAACAAACGAGAAGATGACTCAATATTCCAAGAGCACCTACATTTCCAGCTCAGTGCTCATCCCAGAGTGCACACAGTCCTTAACTTGCAGGTTAGAAAATGTCAAAAAATGCATCACTGTTCAGCAAAGTCCAACAGAGAAGAAAGCAAGGGAAATAAATTTTAAAAGCCTGTGGAATGCTAGAAGCTCTGAAATCAAATTTCAAAGTGGAATCCAGCCTTCCTTGGGCCTTGCTTCCCCAGGCCACAGAAGTTCAATTAGCCACAAACTACTCCCAAAGTTTTCTGTCAATATAAGCAAAGCTGCTGTGCCACCTGGTGAACGTTTTCATATGCAAGAGTCTCTTTTGCTGTGTTTCTCAATATAAAAGGCTAATTCAAGTGCTCTTGGCAACTTTTGTTGGTGCCTGCATTAAGATGTGTGAATAGTTGCAATCAGTAATGAGAGAGAGGCTCCACTTCTGCCACCACAGAGGACTGGGCTTTTGTCAGCACAAAACTAATGTGCTCATTATTTCTCAGCAATAGATGTTTTAATTTTGGAGAAAATGAAGCAGCATTATTTGTGGCATATAGGAAAATAAATTCTACAGGGATAATATATTTGAGTAAAATATCCCTGTGTTTGCAGCTCATGAACTGATCAATCATGATCGATGATAAAATTGCAATTAGATGATCAGGCCTGATCATCTCAAATGTGTTCACTTTCAATATTTTTTCATTGAGCACTAAATAATTCTTGGCCCATCAGCTGCATGGATCAATCCATTAAAAATATTTAATAATTCTGTGGTATTCAATGTTCTCCAAAGTGTTGAATCAATGCTATCACACACAAATCACACAAGATGGGTTATTCTCTTTGTACCAAATATTCTGAATGAAACCTCTGTTAAATATCTAAAAGATGTTCTGGAAATGCACAGTGACAGCACCCCAAAGCTGCTCTTTTAGCCCATCCCTTTGCCAATTGACCCCATATTTATGAACATAATCAGATCACCAAAAGTCATTAATTCAATCAAATTCATGGCAAAATTACCCCAAACTTAGACAGGACACAGACAGGCCTAGCTTAATGTGCACTGTGCTACTCCAATAAAGAGGAAAAATGCAGGAATGTGGAATTCCTGATGATCTTATCCTGCATTGCTTAGTGCCTCTTTGCTATTTGTCCTGATTTTTACCTAATAGAAAATACATCTTTTAATTTGGAGAAAGTCTGGATTCAGATCAAATCTTGATTCGCATTTCATGCTCTAGAAAATTCACCTTCCCAGAAGGCTGAAGAAAATATCCTCAGAATTTTAGAGAAGGTCAACACTTAAAGCATGTCTTGGCTCCATATCTATATGGTGTTTCAGTCTCTTAAATTGTTCTGCTACCTTGAATTCAGTTTAGGGAAAGTAATTTTCTCTATATATTTTCCCTCCAGTTTTTGATGATTCAGCCAACACACTGATCTTCCTTTTAGAATTAGACAATTTATATTTTCTCTTGACTTCAATATAATTTGTAGTGTTGGACCAACTCCTATTTATTTATTATTTTCATACTGGAGGTCTGTAACTTCTGCATGAAAATAAAACTAAATTAAACCCTCTATACAGAGGTCTAAATCATTTGGCAGGATATTGTGTTTTCTGACAGAAAATAGGATCATTTTTTGGACAACTAAATGAACTTCTGGAATAATCCAGAAACACATTTTCTGCAGGACTTTCCTTAGGTGAACAACAGTGAGTTATAGTTTTCAACTTTGCTCCCATTTTTCATCTAGTAACCAAATAATATTTATTCATAAGAACATAAATCTTTTTTGGGTATAGATGGAAAGGTTCCATCAGATGGCAGGTGTGCCATTGGCCATTCTACACTTATTAAAGGCTTTCTCTCTGGTATCTAAGGCCTCAGCCCTTTAGAGAAAGTTAATTAAAGTTCAAAACTTGTGACAGAAAGAAAACACACATTTTCCTTTCCTAAAAAAAATTAAAGTTTCTGGATGAAAAATTTACCTTATATTAAAATAAGAAAGGAAACTGAAGGCCTCATTTGGATGATATACAGGAATTTTCTGCTTTTCTTTCTGTTTTCTCTTCAGAAACTGCTCTCCCCCTCAGCTGGCCTTATTCTTCAAAATGGAAATATCTCCAGTTTGTCATTGATCATATTTACAACCCCAGCCAGAAAGCTCCAAAGCACCTCTGCCAGCTCCCAGGTGTTTGTGTCAATCCTTTCCTGCTTAATTTGACATGAGACATGTCCTTCATATTATCAAGGGCAGATTATTCTGCCTGAAAGACTCTCATTGATCAGAATCCAGTTTGTCACCCCTCAGGCCATTTCTAGGGACTGATTTTCCATAAATCTGGGATTTTGATCATTCAGCCTGGCTGCGCTCAGGGAGGTTTTTGGGTGCAAAACCAGAGTGGGACTCAGGGAGATGTCCCTGGGTGTGCTCCCTTTAGAATTTCTCACACAGCCCACACCTTCCAGGATTGCTTAAATCCCAAATCTTGAGCTAAAAGGCATCAACCTAAGCCTGTCATGAATTTGCCAGACACCCCACTATTCCTTTTTCTTAGCAAATACTTGCATACAAACTCTTTTTTTTCTTTTATTTACCTTCCTGCTCCCCCCTTATTTACAAATGTTCCCAGCACAAGTATGACATCAGTGCTTTTCTTCAGTTCAGTTCTGTTCTCTCTTCACCTCAGGCCAGGATATTTGCTTTTGTTCCAGAGTTATTTCTATGAGCTGGCTGCTACTGACAACAGCTTTTCTGTTAATACTGGAAAGTGGTGAATTAGTTGTTTGAGTGACTGAGCTTCTATGTTTGGAAATCAATATTAAATTGCTGCTTCCATCAATTTGAGCTACTAAAATACAGACATACTCATAAACTCATTATGTAGAAAAACTGCTTGGAAAAGGTGAGAAATAGAGCTTAAAAATACCAGTTTATTGCTACAATTACAGTGCATTCAAAAAAGAGTTACCTGAACTCAGTGCTAATATCAGATTCTGTGTCACAGTCTCAGGGATATTAGAAGAAATACACCTTTCTTTTTGGTTCTTTTCTCCTTTTTTCTGTGTTTATAGACATTACAAATGAATAGCATCCATTCTATGCAGAATATTGCTCAAAAAAAAAAAAAGAAAAAGAAAAAAGGAATATGGAAGCTTCTCTCATGATCACTCATGAAGCCACTGGAAATGTGCCTTACCCACCATGCAGGCTGTGCTCACCCAGCACAGGTACAGGTGGAGGGTTGGCTTTTTTCATGGGAAAGGTTTATTGGTTTTTAAAGGATTACCCCAAAGCTCAGATTTCTTTTGGAACAAACTAAAAGCAGGGCTGCATTTCTGTCTGCTGTGCATAAAGGAAAACATGTTTATCACATTACAGCACTGAGGCTGCAGATAAGCTCTGCCATTTCCCTACAAGCAAATCCAGACATCTGGGGAAAAAACCAAGTTTAGCTGTCAGACAGGATGCACAGGAGGGCTGAGCAACAACTGGGGCTGTTCTTTCTCAAAACAAGCAGACAAGGTTCATTACAGTCAGATCATTATCCTGCTGGAAAATGGGATCCTGCAGGAAGGAAATCATTGTTTATCAGAATTTCTTACAGCTCTCAGGTCTAAACCAGACCTCACCCTCGAGGGGATTCATCCTGCTGGGGGAAAATGGGAGCGTGCACCTTATTTATGAGAGAGATTCCAGACAACTTTTAAATGCCATATTTAAAAAAAAAAAAAAAAAAAAGAGTTTTGCTTTTTCTTTTGGGGTGATTATAACTCATATTCACCTCTTATGTTCTACTCAATGCCAATCCTTAGTTCTCTGATGGAGATGAGTTATTTTGTGAATGAGCAGAAGCAAAATTCCTTTGGAACCATCTGAAAATGCAATTTTATCAAATTCTTCTGTATTGCCAAGTGCAAACTATTGAAAATGCTTGTCATCTAAGCCATGGATAGAATTCCCCTGGTTCAGGGATTTAGAACCAGGTTTTTAGCTAATGCTCATGCAAAAGGCTGCACTGTGAGGTATTTCAGTGATGAGTGTGACAGTTAAGAGGTTTATTATTTTTAGCACACTCAGACTTGTAGTGAAATTTCCTCAGGTTTCATGGAAGAAAATGTGTCCTACGCATTCCTGCACAGGCAACTTCCAGCCTGTGACTCTTAGGTGGCAACAAGCACAGCTGTTTTTAAAAATATAAAGGATGAACAGGCCCACATTCATGTATTCCATACATGAATTATGAGAAACAATACATATTTCCATTATGCACATGGCACAGGCATTTTTAGCTGTGTTTCTGGGAATTAGCATTGGCCTACAAGTAAATAAAGAGAATATCTGAAGGGATATGATGCCAAACTGTTGGACAGAGCAGTTCCAGCCCAGAAACATCAGCAACCTGCTAAACTCCAGAAAGGGTCAGAGCCATGAGGGTGTGATGGCTACTGGACATTTTTCCTACAGAGATGAAATTCATCACAAGAAACGTCCAGAACCTAAAAATTATCATCATTTTGTGGCCTCTTAGATTTGCAGAATTCTCTCCTGTAGCTCTAGCAGGAATACTAATTACTGCCTTAGACTACACAGCTAAATTTTAGGTGACTAAAACTAGATTAAAATGGTTCCCCTTGTAAATGAAGGCTTTGCATAAAAGAATAGAGCCAATACTGAAAATAAGGTGCATGCCATTACTGCCAAAAAATTTACAAGTAGCAGGAATACAATTTCCCATTTTTATAGCCTCATCTGTATAAGCATTTTTATAGTCACTTCCATAAAAATGTCTAAAAGTGCACCATAAATATTAATGAATTAACCTCCCCTGCGTCCCCATATGGTGGGTATTTATTTTTACATTGTAGATTTGGAGAAACAATTGCAATAAAGCCAAGCTCTGTGCACAAGTCCAGCTCCCAATTCTTTCAGAGAATAAGGAATAAATAATCCTGGATCCTTGATAGTAAACTCAAGGATGAGCTATCTACCCAGCCCATGACTCCAGAGCAATGGGATTTCCAAAAATCTTGTGCCCTGTCCCAGCAAAACTCTCCAAAAACAAACATCTCCAAAAATTTACATGCCTGGAATAAACAGGATGGATATTTTGGAGCTACACTTCCATTGCTGAAAGTATTCCTGCAGATCTTGAAATTATTCTGCAAGATGATATTTTTAACGTGTCAATTTTAATGTTTTATGGGTGGTCACCTAAGAGGCTGACAATTTGGGCCAGTATGTTAAGGAGAGTCTTTTAAGAGGGATTCTTGTGGTGATTCACAATTTAAAAGCCCAAATCACAAGAAAAGGATATTAAAAAACAAAAAAACAACCAAACAAAACAAAACAAAACAAAACAAAAACAACAACAAAAAAAGGACTGTGTTGCATGGTAGGGAAGGATTAATGAAATGACAGGTAATTACTCCCCACTCTGCCATAGAGTTCATCAGAGAACAGAGTGAAACTGCAAAATCTCATAATCAGAAATAAAACAGCACTAATGGTGTTTGCACTGTAAAAATTACCAAGTCCCCAAAAGAACAACAAAAGAATCCAGGCAAGTTACCCTGGTGAGAGAGTTATTATTGCTGCCTAGGTGACAACAAGTGAATAAAATGAAATTAAAACAGTGAACAAATGTTGCTGCCCTTGAGATGTGGATAATTTTGTGTCACATCACAGTGGGAGAGACAAAGAATTTAGTCAGAGTTGATTAATGGAAATGCACCCAGACCCCAAATTCCCTTTCAGGACTCACTGGCATCACAAAACTCTTCTGATTTTGGTGTCTGTGTCCTTGTAGAAGGAAGGAAAGTTCTTTGTCTTGTTCCTGCCAGTAATGGGGTGTGTGGTTTTCGTGAAGTTGGGGCATCTTCCTCCCACATATTTCAGATTTAGAGCAGAGAATCATTCACAGGCTGGTTCTTCCTATACATTAACGAAATAATTAGGAAAATAATAGGTTTTGTCATATCATTGTAATAATAATCACTCACAGGCTATTCTCATCAGCTTAAATCCTTAATAAGGACTATAGGATTTGGCCTAATTACCCAATTTTCCCTCTGCTGTAGTCAGCAAAATCTTTTTCCCTTACTCTGTGGAACTCATGGATTTCCCTGTGCAGATAAGAGTTATCTGATTTTGGTTTTGTATTCAATTGGCAACTGATTTTTTTTCCCTACTAAAAGTAGATTCTACTAAAATTAGATCAAGATTTGTCAAAAATTGTCAATTCCACCCACTAAAGTTTGTACTTTAGTTATTTTGAATTGATGAAAAGCTGAAGAGAAATGACGCTTAATGTGTGATTTCACACACCACACATTAAGTGACTTCACACTTGGGTGCACAAAGCCTCATTTCTTATTCTATTAATATTACATCATCTCCATGAATAAGTGCAATTGAGAACATTTTGGATTTTGCAGGCTCAGGGAGGTTTCTCCTGTGCTGCCTCATGGAAACATTTTTGTAGCTCATGAAGCCCTTTTACTCCAGTGAAATCTCTCATAAAATACAGGTGGGTTCCCCTTTTCTGCTGCACTCTTAATTCTTTGGGATTATGTAAGGAACAACTTCTTATTAGGGAAGTTTGAGCTAGGGAGATCAAAGCCCTGCTCTCAGCTGTGCTAAGGTCCCTTTATACCAGAGTAAAGGGAATTTAAAGCAAGGCTTGATGTCTCACACCAAGTGG
The DNA here is from genome assembly GCA_026413545.1 of Cichladusa arquata. Classification (NCBI taxonomy): domain Eukaryota; kingdom Metazoa; phylum Chordata; class Aves; order Passeriformes; family Muscicapidae; genus Cichladusa; species Cichladusa arquata. The sequence goes on along the minus strand of JAOTQP010000469.1, from coordinate 22,358,697 downwards.
ATTCAAGGACGCATTTTTTACCATTTTGCCATGAAATTCTGGTATTGTCTGACTCGTGGGCTGCCTCTTTTCAGGCAAATTAGTTTTTTTAAGAAAGAAGACATCCCACCTTGCACTCTAAGTATAAAAGGAGAATTTCTAAATTTGCTCCTGGAGGATATTGTTCCTTCAGCAGAGTGGATGCATTACATGGTTTCATTTTTCCCAAAGCAGGAGGAATGTGCTGTGTCACAGTTTATCCTCAGCTGCAGCTACAAAAGCAGCAAAAGAAACACTATCTGTCCTAGAGATATATAATTTAAGCAACTTAGAGTTCCTCACTGCTGGTTATTAAGGTAAAGACAAAAAATTTCTAAAATATTAAAAATCCCAACTAAGCATGTTCATAGTTGGTGTGTATGGACAGAAACAATTACATTTACAAAGGAAAAAATCCTTATCATATAAATATGATGCTTACATAGGAATAAACTATTTCAGTGATAATCTAACTGTAAAAGCTGAAAGAGAAAAAATTGAACATTTTTCCATAACAGGTTCAAAGTGGTTTACAGAGAACATAAATATCATTGTCAAGCTGACAAAATGAGATACAGAGAGGAAAACTGAGCCTCAGTTTTACCTTTAGAAAATTTAGGAGTTCAAAGTTTTGTGGCAAAAGGCAAATTAGGAGAGAGGGAAGGATGAGTCCATCTCATATCTAAACAAAATTTGCCTTTGTGGAGCACCATGAGCAAACTGAAAAGCAAAATGAAAACATTCTATATTTTTTCAGAAATTCTAATAGGAATCAGAGAAATATTTCCCAGTGTGAGATAAAGGGTTCATTTTGTTATTATATAATGTTATATTATCATAATAAACATTAATTTTAAACTTCTGAAATAAATGAGGGCTGGATTTCCATCATGGAATTTGAAAGACTGATTCAAATATTTAACAAAGTTTATTTTTCATTAAACCCCAATATTTTCTTGAGGATCAATTTCATACTTTTAGAATGTTACTTGATGAATTCCATACAAGATCATTTTTGTAACAATAAATGAAATCATGTCATAAAAATTGCCTAATATTGTCTAAGAAAAGGGAAAGCAAACACTTTCTAAGGAAATTCCTTTTGTGAGCATTCACAGTAGCAAATTAAAAGAATTTCTTTTAAAAAGGTATTGTTTGGAGAAGTTGAAAGAGTTCTGTCATGACTCTCTATAGACAAACGTTTTACTTTGAGTGGATTTGCTGTTTCAATAAAGGCCAGGAGTGATCTGGTATTTTAAAATTTCTTAATTCTCCTCTATTATGTCAAACCTGCAAGAATCAGAATGAAACCCAGACAATGGGCTCAGCACAGAGTTATCCTTTCCTTCCTGGCATGGATGGTGCCTGGAAAATCCTTCCTTTTAAAAAAAAACCTATGAAAAATCAAGATTATCATCTAGACAAGAGACAGACTCTCAGATCTGCTTTAGCCCATTTGCTTTGCCTGGCCTTAAAGGCACAGTCCTCAGCAAAGCAAATGTGGTGTTTTCTCACAATTCCAGGATTCTGTGTTAAAAACTCAAAGTAAATTCAAAGAGACCGTACAAATAAATAAGATTAGGGTGTGGAGTTGAACCTGGTGGTGCCCTGGTGCCAGTTTCAAGCAGGTGCTGCTGTGTCCTGCTGCCAGAGGGCAGGATTAGGTGGGATTTGGGGAAGGAATTGTTCCCTGGGAGAGTGGGGATGGATGGGATGGAATTCCCAGAGCAGCTGTGGCTGCCCCTGGATCCCTGGACGTGTCCAAGGTTGGATATTGGGATTGGAGCAGCCTGGGATGGTGGGAGGTGTCACCATGGCAGGGGGTGGAATGGGATGAGATTTAAGATCCCTTCCAGCCCAAATCACTGGGATTTTGTGACTAAGACACATCACACAATCCAAGTGCCCCCTCAGCTCCAGCCCCACCATCCAAGCCATAAAACACAATATTCAAACCTCACCATTCCTGTTCACCCCCAAAAGCCCATTATGCTTATCAGGATCTTTAACTGAAAATCAAACATCAGTTTGCTGCCTGGCCCTCATGAAAAGCTCCCTTTTCTCCTGGAATCAGGCTCTTTGTGCTGTTGGGCTCATCCCTCTGCTCCCTGCGCTCTCCTCTCCCTTCCCTCTGCAGCAAGGGACAGCAGGGCCTGATTAAATTGAGTTAATGCTAACAACCCCTGGCATGTTAATCAGCATCCAGGGCCTTCTGCTTGAAGCTCTCAGACACTTTTTCCAGGCAGTCCTGGAGCTGGAGGAGGGGAGGCACTCAGAGGTCACCCACTCCCTTCCCATGCCCAAAGGAAGGATGGTTGAACTTCATCTGTGCTGACAGGCACTTGCTGCCCCTCCACCACGGCCTGACCTTCTGCTGGTGCCTTTACAAGCACCCTGAGTGAGCTGGTGCATGCTCTGCCTGCCCTTTGCCTCCAGGTTTAATCCAAATCTTCCTGTCTGCCACCTACGCCCTGCCCATCCTGCCCATCCACACGGATTCTCGCGCTCCTCTCTCCTCCCTGACCGTCTCACCGTAAACAAACAAATAAAATGTAAAATAGAAAAGAATTTCCAGAGTCTGACACTCCTCCAGGCTGCACTTCCTGATCGATTCACCTGTCTGGAAATGAGGTGCTCAAAGCTGAGCCCCTCGTGTGGAGCACAATGAGGAGTTTGAGCGCCAGGCTGGCTGTGCTCACCCACAGCTTCTTCCAGATGAGGTCATGACATTCTGAGGACACCGTGCTGGCCCCTTCTTGCACATCCTTTGTGCTGAAATGTGTTTTAACACAGCTCTCTGACTTTTTTGTGGCCCACACCAGATAATTTCTATCCTGCAGAGGCTCTGACAGAGCTGTTTTCCACACTGCATTTGTTCTTCCCAGCCACCCCTGCCTTGCTCAGTGGGTATTTTTTTTTTATGTTTGGGTAGGATTAGTCTTTATTCTTATCCACTCATCCAGTGTAATTTCCTAATCAATGTTTCTTCAGTATTTTTTAATATCTAATAGAAGCTGCACCACAAGACACATAACAAAGCTTTGCACTCCCCCACAAAGCCTTCTGTTACATAAAGAAATCAGACTGGTCTGAGATGAATCATTACTTAAAAAAAATATCTGCTGGCTCTTGTCATGCTGGTGTGCTAGAGATACCTCTGAGAAGTGAAATAAAGCCAACTGCTCTGCAAACCAGAGCTCCTGGATTTTGCCTTTCTGAGGAAGACATCAATTTTGCTTCCTCCCAGTTCTCCATCTGCCTCTAACTCACACACAGTTCTGATATTTACTGTGCAAACACTTCTCAGTATTAATCCAGGCCATGGCTTCCAACACAATCACGCTCTTAATGATCCTGTTCTTAATATTAATACAAAATTTCAAGTAGTTCTCAATCAGAGCAACCTCTAAAAATCAGTATTATAGTAATTATTACCGTGGGCAGCAGTATGATAACTTAAAATATGCTTGTTCAAATAAATCCACATGTAAATTAGTTCTTTTAGATAGTAAGAATAATTTCTATAGGCATTAAAAATACATCCTGCAAAGTATACAGGTAAGGGCTCTTGGGCCCTTTGCCCATTAAAGCTGTGTTCTATTTATTTGGTATTTTAAAATACATAAGGACACCAGGGAAATTTTTAACTTCTTACAGGATACTTGCATAAACCAAGTTATTATATATTCACCCTGAGCCAGTACAAAATACTACTCAATCAATTTTTAATAACAGAATCCTTCTTAATCCACTAATTACCTGAAAGTGAGGTTAAGGCCTCAAAACTGATAAAAATATTATTTTTCAAGTAGTGACAGCATCCCACTATCCCACTGACCCAAAAGTCATAAAAGTTTGTCTTTTCATGGTGGCAATGGCTATGGTCTGATCATTGCCAAAAGCTACAATTTTTAAGAAAATAAATGATTTATTCTTTGAGACATATTTTTCAAGAAATTAAGATGATTCACTTTCCTGAGGTGGCCACCATTTCTAAAAATCTACATTTTTCCTTATTCAAGGACAACCACTGGCTGTATGACCAAAAATTGATGATAGGAAAGGCAATTATAGGTTGCATTGTAAGTGGTTAAACTTCTGCAGAGTGAGAAGAGAATTTTGCCAGAAATTCATTTTTGTTCTAGAATATAAGAGCTAAGGAAGTACCAAAAAACCAGGTGTTTAACAGAAAGTAGACAAAATGTAGGCAGAAAAATGGGGTTAGTTTCTACTGCTGTCCTGAGGAACTGAGCACTTTACAGAAGGGGTCAATTAGGATTATTCCCTTAAATTGTAATTAAGCCTTAAACCAAGGCAGGCTTAATTAACATAAAATTGGAATTCATATTGCAGAGTAGTGTGATGTCATAGCAAGATGTTGCAACAGGTGGCACAAGCAGGGACCTCACTTCACAGAGGGAAAAAAAATTAAAAGGCTCTGCAACTTCCACTTTGTAGTAACTGCTTCACAAATGCATTATTTTACATTTGGATAGCAGTCCTGATTTGTGCTTCCTGTTGCATATTATACATTAGTGGAAAATTATTAATAATAATAACCAAAAAATGTTCAAGTGCATTTTAATGCACTTGAGAAGTTCATTATGCTTTTATTTGAGAAAAATATCTAAAACCTCACCCACCCCTAAACAATTCCTTCATGACTGGCACAGGGCACATTCAACACATCAGGTGATATCAAAACCAGATCTTTAAAATCTTCTACAAAACCCAGAGTCCAAAGGGTGAATCCAACCAAGCATACCAGGAGATGAAAAGCAACTTTTCCCAAAAAGTGGAACACTCCATGGGTCAGGGATGCCCAAAAAGGGTCTAAACTTGGGAATTTAATCTGGTTTGATCCAGGAGCTTGGTTTGGCTCTCAAAACTTGAATCAGCTCCAACTGCCTGGTGTGTTGAAATGGGTTTGGCTTTCATGCCACAGAAAAAAAGTAGATGAATAGAATGACAATGAGAACATGAGTTTAATAATATGGTAATAAGAACAAGGGTTTCAAGTCTATTGGGATTTCAATTTAGATTTTTGTTTGTTTGTTTGTTTGTTACATTTACACCCATGCAGAGAAGGAATCCATCAAAGCCAGCTGAGCTGGAAATCTCAGGTAAATATTCCCTCACTTTATTGAAAACCTTTGTTTGAGGCACTATTCAAGGACAGGCAGTGCCCAGATTTGGTGTCACTACCGATGACACTTCACATTCCTGACTGGTTTTCCTTTGAAACAGACTTTTATTTGCTTCTGACACAGTTCTGAAAAGAAAATGTGCCTCAAGTATGTTGTGAAAGCACGAGGCTGAGAGGCACAGATGTTATTACTTGCTGCCATATGCTGTTAAAGCTTTAATAATATGCATTTATACTAAGTTAAAAATGGTACTTCAGCACTCTGAATGTCAGCAAAAGAACTGTTCATTCCTTGGTAAAACACACCAACAAATGGAGCAAAACACTAAAAAGTGATGCTGGATTTTTGACTCTGCACAAGTGGATCCTTGAGGACTTTTCTGTAAAGATCAAGCAGATCATTAGGAGTCCCTCTAAACCATTTTATATTGACATTCTTGTTTTCTGAAGCAGCAGCTTTCATTTATGCTTTTGTTTGGTTTATTTGACAGCCTCCCCTCACACAATTTTCAGATATAAATGCCTAACATGGAAACAGAGAACAAATCCAAAGCTTGTTAATATTTCTGAAACCTTTGCCACCATAAAAATTGAGACATGACCATTACCTCACCTGCCCTTCGGACAAAATCTCCAGGGCATGTTCCATTCATAAGCTTTGCTACAGAATGCTTTAGTGTTTTTCAGCATTCTGCCCAAAAGTTCCCATTTTGGAAAGGTTTTCAATAAAGTGAAGGAATATTTACCTGAGGTTTCCAGCTCAGCTGGCTTTGGTGGGTATCCCTCTCCTCTACACAGGTGCAAATGAAACAAATAAACAAACAAAAATCTCCATTAAAATTCCAGTTGTCTTGAAACCCTTGCCCTTATTATATTATCAATATGTTCTCATTGTCATTCTGCTCATCTGCTATTCTTTTTTTTTTTGGTAGCATAAAAGCCAAAGCCTCACCCATTTCAACATGCCAGGTAGTTGAAATCTGGGATGGCTGCCTAAGAGTTGGTCAAGTTGAACCACGACTGTGTGGAACACCCCAATTATTCACAATTCACAGGGATTTGTGCCAAATTCCACAGGGAATTTCAGCCTGAGTGGTGGGAAGTGAATGTGCACCAACCTACCCCATATCCCATCTATATTGTGGTTTTTCACTGTAATTCATTAGGGAAATACAAATGAAACCTTCTGAGAAGCCAGCAGTACTTTATATTTGAGTTTTTTGGGGGTTTGGGGGTTTTTTTGTTTGCACTGATCCTATGAGGTTACAAAGTACCACTCCTGCTTCTAAGTCAACTCTCCCTCAGGGAAAAATTCCACTCTCAGCATATGAAAAGTAATAAAAATCTGATTTTTGAACAAATATTTCTATTTGAAATACAGTGGAAAGAACACTTCATTATGCCTATGCGGTGTATTTTCCCACTTTTATGGGAGCCTTCAAAACCTCCACAGTCTTTAGGAAAAAGTCAAATAATTTAATTGCAAAATAACTCAGTCCCAATCAGTCGAAGCCAAACAACTCAGACAAGCATTTCCACACTCCCTGAACGAAAGTCAATGAGAACTGAGGACAAACTGCCCCTAACAAAGTGTTTGCTCTGAGGCCCTGATGGAGCAGCTGACACTTTTCCTGGGGAGATTTAGTGGGAAAAAAAGTCCTGCCCATTTTTTCCAGCAGCCAGATTTTGTTTGCTGCCTGTGAGAAGGGCTCCTGTACCTATATCCACGAGCATATGGATGTGTAGGGAAGAGGAGGCGACAGCTACAGCCAGTAAATGTGAAATCTGCATCATCAACAGCAGAACAGGGAAAAAGTTCTGTTAATTAAAACTTGAAAGGCTCCCTCTAACATCCACTCCAAGTAAGTTTTGTCCCCAGCATTCGCCTTTGGAAAGAATTCCTTTCTCTCTAATCCTGTTTCACTCTCTGCTTCCCTTATTTGTTTTTATTTAATTTCCAAAGTCAGTCACACTCTGTGTTTTCTGATAACTGGCCAAACGATAATTGTGGTTAAATGATGATAATTCTGGCTAAAGCATGGGGTGGCAGGGGGAATTAACCCCTCTTTCCTCTGTTTTCCAGGGCAAAGGGGAGCTGCCCTTCTCTGCCAGCCCAGGGGAAGCGCTGCCCTTCCCTCCCTCATCACCAGGCTCAGGGCTCCCTCTCCTGTTCCAACAGATTTCTCACCACTGTGCCCTCAAACAGATCTGACAGACAGAAACCTCAGATATCTAATGGAACCAAACACTCAGGGAAAAGCATGCCTTTAAATTCCTCAGCATCTAGAGTATTGCCATCAATATTAACTTCTCACATCATAAAATACCTTTTATCACGTCACAAAGCTTTGGTTCAGCTCTGGCCACACGACCACACTGTGCCCTGACAGTGGGGCTACATGGAGAAAGGCAACCAAAAAATATCATCTTGGGACAATCATTAAAACTCTTCAAAATATAAAAGAAAAAAAAATGCCATAAATTCAGCGGTTATTCTGCATTTAAAGAGAGATTTGGCCATTATAGAAAATGTAACATAAACAACAAATATTTCATTTTATTTTAAAAAGGAGTTTCCTGGGATTATTCCCTCTATAAGGGAACCACAGACAAGGAGCTGGGATGCTCTCAAAAGACAAAATTTAAAAAAACTCTCAGAGCAATTAAACATATTCTTAACATCAATCTAGAAATATTCAGTGCTTACCCACTGCTTTCCAATTAAAATGTTTGATTTCAAATCAACCAAACACTATTTTATTAAAAAAAAGGAGACAGATGAAAAGGAGCAGAAATCACATTTTTTGTTTAGATTAGATTAAAAAAAAAAAAAAATGAACACCATATACAACTAATGAATAAAGGAAAAATAACACTTTTAAAACTTTATCTATGAGAAGGTAATAGATTAAATTCATCTATGGTAGGGGGGAAAAAAAGCCAATTTCCAATAAATATTTAGTCAGGCAATTCTGGATCTCTGGTGGAAAAGCAATACCAGATTGAGCTAATACATGCAGGGCTTAAAAGAGAAACTTCACTGTCATCATATAAATCAACAAGTAAATAAAATAATGAAAACATGAAATATAAAAGAACCACGAAGAGCTACAGCAGAAATAATGTGAGCTGATGATCAATGAATTTAATGGAAGTCTTTCCAGTGCCATTAATAAAGTTCAGAGCTGGTTTTTTGTGCTGGGAGCTGATGGCAGTTTTAGGTGGTACAATCATTTTCGGGCATTAAGGCACAATGATGACAGTGCCTTCTGTCTGTGCTGGAGAGGGGAGGAGCTGCTACGATTGCATTAGGGGAGGATGAAATGTTCCACCATCCACATGGGAGCGGGCAGCCAATAAAACATTCCTGGCAATGCCCTTGAGATAACCACCTGTCACATCACCAGAATGTGCTCCTGAGTTATTTTCTGCTGTAGCTCCATCCCCAAATCCCTGTTTTCACTGTAACATATTCCTTTTTAGTGGCTGCTACTCCACACAGCACACGGATTAATTTCCCCTCCGCCGGTGGAATTTTTAATGAAGATAAATTATAATCATGACATTTACATCTCAATGATTTTCACAATTGAAACATTCTCCTAATCCTGGTGCACATGCTGTAAGTGGGTTATGCAGCCAGATACTAAAGCAATCATTTTATCATTGTCAGAGTGAATATAATGCCTACAGCAATCAATTGGACTTTTATGGGAACAGTTAGCTCAGCTGATTTTGCATTGAAAAAAATGCACTGAAGTGCCCATTATCCATCCCCACTGTCAAAGGACAAGCCAGGATCTTGGCTTTCCTTCCCAAGAATGTGAAACTCTGTCTTACAACCAAAATGAGAAGATGAGAAAGGGCCAAAATGGTCAGAAATGGCCAAAAGCAAAAATCTCCAGAGCCGCAGGAAGAATAAACCAGACTTACCTGGTTTGGGTACAAAATTTGGGTCCAACAGAGGTTCCAGCTGTGGTTTCTGTAGCCATGGAGAGCAGGAGGTGGTCCTGACCAGATAAGGAGAAGTGAAAACAATGAATATGCTAAAAATAAAGGTAGAGGAGTGAAAAATGAGAGCCTTGGTTGGAGAGAAGTCTTGGAGGAAATCCCAGCGCTGGTGTGGGTGAAAAATGAGCACAAATGGGACAGTTTTCTCTAGTGGTTGGAAGGCAGAGCTGTCCAGCAGCTGGCAGAATTGCCAGGACAAGCTTTTCTGCAGCCACTCCCCCTTATTCCCAGCAATTCCAGGACTCAGGTGGGCTCTTGTCTGCTTCACCTGCTCCTCTGCTGTCTCAAGCAGCCTCACTGATTTACCTTTCCACAACAATTATTGCTCATTTCAGCAGTCTGTGCACCAGTGGTCTGATGCACCAAGCCCTACACAGAAATACCCTGAAGAGAGGAATGTGTCTGCACTTCCTGATCTAGTCCAGCTGCCAAAAATTCAAAAAAATAATGTACTTTGCTTGTTGTTGAATCTTAGGGATGCTGCATCAGTAATCATGGAAATTCTTGGATAACGTTGGGAGGGCCACCAAGCCAGGCAAGGAACTTCCCATGGGGAAGGTGAGAAACTCCTGTGGAGCAGTTACTAAGTTTTGAAAACTTCAGGCTTATAGGGAAGACAGAAAACTTCCAGTGATAAAGTCCCTTGGAATATTCTGCTTTTTTTTTTATAGTGCACTGAGTCTCCTGAACATCTTAGCAAGAGATATTATAGCAATAAATCTTTTTATACTTTTGAAGGAAAATGAACAGTAAAGGTTAAGGCTGGAATGTACTACTTAAAATAAAAGAATAAATACTTCTGCCAGCTGTTTAAACACTCAGTGGCCAGATGCACAGGAGAAAATCTGTTCATGTTTCTGTTCACACCATCGAGCCTTACTCAGAGCTTGCAAGTTGTGCAAACATAAAGTCTTAAGTCCTCAACTTCCATACTTCAAATTTGCAACATTTTTTCAGCAATTTAGTGGTAGAGAAGAATTTTCTGAATTTATTCTGAAAAGGCCTCACCAGCAATGGATGTATTTCAGGTACCTCACAGTGCAAAGAGAAGAGGAATTAAATACCACAGAGTGTTAGAAACAAAAGGCTTCACACAGTGGAGAAGATCAGATCCCATCACAATCAGACTTTGTGCATTGAATCACATCATTCCAATGAGCAGGAATTATAATTATAATCTTAATTCATTGCCAAACGTAGTTCTCAAGGGGAGTCAGGTACATGCAGGCACAGTACCTGTACACACAGACACAATTCAGAAGGGAATTGGAAATTTTTTAATTAATGCCATGCATAAATCCACCTACTGACAATTATCTCAGTAAAAATTATTTCCTTGTTATTGAGTATAGATTATTTCACTTAATAACATATTCACATGGGCACCTATCATGCAGAAAAACTACAGCCAAGCAAGAAAAATTCCACAATTAAATTAACTCCACAGAGGAAAACTGGGGGAAGAAAGGCTTTGTTATAGCTGAAATGAAATAAAACATAAAGAATCATTAAAGCCAAGTTGCCATGTAAGGGCAGCTCAGTTGCCCACTCAGTTTGGTAATTAAAAGCTGGAGAACACTCACCTGTGTCCACGCTGGGTTTTATGATGCAGTTCTGTAGCTAGGAGGGATCTGGCAGACTCCCAGGTTTACCTGCTGCCTGAGCAGGCTGTCCTGGTGTCACACTGTGCCTCCAGACAGGATCCAGCAGCACTGGCATTCCTGGAATTCCTGGCATTCCTGGCGTCCCTGCACCTTGCCACACTCCCAGGGCTGAGACCTTAATGGATGGCAAAGAAGGAAAAGAGGGAATTGCAAAAAAAACAATGGCAGATGCTCAAACAAAAATCCACAGTCAGTGGTCACTTTTCAGAAGCCTAAACCTACAGCTGAGGACCCTGGCCTAGGGAGAGGCAGGATATTTACCTGACCAAGATCCACTGGAAAAATCCAAACTCTGCAGCAAATTCAGCCCAGGCAAAACACCAATCCCTTGAAATCTCTTCTCCAGTAGTGTGGATGTTCCAGCAAAAGCATCTCAGCCCTCTGTGAGCTGTTTCATTCCTTTATTGCAAAGGCTACACGTATTTCCCCTACCCTACCTTGAAATGTCTCGTCCCTTTCTTTGATTTCAGCTGGTTCAACTTGACACCCTTTTTTCCCCCCCCAAAAGCAGTTTACTCACTGCTGAGCTAAAAAGCCCACTGTGACACGAGCAACACTCTTTCTACTAAAAACCAGAGACGTGGCGAATGGCATTATGCATGGCAAGAGCTTGAGATGCTGGGAATAATATTCAAAGAACAGGAACGTGAGAAGTTCGAAGCTGCCAATGGAAACAAAGGGAGCAGCAAGAAAGGAGACTGTAGAAAATGTCTTGTCAGTGACTCCTGGCCTGGAATTGAATCCCCAGGTGAGCCTGTGGCAGTCTCTGGAATGCTAATGAGGTGCTTAACATTACCCAGCACTGGGCTGAGTCTGTGACTAGAGAAAATAGAGAATGGGAATGGGAATACAAAACTGCTGGCAGAGCTGGGGGGAACAGCAGCCAGGGGGAGGATCCTGCATGAATCCTGGGAAAACAGGCTGGGAGAGCAACAAGAGCCTCGGTGGGACAGAGCTTTTTACAACCAGGACACTCCCAGAGCTCCTGGCACTCTGAAGGACACAGCAGATCCCTGACATCCTTTGGGATCAAAGAACTCCTCAAGGGGCGGCCCATGAGCATCTCATTCTTCTCTCCCTGTTTTTTTTTTTCACATTCAGGAGATATTTTTACTCAGCTGAGAAGATCTGAATTGCAGCAAGGAGTATTTAGTGTTTACACACAGTTTTACACCAACGCCAAGAAATATTTTGCCACGAATATTCTACTTTGGTGTATTTTAGTAAATAACATTTTTAGATAAATGTCCCAGATATTACATGTCAAGTATTTTCAGATCATAACCAGCCATCAGAAACTAATAATACTTTAGTAGCAAGAAAATTAAGAATATTATCTACTATGAGAAAACAACCTTGGAAAATAAATCTTCAAGAACAATTTAGAACTATTTTTAGGATGTTGACTTGTTTTGGATCCTCTGGAACCTGAAATGACAAAGCTCTGCTTTTAACAACATGAGATAGAAAATACTCCCCTCGTGTATTTTTTAAATCTCATAGAAAGAGACATCTTGTAACAATTCCACAGCGATGAAGCTGTCAGCAGTGCGATCAGGTAACCTGCCAAGGTTTCAAAACACTTTAGATATAAAAAGAAAACTGGCTCTGAAAAATACCAATCCTACTTTTAAAAATAAATTTTTGAGTGTACCTTAGAATCCCACCCGACTGTACAATCACAAATTCAGATATTATAAAATAAATCAAATTTACAGCTCTTAAGTTGAACAGCAGTAAGATATCTACGAATGTACTGCTGTCATTTCTAAAACATTCAATATATAGCAGGGACCATATTACTTTTTCCAGCCTCTCACCAAGTAATGTGTATTTTTCCCAGAGATAACTTCAATATTTTGTCAAAAGGTGAAAGAGTTTTGGTTTTTTGGGGTTTTTTTGGTTTTTTTTTGTTTTTTTTTTGACAAAAATCAGAGATGTCCTTCTCAGGAATGTAGTGACTTTGAACACCCAACCAAACTTTATGAGAAGACATCAATAAAAACATCCCATGGACCAGGAGCCAACCCTAAATCCTCAATTCTCTGCTCACCCAAGTCCAGCTTAACTCAGATGACATCAGGCAGCAAGTTTCAGATCTGATGTGGATTTCCCTTCCTGCCGGGTTTCCAAAGTCAAGTGCCAGCCTGTTGAAAACCAAATGTTCTGGGGAGTGCTGCTGGCTCTGCTCAGGTTTGGAAGGCTGTCAGAGGGAGGCACCCAGGCACCTCTGTGCCCTGGGATTTGGATAAATTCCTCAGGATCAGCTCATCTGAGAGCTCCTGGGATTTGGATAAATTCCTGGGGAGCAGCTCATCTGAGAGCTCCTGGGATTTGGATAAAGTCAGGAACAGCTCATCTGAGAGCTCCTGGGATTTGGATAAAGTCAGGAACAGCTCATCTGAGAGCTCCTGGGATTTGGATAAATTCTTCAGGAGCAGCTCATCTGAGAGCTCCTGGGATCTGGATAAAGTCAGGAACAGCTCATCTGAGAGCTCCTGGGATTTGGATAAAGTCAGGAGCAGCTCATCTGAGAGCTCCTGGGATTTGGATAAAGTCAGGAGCAGCTCATCTGAGAGCTCCTGGGATTTGGATAAACTCAGGAACAGCTCATCTGAGAGCTCCTGGGATTTGGAAAAAGTCAGGAACAGCTCATCTGAGAGCTCCTGGGATTTGGATAAACTCAGGAACAGCTCATCTGAGAGCTCCTGGGATTTGGATAAAGTCAGGAGCAGCTCATCTGAGAGCTAACAGGATGCTGAACGGGATCCAAGGCTGAGTAAGAACCACTGGCAAGTCAAGATGCCTCAGGGCACCTTGAGCTCACACACCCGATTTTTCCACTCTGTCAAAAACGGTATGAGAAGAGATTACATCACAGAACCTGCCATCTCCTTTTGTCTTTTGCTGAATCCCTGTCCTCCCCCCAGCCCAGCTTGTGCAATCCCCTCACGCTCCTGGCTCATTTCCCAGAGCTCACACCAGCTCCAGCAGAGAGGGAGAATGCTGATTTGGGGTGATCTGCTCTGTGTCTCCATAAAACACCTCCCTGCCTCCTGATTCGAGTTGTAGGGGAAATCTGTGACCAGCAGAGCATTAATAAAGTGAGGAGCTCTTACATATCTGATGTCTTCCTCCAGGTCAGGAAAGGCAAGAGGCAGAAAACATCTCCCGGGATGTGCTGGCTGGACTCCTGCTGACAAGCAGCTTGCAACACAGAAGGCACCTCTTAATAAACACTAAACCCTTCTAACCTGAAAGATTGCAGCCACTCTAATTACCAGAAATTAAATTGTTCAAGGAAGGCTCGGAAGAATAGAAGTGGTTGTGGGGCCAGAGAGCAATGATATTTTTGCCTTTCTTTTTTTCCCTTCTGGCAGGATCTAATCCACTGGGTGGTATTACAGCACATGAGATTAGAGACAGAAATACAGATACTTGCTAAAAATGGACCTCATTGAAAAGTGCTTGAAAGATTTTGTCATAAATAAAAATTTGTTGTTGTTTTTGTTTCCTATGTCCTCTTGCAAGTGCCTGTGGCATGTTCATTACTCAGAGACTTTGTTTTACAGAACATTTTTGAAGGGGATATTTTAGTTCTTGTATTTACACACAGATTGGTTTAATCACAAACCCATTGATATTTTAAGATATTTTTGAGCACACTCGCTTTGAACTTGCTTTTTCCCCCTCTTGTGCTCAAAAGAAATATTAGTTTGACAACACTGAAGGCAGCAAGGACAGTTGCATTAAAAATTATGTGGTAGTAACTTTAATACATGAGCCAGCCCATGTAGGACTGTCACTGCCACTGCAGAATATAAAAGAAACCATGTAATTATGCCCAATCTAAAGGCAGTCCTGTTGCCCACGACAGTGGGAATTCTTTATGCTGGAGCAAGTGGATAGATGCTGAATAGATAACACCAGTTTCTAACAAGTAAAGCCTTGGAACGAAATAAATAACAATAAAATCGATTATATCGTGTCATATGCCTTTTGTTTCTGTGGGAATTAAGTTTTATTTCCCTCAGTAATTTTGTTTGCTGAAGGAATGGATTAGAGAATCACACTAGAGAGATCTTGTAATTCACAGCCTCAGCTCTTATGCCCTGAAAGTCCTTTTTCAGAGACTTTTCCCCCTTAGCCAGGCAGAAAGTACATCCTTGCATATCCCCACATCACCATATTTCATATTCTTGCTGTGCTCCAGTAACTCCTCTGGTGACAGAGAAGGTTATCCAGGTCTGGAAGAGTCTCTGGTGAGCTGGGGCAAACATATTTAGTTAAGTCCCTTTGTTTGATGATATAATTTGGAAAACAGTCCAAACTATTTGTCTGGACCTCGTTCATGCCCTCCAGCACACCAGATTTGGAGACAGCTGCCAAGCCAGCAAGATGCCAGAGCTGCTGGCACCCCTGAGCTCATTCAAAATGAGGTGCAGCTATCAGGGGGCAGAAGAAAACAGGGAAAAACCCATCTCATACCTCATTAGGAGCAAGACCTGATTCTGAAACTTTCCCTCTTCTCTGCAGCAAATGCTTCACAGGTTAAAAACTTAGCAACCTCTAAACTTAAACTTCTTCAAATTTGTCAAAGCCTCTTTATCTTTCATTAGAACTGCCTCAAAATCACAAGACATTTGCCCAAACAATTTTTGTTGCAATGCTTGGAGTGGCTTTAAAATGCTGATGTGCTTTCCAAAAGGAAAGTGTGGTTGTGCAGATCCATACATTCATAGCCCACAGCAAAGTGTGATTTACAGTCTTTGAGAGGCATAATATAAATATTGCATAACATTACAGTCCTGTCACAGACTGGTTTGGACAGGAAGGGACTTTAGAATTCATCTCAGGGACACCTTCCACTATCCCAGGGTGCTCCAACCTAGCCTTGGACACTTCCAGGGATTATTATCCTAAAAATATCATCTCTGTACTAAATTTTGAACAATTTAATGTGAATTTTACATAGATCAGCACCAGAGAGGTTCATACAAACTGATCTAAGAAAAATATCAACTCACTTACAGATTATTTGTATTTAAAACTCCTACAAAGCTAAAACTGAAAGGGTTTCTAATTTGTGTCAGGCACCCTCAGATATTAATTCCCCTTTTTGTGACTGTTTTGATGTTGCTGTTTTGTTTGGTTTTTTTTAATTGAGTTCTCTATTCTTGTTACAATGGTAAGTGAAATCAGGAAAAACCCGTGACACAACATTTGGCCTTTCACATCACCTAAAAAAGGAACATGTTTGATATGAAGATATGATCTACCCACATAATATCCCTTTGTACAGTTTAAGAGTGACACATTTCAGAGGCTACACTTGACTAGAAAAAACAACACTTCACTGTTC
Source organism: Cichladusa arquata (assembly GCA_026413545.1). Classification (NCBI taxonomy): domain Eukaryota; kingdom Metazoa; phylum Chordata; class Aves; order Passeriformes; family Muscicapidae; genus Cichladusa; species Cichladusa arquata. Next base: position 22,342,496 of record JAOTQP010000469.1, on the reverse strand, counting down.
ACCTTGTGCTGATATGATCTGCTATCCATGAGATGATGTGAAGGGAAGGCAGGGTCAGAAGAACTGTGGGACTTAAGCTGAGAAGAAAACAAAACCTTCAGTAAAAGTAAATAAATAAATCATTACTAAAGCAAAGTATTAAAAAACTGCACAGGAAAAAATTCAATTAAAAAACTCAGAGGTTATCACTGTACATAAATAATGCAAGAAAGTCTCAGGAGATATAAAATGATACAAAACAGTGGTTTGAAATTATTTTGAGAAGTTAATGGAAAATAATTTTGGCTGGGATTGTTTAAAATGTTTTCTCCAAGATCCTATGGTCATATTTAGGTATCAGTAGATATTATTTGAATTTGCTTTGACATAAATACATTGGAGAACAATATATGAAAATTTACAATATGGAAATTTACAGTGTAGAAAATTACAAATGTTTGGATACAGATTGGGTTTCTAAGGAAAGATCAGTGCTACTCACCTACTGGTTTTTTTCTTCTTTATTTTTTTTTTTTTTTTTACCTCTGAAAGAACTAGTTTCTTAGAAGGGAAAATGAGATCAATCTAATCTATCCGGACTTCAGTAAAACACCTGATTAATGGCCATGTTGGAAATTACTCGTTAAAGCAGTGTAGATGAGGATCAGCACAAAAAATGAGGGTGGCCAAACCCATCTGGAAGAGACAGAGGAGTGGACTGATGAGTTTAGGCTGAATTTCCCCATGGCAGCACGGATTTATTCATTTTGATGCCTTACCTAGGGAATCACTGCCCAGCCACAGGATTCTTGCAGGTAAATACAGGGATGTGCAGAGGTGTTTAACCATGGAGCACTGCCAAAGAATGGGAGCACATAAACTGTGATCAGGATCACATTCATCCTCCTCCTAAAACCACCTAGGAATGGAGGAAGGTAGGTGTTGGCCTTTTTATGGCATTGTGGCACGTCAGTCTGTGAGTAATGACTGGGAATCATGTTGCACCCAGGGAATTTTAATCTCCCTTCCATCTGAAGTTCCTAAAAATCTGCACCAACAGATTTATATTCCCCACCCAGCCAGGCTCAGCAAATGACAAACCCTGGCGATCAATTGCATTAAAGGATAATTAGTCAGTCTACTTCTAATCTGATGGTTAATAGATCATGTCAAAGGCTTTCTCATGAAGAAGATTGAATTGGAATTTCATCTCTAGCATTAACATAATGCATTAGGATAATGGGTCCCAATCCCACACCTGAAGCTTCAAGGAAGTCTGGATATGGAAATCAACCTGAATCCAAGATTTCTGCCTCAAGTGTCTCACTGTGCAATATGCCAAACCAGAATCAATGTATTTTTCTCCCCCTGGACTTGGGATAAATTGAGATTTTACATTAATAGTGAATTATATTACCTGAGTCAAGCATGACAAGGCAAGATTTCCAAGATTTAACCAAGAATAATGGGGTGAAGAGGGAATCCCAAGGAAGAAACCAGAGGAGTGACTCCATACACATGAACTGCCAGCTCTGTAAATGGGATGGAGCTTCCTGCTTAGCTCCATTCTGCCATTCCAGAGGAGCAGCAGACTCCTGTAGGTCTTCAGCCAAACTTCACAGCCCAGACAGATGCTCCAGACAAACTATGGAACCCAAACCCACACGTGAGTGTGTCTTTCTTCATTCACAGGCACAGGCTCTCCTGAGCTGAGATTCTTTGTGGCAGCAGGTCTTCTGGAAGCTTTGAGGGTGCCAGCAGCCCAGTTTCCACCTTGGACAAGGCATCCCACAGGGAGCTGAGGCTGGTGAGCAAAGGCAGCTTTGGACAGAGGCAGCAAAGCCACCAGTGTGGGAGTTGTCTTGGTTTGAAAGACAGGTGTCTGCTAAGAAAGGCAGGAGCATCTCTTTGAGATGGAAAATGTAAATCTCCTCCCTCCAAACTATTATAATTTTGAAATTAAGGGGCTCTCAGGAAAAGATATGGGAATTAGGAATAACAGTTCTTTACTAGGAAAATTAAAATAGAAATGCAGTATTACAAAGAACAATCC
>JAOTQP010000469.1:22312690-22339945 GCA_026413545.1 Cichladusa arquata | reverse complement strand
TGGCCATTAACAGGAGATATCTCCTGGAGGGAGGATGGGCTGTGGAAAGATAAAGATGATTGCCCCAGCTGGTTTAACAGATGGTGTTAGAATTCATAGTTTTGGTTACATCCTGTACTGCAACCTAAGACAGAGTGAAAATCACTTTTCATTCCTGACAGTCCCACATTCCCCTCACACACATCAGCCAAGAACCTGCCTGATGCACAACAGAGACGTGTGCAGCATCCACAAAAGAGCATCAGCCATCAGAATGTGCTGCTGGGATGTTTTTGGGGAGAGCCAACCCCAGGGAGGTTTGTAACTGTGCCCATGTGCACTGCTGTGATCAATCATCGCTGGTGATAGCGATCAAACAACACAACCCACAGTCATTAACAGCATTAATGGATGGCTCTCCAGGGAAAGATAATTTTGTGCTGCCCTTCAGATTCCTGGGACACAGCTCCTGGAAGAGACAGCCACACATTTGACACCCTCTCTGCAACCCTCAGTCACTGTGCCTTTGAACATGGAATATCCACCAGGAATATTGCTGTGCCCCTGCCACGTGGCTGGGGCTCTGCTGGCCAACCTTCCTCCTACCAGACCTGGGTATTTCCAAAAGGACCAAAATGTTCCCCTTGATTAAAAATTAATCAGTATCAACCCTTCCCTGGAAGTGTTTATGAGGCTGGATGGGACATGGAGCAACCTGGCTTAGTGGAAGGTGTCCTTGACTCAGACACCCAAGTTTCCTGTCCTACACACCTTCAAAGTATACTAAAAAAATCATTTTTACTTGCATTTTACTAGTAGATAAAACATACCCAAAAAGAACACATTAAAAAAAAATTAAATTTGTGATCAATAAATTCGAATGTGATTTTTATTCCAGTAAAGCAAGTGTAGAATATAATATAGCATTATAAAACAAGAAATTTTTCTTCCAAATAGTATTCTAAAGTGCCTTAAAGATTAGAATACTGTAATCACCCAATTAACTAGCTTATAATGGAAGTGATGAAATATAATATTAGGAGGCTCAGACAAGTGAGAAAAGCTGCTTTCCAATGAGATTTTGAAAGATACAGCAAGTCACTGAGGCAGAGAGATTCAGAGGCTGTTCCAGATGGCAGGACCTCTAGAGGAACAGGGGCTTGCACCAAAGGCACTTTTGTGGGACAGCAAAGTGAAGAAATTGTTGTCAAAGTTGTCAAGAGAGGAGACAAGTCAATAAAGGATGACAAAACAGGATAGAAATGACAATAATGGCCATTACAAGATTGACTGGAGAAGATCATGGGTACAAAAGGATTTCAGAAGAGAGAATTATAGTGAAAAAATACAGGTGAGAAGTGCAGAAGTGAAAAATTGAAAAAATTGTACAGCCAAGAGAAAGAGGAACGGGAAAAAAAGAGAATGATCCCTTTGTTTTACTGTTTGAGCCAAAAGGGGAAGAGACCTGTTAACAGAATTGAAGATTCTCTCCAGAGAAATGGACTTGCAGGCTTTCTCAAGTCACATTTCTCAAAGACTAAGGAGAGGAAAGAGCTGCCAAAGTGATCTGCACCTTGGGTGAGGAGCATCCTGGTCCTACACACACTGGGACCAGTGACACCAAACCAGCAGCATTTCTTATAACACGGTGAAATGTTGTCACCTCTGGGTTTTGTTCCAGGTGTGACATTCCACACGATCCTCTGGGCTCTGTGGGAATGGTGCCTGAACTGTGCCAGGTGGCTGCTCCCAAAAAACAGCTTGGGGCTGTTCCCTGAGTGATGTGCCTGAGTTATGAAAACTCCTGGGGAGGATCCACACAAACAGTCAGCACTGGGAACATCTTTACTGTGCTCGAGGATTGCTCTGGAGATCCAGAGATGATTATTCAGAGATTCCTTGGCAATCCCAGCACTCATGAGCTCAAACAGATCTCTCACCAAAGGTCTCCTGAGGGCTCAGGGGAATTGTCACTGCACACACCTCTGACTGAGCATTGTCACCCAGGCACTCTTTATATCCCAGCTGACCACCATCATTCCATGGGATTAACCCTCTAAATTTGTCCAGCAGTTTGCTGAACGTTTCTTTTCAGAACAATATCTATATTTAAGAGAATTGGTGCTTTTAAAGAACCTTAAAGAAAAATCCACGCTGTTGTTTCCATCTAAAATATTTATACAGCAGGTATAGACTCTGTGAGAATGCTCCTCCACTGCACAGCCACTCTTTGTAAACTCAAAATATGTTTTTAAGAAATAAACAATAGGAATACTAAAAACTCAGTTACAGAAAGAATGGGTTGGATTTGCACAGCTGGAGCTTTTAGCTCACAGAGAAAGAGCAGGATGAGTTCCTGCCATGAACTTTGAATACAGAATTAAAAATATATTTGAGGGGTCATGAGGAGCAATTACTGAGATCCAATCTAAACCTTGGTAAAAAATGGCAGGAAATTTACATTCTTATTGAAACCAGTTATTGTTATTACTATTATTTTCACTCTTCCAAATTTGAGAATCAAAAGCTGTGGATTCTTTACCATGCACTGTCTTTCCTCAGTAGGAATCTCCACAGATCCAGCAACTTCCACAGTCTGGGCTTAGTGAAAAAGGGAATTGATGTTCTATCAAGCGAAGTGCAGCCTTGATCTGGTAAAAAGTTACAAATAGGAGTAAAAAACTTCACACAAGTAGAGTTATTGATTTCATTTGCTTTGTACTGAATCGATTTCAAGGCAATTTATTCACACAGAGCCCATCTTTTAAAACATTGGAAATATCATTGTTAAGCTGAAAAGTATTTCAGCACCAAAACATGGCATCCCTTCAGAAATTAAATGTAAATAGAGAACAGAAATCTGCTCTAATGTTGGAGCTGATGAACTTCTCATTCTTTAGGAATACATAGCTCTGGGTGCATTATGGACTGAGATCTTCAGCATAGGAAACATCTGAAAATATTTTTTCAATGCTTCATCTGAAAACTTAATTATTATTAAATGATAAGCAAATAGATTTGCAAATTCAAGGAGCATTTTCAAATTAAATACTAATTTCTTCTATCAGCAAACTGCCAAAAGTGTTATTTTGTTATTTGGAGGCTGAAATAATCAAAGTATCTACTTTTTGGAACAAAATTTTCCTGTTTTAGAAGCACAGCCTCCCTGCAGCTGTGCTAACCCTACACACAAACTATCTCCAGCAGACTTCACCAGAAATAATTTCACAAACTCTCCACACTCCACAGCTCTGTAGTTCCCAGTGGGCTGAGGAGAGCTGGGGAAATAAAAAAAAAAAAAAAAAAAACAAAAAAAAAACAACAAACCAGGAATAACCAAATTTCCCAGCAGTCTCCTCATGCACATCTTAGCAAGAAATTCTGAATGCACAGCTGGGGAGACAAGGAATTCTTTCGTTTAAGAGAGCCCCAGGCAGCCTAAAAAGAGAGATTAATGACATGGCTCAGCCAGAGCAGCACAAATCTAAACTGCCTCCACTCTTCTGTTTAAAAGTTGCATTGTAAGTGAATAAAACCTGAGGAAACCTTCACATCACAGTGCTGCAAAGTTGGTTTGCTGCACTCCACAGCCCTACACTGGCTTTGGCTGCACTTTACAGAACAAAAGAGAAGCACAGCCAGACAACCAGCACCTTCCAGTCTCTAAAGGGGCTCCAGGAGAGCTGGAGAGGGAATTTTTACAAGGATAAGGAGTGACAGGACACAGGGAATGGTTTCCCACTGCCAGGGGAATGGATAGGTGGGATTTTGGGAAGGAATTCCTGGCTGGGAGGGTGGGGAGGGGCTGGGATGGAATTCCCAGAGCAGCTGTGGCTGCCCTGGATCCCTGGAAGGCCCAAGGCCAGGCTGGACATTGGGGTTTGGAGAACCTGGGACAGTGAAAATGTCCCTGGGAATGGCACTGGATGGGATTTAAGGCCCCTTCCAACCCAAACCATTCTGTCAATTTGTGATTATTTGCATTTTCTATAAGTGAGGGGGAAAAGAGATGAAATACACTGGGGAAAAAACACTGCTAAACAATGTAGAGATTAAGAGAATGATTCCTCTGTATTTAATTGGAATGAGCTTACTGTAAATCAAAAGCTTAAAAGTTTTAAAGTTGTAATTGGATCAGCAGGGCTCTGACAGCTCTCTGGTTTTATGGCACTGTGGATCTAAAAGAATGGCTTTTGCTGAAAAAGAGGCTCACGAGAGACAAGCAGTAAAAAAGATCCAGCCTGGGATATATTTTCAAAGGAATTTCAAACAGACTATCAATCTCTTAATGCTCCTTTTGTATTATCAGCAAACAGAGCTCCAGTTTAAACTTCAGAATGCAACCTACCCTACTTTGCCAAGTTTTCCTCAGTGCACCTAAAACTCCATTATTTGACAGATGACAAGGACTTACTTGGTTGTCTGCAGTGTTTGATTTACACTCCTGACAAGCACAGTCCATTAAATTAGGGGAATGCCAGCCAAAGGGAGTGAAGGAGGGTTCCAGAGCCGCAGAGGACAGAGTCCAAAATAAATAGTGAGGTTTTCACCTCTGCAGCCCGGGCACCCAGCTCGCTGTTATCAAGGCTGTTATCTTGCAAAGATAATTATTACAGCTCAGGATAAAGTTAGAGGCATGTGGCAAAGTTAGTAATTAAGATTCCATGGAGAGCAGCGTGCTGAAATTCATAGCAAATGCTTATAACCCTGTCCCTAGAATCCATTTATCTAAGTTCCACTGACTTTCATTGGGACTCAGATATCTAAGCCAGTGAGATGCTTTAGAATGACAAATCCAGAAGGAGCTGCAGATAAAACCCTGGGCATCCTCAATGCAGAAAGTTCTGCCTTTCCATTCCTGAAAATACAAAATGCCATAAAACATCTGCCCTGAATAACAGCACGAGCCCAAAGCTCTGCTGAGAGATTCTAAATAAAGGGTCAGGCCTTGGGGCATTACCTCACTACAGCTCTGTGAAGCCTCCTCTTTAAGGGCTGGGCACCTTTGTAGCTTTTATTATCAATAAAAATGGCAACAATAAGTTGGGTTTTTCTCTACCTGTGAGCTCCAGGTGAATCCCATCCCTCCCATCAGCATTCCAGGCACGCAGAGGGCACAGGGAAGGGAAGGCCACCTGTCAAGCAGAAAGAGAACAAGTGCTATTAGGGAGGATTTTACAAAGTGACAATAGCTGGAGCAGCAACAGGGACAGTAAATATGCTTAAAATACAGGCAGGAGAACAGCCTCGGCCAAAAAAAAAAAATATATATATATATATTTAACCCTCACAGAGGAAATTACATTAGGAAGATCAAGGACCAAGTTGTATTTTCAATTTGTACAAAACCTATAGGGCAAATGCATTAAGTGTTTGACAGCCCAATAGAGCTTTGAACTTAGCTTGATCTCATTATTTATATTATTATTTTACTACTAGTTCGTAATTAAACTTTTAGCAAAAGCCATTCTATAGCACCAACACAGGCCAAGGAAAATGTTTGGTTATCAACCTTGTACCCACATTGCTGGATGTAGGTTAGAAATTATAAATATTGAACAGCCAGAAAATATGACACGTCTTACAAGGGGAAAATATCATGGCTTGAAATATATATTATTAAAAGAGAAATAAAAGGGGGTGGTGGGACATGTAATCTAAACTCAGATTATCCAATCAGGAACAAAAAGCAGGAAATAAACTAGTAAGATATGAAAACATCCCTTAAATAATCTCTCTGCTCTGACCCTCAGAGCTTCCCAAATTTTTGGCACGTTGTGAATAAATGGCTGCCTGAGAGTCCCAGAGTGGCACTGACATCAGCACTGCCCCACAGAACCATTAAACCCAGCTCAAATTTCTGAGTTAATGGATTTGTCTTTAACACACTGCAATATTTGTCCATAATCATGTTCTCCAATCAAAGCTCCTTCAAGAACATTCCAGTGTTCCACCTACGAATTACCAAATTTAGGAAAGATTACCCTCAGATCTGGAGCAAATTACTTTAAAAAAGCCACTTCTCTTCCATGGAAGCCTTTCCAACAGGAGCAGTGATTGATATTCATGGCACGAGCCTGCAGCAATATGACAATAGTTCCAAAGTTTACATTACAGATTCAGAACTGGAGATCAAATGCCTGCAGCATCCCTTCCACTGGTTCCAGGTTATCATCCCAGGTGCATTTGTGGAGAAAAACAGAGTCAACAACATCCTCAGAAAAGAAACCAGGTGTATGCTGTCATGTATTTATAATTGTGATAATTCTCATTCCTCCCAGGGCATTAAAAAGAAACTTTCTAGATTTTTTTTTTTGCTGTTGTTGAATAATTTTTGAATTATATTTTCTCTGTAGAGTCTAGACTTACTTAAAATCTTTTTTTTTTCTCCTTCAGCAAGCACACTAGTTAAGATAAATTGATTGATTGATAGATAAATATTACATATTATATGTGTTTGAAGAAACACACATATTTTTGGCAAAATCCTACCAGGCACTTACAAAAAATGGATCAAGGTGACACAGGTTGGTGCTCAGAAAAAGGATTATTATATTCATTTCTTTTGTTATTGGAGCTTACAGACTGCACCTATTTATCTAATCCATTATAAAATGGGAAAAATACCCAAATAAAGGAAATACCAACCTCTGTTAAATGGGTGCAGCCATTATTGCAGGGCTTTTTTATCTTTATTCTGAGCTGCTTCAATCTTCCTTTCAATAAATATGTTGCCTTTTTTCAGTCTCAACTATCAATGACTGCAACTGTTGGTAAAAGTTCATTTCATAATAATTGCTGGTTCTTGAATAAAAAAATATTAGAAACACATGAAACATAACCCCTGCAATAAGAACTTGGATAAAGGGGAATATTTCACAATAAACTCTACTGAATCCTTCAACTTGTGGACTTTTTTACTTAGGTACCACCACTTCTTTGTACAATAGGTCAAATCACTGGGGATGAAGCCTTTGTGCCTTTTTAATTAATTTCCTCGTTTATCTTGATGATCTCCCAGATTTACTGAAGCAATCTACAAGAGTGTTATTTTAATAAAATTGCTGTCACCATTTCTCTGCCTGGAGTCTCTAACTGAGAATATTGAACAATCTACTGAGGATTTACAAGTTTAAAACAAATTGGCCAGTTTGCAACCATTCCAGAATGCTGACACTCACCAACCAGATGCATTCCCTAATCCAAAATTTATCATGTTTGTGATAGCTACAGAATATTTTACCATATTTATCCTAGAAAACATGTTATAGGTATTTTTAAATTTTATATATATTAAGTGTATGTATTTTTAATATATCATTTGCTTATAGGCTGTAGAATTGACCTTAAATATCTCACTTTGTTTACTAATTATCTAGCATTTTATAATCTCTTCACATTATTGACTTATTTAATTAAGTAGGTTTTGATGATTTGTTTATTTCCCTGTGATGAAAGCTGTAGATCTTCCAGACTGACACAAATTTCTTCCCTTAGGGAAGAGTTGCCCCATTTTACCCCTGGTGAAGCTCTGGCCAGTGGATTCCAGCAGTGCTGTGCTCCAGCTGCAATTCCAGCCCAGACAAACCTCTCATCCTGCAAAAACCTGCATCCTCAGAGGAGATGAAGCTCATAAAAAAAAAAAAAAAAAAAAAAAAAAAAAAAAAAAAGTCTGGCAGTTAATATTATCAAAAACTGGATTAATAAAATTAATACAGCTGCACTTTACCAAATTACCATCAGTGCTGCAAACCCTGGTGCAGTTTGGGCACTCCCTGGAGAGAGAACTTGGATGTGATTTTAATGAGGCTGTGGGACTAGAGTTGAAATAGGTTTTTGTTTCTCATTTAGACACCTTGCCTTTTAACACTCCATCACTATTCATTAAGGTTAAACTGCATTTTTAACCTCCATTCAAAGCCACACTTAAAGATGAGGTGGTTTCTCCAGAGCCCTCAGGCAAGAACTGCAAGTCCCTCAAACTGCAGCCTCTTCCTGGCAAAAAACCTGCCCAAAAACGGGAGCACATCAAGGAAATCTTGACATGAAAAAGCAGCATTTCACTCCTCTCTTCCTTTTTTCTTTTTCTTTTTTCAGGTAAGTTTTTTCTTTTTTCTAGCAGTTATTTTTTGTCATTACAGTGAGCAATGCTAGGAAAGGCACGATCCCATAGAAAAAAAAAACTTACTCCAGAAGTCCATAGATTTCAATCTGTCATGGATGAGTTAATCAGTGCAGAGCCCTGGAGGAAAGTCAGGGACTTTAGGCCACGTTTAAAGCCTAGAGAGAAAATTGGTGTTGATCCTAGATCCTGCTGGGAATAGCTGGCTAACTTGAATCAGTATCTTTATTTTCTGTGCCCTTCCCTGTGATGAGCACAGGGAATCCAGCTGGAGCTGAGGATGGCTGGATCAGGCACCAGGCTCAGGACAGGGAAAAGAAAAATAAATCCAGCTAAGGGAAACACATTCACCATCATTCCTGAAGCACCTCCTCCTCCAGCAGGCAGGAGCCGAGCAAAGTTCAAAATTCTCATTGAATCTGGTTTAATTAACACAAACTAATTTAATTAATCTGAACACGATGTTTATATTTATTGTTCTATTTTTAAAGGCAGAGGCTGCAAGTGCTAAATTAAATAAATGCAAGTTTCTTTGTTCAGACTGACAATGGAGCATAACAAGTGAAAGGAACAGACTCTACATCCTAAGCAGCTGTGTCTTAATTTAAAAATAGAGGTAGAATGCCATCTACTTGTTATTTCCCTATATTGCTGGCTGAGGGAAAGCAAAGCTCCCACCCTTGGATCACTGCAGTCTTTATTTAAATCTATGCTGTGGCTAACCATCAGTGTCCATGGGAAAGGAGCAGATCCATCCCATTATTGCCATGCACCCAACACATCCAACACATCAGTTATAAAACACAGCCCTGCTGTCCCCCAAAATGCCAAATCATTCCAGGCTCTGAAGTGAGACACCCTCTGATGCTTGTTCGTGGTCCAGGACCCAGCTCCTGGCCAGGAATTGGCAATTTTGGGAGGTGTGGGAGTGACATCTCAGCTCTGCAGCGCTCCCCAGCCGCCCTGGGGGTGACTCCAGGAGAACAGCTCGGCCCCCAAATTTCCAGGGTGGGGCAGAGCTGTTATCAAATGCAGACACAGGGTTATTGTTCCTCTTGTTCTCGTTCCTCTGAGTCAAATCTCAGAGCCAAACCTCACCATGGCCACCAGGGAAATCTACAGGGGGCTCCTGTAAACCCATAAACTCACAGGGTGATCCTGAGCGGGTGGAAATGTTCCTGCCCATGGAACTGGATGGGCTTTAAGGTCCCTCCCAACCCAAACCATTCTGTGATTCCACAGCACCTGTGAGTTTTGATTGCTAAATTCCTCACCAGTTCTCTCCCAACTCTCTTTGCACCTCATCACCTCCTCATTTGCAGCTCATTTTGTTTTACCAACAGACTACATGCCTTTCCACGGAGAAGTCTCTCTCCTGAAACTAAAAAACTCTGGTGTACCTAAAAAAGAAAAAGAAAAGACAAAAAAAAAAAAAAAAAAAAAGAACTGTTGTCTTTTTTTATTCCTTCCCTTGCAAAGAAGCCATCTGTGGAATAAAAGTCTTGGAAATAAGATCTATAATTACTGTGTATTGAGTTAAGTTGCCATATCACCAGCTTTTCAGAGCCCTCCCTCCAAGAGCTAGTAGTTCTTTTACAAATATTTATTTGGGAGCTTTATAAACCTTTTAGAAGCCTTAACCATACCCAAGGGGCTAAACAAGCAAGTCCCCAGTGAGAATTCCCCTGCTTTACAAAAAGGGAGAGAGCAGCTCTAAACCTGAGAATCATAAATATTATTATCACTCTTATTGTGTTTGCTTTCTGGCTTTTGATCCCACAAGGGATGAAGGCTGCCACAGTCACTCTGAAGCTAAAATGACTAAAAATGTGTTTCAGTATAAAATAAAACTGTTTCATGCCTGTGTTCATGGGGCTCTGCAGGCTGATACTGTGAGGAAGCAGCCAATAGCACACAGGATATGGTTAAATAAGAAGGTAGCAGTAATAGTTCTGTTCCTTAAATGCTGCATATAAAAAGGTATTCTGAGATTTGAAAAGTATTTTAGAGATATCTGATGAGATGCCAAGTATTTTTTCCAATCTCCTCTTTTTTTTTTTTTTTTTTGGGATATGGATCTGAAGGAGAGAGAATACAAAAGTGAAATACAAAATATCCATTATTTAGTTCTACTCTATTTACAGAAGCCACTCAATCTTACACTCTAAAGTTATTATGGAATTGATTGGAATCACAATGTAGCAATACACAGACACTTAGGGATGGTACAAAACAGGATCCATTCCAGCTCCAGACATGAAAACACAGAATTCCTGAAGATGTTGGGCTTTGCTGCAACATGTGCTCCCTCTCCTGCCTACTTTGAGAACCTTAAAGCATTCTCCTTCGTTTTGTAGTTTATAGAACTGAACAGAATTATAATATATATAACTTCCACCAGTTCTTTATGTTCGAGATGACTTTGGCAACCTTTTCCAAAAGCTTCTGGTCCTGCTGAGAAGTGTTATTACCTGAAATAAAATCTCCATGATCAGACACCCAGTGTTTACATTTGTGCTCACCAAAAGAGAAGTGCTGAGATGAGGCATGATGGAAAAAAAGAGATAAAATCTTGCAAGGAGCTGAGCTTGGATGGTTGTCAAAGGCACATCAGCTCTGACTGGGCCACAATACTTTTTTTTCATTTTTATTCATTTTTATATAGGAAGTCTATGTGATGCATTTAGGCAAGAAACTCTCTTTGCACTCTGTGCATGCAAAATGGGAGCATCTTTAATTTCTGCAGTTCCACCTAAGCAGGTTAGGTCAGGTCAGTACAAGCAATTAATATAAATGAACAAGAAGTTCATAAAAGCAATTTAACTTGAATTAACAATTCATCTACTCCCAGACTTGGCTACAGCAATGAGGCTGCTACCTTTACCTATTAATATTTTTATTTATGTAGCAGCCACAGGGTAGAAGATGGATGCATGCAAGGACAAGTCTGTGAGACAATTTCAGAATGAATGTCACAAAGAGTTTATAATGCAAATAAACATAAAAATACATCTGGAAAACTTGTATATTGTTTTCTTTTTCCAAATGCAGCCCCCAGTTGTGAGCTAACACTTTTCTAGGTAATCTACCATGAATTCCAAAGATAAAAATAAAAATAACAAAAATAATACATATTATATAACATATAAATGAAATAATGATATGTAATATATAAAGTAATTATATTATATATATTTGTGCATTATATTCTATGTGTACCTCTATCATATAATACATTATCTATAGATACTATAGGTGTGAATAATATACAGTTATATTTATATGTCATTATATTTGCAATATTAATTAAAGGTCTTTATTCCTTTCTTCTTGAGATATCCATTTTGGAGCTGTGCTATGTAAATGGAATGAAATCACATAAAAAGCAGTGGAAATTCCAGAAATCTGCACCTGGTCATTTCCATTCAAAAGCTAATACAACAAAACTCCATACCCAGGGATGAATATCTCTTACAATTGCTATGGAAACTGGACTCTTAGTGTATTTTGACACATTTGTCTTATTTTGTCTGTGATTTTTTTTGAAGAAGAAACCTGCTGGCACAGAATACCAGATGAGAGAAATAAATGAGAGGAGGCAGGTGGTGGTCATGGACAGGACTGAGGAAGTGGGATGGAAAATCCACCTGGGTCCTATGGGCGTGGGCCATGGTGCAGCAGGAAAAAAAAAAAAAAAAAAAAAAAAACACCAAAAAAGGGGGTTCTGGATATGATAAAGGGAGGAGGAGAGGTTTTCTGCAAGCTCCCAGAAATTAATGCACTGTTTGTTGTGTTTGCACAAAAACTTTCTGTGCCCTCCATGAAGTTTTGCTAAATGTAGGTGGAAACAAACCTTTCCAGGCAGCTCCAGGGCAGGAGAGGGTTTGGGTCACACCATCCTGAGAGTGGCAATGGGCACAGCAGGCACAGGCAGCCAAGGGCCCAGCTTTATGTCCATTTATGTTTTATTTCTTCTGCAGGATGTTGAGGCAATCAGTGAAACCAGAGCAGAGTCTGACCCAGCAAAGAGCCCTCCTCACCAATTCACAGCAGCAGCAGCTGCTCCTGCTGGATCTGCCTCCCAAAGGCGGCAACAGCACTCAGCAGCCACTGCTGCACTTTACAGCTTTGCAAACACTCATTAATTAGTCTCCCAACTCCTCCTGGAGGCAGGCAATTAACTGGACTTTATTTTAAAAGCCCTGCAATGTGGGGAGGTTAAGTGGGAAGAGGAAGGTGCTGGGATTCAGCCTTGGCTCGCTGTTTCATGGCCAAGCAAATATTGGTGTCCACAAGGTCCCTCTTTGTGGCCATCTCCTTTATTTCACTGAGCCCTTCCTCTCCAGCCAGCAGCTCCCCAGTAATTTAAAAGCACATAAAAGACTGGATCCAGCACTAAAAGTGACTGTAACAGCAGCCAGTTGCTGGGAAGGAAATTGGATCTGTTCACAGATACTGGGCACAAAGTATTTCAGCCTTGGTTGAAGCCATATCACTGGAGTATTCATCAGCAGTGGCTAAAGCCATAACCTGGGGCGATTAATGCTAAAATTAATCACTGTGATGTCACCCAGGGAGGGATATTATATTTGATTACAACTGGTTTGGCTGAAACTTGCTGGAACTGAGATATTTTCTGTAACATTTTGGGACAAAAAACACACACACAAAAGCTGTTTCCTCAAAACTGGTTCCCAAAGCTGTCCAAGCAAGTCAAGAGATGTCAGCCCTCATACCCAGCAACCACTGACACAATTTTGCTATAAAAGAAAACAGATGGTGTTGGGGTCAAAATTAAACTATTTTTCAATTTGGCTGGTATTTACTTGTATTTTTAGTAATCAAAATTTAGAAGTCACCATTCCAACTCAAACAATTCTGTTTCTTTACCTTGATTATTCCCCCTCTTCCATTTCTCTCCATGTAAAAACTCTCCTGCTCCATCTACCTTCCACAGTTAACAAATGATATTTCCTCCTCATACATAAACCTCCTGCTACTATTCCAAACGTTTTAAATGAGATAAGACAGACCTTACTGTAAATTCCTTGGCCAGTCTGGACCTTCCACCTTCTGTGAAGTTCTCCATCTTCTGCAGTGACAAGCAAGCACTTCTCCCACCTGGAAGAGAGACATTTCAGACTTTGGCACCCTGCTCCTGCTTGACATTCTTTCCTCTTCCCTTTAGTTTTTGTACCAAAATCCGGGACAAAATTCACAGTGGTACTGCAGGGAAAAAAAAATATGGTAACAAGTGTGCAGGAAATCGGTTCAATAAATTGTCATGTTTCAGCAACACTTGTTTTCCTGAGGGCTTCTAGAATGGCCCATTCCACTGGCACTTAAAAGTCGTGTTGCCCATCATAATATCCTTGTTATCACCCTCTGAGTGCTGCCTTTGCTTCATCCCAGTGGTTCTGCAGCAGGTAAGGGTTATAAATGTCCCCTGCACTGTGGATTTAATGCTTCCCTCAAACACAGCAGTAACTTGCCCGATCACAGAGAAATTTTCTTTCCCCTTTTTCTTTTGGGAGTGCAACAACTGTGTCTGCACAATTCTGTCCATAAATACAACTATCTCAAGGGCAAATTCCCATTTCCATGCATCCAGACTCAGCCTTGGAACTGTCTGGGGGTTGAAATCCAGGGGCAAAACCAACCATAACTTTTTGCTGTTATTCTCACTTAATCAGCATTCCAACAATCCACATGCAACCAAGTGTCCTCCACGTGCCTCTGCATCTCTTTGAAAGCTGCTCAGCAGAAGACATGCATTGATTTCTATAAATATGCTAATTCATCATCCAGCCAGGCACTGAGGAATCATACAGCCCTTTGCCAGGAGGGAAACAGAGATCTTGGAAAGGACTGGGGCATTTGTCTCCAAATGCAGAGACCACATGGGCAAAAGAACCTTCTTTGACAGAATTCAGGGACTGGGTGAACCAGCTGGGGAATGCCTGAACTGAAAAGATTTGCCCAGTGAAAACTAAAATGTAAAAGAAACAAACAGAAAAAAACCCTCTTGAAACAACCCTACAATCAAGCCAGAGATGGAAACAATTATTTGATAAGAATGATGAGTTTGAGTCATTACCAAAGATAGAGTCCTCTACAACAATCTAATAAACCTAACATTATTCCTGCTATTTAATAGCCTAACATCTTTTTGGGGAATATAAATTATTCAACGTTTAAGTGCCTTGTAATTCGATTTGGACGACGAATGGAAGAAAATACTTTAATTGTAAAACATATTTTGTATGCACCACACAGAAACATCAGCCACCTCCCTGAAAGAGGCTCTCAGGAGAGCTGCATGGCTCAGGAGTTTGCTGATGGGATGGGGAGTCCTTCAGCAGTAGGATCATGAGTGGAATCCAGAACGTGCTGGAAGCAGCTGGAAATGGTTTCTCAACATGGCCAGAAATTCAAACCAGAGGTAATTTAATTTCCTTCATCTTCTCCTCTCTCTTTTTTTTTTTTTTTTTTTTTTTTTTTTTTTTTGGTTCAGGAACGTCTGGAACTGGTGAAAGTGGAAAATTTTCAGCCCTTCTTTTCAAGATTTTCAATTTTTTCAAGGCTGGCCATTCTGGACTTTTTCTTCATCCTTGGCCAGCTCTCACACCACTCCCACCCCACTGTGGCACTCACAGGTGATCCCTGGTGGATCTGACACAGAAACTGTGCCCAGCTGCTGGACATGCCACGAGTGGGAAGTACCTCTGATCTTCCCTCTCACCTATCACACTAATTCTTAACACTTTCTACCAAAAAAAAAAAAAATTTTTCAGAAAATTCTTTCTTGTTCATTTCCCTGCAAAATACACACCTGCCTGACCACAGATAGAATTTCTACATAAATACCAGTAGTTCTGTGATAATTTAGCTTAACTAAAACCACAACCATTAAAAAGTGAGAGCCCCTTGCCATTACAAAAGCTGAGAACAAGAAACAGGCAGGCAAAATTAAAATATTAAACCACATTGGGGTTGGTTTGTTTGGTTTTTTTCCCCAGAAGTAAATCTATTCAGTGTTGTGAATTACTGATTGAGGGTATTGACTGCTCAGCTGATAGCCAGGAGATTTCATGGCAACTCCTCATCCTCCCACCAGCCTGAACTGTGCCACTTGGAGAAAATGACAAATTTTTTTTGCCTGCTGTGTTTAATTCCTTTGAAGCAACAATTATCTGTAACTATCTGTGAAGTTTCTAGCACGGTAAATCTTCAATCTCTGTTGGATTTTTGAGCCCTGTTGTAATAAAAATAATAGTGGCTGGTTTGGCTTTGTTTGTTGGGATTTTTTATAGTACCCGTGATTTCTGCTTATCAGTTTTACCTTTTCTAATTATTCTTAAATTTCCAGCCTGAAAATTTGCAAAAAAATCATCACAAAAGCAAATATCCATGTAAGAAAGTGTAGACAAACCAATGTCCTTGAGATGAGCACAAAAAAAGGGGCAGAGGAAATAAATTATCTCAGATAAACTGATAAACCTGGGGGGGAAAAAGGTGCCAGATCTCAGCCACACTGATATGAGTCAATTGATCTCCAAATAAATTGTGTTTTACCCAACAGGTGAAATGTGTCTTTGTACCTTTGCCCATGCTGCAGTGCTGATGGCACTGGCAGCTCCTCTCACCCACTAATGGATCACACACATCAATGGAAATGGAAATTAAAAAGCCTCAAAAAGGAAAATTCCAACTTAAACAACTGAAGGAATTTCACACTCACGGAGCCTTTACAAAGACAACTTTTAACATCTTTAAAAGTGCCCACCTTCCTTATTACCATGCTCTTTAGAAATGCAGAAACAAATGGCCATTGAGGGGAAGACACACGGCTTGCCTGGGGCAAACTGGGATTAAATGATGAAAATCAAAGACTTTTACTTAAAGGATGACTCAAATAGATGAGAGGGAGCAGTTTAAAGCGAGAATTTACCGAATTAGAAATATCATTGGTATAAAATATGCTGAGACAAGCTCAGCAGAGCTGCTCCAGTGTTTTCCATGGAAATCCACCTGGAGCCCTGGCAGGTTGGCAGCTTTTGATGATGATTTTGTTTGAGACCACCACGGGCTGGCCACCTATTGCCCACCAGCAAGGAGATCTCTAAACAGCCAACATCAGCTCCAAAAGGCTGTTCCAGCAACCATGAGCCCCTTTGGTTTATAAACACAATCCTTCTATTAGCATCCCAGAAAAAAAAAACAAACGAGCTCCATTTCACAGGGATGAAGAAGTGCTGAGATTAAAAAAAAAAAAAAAGAGAGGGAATTTTCACCGTTAACAACAAGGTTGACATAAAGTGTATTTTATTAAACTCCACAGGTATCTAATGATAAATAGAGGAACCAGAGAACGAGAGAAGATGAAACGTATTTTCAGAGAAACACTGAGAGTCACAAAAATATCATTAAAGCAATTTCATGTGAAAGTTCTATTCAATCTTTCTAATGTAGCTCAAAATAATTTTGTGATCTGAAGTACAAAAGTGTAGCTAAGTTTACTGTCACAAATGCTTTGAAGACAAGTGTGCTAAGAAGGTTTTTAATGGGAAGAAAAGGCAAGCCCTTTTTCCTTAATTACTGCACCACAAAGCCATTCTGAAGCACATTTTGACACTTTTAATTTCCAGGGGGAATGCTCACGTGATAAATTATTTCAATGGGCACAGCAGATCCTGTTTTCATAATAAATAACACACCCAGCATCAAACAAACCTATTGTCAATATTTCTGCAGATCTCCAAGTCCATAGGTTCTTTACCATTTTTCCTTTCTGCTACAATTTCAAAGAAAAATTACACCACAGGGGCAGAACCCTTACAGCTTTACTACTGTACTATTATCAGGAAATTTATTGTAAATTGGCAAATATAATTTCACAGACATTGGGGCCTTTTATCATCACTTCTTTGCAGCTTCAAAAGTGTCACTTCAAAGACAGAAAGAAAATTACCTGTAGAGTTTGTGCACTGAAAACCTTCCAGTGGTGGTGACTTCTTATATTGGGAAAAATGAACAGATTAAGATTAAATCAAATAAGTGAACAGGAATTATAATTTGAATGTAGCAAGATTAAGGCATAAGAGATGTTTTTAATGCTTTGTGAGCTGCTTGAAGAGAAAAAAAAGTTTAATTTTCCTGTGTGGACTCGATGCAGGAAGGGTTGACATTGGGTTTTAGGGGATGAGTGAGTTCTAGAAAACTTTCCAACACTTCCCACCTGCTTCCCTTGCACCTGCAGCCACAAAACCCCTGCACATTTGGTTTTCTGTGTTTAGTTAACTTGGCTGCAGCAGTTTGCCAGTGATTTATAACACCTTTGCACAGAAACAAATGAGCACGTGGGCTGCACTGAGGGCCCTGAAATGCAATTAGCCACTCTCTTTACTGGCGAATATTAAACTACACAGCAAACAGAAATAAAGGACAGAACTGAACTGTGCAATGCCATCACTCAATAAAAATGATACATTTATAACCTCATTCCTCACATTTTATGGTGGTGGCTGCTGAAACACGGAGAAGGGGCTGTGCAAGGTCACACCAGCAGAGCTGGGAAGAGAAACCAGACATTTAATTCCCTAGCCCAGTGTTCTGCTCCCTCTTTTATATTGCTTTTTTTTTTTTTTTTTAATTTAAACATAGACAGATCACCATAGCAAACTTACAAAAAGGCCTGGTGTGACACATAGATAACTCTGGATTTAAGATAAGCTGCATCTCCTGAGCTTCTCTGGCAACAATGGGATCTGTTGATTGCAATAAACTGTGTGGAAATAACATCAATGTTACCAGAAATACATAGAAATCTTTATGGTAATGTTCTGGTCTCTCTGAACTCAGGGATGAAATTTCTGTTGTGAATAAATTGTGCACACAATATTGGATTTGAACTTTTGCACTTTATAAATCGTCTCACCCAAGAGTGAACTGCTGCCAGCCCAAATCCTTCCATTCTCCCCGGTGCAGCCTGGATCCAGGGCTGAAGGAGGGGCAGTGGAAAAGGCACAACAACCTCTCCTTGCTGCTGGGTCTTCATGAGATCTCATTTGTTAATAATTCTTTTCTTTTTCAGTTTGCCTCTGGAACATCAAGTGGTGCCTCTGAAGAAAGAAAGGTAAAGGGAGAATGGGGGTTTACCTGAATAAATCACAATAAAAATAATCTTTTTCTATAGAAAAAAAAAAAAAGCTTAATTGTTTTTTTTTCCCCCTCCTTCCAGAGCTTCCTCATAATTCCTATTTTCTGCAAGTAATGCCAGACTTCTTTAGGCTGAGATTCCACCAATTTGTTTGACCAAAGGTGGGTCAGTAATGTCCCTTTCCAAGCTCTGGGTTTTTTTGGTGTGAAACCTCCAAGGCTGTGCCTGTTCACCTTCCCACTGTTCCACAAATTCCTGGGACACCATGTCTGAACACACTTCCAACCAAAAACAGCCTCCCCATGAGCCAGGCCTGGGTTGGAGCAGATTTGGGCTCTGCTCCAGAGTCGTGCTCATCTCCCACAGGCTCGTGACTGATCCGAGGGAGAGGAGGAAAAAAATTGTTAAATCTTAATCCAGCTGTGAGAGAAACTTGGCAAATAAAATGAATAAAAGCTGTCTAAGAGACAATGAACTCTGTTCAAAATATTTTTGGGTCTTCTCTGAGCATAAAGCAACTGACTCCAGTGGAGTCCATGGCATCTCAGCAGATTTCTTTTGTTGTCAGAAATCTGTCAGAACACATTTTTAGTTCTTCTTATCTCAGTATTATATTGAAAATAAGATATAGATTTGGCTTTTTTAGTGAGTACCATTCTTATTCTTAACACTCTAAACTCATATGCAGGATTTTTAATGAGAATCAGGCCAAGGTTCAGGTCAATGAGTTTGTATCTCATACAACTCCAGAAAATCCATAAATTATAACCATAAATAAAACTGGTATCACCTCCTTTGACAGCATGATGAGCCAAAATCCATGATGTGGCTCAATTAGGAGATGATTATTACGAAAAATGCCCAAGAACCCATTCACTGGGGCTGTAGAAATCTCCATGCAGTCCACCAACACTGACAAAAAATGCAATTTGTGACACTGACAAACTAAAGGATGTCTGTGGGAAGAACAAACTGGGGCCAGCCCTTTAATTACCTTTTCAGAATTTATATTTTTCTCTGGGGATAACATGACTAGGAGGGAAGGCAGCTCTCAGCACTGGGCATGGCAGGGATTTTGGAGCAATTCAATACCTACCTGATCTTTTACATCCTGCAGGCTAATGGAATTCAGGATGGCTTTGGTACTCTGAGCTGCCAAATGACACCACAAACCTTGGGCCTCTTTCAGAATAAACCCAGTGTCTAATCCTGCTGCCCTCAGCCACCTTTGGCAGTGTCTTATCCCACAAATACATCACCTCAAAGCCAAGTGCTTAGCTGCAAAGTAAGGTCCTTTACAATGAGAGTGCCACAGAATGAAACTTTTTCTCAGGCTGCATCCCCATCATCTCTTTGTCCTTGCAACACCTGAGGCTGCTCAGTGAGTGGAAGAGCACAGCACCACAAACAGGGGAGGGAATGTCAGCTGTCACTGCCAATATCTTGGATTTGTTTCTTTGCTTGCATGTACTGGGAATAGAGAATTATATTTCAGTTTTATTGGCAGCTGGTTTATTTTGTATTTACAATGACCTAGATTGCCAGTTTACAATCTGCCTGCAAAGCAGTTGAAGCTCTGCTCTCTCCCAGAAGAAGACTTTGGGAATCAGCTGGCAGGGACAAGCTGTACAGCACCACAAGTACTTGCCTCTTCTAATGCTCCCATTTCCTACAGAACCAAGGAAAAGAATATTGCTGTGATGTCCCTAAATTTAGGATTCACAACAGCAACAACAAAAATAATAAATAAATAATGGAATAACAGAATGGTTTGGGTTAGAAGAGACCTTAAAGCCCATCCAGTGCCACCCCTGCCATGGGCAGGGACTCCTTCCACTGTCCCAGGCTGCTCCAAGCCCTGTCCAGCCTGGCCTTGGACACCTCAGGGATGGGGTAAATTGATAAAGATGAGGAAATAACTCTGATATGGGCACATGGCATGGAGCTGTGACTTGTATTGAGAAACACTGAACAGCAATCTATTTGCTTTCCCCCTCAGATTCTGCAAGCACTGCCATAGCTGCAAAGCCCCCACATGTTTATACTTTAAATATGTTAGAAATGGGCCTCAGGTTTGAAAAAAATTCAATGAGATTCTATTAAACATTGAACTTACCAGCTTTTTATTTATTTTTCCACTTTTTTGTGCTGATATCTTTCAAATCTGAAAGACAATTTGGGCGGATTCACTGCTTGCTTCAGAACAGTTGTAGGGTTTTTAAATAACACTCCACTACCCAAATTTTTCTCTCTCCAGTGCTCACTGAGAAAAGAAATTAAACAAAACTATTCTGTAACATGCCAGACTACAGAATATCATTGCCCCCATCTCTGGCTCCAAACCAGGAATTCATAATAACACCTTACATAAGCATTATTTTCATTAACAGATTGATAAAGACAATGTCAAGCCCAAGAACAACCCTGACAATAAAATTGCAGCATCATCCTATTATTAGCACCACAATCACTCAAATGCTGAAAGATTTTTAAAGGAATTTTGGGATCAGGATAATGTCAGCAATATACTAATGATGGCAATTCATGGTCACTTCAATCACACATTTAGGGTTTGTTGTTTCAAGGTAAAAGATTTGCTCTTGTTCTTTCATCCTTGTCTCTTCTACCACCACCATCAACATTATTAAAAAAGTTTCCCTTCATGTTACCTCTCAAGAAAAGGTTTCCCCTTTCCTGTTGTCCAAATCCCTCTGCAGGAAGAAAATTCAGGTTTATATAAAAGTGAGAATGTACTGTGGACACATTATAAACAGTATTTTAAGGGGAATTTAAACCCTGCTAAAACAACATTGTCATTTGGCATGGTTGTTCAAGGAGAGGTAAAACATTTCCTCCCTATAAAAATGCTGGAAATATTAAAATGATGCATTTCTGCAATCCAAATGATGTTTTGCCTTCAGTGTGAAAGAAAAATTTTCTGAAGGAGAAAATAAAATGAAGACGTGAAATATTTATGAGGAACAAGGAATGACATGAGCTGTGCACCCTCTCCCCATGAAACTCCCCCATGAATTGGTGTTTGGGATGAAATTCTCATCACCTCTGTCTACTGAATTAACAAAATACTCAATTTTCCCAGAGCACATGCCTTGTTTGTTTAATTGATTGGCTTCTCTGTGAGGTAAATGTGAACTACACTTGGAAGAGGTTCATAACTGAGGAGATCCAGCCCCTGGTGTGGAGATTCCACTGAAGTCAGCAAGTCCAGCCCAGGAGCAGATGGAGCCTCTGTGGGACCAGGCTGATGCTCAGATCAGACACTGCCTTTGTGCCAGGAAAAAAAAAAAGTGTGTGAAAAAACACCACCAGAACTCTGCTCAACATCTTCCTCTTGGATAAAGAAGAGTCCTGATAAAAAATGTGCTGCTGTGTAAATGGGTGATGCTGCAAATGCAACAGTGGCTGGTGTTTTAATTCAAATTACTAACAAATACACAGCCCACTAACAACCTACACTGAGTACATCACTCACAGGGGCATGCACCACCCCCAGATGTGCTGTCTGGGGACCTGCTGGAAGCAAACACGTGTCAGAGGCTGGAAAGACAGAAAGGAAAGACCTGTAAAACAAAACCTGTGCTCACACTAAAAGCAAAAATGCTCCCTTTTTTATTTCTTTTAATTCATCACACCTCTTGAAGTGTCACAGCAGTTTTGCATCTTGTAAAAGTTATTAAGGCTGAAATTAATCACAATTACATTTTTAAAAATTATGAGAAGGTAGATAATGCAAAATAAACACCAAATTAAAATAATCTGAGCTAGCACTTCTCATTGTCTCGGTTTGTAGTTGGAACATGCCACTGTTGACAGGTGAAGGGAACAAGCCTTATTATTCCTGAAATAAATAGAAATGTAATCCAGAAGAAATGCACATGAGAAGAGAACCAATCTAAAGGGTCCTCCTTTCCCCTTTTTTACATTTGGGCACTGAGATTTATTCCTTTAGCATCACATAATTCCCACTCCTCAGGACTTGGTTTTCCAGGTATCTGTAGCCCAATCTGCTGCAGTTAGAATTCACTTTTCCTGCCAGACTGACCAAATGTTCAGAAAACTGAACTTGGGACATTTCTATTTGCATCACATAAACCTGTCTGGTTTGATTTACAAGGGTTGTAAAATCCAGGTTTACCTGGCTCCCACTGAACTGAGCATTCCATTATTTCTTTTTCTCCCAGCTAACAAGCAAGAGGACAAGTGGAAACAGCCACAGGCTGTGGCAGGGGAGGTGCAGGTTGGACATTGGGAAAAATTTACTCATTGAAAAAGTGAGGGGAGCATTGGAAGGAGATGCCCAGGGAGGTTTGGGGTCTCCATCCCTGGGGGTGTCTGGATGTGGCACTCAGTGCTCTGGGTGGGTGATGTCGTTGGATGCTGCTGGGAACCAGGGAAAAAGCAGCCTTGAAGCCTTGGGATTCTCAGCCTGCTCAGGGACAAGAAATTATAACAATGATTAAACACCTGCAGGGTGTGTGAGAGCTGTGTGAGTGTCTGGTGATGTTTGGCACAAAGCATGATTTCAAAGAGGTGTTGCCCTCTTGGCCCAATGAGTCTTTTCCATTCTGTATGGCACGAACTACCCTATATAAGTGCAGTGTTTCTTTACATAAAGCTCTCTTTGGTTTCTCCATTACAAAAAAACTACATTGCATTATCCTTTTCTCCTTCTCCTATAGCTCAAATGCAACAGGTGACAAGGTGGGGATCAGGCACAGGTGGGAATCCATGGTCTTGGAGGACTTTTCCAATATCAGTGATTAAAATTCCACCAACATTGACAGGTACAAGCTGCCATCACCCCTCTTAGCTCCATCAGCCTCTGGCCAGCATCCCACCCCACCCTGAGCATCCCCTGCACAAGCAAACCCAGCTCCTTCCTTCCTGATGTTCAGTGAGCTGATAATTGCTTCTTTTGTGGGTCATTTTTTTGCCTGATGGCTCTCATTTCCACAGGCAGAAAAAGGATTTCCTCTCCTGATGGATAATGTCTGCACCCAAGAGAGGGTGACAAAAGTTCCCATGACTATTTCATGACTTCACACGGTGACTGGCACAGTCAGTGGTGAAAGCTCCAGAACTAATCCATCCCTGGTGATTGCTCCAAGATTAGGATAATAAATTACACTTTTTTTCTTTTTTTTTTTTTTTCCCCCTGCATTTTTGGTAGGCACTTTGGTCCTTCTCTCACCTGAGATCTCTCCCTCCAGGACTCACCCACAGCTCTCTGGAGTTAATCTTGTCAGGCAGAGGAGCTGAGCAAAACTGTCTGGGATTCATGTATCTATGCTGTCTTAGGGGTGCAACTAAAAAGCCAAGCTAAACTTCCAAAAAGACCAAAAAAAAAAAAAAAAAAGTCTACATTATCATCTATAAATTTTGACCACAGAACTGAGTAATTTCTGGCCCCAGGCAGAGATGGAAAAGAGGCAAGTAGGCACGGAGCATCAGACAAAACATAACTTACTCACCTTTAAAATATGCCTTTTCACATTGTTCTATTAGATTTTGCACTTTACATTAAATGCTGAACCCTTGAATGATTTGTTCTAACTCTTTGTAATCTTAGATGTCTATTTTCCAATAGCATTATTGCAAAAGAGTGATCAAAATATGGATTTTACAATTTAATGTTTAATGAGAAGTCTGAAGTTGAAGAGCTATGTTATGATCTGTAGATTTAAATAAAAATACAATACAGTGCTGTTTGGAGATTTCAGAGTTTCCAATGCCCACCTAGCTCTGAAAATGCTCAGCTCTGAAAATTTGTCTTTTTTTACCTTGAAAACAGAAAGTAACCACAGTCAGGCACAGCATCATAAAACCAACATTAAAAAAAAAGGGGTGAAACAGCCACCACCAGGTCACTTCCACACAGAAATGACAATTATTACACAGAGAGGACTCAGTTGTTCATCCAACTACACTGTGCAAATGCAGGAGTGGGATTTGCATATGCAAATGTTGGTCTTTTCATATTCAGATACATACACCTGCAAAGTGTTTTTTAGAGGTCAGCTGAAAATATTGCCTAAGGAGTTCAGACTTTTTCAACACATCAGATATTTTCACAATTAGTCATCACACTGTCTTGCCCTTGTTTCCTAAATCACTCCTTTAAATCAAACTAGCAAGATTACAAGGGAAAAATATTAACAGATAACAGATTGTCCTGAAAGGAAATTAATACAAATTAACAAATTACAAACAAGGAAGAGGAATAGCAAAATCTTTTCCGGGCTGCATTTTCTCTTGTCATACAGCACTCTTACCATGGCATTACAGAGATCAACCAACAGGAAAGATGAAAGACCTGCTGTGGTCTTCCCTGCTTCAAACACTTCAAAACATGGAATTCATCCAGTGAAGGATCAAAAGCTGCAGCTTTCACTGGAACTGCATCTCCTTTCCACAGCTCACATGCAGGTTACAAATATTTCTGTGTACATTCCGTGCATGGAAAATGCCTTTGGCAAGGACTCAGGCACCAGGGAGGATGGGTGGAGGCCAAGGAGTTTGCAGGGGACCAGCTGGAACAGAATTTTGGCCATTTGCAGTTGCATGTTGTGGTACAAGAACAGCTGAAGTGAATTTGGTCTCCAGGAGTGCACGCTGCCCCTTGAAAATGCCCTTCAAAACACCACAGTCCAAATGAAGGGAATGGCTACTCAAAAAACTGGGAGAACTGACAATTTGGAGAGGGTTGTGACTCCTTTGGTTGGGCACCTGAGCCCCATAAGCACATCTGGTTTCCTCAGGGTCTGTGTTCTAGTGAGAGATGTCATTTTAACAGCAGCCAGGGATGCAGAAATGAAGATAAAGCACTGAATTTCCAAAGGTGCCAGAGGATGAAACCATGGATACAAATCCAGAAGCCCAAAGAAGAGGCCAAGCTCCACAAAGGCTCAGAGGGCCCCAGGCTGACATCAGAGAACAGAAATTCATAATTATTGTCTTGCAGCTCATTTCTTGGGGCACCTGGGAGGTGAATCACGGCTGTGCCACTGATTCTGTAATCCCAGGGTTTGAGACATTCCACAGGAATTCTGATAGATGAGAAAAGAATCAGTGGCAGGTAGAAGCAAAGACATGCTCTCATTATTTTTGCAAACTTCTACCAACAGCACAATTGAGAGTTTTTACCTTGCTAGGCCAAACTCAGCGAGTTCCATCCCGAAAAGGTTGAGATGAGTGCTTTAGGAAGTGCTGAGGAGGAGTAAATCCAACTGAACACAGCTCCCCAGTGGGCTCAGGACAGTTCTGCATCTCCCCCCATCCCAGAGCAGCATCACCAGTGCTGACCAGAACCTCTCAGTTCTTCTCTCTGGTGGAAAAAATCAAATATTTCCTTTTAAATTAAGGCAGTAGCAGGAAAACCAACATTTTCTCAGGACACCAACATTTTATCCTTGCTTTTCCTGCAATTTCCAAGACATTCTTGAGAATAACCTGAACTTAAAGCCATAAGAATCTGTCTGCACTGCCCTGTGTGTACTTGAGTACCAGTCTAGGTTTGTATTGTGCTTCTGTGGCAGAAGAATCATAAAAGAACCTCAAAACCACTCCATTAAAAGACAAGTTCTGAGCCCTCACATCAGCAGTTTTCTTTTCCAAGCGCTGGTGCAGTCAAATGGCCCAGCATTGTCATCTCTCAGCTCATTTGTGGTTTGGGGAAATGAATCAAGACTTCCCAATGTCTGCTCTGTGGTGAAAGAAGCCCACAGATAAGTAGGACTCCTTTTATTATCAGCATGAAGTGCTGTATTAAAAAATATGCATTCCCAAAGAGTGAAATACAGGCAAATCTTGTGAAAAGTTGTGTCTCTCAAAACACAATAAAGGAACTTTTGAAAACTTTTCTAAATAAAATCCTTAACTCTGGAGATAGGCTTGTGGAGGGGAGAAATGTAGTAAAAAACAAAAAACAGCATAAAGTCTAAAAACCACGAGGAAACATAATTTGATGGGAATTGCAGGTCATTCCTGCTGCCATCAAGAAAGGAATTAGGGTGTGGGGGACTGCTTAATGCTCCATCATGTGGAACATAAGTCAATAAAATTTTAGTTATTCAGTAAAATGCCATTGCAAAGTCTCCTTGCTTGACTTTGCCACTGCTGCTCTGCGTGTCAGGTCTGAATAACTTTGCTGGGAACGTTTTCTGTTTGCTCTCCTTATCTGAGCCATTTATTACAATTGATGCAACATTGTGTTATCACATCAATATTAATAGGAACACACTGATAATAAGATGACTTTTCCGTGTTTCACAGTCATGCATGGAAATTGTGTTCAATCATACTAAATATTTCATAAATTACTGGCAAATTGTGGTAAAACAGTGATTCAATAACATCAGAACATACAAAGTATACAAAAATAATAAGTCAAATCTTAATTTTTTTTGTCTGGGTCATACATGAAAAAAATTGAATAAATTAAAATTATTCTGGATCAGCATAAAATCTCCAAATGCAATCCTCTGCATACAGAGATTACAAGCAGCCCATTTAAGGCTGCAAGGAGCAGATGGAGATGAACACCAGCTAAGACCAAAATTGTGTCTCTTTTCCTCTTGCACCTCTGTCTTCTGGAATCAGAGTAAAAGAGTGAGGAGTTCCCACCCACTTCTCAGGGAAAAACTCTTTTGGAGATCTCACCTGGTCACAGAGAGCGCAGCACAGACATTTCCAGAGAAATGTCTATTCTGGTCCCCCTGAGGCTGGCACTGAAATCCTGTGCAGCTGCAGGGGATGGCTCAGAGCTGAGAGAGCTCATCCCTGCAGCTCCATCACTCCTGTCCCACTGTCACAGCTGCAGGGAATGGCTGAGAGCTGGGAGAGCTCATCCTGCAGCTCCATCACTCCTGTCCCACTGTCACAGCTGCAGGGAATGGCTCAGAGCTGGGAGAGCTCATCCTGCAGCTCCATCACTCCTGTCCCACTGTCACAGCTGCAGGGAATGGCTCAGAGCTGG
>JAOTQP010000469.1:22287414-22310297 GCA_026413545.1 Cichladusa arquata | reverse complement strand
CTCATTTTAGGCACTGGGGGAGCCCCCAGAGCTGCAGGGACAGCAGCTGAGTCCCACCAAAGGCATCACCTTGGGGCAGAGCATCCAAGGATTCAGTGACACAGGGAGAGGGCAGAGCAGGCTCAGGGATGAATGAAAGATAAAGCCTGGAAATCTGCCAGCTGCAAACTCAAAAAAAAAAAAGTCCCAATTCAATAGCCCAGATGTGATTTATGCCTGGTATTTAGTAACATAAACACCGGTGTGTTGAACAAGATTTATGTGCAATTTGGGCACTGCTTGTATCCAAATCCATCTTTAAATTAGAAACACCACACGCTTCTGACCAGGAAAAACAAGCAACCCCTACACCCAGGTAAAGCAGAATATGACAACAAGCTGGAAAGAGCAACATTTTTGCATGTCAAAATTAATAAATGTCATATCTTCTGCTCATGCAGAAAAAAAAATGCAAGGTCACTTTCAGCAGCTCCAGTGAGCACTAGCATACTGTATGTGGGGTTTTAACATAATATAAAGCCATCTGGTATGGAAACTCCAGCTCAGCAGATGCATTTGGAAAACAGAGCACTCATTTTTATTGTGCACTAAAATTACATTTAAAGTGAGCTCAAAAGCATAACTAAAACAGATTGTCCCTTCCAGCATTCGTGTTGCAGGCATTGATGGGGCCTCTGTTTGTGGAGTCTGTGTTCAGACCTTTGGTCTGCCTCCTCTCCCTGTCATAATATTAAAAGGGAAACATCTTTCTTTCTGATAAATACAACTCCAAATAATCATCTAAATGCTCTTTTATGCTTGTAAGCTATTCAGATTTTCCTAAGAAAATGCAGTATTTGATTTCAAAGGTTGTGCTCAATGAAAATCCATTTGACCAGAAAAGCAAAGCATTACAGGCTGACTGGTTTTTCTATTAGCTGCATTAATTCTAGGTCTTCACAGCAAAATAATTATATAAGAAAAAAAAGGCAGACAAAAATATAAGGCATTTTCTCTTCCTGGTACTGAAAAAGCCACATATCTGGAACAGTGATAACACCATACCCAGCATCCTTTCAAGTAACAAGTTCATCTAGAACTTGCTATTATGAATCCACATTTTTGGAGTTTCAGTGTGATTAGGTTTTGTCTCCAGAGACTGGAA
Organism: Cichladusa arquata; assembly: GCA_026413545.1. Lineage (NCBI taxonomy): Eukaryota > Metazoa > Chordata > Aves > Passeriformes > Muscicapidae > Cichladusa > Cichladusa arquata. The sequence continues at coordinate 22,309,153 of JAOTQP010000469.1, read as the reverse complement.
ATTAGTTACCTTCAACAACAAAAAAAGACAATCCTAACTAAACCAGTGGCATATTGGGTCTTGCATACAATCTGCAGTAATTTAAGAAGTTAGAATAATTCTTGATCTCTCTCTAAGATTTCAGAATGACAAAATGTTCTAACATAGTTTTCAGTCAGAGTGGTCTTAAATCAATAGCGGCACTAATGTTTTATCTGGTGAAGAGGGCAATGTAAGGAAACATTCTCAAACCTGACTGCCTTTTCCATAAATCAGAATTAACCTGCAAGAAACTTTCAAGTTTTTAAAAAGCTGTAGATTTTTTTCTTTTTTTTGGTTCATCAGCTCTTTCCAAAAAACCCACACTCACCCAATTCTAATTTTTCAGTGTTTGCAAAGACAATTCCCATCCCCATCAACTTTCCCCTCATTCCTGCTAAGCCAAGCTTATGTCCCAGAGAGCCACAGCTTTAAAGAGCTTTGAAACATTCCCTGGAGTTACTCCTCTTAACTTTCAGACCCACACAGGCCTCCACTCTTACCTTACTCATGACTTAGGTAGCTCAGACCAGAGGATCTCCATGGCTCCAAATTCTTGTTTCTCTCCCAGATCTTCCATCTCAAGTGGAATATTGCAAGCACAGACCCCACCCTGCCCCTACCAGGAAAGGATTGACCCACACCTGAGCTGCAACACTGCTGGCTCTTTTCCCCTTTTTTGCCTTCACTAAATTCCAGTTCTCAATATCTCCTGTAATGCAGTAGTCAAGCTTATAATTCACACTTGCTATAAACCTTTAGGTGGTGCTCTCAATGAAGGGCTCTACATGTATAAAAATAATAAATGCATGAGTTGGATTGTATATCACCAATATTCCTCCTAGGAAACTCATCTTTTATGTTGAAGCTCTGGAAAACATAGAACACCAGTCATATTTAACTTCTTTTGCTGTTCTACCCCTTGGGTGTCACAGATTCATGCAGTGACTTTCAAGAGCCTTTCTTTTGTTGTCACATAAACCAGTTTGATTCCAATACCAAAAAAAAAAAAAAAAAGAAGAAGAAACTCAAATACTTTGGGGTTTTCTTTTGTTTGCAGACAATGAAAATATAATTGCACCTGGCAGAGGTATGGAACTGCTGAAAATCAAATCGATTCTGAGTCTATGGGCCCAGAGTAAGAGCAGAGAGAGGTCTGAAAGCCTAATTATCTCAGAAGTGATCTGAGATGTGCAGTGAGCTTCTAGAAACGTCCTGCTTGTCAGCTTGTGTCACTGAATGGTGCCTTGTGGGTGGTTCAATCAGTGGCTGGCTGAACATTCCTGAGGATTTCACCACTGCTCCCAGAAAGAACAATTCATCCCGTGCTTTTTCAATTCTGCTCTCTCTGCTGCTCCACCTCCCAGCTGCAAGTGGTGCTCTCAGAGCTCCCAAGTGCTGCTGGAGCCAGGAGTGCAGGTTGGGGAGGGATGGGAGGTGGTGGCACAGGTGGCACAGGTGGCACAGGTGGCACAGCACACGCTGCAGGTGCTGCCGTGCTTACAACCACCAGTAAATGAAGAGACATGATGCAGAATCAGCCTGCAGATTTTTTAATCTACTTGTCAAAAGTTGTTTGAAGGATTCATTATGCTCAGCTATGGACTCGCTCTGTGTTGCAGCATTTGGACAATAATGGGATTGGTTGATGTGTTGAGTGCTGTGCTCAAGGTGCTGGAAAGGTTGTAGGGTGTGATAATCCAGCACTCCATGGCCTTCCAGAGCTGAAGGGAGGATGGAGTGGGACTTTTCTACACAAGGGCATGGAGTAACAGGATAAGGGGGAACGGCTTCAAACAGAGAGAGGAGGTTTGGGTGGGATTTTGGGGGGAAATCCATCCCTGTGAGGGTGGGGAGGGCTGGCACAGGGTGCTCAGAGCAGCTGTGGCTGCCCCTGGATCCCTGGCAGTGTCCAAGGCCAGCTGGACAGGGCTGGCAGCAGCCTGGGACAGTGGAAGTTGTCCCTGCCCATGGCAGGGGTGGCACTTGAAGGTCCCTTCCAACCCAAACCATTCCACGATTTTAGGATTCACAGACTTCCACTCTCTACAATGGCATCTGCACAGAACCCTGCATGAATTTTGAGAACAAAACACCAACAACATAATTCTGTCATTCAACAGAAAAATTCAAGGCTGAAGATGGCAAATTAGCCTGGAAGTGAAGACAAACAAGTTAATGAACTCTGGGATGGACAAGCCTTCAGAAGCAATAACAATTCTGGCAGTCACAGGCAGGGCTGCCTGTTTGCTATTAGAAGCAAAGAACAATTCAGGAGCTCTTAAGGTTTGACATTTACAGAAGGTCAGGCTACAGACTCTCTTCTGGCCTTAAACAATGCAAACAAAAGGAGTTTTCTCTCTCATAAATTTTTGCTAGACGAGATACTCTTAAAATCTCTGGAGCTGTGCACAGATACACTGGATGAATATATTTCCATCTTTTAGACCCAAGGTAGGTGGTGAAAAGAGAAAGAACAGATCTCAACATTACAGGACTAACTTCCCTGAGAAGTAATTCTTATTTCTCTTGTGAAAAAGAAATATATGGAAATAAAAACAATGAGGAATGATGCAGAACCACCACCACGAACAGCAGCAATTGTACCATTTATTGATGGATGCTCTAATGACTTTTTAATAAGGTCCTGATCCAAGGAATTTCCTAATGCAATGATAACAGAACCAACTCTATAGTCAATATATGTCACTATTGGTTATGGAAATTTAATTTACAAATGTAAGTAAATTTAAAGTCTAGTGAAGTTTTCTTCCTTTCATGTATGTTTAATTGACATATTTTTGCTGATTGTGGTCTCTATTTGACTGGTAAAAGAACTATTTAGAATATTATGGGAACTAGTTTCAGTGGTAAAATGAGCTAGTTAATTCTTTATTTTGGCATTTCTTTTCCTATGGAATATATCCAGATATTAGTGCAACATTTCCTACCAAGTCAATGGCATTCCATTGGAAAAATAAGAAAACAGTGAGGAAAACCACAACAAACAAACAAAAAAGCCCAAAATTAATCAGACAAAAACCAAACCAAACAACCCAAACCCAACAACAACAATAAAAAAAAGACCTGCAGAGAAAGGCAAAAATCTAAACCCATTATAACAGAAAAGTTTAGAGCTGATTCAGAGTTATTCTCCCAACATCTCCTCTCCCATCCTCTGATTTACCTCTTGTGGTTTTCCAGCAGGGTTGGGGTTTTCTTCAACTTCTCTGAAATCTTTTTCAACATTTAGTCATATTTGACCTTCATCCCCTGGGTATGAAAGTATTTACACTCAAACTCTGAGGTCACAGGATAACTGAAAAAAGTTCTGGAATTATTCCCAAGTCACCCTCTTTGTGCTCCAACACACACAGGTGCCAAGAAGTTGTCTTAAACTCAGTCTGCATGGCTGTGATGCTTCAATAAAAAAAAATTAGCTCGAAATTACCAATATTATAAAATCACAGAATGGTTTGGGTTTGAAGGGACCTTCAAGATCATCCAGTTCCAACACTTTCCACTATCCCAGGCTGCTCCAAGCCCCATCCAACCTGGCCTTGGACACCTCCAGGGATCCAGGAGCAGCCACAGCTTCTCTGAGCAACCAATTTTCCTCAAATCTTAAAATAAATAAGTAAATAAATAAATAAATAAATAAATAAAATCCATGCATTCCCTTGTGGAATTCTGGATCTTGCAACCAGCTCTCTGCCACAGTAAAATATCTCTATATATGTACCTCAGTTGTTAGTGCATCTTCTGCCTTGATTAAACAGCAGCAGCTACCACTAAATTTCCACAGACATGACCCAGACTGTCCTTCGTATTTAGGTCCAAGCCACACATAAATTAAAATAATGATGAACTCCATTAAAATAAGGCAGTGAACTCCAGCTACAAAGGTTTGTTTTCTTTGCCAACATCCACAAATAACTCCTCAATTTTAATGAGATTTTTCTCTGTTTACCACACACCCAATTAGGGAGCACTTCCTCTCTCTGTGCTTTGCAATTTTGGGAAGCTTTAGGCAGAGAAACCCAAAGGAAAGGGGGCTGATAGAGCTGGTACTGCTGCAGAAAAGAGCAAGGTTTAATTTATGCAGTGGAGCTGCATTTTATATAGGTTACTCTGGCATAAGGCAATGACTTTTGCAGCAGCCTGCTGGAATTAATTGTGTGGATGTAGAGCTGAAGTTTAACCCAGGGTAATTTGGTGAGGAAGGAGAGGTCAGTGGCACTGGGAGTGAAAGTTCTCCCTCACAAAAAGTGTGACTTGAAGCTGTGCTTCATTGGGCTAATGGCAGTAATGGAAATTTCGTGTGTTTGAGAGTCTGTGGTTACACTGAGCTGCACAACAGCAAATTTACCCCAAAGGTGAATCTGGGCAGAGAGGTAACACAAAACACTCCTCAGGGGTCTGTACCTGTTACACAGGTGGGTGTGGAGGAAGTCTACATGCAAGACTCAGTATTGAACCAGAATTATCAACATTTACATAAAACACAATTGTTTAAAGCCACTGTTTGCATTTCCATGTTTCTACAGCTTCAAAATCTGTGGCTTTCTCCCCCAAAGTTTTCACCCAGGTGACACTGCCAGTCTCACACTGGGAAGTTCTGAGTGTCTCCAACACTAAGAGATCATCAAAATATCTTCAATTATTTCAGGAGGAATTACCAACACTTAGTGATTATAGAATTGATTTCCATCAGGAAGTGAGAACAGAAGGCTGTGCACCAGCGCTGCACACCTGACATACCTGTGGTGGTGACAAAAGACAAAAACCCCTTTGCTTTGTCAAACATTTAAAGCATCAGGCAAGTGTTTGTACGAGGACCTACCTCATCTCCACGACAGCACCTCACATTTGGCACTGGATGCTAAAATCCCTTGCAACAACACATTCCACATTCTTGAAAGCTCCCACTGTGCTCTCCCCAGGAGAAAAATGGAGATTACAGAATCTTGTCTTCCACAGTAATAATTCCAACTTAAACAGAGATGAAAGAAAAGAGGGAAAGGTAACAAGGGTGAATCTTTTTCTCTCTCTGATTAAATCAGCTCTTTACTCAGACAAGAGTCCTTGCTTCTCCTGAGCTCTATTTTAAAGTCTGAGTTCAAATGCAATATCAAATGGTGTTTCCTTTGCTCTCCTGAAGGAGAGATCAGTAGAAATGGTGTGGTGCTGAGCAGGCAACACCATCTAGCCGAGGAAATTTGTGTCTGAGAGAGACAACTTTATACCCATTAAAAGCATAACAGGCAGCAGAAAATACAGAAAAGGGCAGCCACAAAGCCAAGAACAGCTTGTCTCCCTCCAGACTCAGGACACTTTTAAATTGTCTTTTACCTGAATTCTCCAATCAGGTATCTGATGATTAAAGAGGCACCTGTGAGGGCAAAGTTTTCTATTAACTAACAAACTTAGTTATAAGTGAAACACACTTGCACACAGCAGGAAAAAAAAAAAAGCCCTGATCTCAACACAACATCCACCCGTACAAGAAGAAGTCTTTGGGATGAACTTGGATAAATAACTCTGCCCCTTCCAAAAATTCCATGATGCAGTTGACAGCTCAGAGATCTTTCATCCTTTGTACCCTCTGTTACCAAGGCCACTCTTGTCACCTTGCACCACCCTGGTACCACATCTCCAGTATCCAGTTCTACCCAAAAGGCCAACAAATCACTCTGGAGGAGCCTCCCCCTCTCTCATTTTCCCATAAAATTTAGGCCAGGTTATGAAACCTCTTATTTCTGAAGCCTCCTCCATCCTGATGGTAATAAAACAAGGATGTTGACATTAATTTTATCATTCTCCATTGAGCTGGCACCCCCAGGATGCTGCAATTCCCACACTGGAAATGCACGTCAGTGAACTTCCTATAATGAAAACTTCATTAGAAAATTTAGACTTCAATTAAAATGTGAAACAGCCAGAGTTAAAATACCATTTGTGGTGAAACTGTTCTGCTAAATGCAAGATTCCAAGACACTAAACAGAATGGATCTAGTTATTACATCAAGTTTTATCTGTTTTTCTGATCAGTACTGAATGCCATTTGAAACAAAAAATCCCCATATATTTGGTGCAATATCAAGCTGATACATTAGTTGATTATTATTTTCTCGTTACAATTTTTAAGGAGCCCTAAAGATTTATGTGAGCAACTTCTGTTTTGTGCTGACAGTAATTTTGCATTGCACTTTCTTACTCCTGTGATTTGCCTAATTTGGTTTTATATTTGCAAGTCCTCGAACATAACTTGCCCTGATTAAAGAAGGAAGAAAATCCTCCCTTCAAACCCAGTTTTAATTTCTCAAATTGTGCTCTGATTACCCTTTTAGTGAGAATTCTACTGACAAATTTCTTGCCAGAATGTTTTTTCTCATGTTCCCACACTAAGACAACTTTCAACTTACAGCTAAGACAATTTGAATCCAAAATGTTGAGATAATCAAAAGAATGATGCAATTGGGACATATGAAATAATTCAGTGTCATCAGCTTCACGCAGGGTTTCTTTTGCTGAAGCTGTAAATATTCCAAACAGGTGAACAAATAATTTATGGGCCATTTGGGCAGCACATGGAGCAGCTCTGCCCCAGGGGAGCCCCCGAGGCGTTTGCCTGGAGCTCCACAGGCTCAGACAGGAGCATACAAATTGTTCCTCCTTCCTAAGCCTGTGCACAGGGACAGGATAACCTGGGAAACTCCAGCGGCTCAGGCAGCAAAGTTTGTGGAATGAGATGCACTCCTGTCCACTGATTACATCCAAAATACATACATTTATACATACAGGGATCATTCACATTCAGGGAGTTTTGTGTGTGTTAAATCCAAGGGGGAAGTGTGTCTGGCTCCAAACAAGAGCAACCTCAAGAATTTCCTTTCAGCATCGTTTGCCTCAAGATTTCTTGAGGTGGGGAAATGTTTTGCACTGCCATGGCACAGAAGGTCCAACAAAAGTCCATAACTCCCAAGTTTTTGCCACTGATTTTGTCAGGACCACTGATTTTCACCACCTGTTTCCTACCTCCTCCCACTATCACACCCACACTGTAGGGTTTATCTGCTACACAGCCTGTTGAAAGATATCTATTGTCATTAATTTGGAAGGAAAATGGCAAATATTTCAACAGATGATGATGGTGTTTAATGGTGTGGCTGGGGGCTTTTACCACACCAGTGACGAAACACTTCAGAAATGTTGCTGCAATTTCTTTCAACACCATTAGGAGCTGCATTAAGGCAGTTGTGTGAACACAGTCAGAGCTAAGATGTGCACAATAGTTCTCTTAAATGTGAAAAGCAAAGTGATTTTTGAAAAGCTTTGCAAAACTTTTGCTGAAGTATTTCTGATTACCCTAACACAACATATGGGGTAGTTCTCAGCTTTTCCCTTGTACATCAAGCTTCTTTAAATCTCCTTAAGAAACCTTTCTCAACACAATTTTTTTCACTCAGAAACTTGATCCCATTTCTGATTTAAAAAAATAAATTACGATCAATAAAACTCCCAAATGTCTGGTTTTAATATCTATTAAGCCACTACACCGTAGACTGAATTTATAGCACAAAAATAAATAGATCAATCTGCATTCTACCTTAATTTCACAGTTTGTAAAGCATATTCCCTAAACCACCTGCAAGACACAAGGCATTGTTCTATGCTTACCTTCTTCTTGTTCTACCTTAAACTCTTAATTAAAAAAAAAAATAAAAATAAATGTAGTTCAGGACTAATTATCCTGCATGACATTCTAATTTTCCACTCTCTACTTTTCCCTCCCCTAAGGCTGGGCACAAGAAGAGGCTCCAGAGCTGGGGAGGGCTGGAGGCAGCTCCTGCAGAGCCATCAGAGCCAGTCTGGGTGCTCCTCCCAGTGTCCCAGGGAACAGGAACCAGACCTGACCCCCCTCAGCAGCACCCCAGAGCTTGGCCACTGCACTAACCCCCAAAAAATCACCTTTTAAAGAAAGAGATGGCACAGAACTGTGGAATGGTTTGGGTTGGAATGAGCCTTTAAAGCAGCCTGGGAGAGTGGGAGGTGTCACAAGATGATCTTTAATGTCCCCTCTAGCCCAAACCAGTCTGTGCCCCTCTGGTTTTGAATTCTTAGCTCTACAGTGTCCTGCTGTGCTCAGTCACTGATAATTTTTATCCTTTTTTTTTTCATCAAAACACAAGGTGAGCGTTGTGGTGCACACACAGGGAGGAGCAGGACAGACATCTCAAGCTCTCCCCCTCTCTTAGTATTATTTTATTATTATTATTCACAAGCCTCAAGGGCTAGATAAAAATAAAAGACCAATTTAATTTTCAGGAAGATAAAATCATGATCATTTCTTTATTGAGCTTTGTGTACCATTTCCCTAAAATGATGGGAGGAGATGCATCTTCCAGCAAACCTACCTTAGGATTTCCTACACCACCCTCAAAGGTTTAACTCTTCAATGATTTTTAACTATGGGAAGAGAACGACAGACCTCAAACCAACCAAACACACAAAAGTAATCAACATTTAACTGGGCAGACTGAGCAGGCAGAGGAGAATCCATTCTGTCCATGTTTTTCCCCTGGAAGCACTGGAGCACTGTGTGACAGCAATATTCCAGATGGCTGTGGAAAGGCCTCCATCTTCTGCAGAGAACACTGCACACACATGTGCTCCTGCACAGTGACACATCCCCCAGAACGGAAGAAGAAGAAGAAAAGCAAATCTCATTTACAAAGAAGTCTCAGCTCAGGAGGCAATTTGAAAGATTGGAATGAGGAAACGTAATCGACAAGGCTGCTAATTAGAAATGATTTATTGCCTTCCCTTGTTAAGCCTATTATTAAGACAGAATATTTTCCTACTCCTACTGCTCCTAACATATATAAAACCTCAATTATTTATGTCTTTTGTTCTTTACAAAAACTGCAGGACAACTGTTTTAGTAACTTCCACTTAAATGAGAATCAAAGCACTGCTAGCAGCATTTGCTCACTAAAAATCTTTAGTGAAGCCAGCAAGTCCAAGGAATTTGAAAAACTCAACTTTATTCCCCAGTGAAAAGCAATCAACTGCTCTCTCTGTGTCTGCATTTTCTGTGCTACCAAAGAAAAGTGTTTCCCAAAATGACTGTGCATCTCAGCACGCTTTGCCTGCAAAGCTTAATTTTTCCTGACACTTGTCCCAGGGTAAATTTTTCAAAAGAGGTTGCCTTAATTTTAAAATTGACTTTTAATGATACTCATATTTCAAAAGGCTGGATTATAAATATACTGATATTTTGGTGTCACTTGGACAAATTCATGAAAGGACACAGGCCACAGGACTTCTTTAAAAAAAAAAGAAAAAAACTCAAAGCCAACCGGAACCAAACACCACAATTCCCTGGCTCTATGCATCACTGTCCTTAACTCACCATACAGCCAAGGCCCCTTGTGCAAAGACCTCATAACACCCTCATAAATTAGGATTTTTTCCCACAGCTAGCAAAAAAAAAATAAAAAGGAAAAGCTGGGGGAGAAAATATCACTTCCATTTATTTGGCTGCTCAGTAGTTAGGTTAGTCAGAGGCACAGGAATATCTATATCCAATTTCTTACCCAAAAGAGATTTGAGTCTGTATCACTGCTTTTTGACAGGTTTTAACCTCTTGATCCCAAGCAGCTGAAGCTTGTTTTGGTGTAAGAGCAGCTGTCAAAGCTAAGCAATTTTACAAGAAGTGATTAAATGCTCAATAGGTTAAAATCAGAGAGCAGACACAAGCAGAGTTCTCCAGCATAACTTCCATGATACTTTTATTGGTGGTGGCACCAATACTAAAAGCCAGTGCATGAAATATTAAATGCTTACCTGAAAACACTCCTCTCCCACAGCCCCAAGATTTCCTGTGCAATTTCCTCATTTCCTCAGCACTGTTTTCCTCCAGCTTGTGTCAGCACAACCTCACCAATTCCAAGTGAACCCAGCTCAGAGCTGTTTTTTCCAGGAGCCCCCTGACAGCTCCATCAGCACAATAGCAGGTATTTTCCACTTCTGCAAAGTGCAACTTTTCTACTTTCTGAGCAGCAGCCTCACAGCCCTGCCAGCTGCTTGAAACACAAACTGTGGCATGCAGCACACCCCAGCTGTGCCCAGGATCTGCTCCATAATTGAGGTGTTTGCCTCAAATCAGCTGAACAATAAATGCTGCCTGTTATTGACTTGCCAGTCCTTTCTGCTTAAGTTTCCCTGTGCTCCCAGTTCACTGGACTGCAACAAAAAAATGCTGGTAGGGAAACCCTGATACCACTTGTGGACACACTTCTTTGTTCAGGAAAACTGATGTGGATGGAAAAGAGCAAATCACCCCTTGGGGCCAGATCAAAGAGCAGGAAGCTCAAATCTCATCATTTTTTCAATCATGATGCCATTCTAATTAAAAAATTCCTGCCTTTGCCTACAGGCCCTGGATCTCTGGTCTTGCATTTTGGGGTAAATGATGTGTAATTCATCCTCCATGCATGATTATCATATATAACATGTATGTTAAACATCCTCTGATGCCATTTCTTCCCAAACACCCATCTCATGACCCTGCCAGCTGCTGTGAGGGTCCCAAACTTCCCCACCTCTCACAATGAATCCTCTCACCTGTCCCACTCCCAAACATCCCTGCAGCAAGCACAAAACCATCAGGGATGAACCAGTTCCATCAGGAATGTGTTAGCACCACACCAACTGTGGAGTTTCCATCAATTACCAGGGTTGGGAAACCCACTCAGCTGGGAAAAATTCCCTCCACCCTCCCTGGCATTTGAGAGTTCCCAAAGAGAGTTGTAGAAATGGGAACTGCAGTAAATCTCCTCACCATCTGTATCTCATTGCTGAAATGATCCCAGCAGGATCAAAACCAGTCAGGAATTTCTGAATTTAAAACCTTGTTATTCCTCACCTGAACACAAATTCTTTCTGTGTCACCTTTTCCACACTGATTTAATGATACACTCAAGTCTTGGCAAGAAAACATCCAATAATATTTAAATAATGTTTAAACTAGTACCTACTAAAATTAAGAAGTAAACATTTCTGTTTCACTCTACTCCACAGGCAAATGTATATTTTTGTAGATAAGCCAATTATTTTAAATTTGCAGATATAAAAGCATTTTACAAATCATACCTCTGTACCCAGCAATTAATTCTAGGAACTATCTCTGTGCTCATGCACTACAATTATACCCTAATAAAAGACAATTATCCCAGTTTCCAGTGTCAGAAGGTTACATTTCTCTTTTTCCACCTAAAATACACTTTGTTTTTAAATGTAAGGCTCTCAATGGCATTTAAGATGATCTAAACTCATTTCTGGGGTGTCCTGGACTAATAATTTTGTTCTGCAGCAATGTTGGAATAGGAACACCTGTATTTTTCTATCCCATGCTGCTGCAGGCTTATATTTTTCTAGTTTTTATAAAATACCCTTCTATGACTTTTATGATTTCACAATGCAGAGGTGAGAGAGATGCTGGCCTGATTTGTTAATCAATGAAGGTTAATCAATATGAAAGTTTTAGGTTTATAAAGCATATGGGAAGAACAGGAATCACAAGTGCACTTGTGTCTCAACCCTATAAAACTCTAATTAGGATTTCTCACAACACTTTTAGGAGCATAAGTGACCAAAAAATCTAGAATAGTTTAATATTACTGGACATAGAAATATGAAATATTAGTAATACTTTCTGCAAGCAGTTACCACATGATACTGGAGATTGAATCCTTACAAAGCCAAAAAAGGACATGATACCAATATCTGACTGTGATTTACCTAATTGTGATCAGTGAGCATGATGGTGAGAGAGGAGGAGGCATTAAAGGGTTGTGTCTTGAATTAATGCACTCATTAGACAAAATAACTCAAATTTACACAGATTTTCTTGGGAACTTTTATAACTATCAATATCGCATTTTCCTGGTGGGAGCAGCCAGTTTAGGGTCTGGCAGCAGAGCACAGCTGCTTTCCAAGGGGAACTTTTCCAGGGGGAACCAGCTCCTGTGTGCTGCTTTTGGGAGGGCTGTGCTCAGTGGAGGTGAAATTTCATTTTTCCAGGGTGGAGAGGGGGCCACCAACACCCAGGTCCAGCTGGGGATTTTTAAACTCAGCTGCAGTTTTATTTAAATTAACTTTAGAAAGTAAACCTCTGAAAGGGTAAACCCCCCAATAATGAGTTGTTTTCCATGCACACGAGGAATCACTCCCAGGTCAAAACATAGGAAACAATTTTCCTCAGTCTCAGTGTGTTCTCTCAGGTTAGAAATTCCCTCTCATTTTAATGTCTGGCAGCAGAGCACAGCTGCTTTCCAAGGGGAACTTCTGGGTTTGGGAAGGGTTCTGCCCAATTCTTGATGCCTTTACAGGGAGCTGAGTGCATTAACCCATTTTTTACCCCAACCCCATCCTGGATAAAGTCCCTCAGACAATTTCACTTTTATCAGCACACCCTGTGCTGGGCAATGAAGCAATTTCTGCTGTTTGAGAAGCAGAAGGTCCTGAGTTTCCCAGCAGTGGCAGCTCCCCAAGCCATCACTGCCAAGCTGCTCTTCCCCTGGTGGAGGGTCTGTGGTGGCTCAGCACAGATTCCCCTTTTCCTGACAAATAACTGCTCAAGATCTGGTGCTCTTCCTGCTCATTTTCCTTCTTAGGTGGCTCTATTCCCAGTGCTCTAATGTGATTCAGCTTCACAGCCAGGCTGCTTATATTTCTCCTGGAGATTGCAATTATATTTCTAAACTATTCTTTGTGTTGCTGCGAGAATCAAACAAAAGGGGGGAAAAAATGTTAACGTTTCAATGAAGGAAATTTCCATAATATGTGGTGGCTGTCACAATCTTGCTGATAGAAATAATTACTCCTCCTGATGTAACTACACTAAACCACTGAGAAATGGGGATAAAAACTGTTACCCATCTGTGCAAAGCTCTTTCATACACACATATGAAAGAAGAGCTAAATACAGAGATTAGAATACTCTGGGATGTGCAGCAGGACACAGATCCCAAGGTGACAAGCACTTCTTACCTCAGGCCCTGGGAGAAGGGAAGAATTACCTCTCTTTTTAGCAGCTAGAAAGGATACTGGTGATTTGGGATAACTTTGTGCTTGGCCTCCACATGATCCATTGGATTATGCATGCAAATCCCCAGTTTTGGCTGATAAACTGAAACAAAAGCACACTCCACTGGAGCATGAGCTAATGATATTTTCCTGAGTGAGAGAAACCCACGTTCTCTGCAGACAGCACACATTGTTTGCAGATAAACCACTGAGAGGCTGCACTGGTGAACAGGAGGACAAATCAAAAATTAAAGGCCATTTCCAGGGGTGCTGGGGCTCTGATCTTACCCAGCCACCAGGCAGAAGACAGTTCCATTTATTACCAGGTGCATCTCTCTGATCTCTGCAGGATATGACTGGTGCAAGCTGGAGAATTCAGCGAGGTTGGGAGCACCTGGGCACTGCTGGATTTGCTGTCTCAGGCACTTGTAAAGGTTTCAGCAGCAAAGCAAATAAGCAATGAGGCAGCAGCTCCTACAGAATTCCTGAGCAAAGCTAAATGTGGGAAATGAGTAAAAGTTAGCTCAGAAAACATGGCTGAGTCTCTGTGGGCAAGCAGTGCCATAGAGACATCACTGCATTGCAAAAATGTGAGTAGGGAGATTGTGATTGCTGAATTGGAGAATCAGAGTGGTTTGGGTTGGGAGGGATATAAAAATCCACTTATTGCAATCCCCCTGCCGTGGGCAGGGACATTTCCCACTGGGCCAGATCTGTTCTCCTGCTACGACCCAAGCCAAAACCTGGTGTTAAACTACTCTATAACAGCACTGCCAAATTGGAAAGTGCACCCAAAGTTAGAAAAATTCCACATTGCCAACTCCACAAAGCTGCAGGCAGTCTGCTGTGGAAACTCCTGCACTGACCCATCTGAGCAAAATTACCTTCCCTGCCCAGTGACAACCAGAATCCACCAGCACAGCCCAAACCCACTGGATATTCCAGCCCTTCCCAGGAGCCACAGAGACCTCACACCACACCTGAGCCCCTCCACAGCCACCCCAGCACGGACAGTGCTCCAAAAGATTCCTTCACTTTTAGCTTTTATATTTTCCAGACTCTGCACTGCATTGGTGTGTGAATCTGAACTCCACACAAAGTGTCACAAGTTCTCCTCCCAGCTCAGCCACGCAAAACAATCCTTTTCCAGCCCCAAAACCAAGGACACGCTGCAGCTCCAGCCCCAAAAAGTGCAAACAGCAGCGAACTGGGGAGAGAATCTGGGAGGGTGGGACTGCAGAACCTGGAGCTGGGATTGGACAGTGAACCCCAAGATGGAAATGGAACAAAACTGATAAAAGTGTGAAAATTTGTGACTTGGGTCCACCTTGGGTGGACTAAAAATTCACCCCAACTCTGCTCTCACAAGTGGGAATGGTGCACAACAAAAAGGGAATTTCATTACCTGCCCTGCAGCCTTTCCCAGTGATCAGATTCACACACGGAGGTTTCTCAATGGACTTCAACCCCATCACAGTCAGCACACACTCCTCAAGGCAGTGCAGGAGAAAACCATGACTTTATTGACCCTTTGGCCACTTTGGGACGTTGTTGCATTTTGGCTAGAGGAGCTGCAGAAAGGATAATGCAACATAGTGCTTCCTGTAATGGAGAAGCAAAAGAGAGCTTTATTTAAAGAAACACTGCACTTATATAGGGTAGTTCGTGCCATACAGAATAGAAAAGGCTCATTGGGCCAAGAGGGCAGCACCTCTTTGAAATCATGCTTTGTGCAAACAGCACCAGACACTCACACAGCTCTCACACACCCTGCAGGTGTTTAATCATTGTTATAATTTCTTGTCCTTGAGCATCCTGAGAGACCCAAGGCTTCAAGGCTGCTTTTTCCCTGGGTCCCAGCAGCATCCAACGACAAGACATCCCACTGGATTTTCCCTTCCCAGGGCAGTCCAGGGATGCTGTGGTGCCTCTCCTGAGCAGGAGGCAGCAGCAAAGCTCCAGCTCCACATCTCTGAGCCTCTCAGGCTCCACCTCAGCCCTGTAGCCTGGAGGATGCTGCCACCAAGAGTTTGGAAGCCATAAGTGGCACGGTGACAGCTGTTGTCAGTGAGGACAATGAAAATTGGCAGGTTTAGCCGAGTATGAAGCATGACAAATTGCAGGGAAGCCAAGGGAAGGCAGTGCTTCACTCGATTGAGGAGTCAGATGACATTTGC
This sequence comes from Cichladusa arquata, assembly GCA_026413545.1. Taxonomy (NCBI): domain Eukaryota; kingdom Metazoa; phylum Chordata; class Aves; order Passeriformes; family Muscicapidae; genus Cichladusa; species Cichladusa arquata. The sequence goes on along the minus strand of JAOTQP010000469.1, from coordinate 22,293,866 downwards.
AGGGAAGCTGGTGGGAATTCTCCAGACAGTCTACAAGATGTGCTAAATGTTATTTGCATTAGAACAAATCATAAGGTATCGACTGCAAAATCATTTCCCTTTAATGAAGACTCGGAGGGAAAAAAATATCAGAGTCAATTAGGAGACTGAAACTACAAATATGTTGTGCTTTACATATCTCTGAAGCATGAAGGAGCCAATAAAGTGCATTTAATAGAAATGAACACCAAAATCGCTGCAGCTCGTGGGGCTGAGCATTCCTGAGCTCATGCCATGCTTGGGAGGCTGCCCCTCCTCTCCTCCCATCTACACCAGTGGTACATCGCCCAAAACCACGTTCTCCTGCATGAAGAGAGACATCCCACACATATCTGTTGTTTCTCACCCCTCCAGTGGAATTGTCACTTCATCTCTTCTCACAAAACAACCCAACTGCAGTGCACCAGTGCCTCCCAGAGCCACAGCTGAAGCCACGACCTGCGTCTGCTCAGCAGCAAGAGGAGGGGTCCTTCTGCTGATGACAGATGTAAAACCCATTTCACCAAATAGGTTTTGTTTTGCCTGTTGATCACAGTTTCCCCTTTCACAATATTTGGCTTCAGCTGCTTTGGAATCTGAGGGTAATTCTGATTTTTCATTGCTCTGTTGTCAGGCGACAAGGGAGAAAAAAATACAACAAACATTTTAAAGTGCTACCTGTCAGCCTAAAAGAACTCTGCAAACTGATATTGAAAAAGGATTAATTTGCCTCCAAAACACTTTCAGTAATACTTAAACAGTGCATTTCACAGCTCCAACAGAAACCAGAATACATCTGAATTTCAACTTGCATTTTAAAAGCAGCACAATCAGTAACAGTGTTGTGCTATTTCTCCATGATTTACTAGAAGGCACTATCTAAAAATTACCTTTTTTTCTTATCAATTTGACTGCCATGTAACTTACCTGGAGATAACAGGAGAAACAGCCTGGGCCACCCACACACATCCCTTATCTCTCAAGTTTGAGCTGTTCAGATAAGCCCAGGGGGTGACAAGATATTCCAGAAGTGTCTGGATGCAATCCTGTCCCCTGTGCCTGAGCAGGGAGGGACCAGAGGAACCTTGGTCCCTTCCAGGCTGACCCCTCCTGTGATTCTGTGACAACTCTGCTGCATTCTGTGCCATTCCTCAGCCCCTCCATGGCAAGAAGTGACAATTACAGCACACAAAGTGACATTTTTAATTAGATACCACACTCTTCTGAGCCAAGCAAGTGACCCAGAACACCTCAGTGACAAGCATGGCATTTTATTGTAACATGAAACCAGGTGAAAAACATGACTCTTAATTCAAATGCCCATTTTTTTCCTATTATGTAATTTTTTATACACTTAGCTCTGAGGGATGGAGGGCACACAAACAAAGAAAAAACAGATTGGGAGGTTTTTTTCTTTCTCCTTCATATTTTATAATAAAATAATTCAAAGTTACTAAAGATCAATTCCAGCCCTTCTTTCCTCACAGATTTCCCACCATCCAGTTGAGTCACAGCACCCTCATCCTGCTGAACAGGAGGTTTTATTCCAATATTTCAGATCAGGGAGTTTGAGCTGCTTTATAAAACCCTCAAATCCTTCCACATTCCTGTGGTAGAGCAGAAAAAAATAACAACAGAGGCCACTGGATTGAAGAAGAATCAAACCAACCCTGGTGAGAGCTGGGTGCCAGGGAAGGTGATGAAGAACTCTGAGCATCCCTTCTCCACCACCCCTGGTCACACAGAAAATTCCAGACCTCACTCCAAAGAAGCTGGATCCAAACCAGGGAGGAAGAAAAAAAAAACAAAAACAACTTGGAATCAAGACTATAAATGTTATCTATATATTGTAATTCTCTGGTTTTGAATCTCACTTAAAACAGAAGCTCAGCACAACCAAACTCAGGTGGTTTCATATCCAGTGTCTGTAACTTCTGGGAGGAATTGTCTCAGGCTGGACAGAAGCAGGACATGGGAAGAACACTGGGAAAAACCCTTTCTTAAAAGTTTTCAACAACCTAACAGAGTTTGAAAACGTGATGTGGACACTAATTATACATTAGGAACGCTGGAGAAGAGATTTTTATGAAAGCAACCCACACAACAGACTGCGTTTGCAGCAAAAAAATAAAAAATAAAAATAAATCAGTAAATGTTTGACAAATTTTCATCCAGCTTTCTACTCCTCACATACAAATACTGCTGTTCCCCCCAGAGATTTAGGCCTCTGCAAGCTCTGCTGCACATGAGGGGGAAGAAAATAGAGCAAGACAGCCAATATTTTTGATAAAAGACAGTTAAAAGGGAAATCTGAAATCCCTAATGTTGTCCTCCATGTCAAAAAGAAATACTTTTATCTTCCTAGAAAGATTACAACAACAAAAAGGAAATATTCTAAGTCCTGATTTCTCAGGACTTTCAAAGATAAGGTGGTGAAAAATAAACTTTTGGTAAGATGTAGGTAAAAGGTTTTTGCTGTGTGTCTGAATTCACCTGCAGCTCAGCAGTTGCTAGAAAACAAGATTTCAATTAATTATTTGTTTCTTATCGAGATAAGAATGAGCTGCACTCTGCCTGGGTTATTAAAATCTGGGTAAAATCTCTCTGTTCAGTGGGAAGAGACCTGAGCATCCTCTGCTGAATGAATCCTTCTCTGGGGGAGAGGAAAAAGATCCCCCCTGCTCCCAAGGACAACTTCAGGAAGCAAACCTCTTAAAGGGTAAACCCCCCAGTAATGAGTTGTTTTCCAGCACAAACACAGCCATGAACACAAGGAATCACTCCAAGGTCGGAATGTAGAAAAAAAATTCCTCAATCTCAGTGTGTCCTCTCAGGTTAGAAATTCCCTCTCATTTTAATGACCTTCATCTAATTCCACCTCATTTTCTTAGACTAAGTTCCAATTATATAAAAATGTAGCAATGATCCTCCTGTGCCCCAAAATTCCTGAGAAATTAATTTAAACTCTCACAGCTTACGACACCAATTACTCAATCTGGATCCTGGAAATTCTGAATTCTTGGAGAATTCTCACACACCTACAGCTTCATCCAAAGAAAAAAGCCAGACCCATTCCTAGGCATAAATTTTGCATTATTAACTCTAAAATTCTAAATGCCTTAGAACGCTGAGCAGCACAACAGCACCTTGGAAAGGGACGTGGAACCACCAATCCACAAACACTGGAATGTCACAAAGATTAAAATAAAAATCGAATACACAAAATCTGCTGTAAATCTGAGGGGGGAAAATCCACAGAGTTTGAAACAATTTTGATATTCCCTTTCAAGAATCAAGGCCAAAAATGATGGAATTGAAGTCAAACTTCAATTTTACAGGCTCAGTGTGTTGCAATTTCTTCTGAAGTTTTCAAGACAAGAACTTCAATTTTTTTAACTAAAAACAATCTCATCTGTCAACTGCACAAAATATTTTTTCAAGATGGTTGACTGGAGAAACAAATCAGAATAAAGTGGCTGTCATCAGTAAATCAGCGTTGACAGAGCAGCACATATCACCAATTTTCATGGGAAATACCTGTTAAATTCCCTTCCCTCAGGATCTGTTTTTCCTCACAGAAGAAAAGTGGCCAAGGTAAGAGAAGTAATTGATGTATTACCCATGATTATCTTTCATTATTTTCATCCTTGCTTAACATGCCTCTCCTTGCTGCTGCTCAGAGTGATTCAAACCACACACAAATCATCTCTGCCTTCCCCCAGACACCCATCCTGATAAAAACAGGATTTTCCAGCAGCAGAATATCAGGGAGAAAAATCTCAACAACCATCAACCACCTGAAGCATGGTAGCTCTGCAAATAAGATGCTTAACAGCAAGGTTTCTGCTGTTTTGCACCATCCTGAAATAAATGTAAAATATATTTATTGATTCTGCAGTCGACGAGTCAAAGCCGCTGTTCCAGCAGAGGATGCTCAAAGAAAAATGGATTAACAAAGGAAAATACAGCAGATATTTATATTTACTTACATTTCTGAAAGTCAGCACTACAGACAGGGGATACTGCTGGTTGGCTTTTAATTGCACCTTATTAAAAATGTTCCCACTGACATAAATACCCCTGAGAATGAAGTTATTTAACACACAGCAGCACAGCTCTGCAGTGGTCTGGTGACACTGCAAATGTCAACAGTTCTAGAGAGAAAGGCTCCAGCACAGCTAAAAACACAAGCCTAAAACCCAAAAAGAACCTGCCCTTTCATCAGTTCAGAGTCTATCAGCTTACAGACCATAATTCAAATTTTTTCTTAAAAATATCTCCAAGCTGTTCTGCTTTCAGCATCTGTAAATATCACTGTGGCACATCAGAAAACTTCAATTAATAGGAAAAAAAAAGTTTAATATCTTCTCTATCTATTAACAGCAAATATGAGCTTTCTGTTTAGAGGTGTCTTATTTGGTGAAGGAAAAGAAAAACAGCTCAATAGTGCCCAAACACCAAACCCACACTGATGGCCCTGGATGCTCCACTGGGAAAAACTGGGAAAGGATTTCATCCTCCTACAGCACTGTGATTCCACCAGATGCCAGCATCAGGTACTCACCTTGCACAAAGGAATCACAATTAAAAAAAAATAAATAAATCAAAGAATAAAACCTGTTCCTCATTGAAATATTGAAATCAACCCTCCAGAACCTGAACTTTTAAAAGACAGAGGATAAAGGAAGGTTCTCTCATTTCTATTGTTTACAATCAAATTATAACCAAGGATTTTCTGTTCTGATGTGCTCAACACAGACAAATTCATTATCTTCACTACACGTACTAAACTTTACTTCTTTCCCCAAAGATTAAAATTTACTTTTTACCCCCATCACTGAAGTCCCTGATCTCAGGCACTGAGTCCCAAAGAAAGCTGTGGGAACAGGGACAAATCCCTAAAATTTACCTTCAGTTTACCTCCAACCCAATGATTCGTGTCACATATAAATAATTCCATTTCTTACTATTTTGGAATTCTGATCTACAGGAGAACTGTCAGGGACAGTTCAGCATTCAGGTGTAAATAGGTGCTGGTTTTGTTTTTTTTTTTTTTTTCTGGTCTAATTTTGCCCTCTGCTCCCGAGGCTCTGGCAAATGCAGTGAATAATCCATTCACTAATGACAAAATTCAGGTTCCAGCTCAGTGGAACTGTGCTCAGCTTGCTTTGAGGTCCAGCAGTCTTGCAAAACATTCAAACTCTCCATCTCTCAGAATAACAAAACCAGCAGCAAGCTGAATGGTTTTCATTAAAAGAAACTTGAATAAAAAGATTTTGTTCTGAATGGAGGCACTGTCTCCTATGGACTTGTTTTCATGCCTTTTTTTCCTATTTAAAGAGAATTCACAATGCTCCCATTTTCTATTTCTTCCTGCAAAACAGATTCCCTGAAACTGAGCAACTGCAATAAAAATTAATTAAATGTTGGACTAAAGTGAGATTATCAAAGTTTATAAATTCTTTCCTTTGGGATAGAGGCTTCTGTAAAAAAAAATTAAAGACAAAAACTCTATAACTACACAGCTTTTGTATTAAGCTACTTATCAGAAGCTTTTCAGAGAGGAAAATGAGAATGTTAAATGAAACTCGTGGGTATAGTTTATTCACTTTGGAGAATTTAGAATAAAGAGCAGCAGCTGGGTCACGTGGAAGGGACTTTGTGTTCTCTGTGACATCATTCAGAAATTCACCAAATGGAATGAGCTGAATTATTTTGGGGGAAAAGAGCAAGGTCTTTTATGTCGGAGCTGTTCATTCCCATTTTTCTCATTTGTACTCTCAGGCTGCAGGATAAAAGCAGCAGCTGGGATCACCAAACCTCCAGTGGAGCACAAGCCATGGGATTTCCCTGAACTAATTTTAAAATCCCCAGAAACTCAATTTGCCTGAATTTATTTTCATGGACTTCAACATGAACGCAAACAGCAATTTATTGATTGAGAAATACTAATTATTGTAAGTAACAAAGGGAAAAACTGCTGCAAGGTGCTTTGTTGGTGTATAAAGATTCCAATCACAGCTCAGGATGGGTTTGGGTATAAATTTCCATAGAATGGCACAGCACACAGCAAATTTTTGTCTCTGTCAGAGGTGTGGCAGAGCAGGAAAGCTCTGAAAACACAGCCTGACTGTGAAGATTTCAAACCACAAGAAAAGGCAGCGAGATTTTATTTTAGCTCCCAATAAACTTGGTGGATGATGTCACTGTCTGAGGGGTCTCCTGATGCTGAGATCCCACAGACAGGACACGTAGGTGGTTTGGAGTCCGTGTTTCTCCCAGCCCCAGCGCCAGGGAAAAATGCAGGAGGCTGTTCTCTGAGTTTTCCATGGTTGTTTATTATTTCTTATCTAAGGAATTTCTCTCTAGCTGACACAGTCTGTCCAGCTTGTCGTCCATGGCAGAAAATCCTCGACTCTGGGCTGGGCTTATCT